>JAZKJV010000584.1:364820-964820 GCA_037367405.1 Ottelia alismoides
TTGAAGCTTATTGCAACCCACAGCTTCAGTCCTTAGACTTCATCACCACTAGACCCAAGTTGAGGTGCACTTCCTTCACTAGAAGAAGAAGAGAGGTTCCGCCTAGAAGTACTACCCTCATATGCTACCCCAAGCCAAAGGAAACTGCCTCCTCACCACCTCATCCATGGAGAGCTATGTGAAAGGTGCAGGTGTCCAAGTTAGGTCACGGCCGACAAGAGTCATGCGTGTGTTGCGAAAAGTTCTAGTTAGTCCACTGAGGTGACTTGAACCCAGTCCTGTTTTCTCAAAGAATTAAGTCTGAATAGACCTGAAGTACCTTAAACCTAGTTCCCATAAGGTTCCAGTGTAGTTAGGTGCGGTAAGGTCCAACCGAGCTCCAATTTGAGATTTTCTTAGACTGATTCAATCATCAAGCTTCACTCAAAAAGAATGTGAATGGTATGCTTATGCTATGTGCAATGAATGATGCAATTTTTCACAAAAATTTGGAAGGATCAAAGAATGTTTTTACAAAAAGAATCTCTGCACAGGAAATACGAACTGACAATGTTTAAAGAGTATGTACATTTATTTACACAGGCGTGCTGCTTTATTTTCAAAATTTAGGAAATTTTTAGCGACTTTACAGGTATGCAAGAAATAGTTTATTTGGTTATGTATAGAAGGAATTGTATGTATCTTGTTTCTGATTTACTAGTATCTGCAATGGTGTTATTAATAGCTTTTTGAAAATATTTTTGCAAACTATAGTACACGATAATTTTTGCAATCCTTTACACACATTTGGAAACTATTTTTGCACAGATTTTTCACACTATATGTAGATATATACAATTTTCACAATACTTTTAACAAGCATTTTTCAAACATTTGCACATAGGTTTTTTTCAAATCCTTTCTTTCACACAAAGAAAAATTTTGCAATCAACACAGTTTCACTCATTTGGAATCATTTCACATCAAATTTTTCCAAAACTGGTCATACTATTTTTCAAATCATACTGTATAGGTATCTGATTTATTAATCAGTAGGTACAAAAGAAGAAAAATTGTATTTGACGTATAGTATGGTTTTGTTCTTATAAACTTTATTTGGCTTATTCCTTATTTACAAATGAAAGATTTTTGTGTGGATTCCTCAGACTTCCTTCGAGAATCATTTTCACAAGGGTTTTTGAAAACTCTAGCCCAAAATAATTTTGCAATATGTACACGCATTTGAAAATCCTTTTACAAATGTTCTACACAACATAGATAGATTTTTCAAAACACCTTTGACAATCAACTTTTCACAATCATTTGCACACTACTTTTCACACATTTTGCTTTCACTCAAAGAAAATAAGTTTTACACACAAAACTAATTTTTCAATCGTTGAATACTTGTTCACGCTATTTTCAAACAAATTTCACACGATTTTTCAAAGGAGAAAGTTTCGTAGAACACTTTTCTGACTTACTAGTCAGTATAATTACAATGAGTCTGAGGAACTCACAATCATCTTTCATTATTATAAAGCTACTTTTTACATTTTATTTTGTTGTTGTTGTAGTGATATTTAATTTTCAGTATGAGTTATGGCTTTTAGTATATACACAGTATATACGACCCCCCTATACTTAGCTTGAGCTATGTCCTCATAGATCGGAAGGAAAAGCAAAGACATAACTCGTACTGCGTATAGGCAGATCTAAAGAATAAATACGAATGAAATGAATGAATTAGAAGTTGACCGTCCCCCCTATACTAAGGATCAAATAATCCGAAGTATAGCAGGTGTACAAAAAGCGGGGAGGGTCAAGGGTGAGAATACACTGATCGTACTCAGATTGTCTCCCCCTATACTTAGGGTAAGATACTCCTAAGTATAGACAAGAAGAGGAGACAATGGAGAGGATCGAACAGAAATCAAGAACCCTAAGTGCTCACCCCCCTATACTTAGGACCAAGTACGTCCTAAGTATAGAAAACTGTTTACAAAGGCGGCACGTTTTAGATAGAAAAAGAAAATAGATAAGGAAAAGAAGAAAAGAAGAAAAGAAGAAAATCAGAGCAATAATGGTTGGAGCACATCGTCTGAATCTTTTGGTGCTGCAGGAGGTGTAGAGATATCCTCGGGGTGCACTAACTGAATAGAGTCAACGACGGCCAAGAATGAATCTGGTCCCAAGTAAGGCTTCAGTAGTTGGCCGTTGACGACGAAGGGCTGTGCGTCAGGGGACAATTCTGATATAGCAATGCTTCCGTTGTCACGCACTTCACATACTCGAAATGGCCCTGTCCACTTACTTTTTAATTTACCTGGGAATATCCGCAACTTTGCATCAAACAACCACACTTTCTGCCCAACATCGAAGGTCTTTCGTCTGATGTGCCGGTCATGCCAGCGTTTCACCTTCTCCTTGTACATCAAGGTGTTATCGTATGCGCAGTCTCGGAATTCCAAGAGCCTGTTCAGATCGTCTTTTCTCTTCTGACCACCTTTTCGTGAGTCCAAGTTACAATTACTAATTGCCCAAAGGGATTTGTGAATTAATTCCACGGGCAGATGACATGGTTTTCCATATACAAGACGGTAGGGCGACATGCCCAAGGGAGACTTGTAGGCCGTACGGTAAGCCCAAAGAGCTGAGTCCAAGAGTTGAGACCAGTCTTTTCTGTTTGGCCTAACAAGTTTCTGCAATATGGTCTTGATTTCTCTATTGGATAACTCCGCCATGCCATTGGTCTGCGGATGATAAGGAGATGCGACGCGGTGATCGATGTCGTACTCCTTCGTTAACTTCTTGACCTCTTTGTTGATGAAGTGACTACCCCCGTCGGATATGAGAATCTTCGGCATCCCAAACCGCGAAATGATGTTCTTCTTCAGAAACTGGCAAACTGTTTTGCTGTCGGCGGCTCGGGCGGGGATAGCTTCAACCCAACGACTCACGTAATCTACAGCAAGAAGGATGTGCTCAAAACTTGACTGTTAGGGAAAGGTCCCATGAAGTCAATGCCCCATGCATCGAAAACATCTACTATTTGAATGATTTTTAGAGGCATTGAGTCTTTGGCAGTGAGTGTTCCTTTCAGTCGCTGACAATCAAGACATCTTTTAACAAATTCTGCTGCATCCTTAAATAAAGTGGGCCACCAGAGGCCACACTGCAATACTTTCGCTGCCGTACGATCTCCAGAATGGTGCCCACCAGATTCGAGTGAATGACAATGCTCGAGGACACTAGATTGCTCCGTCTGAGGAATGCACCTGCGCCAAATACAATCTGCTCCTTCCCTGAATAGAAGGGGATCTTCCCACTGGTAAAAGCGGATGGTCGACATGAATTTGTTCTTCTGATTCTTCGTCCAATCCGAAGGTCGTACCCCAGAGGCGAGGTAATTTACAATGTCAGCATACCAAGGGAGAGCATCCACGGCTAAAATAGCTTCGTCAGGGAAGGTCTCTGTGATAGGTGCGTTGCTCAAAGGAGAGTCATGCTGCTCTATTCTGGAGAGGTGATCTGCTACCACGTTCTGAACTCCAGGTTTGTCCTTAATTTCCAGATCGAATTCCTGGAGGAGAAGGATCCAACGAATCAGTCTGGGCTTGGCATCCTTCTTCTGCTGTAGGTACCGAATAGCAGAGTGGTCTGTGAAAATTGTTACCTTTGACCCCAACAAATAGGATCTGAACTTCTCTAAGGCGAAAACCACAGCCAGCAGTTCTTTCTCTGTTACCGTATAATTTCTTTGAGCTTCATCTAATGTTCTGCTGGCATAGTGAATGGCATAGGCCGCCTTATCTTTCCTCTGCCCTAGAACAGCTCCGACTGCAACATCTGACGCATCGGTCATTATTTCAAATGGAAGAGTCCAGTCTGGAGGCTGTAAGATTGGAGCCTGAGTGATAAGCTCCTTCAATTGATTGAAGGCAAGGAGAACTGGCTGATCAACAATAAACTCTGTCTCCTTGCACAAAAGTTCTGTCAGAGGTAGGGCAATGCGGCTGAAGTCCTTGATAAATCGTCTGTAGAATCCCACATGCCCCAAGAATGACCTCACATTCTTTACTGTCTGAGGTGGATGAAGGTTTGAAATGACACCCACCTTGGCTGGGTCGACTTCCATGCCACGTTTGGAAACGACATGGCCCAACACAATACCCTCTGTGACCATAAAGTGGCTCTTTTCCCATGAGAGCACTAATTGACTTCCCGGCATTTCTGAAGCACTCTGTCTAGGTGCTCGAGGCAAGAATCGAAACCATCACCATAGACGGAGAAATCATCCATGAACACCTCGAGAAAACTGCCTACCATTTCGGCGAAGACTGCTAGCATGCATCTTTGGAAGGTTGCGGGTGCATTGCATAATCCAAAGGGCATCCTCTTGAAGGCGTAGGTGTCGAACGGGCAAGTGAAGGTAGTCTTCTCTTGATCCTCAGGGGCGATCGCCACTTGGTTGTACCCGGAGTACCCGTCCAGGAAGCAGAAGAACTCCTTGCCTGCTAATCTCTCCAAGACTTGATCAATAAATGGCAAGGGGAAGTGGTCCTTCTTGGTTGCTGCATTAAGGCGGCGGTAGTCAACACACACCCGCCAGGATGTCGGTACCCGAGTTGAAATCTCCTCTCCTTTTTCATTTGTGATCACAGTAAGCCCGGATTTCTTGGGAACTACATGCAGGGGCTTACCCACTTTGAATCAGAGATGGGATAAATGAAGCCTGCATCACACCACTTTGTGATTTCCTTCATGACCACGTCCCGAAGGTTAGGGTTTAGCCTTCTCTGGAATTCGCGGGACGGCTTGGCATCGTCTTCTAAATAGATATGGTGTGAGCACAGAGCTGGGTTTATCCCTCGGAGGTCTGATACGCTCCAACCAAGTGCCTTGCGGTTCTTTTCTAAAATCTCGAGAAGTCGAGATTCTTGATCCGGATTCAGCCTGCTGCTGATGATGACTGGATACATGTGTTCTTCACCCGTAAGGAAAGCATACTTCAGGCCTGCAGGAAGTGGCTTGAGTTCTGGTTTCGGTCTGTCCCCTTTACCGGTCACTTCTGATACCATGCTGGTGGTGGAATGTATTTTGAGACTGTTACCATCCTCAATATCCTGTTGAGATCCTAGTGATGTACCGAACGGTTCTGCGGTGAGCTGATTATGTTCGGTCTGGAGTGAATGCTCAAGAAGATGCGCCTGCATCTGAGAATCTGTCTCCCACAACTCATCGGAGCATATGCTGACCGTGCTTTTCAAGCCCTCCTCAAGAGTGAGGATTTCTCGGGTCCATGGATCGTCCAATGATAACTCTGAATCTCTGATCTCTGCAATAAACTCGCAGTCTGCTTCTGATGCTGCTTGACTCTCATTAGTTGTGGCGTTCTGCTCCTTGTTCATGTTAATGGTAATTTGCTGGGTCCTCGAGCTGAAGGTGATCTTTCCAGACCCGTAGTCAACCACGGCTCCTGAAGTACGGAGAAATGGTCTGCCGAGGATGATAGGAGTCTGGAGCAGTGGTGCAGGAGAGTCCATATCAAGGACTACAAAGTCAGCTGGGAATTTCATATCCTGCACGGTAACTATCACATCTTCCAACAAACCGCGGGGCCGCTTAACGGATCGGTCAGCGAACTGAAGGATCATTCGTGTCTGCTTGAGCGGTC
Source organism: Ottelia alismoides (assembly GCA_037367405.1). Classification (NCBI taxonomy): domain Eukaryota; kingdom Viridiplantae; phylum Streptophyta; class Magnoliopsida; order Alismatales; family Hydrocharitaceae; genus Ottelia; species Ottelia alismoides. Next base: position 370,477 of record JAZKJV010000584.1, read on the forward strand.
CCAGCCCGAATTCTTGCATTATGGACGAGGGCAGAAGGTTGATGGAAGAACCACTGTCAAGAAGAGTACGCTCGAAGACCTGATCGAAGATCACACAACTGATCAGAGGTGCTCCTGAGTCTTGCTTTTTCTGGGGGAGGTTGGTGATAGCTGCAACTGTGGCCATGGACAGAACGTGTTTTTCTACCTCTCGGCGTCTGTTGTCTTGCGCTGGGCTACGCCTGTTAGTACATGCCTCTTTCAATCCTTTCTTCACAGCTGGCATGTATTCCACGGCCTTTAACAAGGGAATCTCAACAGTCAATTTATCCAAAATATCTACAACACCCGGATCAGACAATGCAGTTTTTCTTTTTGTCATTTTTTTGGATTTTTGTATTGCATGCGGAAAAGGAATATTCACATTACTGGCAGGAAAATTAGAGTTCTTATTTACATCAAGATCATCGCCCACAGAATGTTGTACATCCGGAATACAAAAAGGCGTACAAGCTGGATCTAACTCTGCTGGTGCTGCTGGGCGATCAAAAAGGGTAGCATTGGCTCCATCGGCTGGCACAGGATCGGCTGCTGCTGGCGGCTCCTCCAAGGCTGGCGCGGCTTCACTTCTGCTACCGGCCTCTTTTTGGTGTTTTTGTTTTTGCGGATTTTTTTGTATTTTTGGCTGGAATTGCTTCTGGCAATGCACGACGGCTGGACTGGCTTCTCCTTCCTCTTCCTCCTCACCCGCCCCAGGAGCTGGCACGGCTGATGCGGAAGATGACGATCCACCTGTTTCTTTATTCACCCCATATCTAGTAGCAGGCGGAGGCAAGGCCCTACCGCTCCTGAGAGTAACAGCATTAGAAAAAACAGTAATATCATTATCACACGCGGACTGGACATCACATTCTACCTGCTCCTTTTTCTTGAAATTGTTGGGGTTGGCTTCGACCTGCGCCGGAATGGTAGTGCGAGTGGCGGTCAGGTCATCAAGCCGCTTGGTCATCTCTGCTAGCCCTTGGACAAGCTGGGCTAGACACTCCATGGTGGGATTAGCTGGGGGCACATCAGAAGATGCAGCGTGCATACCACGCTGCTGTTGGTTAGATGGATGGGGAGGCTGCTGATGGTGTTGCTGTGGTGGAGCAGGAAGTTGAAGTTGTTGGTAGGACGGAGAGGGATACTGCTGGTATGATTGAGGCTGGGCAGCCGTGTATTGGTGATACGGTTGCGGATGGCGATACTGCTGCTGCTGCTGATACGGAAAATTCTGCCTCCATTGATGTGCGAATTGAGGAGGCTGCTGGTGTTGCTGAGAGGGGTGCCCAAAACGACCACCCTGAGGTTGGTGGTACTGCCGGTTGGCAAATGGCTGACCCTGGAGTTGTCCCTGAGGACGGGTCGGCTGTGCATCATTAGTCCAAACCCCATTAACTTCCTGGACCAGGGGTGGTGGCGGGAACGCTGAATCAGTGTTTGAGATAAACTCTGGTTGGTACACAACCATCTGCTGCTGCGGCTGGCTCTGATCCGGTGCCTGCACGTAGTACACGTGCTGAACTGTCGGTGGTTGCTGGCTTGGCTGAGGCTGGTGTAGCGGTGGTTGCTCGTCTTTTCTCTCAGCTGGAGCTTCGAGCGGTGCTGCCGACTGAACAGAATTGATGGTACCTACCAGCAGTTCTAGCTGCTTGGTGATGTGATCCAGCTTATCCAGGTTCTGGGTCCTTTTCTCGATCACAGCGAGTTTTTCGAGATCCTGTGATCGCTTCTCGATGATGTCAACTTTAGAGAGATGGCCCCCGATGATGCTGAGGTTGGAGCTCTCATCTCTCTCTGATTCCTTAGATGCTGCCATGTGCACTTGCTTTTGAAGGATCTGGGGCTGCTTCTGATAAGCCTTGGATGAAGAGAGGGCGGCCTCTCCCTCGGCCATTTCTTCGAAAATTTGCCAGACAACATCTTCATCCTTGTTGAAATGGGAGCCCCCACATGCTGCGTCTACGAGCCTTTGACTTTCAATGTTCAGTCCCCCAAAGAAATGCTGAACCAAGCTGGTCTTCGGAATATCATGATGGGGACACTTCTCCTGCAGATCAGTGAATCTCTCCCATGCTTCATGTATCGACTCATGGGGTCCTTGGGAGAAATTACTGATACGGGCCCGCATCTGGTTGAGTCGACCCAGAGGGTAATACTTGTGCAAGAAGGCGGACTTTAGCTCTTCCTAGGTCGTCACAACCTTCCCCATATGATTGACCCAATAAAGGGCCTTGTCCTGTAGGCTGAAGGGGAAAGCCGTCATCTTGACAATGTCCAGGGGGACATTCGGATAGTGGGTGGTGCGGCAAATGCGGGAGAATTGCTGCAGGTGAATGTATGGCTCTTCATTGGTGTTGCCATGGAATGCAGGGAGAAGGGCTATGAATTGGGGCTTCAGCTCAAAGTGAGCGTGCACCGGTGGAATGAGAATCCACTCGGTCATCTGGCTGTCTCCCGGATTGTATGTTTCTTTTAGTGTTGGCTTCGGCTGTGGTTGGAATTCAGGATCATCATTGGGGTCGTCACCACCTCCTCCACCTCCATCTCCTCCTCTCCTGCCTCCTCTGCCTCTGCCTCCTCCTCCATCATCTCGGTTAATCACATCATTCAACATATCCTGGAAAGCGGTCTGCGTAAGGGCCTGCTCAGTCAGCTGCTGCTGGATAGCCTGGATAGATGCCAGTAACTGTGCATTGACTTGGTTCTGATCTGGCATCTGTCCCTCTGGTGTGGGTGGCTGCTGACCCTTGCCCTTTCCTCCTGGCGCCATGTCAGGGTCTGAATCGGACGAAATGAACTCCGGAGTAGTCTCCAGGGCTCGCACTGGCTTCTATCTGCATAATGAGACGGTCCGAATCAGATCACTTGCCATAAATACTCAGCTGTCGTGATGAGGCTGGAGTTCAAGTCAATCCCAGCGTGTTGTGAATGGAAAAATGATGTAGACTGTAATTGACTCCCATTCACAACGGCGGTAGTGGGACAAAAGTGATCCCAGTCTATTGGGTGGCCAAGAGAGAGGTAGAAAACGAGGAGTCGGGAGTCCGATCCGCAAAGTCCGGATCAGTTCTCGGGAATCGCCTCGAAATTATTGGCGAAGGTGAGTCCATGGAATCGATGTAGGTGTCGGCATGGTCCCGACGAAACCATCCATGGATCAACTTCACGGAGCACAAGAGAATATCGGATTTTGGAAGAATGATACGATGGTCAACGAGGAACAAAAAGGAGTGTAAAACAGTAGAAAGGCTCGGTTGAGTGGGGTGGTCAAAGGAAGACATAACAGAATTGGCGCAAAGGCGCGGGACTTTGATCTTTGAACCTTAATCTAGATCCATACAAACGCAAGACAAAATCGGGTTCACCAACTCACGCCATGTGAAGCCGTGAAAGCTCGGCTATTTATTATCTTTTCATTTTTAGAGTTGTGATTTTCAGGCATTTCTTATAACAAGTCCTTAGTACGCTACCCTAAAGGAGAGAGAGTACTGCCGGAAGAGTATCCCGTACTTGTCCTCCTCCTGTGTAACCTGTAGTCTGTACTTTTTGGAGTCCTTGTAACCCTTCCTGGATCCCTACTCAGCCAAAGAAAAGAGAGAGGAAGCCGATAGGCGAAACCAATACTTCGGTTCTTGCTCGCAACGGAATCACCCGTGAGCGTGCAAGAACCTACTCGGACGCAGGACGATGAGACAGACACCCCCGTGAAGGCGTGGCCTATGCTCAATACTTCGGACAGGGTCGATGCTCTCACAACAGAGAGTCACCATTGGTGACCAAGTCCTACTCGCCTACGTACGATAGAAGCGCCATTACTTCGGAAATCCAGGCGATACACAAGGCAGTTGCAGACTGGGTTTTGGGCTCTAATCCTTAGGGGTCGCACTCGCTCGAGGGAGTAGGGTTTTGGTCCCCCTCCAAAGTACCTGAAAACAATGAGGGCTTTATGAACCCGGTACGAGGATAGTCCATTACAGATTTTAATTAAGGTCAAAGTTTATTTAGCAGTCCCCTTGTTTTAATTTTTTGGGTTTTCACTTTTTTTTGGATCTGTTTTCATACCAGCGCCTAACGTTTTTGTAGATTTTCATTTAAGTCCTAGGTGCTCAAAATCAGAGGGAGATAGCGGAAAAGCCATGCAAGTGGTTCTATGATGGAAATCTCACCATTGAACCGAATGATGCATGCTGAGTTAGAAGACTTACAATGCATCCCAGCTCTCTCCATGTGGTATGCAAAACAGAATTTTTAAACCTATCTACATGTCGGCATGCAAGGCACAAAATCGTCCTAAACATAAGCTGCTATTAACGTGAAGAACCATAAGTTGCTCATTCGTCTCTAGCCCAAGAGAGTCCGGTCTTGGCTCACCCCTCCTCTGCCCAACACATTTGGATTAGGAGAAAGCGCTTGTTCGGGTATGAGCTCGCGGCGCGGCGGACTAAGAGACGAATTTACAACTTGTTTGAGTTTGACTAGATCCAATCGAAGTAGACTATAGGAACATGCATTCTTATTAATGTTTGGACCTAGCTACCGAGTCAAGCAACCTAAATCTAGGGGCTCCAAGCACACAAAACAAAAATAAAAGAAAGGCGGAAAGCTCAAAACAGCGGGAAACAAAATAAAAGAAGGCGACAAAAACTCGAGAAAAACCGCGATGAGGCCCCCGGGTGAACAATCACCCGGGCACTGGACCTCATTGTGAAGAGTAGAGTCCTGTTTAATTACATGCCAAAATAGTCTCTCTCTCACCATGAATTACAAAAATAATTTCCTAGGTGTCTAGCCTATCTAATGCCCCTCTCTTTGCCTCCTTGGTGCACTCTCCAGATGGTCAAGAGAAGAGAAGACCATCCTCCTCCAAGCTCGGCTGCCTTAGCCTCCTAGGAAGCCATCCTCGCGTGGGGGTCCCTCGCATCAAAGTCACAAAAAAGAGTGTATTAGAATAGCTCAATCAATTAATCATAGAGCAGATAAATTAATCACAGTAAATAAAGGAATGAAGCATGGTGATTAATGGCAATAAAATAGCTGCTCACAAAATATCATCAATTATGAATCAAAAATGCACACAAGAATGACAAAAATAACGTAGGCTATGCTCATTGCTCCCCGGCAACGGCGCCATTTGATAGAGTGAGATTTATCAAGGGTCGTGTTAATCCACAAGGCGGATCAACAGTCGATGCGGTGACCGCTCAATAATCCTCAAATCAATCAACAATTAACCCACAAAGCAAGAATGTATCAATTAAGTCCAAAAAAAATAAATGTGAATTAATTTTTTTTATTACTCTACAACAAAATGTATAGTGACAAGCATGTAGAGGTCGAACCACAGAGAGCAATACAAAAATGTCCTTTTTAACCCCTTTTTTTAACCCCTATATATATAAGAAGAGAGAGAGAAGTAATATAGAATATATATATATATTTATAAGCACAAAAACTTAATATATAGCCTTATATTTTTAACCCCTTTTTTTTATTTTTTTTTTATATTTCTAATTCTTATGTAGTTTTCAATTCAAAAATGTCCACAATATAGGACTAAATAAATAACCGTATATAATTTGGGTTTTAAAAATATCAAATAAATCCCAAAATTACCCAAATTAATTTTTACACCTTAATAATAATATATAGATAATTATAAAAGAGAGAAATGTATTTTTAGGGTTTTTAAAGAGTTTTTCTAATTTTTATGTTGCTTTTGGGGTTTTATGATTTTTTTAATTTTCTTTTTCATATTTTTAGGGTTTTTCATTTTCTGGACTCAATATATATATAAATATATCATATATATTTTTTTTGGAATTTTTCAAAAACATTTGCTAATTTTTTTGTATTTTCTAATTTAGACAGTACAAAAATGGCTTCTTTTTCATTTTTAATAATTAGGGAAAATGCAAAAAATGCGAAATAAAATATGTGCGTGAACAAGCATGGCATGGAGCATCTACCCTAATTTTTGTGAATTTTTAGAAGCCATGTAGGTATTTTTAATAAATAGATAAAGAGACAAAGATAAAATAGCCTGGCAGGGGTATTTTTGCAAATAAAATAAATTCCAGGGGCACATGTGCAAAAAATACCAGAACATTATAACGTGTTTTGTGATTTTAGGGACTAAGAACAAATAAAGAAACCCGCCAGGGCCCCCTTGCAATTTAACCACCACGTGGGACTACACGTGATCCGCACCCACAGGGACCAAAACGCAATATCAGAAAGTTCAGGGTCCTGGTTGCAATTTTTCATAAAAATAATATACTGAACATTTTATTTACTGGACTAAATTCAAATTTACAAACATACAGGGGGTCTTATGCAAAAAGCCCACCTCACGTGGGACGACACGTGAGGTGACGTGGACTGGACCCAAGAGTAATATCAAAACAGTACAGGGGGTCTCATGCAAAATACCCACATTAATTATAACGTGCTTATTTATTTACAGGACTAAAAATAAAATACAAAAAAAACGGGGGTCGAATGTGAAAATTACCCCCAAAAGGCGCGCTGATGGACGGCTGATCTTCGTTCACTTGACACGTGGCGCCTCCACGTACGCCGATGACGGTTCGTCGATGGAGCGCTTGATTAGATCATCCGAGATGATCCGACGGTCGAGGCGGTGCTCCATCGGACGGCTGGTCTTCAATCTGGGCCTTCGTCTTCATCCAACGGCGGAGGAGCTGCGAGGAAGAACAGGGAAGAAGCCTCGCCGAGGCGAGCTTCCTCCGCTCGGATCTCGCTCTCCCGCCGGTCTTCTTCGCTCCTGAAGGTCCAAGAAGCTTCCTGGAGGTATCCTCTAACGTCTGGAGGTCTCGGATCGGCCAGAGGTACACCGGAGCGCTGCAACGAGCTCGAAGTAGGGTTACGGCTCCAGGTACCTCCGCCGGCTTGTAAATCGACTCCAGGTGCTCTATTTCGCACCTAACCTGCATAGGAAGAAAGAGTGGCTCGAGGGCGTCTTCCTCGACCAGGGGTTTGAAGCTGTGAGCAAGCGGATGGTGGTGGGCGACGAAGCTCCGGTGAAGGGTGGAGGAGGAGCTCCGATTCGCCAAGACCTGGGGTCCTGGGTTGAACAAGTGTGTGCATTTGATGGAGAACTCGAAGGGGATGGAGATGAGGCGATTTAGGCGGTCGAAGACAGAGAGGATCACAGTGGGGAAGTCGCCGGAGCTCAGCTCCGGCGAACTTCGAATTTCTGATTTTGGCCTAAGCTAATCATCTAAAAGCTAACCTAAGGACTGGAATTAAAAGCTAATACTAAAACCTAACTACTAAGCAAGAAAGAACAGCTCTTATACCTGGGGGCCGCCAGGGAGCAGGGTGGTCGCCGGAGCACCACCGCGACAAAACTTCTCCGACCTCCGGCCAAGTCGAGGTGCTGGGCGACTCCTCCTGTCACGAGGAACACACCAGGAGCAAGAACAAGGCTTTTTGGTGGAGTGAAAATGGCCAACTTTAGCTGGGAAGTCAGAGGTTTTTATTTATAGACATTCCGAGGGACCCCCAATGACCGGCGTTTATTGATTAAACCAATGAGTATCAGATTGATCTAGGATCTTGGCGGGCATCATGGATGATCAGAGGACAAATCTTGTGAAGGAAGCGAGTGCGATGGTTCACTGAGCCAGGCGGGAAAAATGGCGGAAATCGGGGAAAAGACGGGTCGCGTGAAGTCAGACGCCTGGAGGTCCAGTTGACCTGCGGTCAACAGGCGCGACGCGCCCATTGGTCCACCTCAGCTGCTACAAGACAAAATAGCAAGGTTGAAGGAAGATTGATTTATTTGACATCCGAAATGATTTTATTAATTTTTGCTTATAAAATAAAAAATGTGTATTATTTCATGTAGTATTTATTCCTGATTTTTATTGAATTTTTTGAGGTGTTTTATTGTGGTTTTATTTTAGTAATGTGTATATGTATGTATTTACACGTATTTTTGGATATTTTATTTTTAATTTATTTATTTTCTTTTATTATTTTCTTGGCTTATTTTATAAATTTATAACTTATTTTTGTGAGTATAAAGGTATTTTTGTTTGATTTTTATACGTTTATTTGTATTTTTAAATAAATAGGTCTATGTATTTGTAAGTATAGATATAGGTACTTTACCTATATATCATACACATTGTATTTATTTAATTAATTTTATGTGTTTTTATTAAGGATTTGTATTTTTAATAAGACACATATAATATATACATTATTATAAAAATATAAAAGAATAAAGAATAAAAGAATGCTTTTCCTTTTATTTATGCACATACAGGTAGTATAGGTATTTTGTCTATATAGACTTATTTTTACTAATTCTTTTTTGGCTTTATTCAAATTTCAATATGTACCTGAATTATATACATTATCTACAAAATTCTAAAAATATGAATTTGTAAAAATAATGAATATTGAATAAAATGAATATTTTAATCAGGTATTGTGTACAAGAAGGGCCAAAAACCTAACTTCTACAGATGGACTCCAAAAATTATGAAACCAATTTTATAAAATAGTTTATGAAATGCTATATACAATTAAAGGTGAGTTTGGGTGATTTGGAGTTTTTATTTGCAAGATATGGGTCTGTGAAGTTGAGATTTTGGCTTTTTATTCTGTGTATAAAATGTACACTGAGTGTTATTTTTACACAAACTCAATTTTGTATTTTTATTTACATTATTATCTACAACTTTCATGAACAAAGTTTCTTTATTTGAGGAATAAATAGTTATGTACAAAATAGGTGTAAAAAATGCATAAATGGATGAATGAATAACTGAGATATTTATTGTATATCAGCCCTTATCTCCCCCTACTTTATTCCTTGTCGACCAATACCATGCTGGCCTTGGTCTCGGGGTTAGGGTCATAAAATATTTACAATATTTTATTCCTTTTTCTTTTCTCTCTTTATTCTATAATTTTGGCATAAAAACTTTATTTAATGTACAATTAATACAATGAATAATGAATGCTATTATGTACAAATTATTGTTGTTTACATGCATTTGCTGGGGTTTTTGAGGCCAAAATGATAGAATAAAGGTGATGAAATGGAGATTCATCAACAAGTCGGAAGAACAGTGATAATCAGGCGCGAGATGCAATAGATGTGAGTCAAGAGACCACATCTCACGCAAAGTGAATAGGGGCAACATCAACGACCCGCGGCTCATGATCTAGAAATGGCTTGAGCCGCTGGCCGTTCACTCGAAAGGTACTCTCAAAAGACAACTCGGATATATCAATGCTACCGTTGTCGTGTATCTTTCTCACAAAATAAGGTCCCTTCCATTTGCTCTGTAGCTTCCCTGGAAATAGACGAAGCCTCGCATCAAACAACCATACTCTCTGTCCAGGCTCAAAATGCTTGTGGCTGATATGAGAATCATGCCACTCTTTCACTCTCTCCTTATACTGTAGGCTGTTTGAGAAGGCTGTATCTCTAAGCTCCTCCAAGGCTGCTAACTCTGCCCTCCTCTGGTCTCCTACACTCTCTGGATCTAAAAGAATATCCGTGACTGCCCAAAGTGACTTGTGCCTCAACTCAACAGGTAAATGGCATGGCTTGCCATAAACTAGGCGAAAGGGAGATGTGCCCAATGGTGTCTTGAAAGACATCCTATATGCCCATAAGACCGACTCCAAAAGCTGTGACCAATCCTTTCGGTCAGGGCGGACGACTTTCTGCAAAATAGTCTTGATCTCCCTGTTCGAGACCTCGGTTAGACCATTCGTCTATGGATGGTATGGAGTGGCAACTCGATGGTCTATGCCGAACTCACTGGTAAGTGCCGTCACCTGGTCGTTGATGAAATGAGACCCCCCCATCTGAAATCAATACTCGTGGTACCCCGAACCGCGTGATGGTGTGCTTCCTCAAAAATCTGCAAACTGTCCTGACATCATCGGCTCGGGCGGGGATAGCCTCAACCCAACGACTAACATAATCAACGGACAACAGAATGTATTCAAATCCCTGACTCTTAGGGAATGGACCCATGAAATCGATGCCCCATGCGTCAAAAACCTCACAGAAGTGAATGGGCTGCATCGGCATCATATCACGCTGTCCACAAGTGCCCATCCTCTGACAGTCAGTACACCTCTTCACGAACTCATCAGAGTCCTTGAAGAGGGTAGGCCACCACAAGCCGGATTGGAGCACTTTCTGTGCCGTCCTCCTCCCAGAGTGATGTCCTCCTGCCTCAAGCTTGTGGTAGTAAGTGAGGACTCTATGGTGCTCATCCTGAGGGATGCACCTACGCCAGACACTATCCCCTCCTTCGTGGTAAAGGATGGGATCTTCCCAATGGTAAGACTTTTCCTTCGCGAGGAAGGTCTCAAGCCTCTGTCTGGGCCAACCTTGTGGGACTTTCTTAGCAACAAGAAAGTTCACAATATCGGCATACCACGGGAGTGAGGCGATAGCAAGGATCGCCTCATCTGGGAAGGTCTCACAAATGGGATCAATCTGCTCAGACTCCTCAGGCTGCTCTAAACGGGAGAGATGATCCGCCACCACATTCTTGACTCCAGGCTTATCCTTGATCTCAATGTCGAACTCCTGGAGTAGAAGGATCCATCTAGTCAGTCTGGCCTTGGCATCCTTCTTTGCCATGAGGTATCGGATGGCGGTATGATCTGTGTACAAAGTCACTCTAGATCCAATGATGTATGATCTGAACTTATCTAGGGCGAACACTACTGCTAGCATCTCTTTCTCTGTGACTGTATAATTCCGCTGGGCGGAATCCAAGGTGCGGCTAGCATAGTGGATAGCAAATGGAACTCCATCCCTCCTCTGTCCCAGCACAGTCCCCACGGCAAAATCGGAGGCATCCGTCATGATCTCGAATGGGAGAGACCAATCTGGTGGCTGGAGGACAGGAGCCTCAACAATACACTGCTTGAGAGTATCAAAGGACGAAAGACACTTGTCATCGACAAGGAACTCGGTGTCTTTCGTCAGCAGGTCAGTCAACGGTCGGGCAACTCTACTGAAATCACGGATGAACCGCCGATAGAAACCGACGTGCCCCAGGAAAGACCATAACTGCCGCAAATTGGACGATGGTGTGAGTTTTCTAATGACATCAACCTTGGCCGGATCAACCTCCATGCCCCTGTTGGAGATGATGTGGCCAAGCACCGTCCCTTGAGTCACCATAAAGTGACTCTTCTCCCAAGAAAGAACCAAGCGGACCTCAATAAATCGCTGGAGTACTCGGTCTAGGCAGTCAAGACAGGAGTCGAATCCGTCGCCGTAAACCGGGAAATCATCCATGAAGACCTCTAAGCACTCCCCTACCATGTCCGAAAAGATCGACAGCATGCATCTCTGAAAAGTCGCAGGGGCATTGCATAGCCCAAATGGCATGCGTCGGAAGGCGTATGTGCCGAAGGGACAGGTAAAGGTGGTCTTCTCCTGATCCTCAGGAGCGATGGCCACCTGGTTGTAGCCCGAGTACCCATACAGAAAACAATAATGGCTCTTCCCTGCCAGTCTCTCAATAATCTGATCAATAAAGGGTAGGGGGAAATGATCCTTCTTGGTGGCCTGGTTGAGTCTCCTGTAGTCAACACAAACCCGCCAAGAAGTGGGTACTCGTGTAGTAATCTCCTCTCTAGACTCGCTAATCACTGTAGTGATGCCCGTCTTCTTGGGCACCACATGCAAAGGGCTGACCCACTTGGAGTCGGAGATGGGATAGATAAAATCGGCACTCCACCATTTCGAAATTTCCTTCATGACAACATCTCTCAGATTTGGGTTCAGCCGCCGCTGGAACTCACGCGACGGCTTTGCCTCATCCTCAAGATAGATATGGTGGGAGCACAGGACCGGACTAATCCCATGGAGATCTGCTACGCTCTATCCTATTGCCTTGCGGTTCTTTTCGAGAACCCCCATCAGGCGGGATTCCTGCTCTCCAGTCAAATCGGCTGAGATAATGACTGGGTACATCTCCTGCTCACCCGCAAGGAATCTATACTTCAGCGACGAAGGAAGCGACTTCAGCTCTGGACAACTGGGTGCTGGCAAATCTGGCTTCGAAAGAAGACGCGTGTAAGCTACCAAATCTGTCCGGGAGACTGAAAGTGTACTCTCGCAAACTGGATCTGGAGAAGGTTGCTCAACTGAATTGTCTCTGATCTGCTCGGCATCTACCTCCTCCTCAACTGTAGGCTCAGTGGAAATCAGGTCTGGCATGTAGTCATCACAATCTGCCCACTCAGACTCTGACTCCGAGGGATCTGCATCAAACAAGGTGGCATCAGTACCACCGTCACTGAACTCTGTGTCGCGGTCGAGAACCGGCTCTGCTGCCTCTGTAGTATCCTGAACCAGGAATGTGCTCTCCAAGCTCTCCTCTGCTGTCATCTCTGCATCAGCGGTGTCTGAAAATGAGAGGATGGCCTGTGCTGCTGGGTCTGCCCAAACTGCCTCATCATCTGTGATCACAAAATCACAGTCTTGGTGGATGTCTAGCCCAGCGTCTGTCAGCTGCTCTGTATCTGTGCTGGTCTCTGAGCATGCTCTCTCTGGCTCTGTAGTCCTCGACCGTCTCTATTTGTACACTTTCGCCCTTGACGCGAAAGTATACCTTCCCACTATCATGATCAGTCACCGCCTTTGTTGTGGCCAAGAACGGGCGACCTAGAATGATGGGGGTATCGGTCACTGAATCAGGGATCTCCATGTCCAACACTACTAAGTCCACGGGGAATTGCAGACCCTTAATAGTGACGACAAACGTCTCGCAACAACCCCTTCGGCCTCTTGACAGATCTATCAGCAAACTGAAGGACTGTCCTGCTCTGTCGAAGAGTGCCCAACTCGAAGCGGTCGAGAAGGGCTGCCGGAAGGAGGTTGATAGACGATCCGCTATCCAATAGAGTCCGGTCGAACCTCTGCTCTCTGATATGACATCTGACATATGGGGCTCCTGAATCTGGCCTCTTGGCCAGCAAACGGTTCTGGATCGCGAAGCACGTGGCTTTCGTCAGCACATGAATCTCTGAATGGTGGTTCCTCCTCCTCCTCCTGACTGTGGTCCTATCTCTCAACGATTGCTGAAGAAGGGGGATGTGCTGCAAAGCCTCTTGAAGGGTCAGCTGTATATGGAATCTGTCGATCATGCTCTGGCTGAACTCCTCCCGCTCTCTCTTTTTTGGATCTTTTTCTCTTTTCTTCCCCTTCCCTATCTGAAGGGCTCTAGGGAAGGGGATCACTGGGTCCTTCTCATATGAAGGAGTAGAAAAGGGTCTAAGCGGTTCGACGACCGGATCCACACATACATCATGCACCACAGTGGGACCAGAAGAAAATAAACCCTTTTCTTTATTCACAGAACTGTTCAGAGGTACATCAGTGGAAGGAAAAACAACAGATCTCTCTACATGAACGATGGTGGCCTCAGTACTACCATCGGCTGGCTCAGCTGGAAGACTCGCGGCCTCAGTACCGCGCTCCGGCTCGGCAACTCGGATGGCGTCAGTACCACCTCCTCGAACTGGTGAAGTGGCGGCCTCAGTACCGCCCGGGGGATCACCATCCTTGGTGGCATCAGTACCACCGTCATCATCATGTGCGGCCTCAGTACCGCTCTCCTCCTCCTCATCTGGCGCTCTAGGTGCATCCTCATGATGTCGCTCAGACGAGGCGCCGCCGGCTGGTGTTCTACCTCTCCTAAGTGTAACAAAATCAGCATAAAAAAGATCTGAAGACATATCATCAAACGGATCACTAGGAGTGGCATGCTCAGTGTAAACTACCTGCTCAGGCTTCCGCTTCAGGCTGTTGGGATTCGGCTCTATCTGGGCAGGGATAGCGGCCTTTCCTCTCACGATGTCCCGCATCTCCTGGCGGAACTCGTCCATTTCCCGTCTGAAAGTAGCCTGCTGGTCCATGAGGAGGCGTGCTATGTCGTCCAAGGCGGGGCTCTCGTATGGTGGACCATGAGAGCCCGACGGGTAGCCTCTCTGGTAATGAGGCTGCTGGAACTGGTGCTGCTGCTGCTGAGAGGGGTAAGTAGGAGGGTGCTGCTGCTGGTGTGGCTGATGAGGCTGCTCTCGCCTCCAAGACTGTCCCTGCTGATAAGGACGAGGAACAAACGATGACTGCTGCTGTGACTGGTAAACTTGGGGCTGCTGCTACTAGTGATCCCTCTGCTGGCTGTACTGGCCTCCCTGGCCAGATGGCTGCTGCTGGGGCTGGGCACCTCCACTCCCCCACCTGAATCTGGGATGGTCTCGTCGGATCCCAGGCTGAGGACGGTCATACCAAATCCCGTTGACATCCATCAACGTCTCTGCATCGTACTGGGCTGGCGGGAGTACTGCCAGAGGCTGATCCGGCTGGTATACCACCATCTGCACGTCTGGAGATGGTGGTGACTGGTAGGAGGGCTGTTGCTGCTGGTACGGCTCCGCCTGTACAAGGTGAACCTGTCTAGGCTGCTGGTGTGAGCTGGAGTGCTGGAACGAGCTGCTGCTGCCGTCGGTATCGCCTCGCGACTGAAGACGGGGCTGTGAAGCCGTCTGTGCCTCCTGGAGACACTTGAGCCGGGTCTTCATGTCGCTCAGAGTCTGTGCCATCTGCTCCATCTGAGTGATGCCCTGGCACTGCTTCTTCTCGATCAGCTCCATCCGATCCAACTTCTCACTGATGATACCCATGTCCGCAGCGGATGACTCTGCCTGTGCTGCTGCTACTGCGGATGAACTGGAAGGACCGGCGTCGACCCGTGCTATCCTTTGGTACTGCACGGGTCCTAGCTGTTGGGGTCTGCCCTGAGTGTACAACCTGGTATGGGACATCACCATGTAGTTCTCGGCCATCTCCTCGTAGATGGCCCAGACCTGGTCGTGATCCTTGGCGACGTAAGACCCGCCACAAGAAGCGTTCACCAAGCCCTGGAGCTTTGGTGTCAGCCCGCTGAAGAAGCTTTGCACAAGGTTGGGCTTCGAAATATCATGGTGCGGGCATCGGTCAGTCAGCTCACGAAACCTCTCCCATGCCTCATGGAATTGCTCGTTGGGGAGTATGGAGAAGTTGCTGATGAGGGCTCTTGCTGCATTGGTCCGCCCGAGTGGATAGTACTTGTTCAAGTACTCGGTGCGGAGCTGCTCCCAGGTGTAAACGAACTTCCCCAAGTGCTTCAGCCAGGTGGCTGCTCTGTCGGCTAAGGAGAAGGGGAAGGCAATCATCCTGATAGTATCCTGGTCCACCTGACGATCGTGGACAGTGCTGCATATCATCTCAAACTCCTGCAGGTGGAGATGAGGCTCCTCTGTAGCCAAACCGTGGAATCGGGGAAGAAGCTGCAAGGTGTTCGGGGGGAACTTAAAGTCCCCCACGATCGTTGGAAGTACCACCCAGCGGTGTGTCAAGGTCGACCCGGGATTGTGGTTCTCCCGCATCGATCTAAGTGGTGGTGGTGCTCCTCCTCCTGCTGCTGCTGCTGCTGTGGCTGCTGCCGCGGCTGCTGCTGCTGCGGCAGCTGCCGCATCGTCGGGTCCTCCTCCTCCGCGGTTCTCGCGGTTGGCTCTCATCTGCTCAAACTCTCGCCTCATGTCCATCATGAATGCTCCCTGATCCCTCAACTGCTGCTGCACTGACTCGAGGGAGGCGATCAGGGTGGAGTTGATCGCACCCTGGTCCAGAACAAAATGCTGCTCTCCACGTGGACCTCCGGGGTGATCACCAGAACTGTCGGCCATCGTCTCTGAGAAATCAAAATAACTGAACTCAGGTGCCGATAAATCATCTGTCTGTCTCTCCTCTGGTACTGGTATCTCTGAATCAGAAGAAGGGTGGTCGAGGGGGAACAGGGCGGAGTCATACTCGGGTTCGGAGAGCGGGTCTGAGCTCCCACGAACCGACCTAGATAAATGGTCAGGAGTGCTGAAAAGCGGTGCAGCCAGAGGCTGCCTAAGAGACCTCCTGCCCATCATCGTGATCTGGCGAGTAAGGCGGATGAGATCTGGAAAAACTATGATCGGCAACCAAACCCTCTGTTCACCAACACAACACGAGCTGAAGACCGTAAAGGCTCGGTCAAATTATCTTGTCAAATTTTATTAGGTGAACAAACAATCTATCAGAGCGCTTACGTGACCTGTTGGGATTCCCGATGCTACCCTAACCGACTGGCCCGCACGGAAGATTCGGTGGTCAGTCAGGAATAGCACCGGAGGGCTCTACCTAGTGGACGGGTCACTCTCTTGCGTAAGCAAACCAAACAATGAGGGGGTTGTTCTCCCCAAGACAAATTTTTCAGTCAAGTGTCTTTTAGGGTCAATAGCTTAAACAGTCCCAATTTATGATTTTTCTTTTTAATATTTTTCAATAAAAACAACGGCCTAACGAATTTTTCGGTTCTCCTGGTTATTTAGTCCAAAACAGGGGGGAGAAGACGAAAAAGCCGATGCGCGATAAATCAATGATGCATGCAGAGATAGATATGCGTACCTGACTCCAGCAGTCTACATGCAAGATGATCCGCGCAGAATTTAAAGACTGAAAAGAAACTACCTATATGGTGCAGCGGTGAAAACCGAGTCCTAAACAGGCAATTTCTACTCGACAGAACCGTCTAGCTTAGCCACTCGCCCTCGATCCAAAGAGTCCGGTCTAGACCCACCCCTCCTCTTCTCGACAGGTCGAGTTCATGAGTAGCGCTTGACGGGGCAGGCTCGCGGCGCGTAGGCTCTCAGGAAAGCGACTAAGCTTTTTTTATTAGTGAATTATTAGTAGGTCCAATTATCGCTCTATAGGAACAGGCATGCAATTAAGTGTGGGGATCCTACTAATTACGGCACAGTCAAGTAAGAAATCCTAAATCTAGGGGCTCGAGAAAAACCGCTGAAAACCGTAAAAGGCAGCTAAAAAACTAAAACCGTGAAAAAGCCGCGAAAAATCTAAACTATTCTAAAGGGTCCCCCGAGCACACCGGTGCTCGACGAAACAGACCCGAGAGTCCAACTGTCTCTGGGTACCTGTATTATTACAATAATTCAAATGTGCGGGAAATAAATCCTAAACTAGACTCCTCTCTCACTCAGCTCCTCTCTCGCTCTCTCCTGCGGCTCCGTGCAGAAGGGAGCCGCCTCCGAATCCTGCGGTTGTGCCGGCTCCTCGAAAGTCGCCTCCGTGGTCCTCGGGCCCTCGCAAGAAAGAAAGCAAGTATCACAAACCAAATTATTATAAAAATGTCAGAAAAATATATATATGCAAAAAGCTATACAAAAAGTCATGGAAAAACTCAAAAATCGACTACTAAGCCGTGCTCCGCGGCAACGGCGCCATTCTGATGGGCCGAAAAGATACACCGAGACACGGGTGAAATAAAATAGATCAAGGGTCGTTGCGACCCGGATCTCGGAAGTCAACCGGTCAATCAAGAAAAAGTAAAGCAGACCACCAAACTCAGATGAAAGCAAATAAACACGATAGCGGTCCTGGCTATTTTATTAACCTGGTATAGCGACCAGGGTCGAACACAAGGAGCACGGATTGGCCTTGCGGCCTACGAAGTAGTCGAGAAGAGAATAAAAAGTTTTTTTGTTGGTTTTTAATTCTTTATACATTTTTTTGGATTTTTAATGTGTTAAGAAAATAAGAAAAGCAACTCAACAACACACTTCAACAATTTATTAAATGCACTAAAAATCAACCAAAAATTCCAGAAAAAATATTTTTGTATTTTACGTTTTTTACTGTTTTTGGTGAATTTTTGGGATTTTTCTGATTTTTATTTTATTTTCTAAAAATGAAACAATGCTAGAAACAAAGGGTGTTGTCCAGTCAGGAGAAAAAGGCCAATTTAAAATATAAAAAGGGCCACCCAGCTCTGAGGGTAATTTTCCTATAAACTAGAAAGATTGAGGAAAATTAGGGAACTGGATTTATGATTTTTGGATTTTTAAATTATTTATTAAAATTTTTATGAGTTTTTGAGTGTTTTCAATTTTTAGGTGTTTTAGATAATGAAAAATAGCCAAAATTGGCTAGAAAATCAAGCAAGCCAAAATAAACAGTAAGTAATTTTTTGTGAATTTTAGAGGAGTTTTAATATTTTTTTGGGATTTTTAAATCTGAACAGTAAAGAAAATACGTGTTTTTGAATTTTTAAAAATACCAAACAGTTTCAAAAATGTCTCCAAAATTTATAAAAAAATTTTCATCATGGCAGGAGCCATGTGCCCAATTTTCATCAAATTTGGAGGTGATTTGCTGTTTTATTCAAAAATGGAAAGAGGGTACTGTGCATAGGGACCAAAGTGCAAATACCCGAAGTTCTGAGGGGTCTGGTGCAAAATACCCAGGAGGTCACATGCGTGGCGCGTGCTTGGGGCACTCAGGGACCCAAATGTAATAAAAACTATTCCCGAGGACTAATTGGTAACAGGTACCAAAAGTCCAGGGGGTAGTCTGCAAATAACCCACGAATTAAAGCACATGCACAAATGTTTCACGCACAGGGGTATAAATGCAAATACTCAAAAGTTTTCATTCATTCAGTAGCATTCAGAACTACAGGATAGAAAGTGCAAATACACCAGAAAACCACGTGACGAAGCACATGTCACATCACACACAGGGGCATATATGCAAAGAAAATAAAGAGCAGGGTCCTCTATGCAAATATCCCAAAAACTAAACAACTACTCTAAATATTTACAAGACTAAATGCGAAATTAAATAAAGGAGGGGGCCTAAGAACAAATTACCCCTTATTTATTATCCGAGGGCGTGATGCGCGATGCGTGGTAGATCGGACGGTCGGAATAGCGTGCCGCACACAAGTGAAACCCTCGAGTCGATCCGACGGCTGAAACGCTTCCACGTGGAAGATCAGACGGTGATGCTGCAACGTGGGTCTGCGAAGAAGGGCCTCGCTCGGATCGGACGGATGAGATACAACCACGTGCTGGATCTAACGGTGCGAAGACGTCGTAGCTAAACCTCAGTCATCGGACGGTGGAGATCAAACCTCAAGGATCTGGCGGTCAGGGCTGCTCCGTGAATGAACGGACGAGATCTAATCTGGAGCGTCGAGGCTGATCGGACGGGTGCTGGAGATCCACGAAGAACAGGTGGCCGGCGAACTTCGCCGGCCTAGTGCGCTCGCTCCGAGCCTCCTCGCGGGGCGCTGATAATCGGAAAAGGTTCGGTGTGAGCCTCCGCGTCGGATGGGAGTCTCCGATGACCCAGCCGAGCTCCAGGGAGCTCCGGCAAGGTCGTCGGAGCTGTAGCTACTGGACCCAATGGTCCAATCCCTCAGATGGGCTTGGATGCTCCTGCAAAATAGACCAAACAGCTCGCGGGTCGAGGGCAAACTGCCTCGACCTGGTTAGGCGGGGTGAAGGTGGTCGGAGGTGCGATATGGGCGAGCTCCGGCGAGGGGGGTAGACGGAGGAGCTCGAGCCCCAGCTCCTGTGCGAGCTGGGTTGAATGGAGGTATGGAGAAGGTGTGCGGGAAGAAGGCGGAGGTGACGGTTGATTCCGATGATCGAATCGAGCTGTGAGGTGGTCGGAATCGGCGAAACACGGCGACGACGAAATTTGGGAGGAATCGGAAATTAGCGAAAAATGAAAGGAAACAGGTCTACCTGGATGGAGGGATCGACTGTGGCTGAGCTTGCGAAGCTCTGGGTCGTCGCCTCACGGGTCGTCAAGGCCCGAGGCTCAAGCTCCTGCTCTGGGCGGAGCACGGCGGTGAAGACTCGCCGGATCGATGGTCCGATCACCTTCGCCTCTCTTCGACACCACCAGCGGAGAGCTGTCACCTCAGGGAAGGTGGTGGAGGTCACGGGACTGATAGATGGGGAGCCAAAGATGAGAATGAAGGAGGCGGAGCAGGAGCTATATACGCTGAAAGGTCCGGGAAGACGAGCGCGGGTAGGGCATCCTGGAGCTCGGATCTCGAGGTGGAGGCTCCGGCGAGGGTCTCGGATATACCATGAACGATTCGGACCCGGGGTTTAGGTGATAGGGTATCGGGTTTAGGTGCGAAATTAGGGAGAAAACCGGGTCGGGCACCAAACCCATGGAAAGTGGTCCTGGGGGGGGGGGGGGGGGGCAGTTGACCGGGCGGTCAACAGCCCCGTGGACCAATGAAAACAGGCCACGTGTAAAATATTTAGAAATTCGATTAAAAATAACAAATGACCGATTTATTAAAAAGTCAAAACATGAAATATTTTTGTTTTAATTTTTTCTATTTTTTGGTGATTTTTAATTAATTTTTCAAAATAAAAATAAGGTATTTACAATATATAGCTATACATAGGTATATGTACAATGTGTATTTTTAATTTTTAATTTTTAATTTGTTATTTTTGTGCTTTTTTATTCCCATTTTGTATTTTATTTATTTATAGTATAATATTAGGAATAAAAGGGTATTTTTATTTTATTTTTACTATACATATACAGGGGTGAAATAACTATATATGTATTTGTATATACATGGTATATTTACAATATATTTTTGTGTTTTTAATTTTGTTCTTTTTATTTTGTTTTTGTTTTAATTGTTTTTATTTAATTTATTTACAACATAAAAGATGGAATATTTACAAAATTTTTGGAAATTAATTTTATGTATTTATAGGGTAAAATAAATAAAAGATGGATGTTTTATATACATGATGACTATATACAAGGGTGATGTTTTTTTGTTTTATTTTTGATTTTTCTATTTTTTATCTTATTTTTATCTTTATAAATATATACAAATATTTACAAGCCAATTTGAGTCTATTTTTGTGAGGAAAATACTTTTATTTTATTTACATAAATATTTACACACATGAGCTCCTATCTCCCTCTACTTTGGTTTTTATGCGGTCAGGCCCATGCTGAGCCCTCCCTTAGGTTAGGTTGCTCAATATTTATTCTAAATATTTCCCTCTTTTTCTTTTTACTCTTTATTCTTTTATTTTTGCACAAAAACATGCTAATTATTAAACTTTATACAATGCATGCTTTTGATAATTATTTGTATTTACATGAATATACATGCATTTGCAAAGGTTTTTGTAGCTAAAATATAAGAATAAAGAGTGATGAATGGGTATTCATCAGTATTTCTATTTATATCCATGCCAGCTCATCTCACGTGCCCCCCCATGTGAGTTGGGTATTTTACAACAATACCCTTGTAGGATTTTGTATATAGAATTAGTCTAAAATTTTGTATAATTTGTGTTAATTTTTATGGACAAATTGTTCAGAGGACCTTCATTATTTTGAATATTGTAAATGTGCCTCTGCCAAATGTTTTTAAATAAAATATGTGTGGTTAAATTGCACAATAGCCCATGGATTTTTGTTTTAGGGTTCCAGAATGCATGAAAACTTCTTGATATTTACAAATAGGTCCATGCTATAAATATCTCCCATACTCTAAAAATCATGAAAAATTTGGACAATGTATATGGATGCTTTCTTTCTCATGCTATATTTTTATTTCTATATTTATGAACATTTCCTATTTATTAAAAATCAAATGGATCCATTTTCTCATTGTCTGAATACAAAAATCCCCAAAAATAACAAAATTCCTTTAAAAATCACAAAAAATGTAATATGCTTATTATTACCTATATTAACTCCATACCAGAAATATCAAAAACTAGAAAAGAAAGTCACTAAAAAAGCTCTAAAATCTTGATAAAAATTATAGAAATCCGACAAAAATACAAAAAATATAAGTTTATGTTGTCTAATTATCTATATATTAATTACTACATGTGAAAATTTGTTTTGAGAAATTTTGAGCACATTTAACTTTTTAAAATATCAAAACAATTCAACCTCTTCATTTACTCCATGTTTTGAGATATTTTAGACTCTAAAAATACATAAAAATTAGCAAAATATCAGAAAAATAACTAAATAGTAGAAAAATATGAACAATCCAAAAACATTTTGTTTGTCAAATCTTGAGTATTTTTAGCTATGATTATAATTGAAATACCCCATATTGTATTATATACATATATGGTATTATTAATAATTATTATTATTATAATATATGTATCTTATAAATATTTTAAAAAATGCGTATATACATATTATAATCAGGGGCTATATTTATTTATACTATTTGATATGTATATATTCCATTCATCATTATGTATATATCTTATATCTTATATATATTATATATCCTTATATATACATATTTACAAAAATCTAATAAAAATAATAAAAGTATTTGTATATAAAAAATCAAGTAAAAAGTTAAAAATAAAAACCCACGTAAAAATTAAAATCCATTTATGTACATAAATTCCTTTTTATTAGCAATAATCATTAGGCTACCATTGTTTGCTCTCTGTGGTTCGACCTCTACATACTTCCATGTTATACATCTTTGTTGCAGAGTATAATAAATTTTGCTCCACATTTTTTGTTATTCATTGATTCATTATATGTTGTGGGTACTTATTGATTGACTTGTGTCTCCTTGTGGGTCGCCTCAGCGATACTTTGTCTTCGCACTTATTGATGCGATTTTGCATGGTTTAAGATTATGATTTTACCACGTCGTTATTTCACGAAAAATTACAATCAAACAAATAAGATTACAACTACAAGCATGATTGGATTATAGAAAATTGTATGCGACAAGTGGAGGATTGAATCCACAAGGACCAAGTAAATTCGCGATATTTGTTCTTCTTACAAACTTGATTCAAATTTCAGTCTATCGCGATGGAAGAAGAATTATGAGAGAATGCGATCTATGGTGAAAATACTTCCTAGAACTTAGAGCAAGCAAATACGGGTATGACTGCAACTAAGTAAGGAAGTGTGGGATGAATCGTAATTTAATATGGAAAAATGAGAACCACTTGCAATTTTCAAAGAGAATAATAGAATATAAACTCAATGCATATATTAAAGAGAACTTAGAGTTGAGAATAGCTTACAAAATAAGAATGCTTCTAAGTTCAACTTAAACAAAACACTAATGTAATAAAAATGCAAGGTGAGCTTATAACATGAGAGTTGTTTTCTTTCGAATTCAATTTACATAAAATAACTTAAGGGAATAAAAACACAAGAGGTAAATAAAGATGGGAAAGAAATTCTTCTCTATTGAGCTTTTGGAATCCAAAGGAAGACGATGATGGCGGTGACGGTTGCCCGACGACGGCTGCACGGAGACAGAAGTGAATCACACGCATAAGGAGGTGTGTGCTGGAGAGATCACGCATACAAGCGCACGTGGAGAGGAGAAGCTGGTCGCGAGGAGGAGGAGTTGGTTGCTGCTTGCAATCTTCGTGAAAAAGGAGTTGTTGTTTGCCATGCGTGCGAGGAGGTCCTAGCAGGGGCTGATCGCACACATGAGGGGTTGGAGGTGCGTGCAGGGCCGACCCTGAGGGTAGTCTAGGAGTGCAACCGTCCAGGGCCCATTATTTTTAAGGTCCCATTTTCCTTCATCTACATAAATAAAAGACATCTTAAATCTTAATCCAAATTTCCAACATTCTCAAACCAAAAGTCTCCAAGTCTCTAACGTTCTCCAAGACTCCAATATCCTTTTTTTAGTATTTTAAGGGTCCCGTCATTTTAGCTTCTTGAGGGCCGATACATCCTCTCTCCCCCTCTCTCTTTAATTCCTTAAATCCTCTCTCCCCTCTCTCTCTCTCTCTCTTTAATTCCTTAAATTCTCTCCCCTCCCCCCTCTCTCTCTCTCTCGAAATAACCGGCCCGGAAACAGACACCCACCCCTATCCTCTCACAAAATATCTATATTTAGTGGGCCACTATCCACTAATTGTCCTCTCTCTCTCTCTCTCGATCTCTTCAACAATCTCTCTCACGAACGAACAATTCCCGACTTCGAGTGCTGACGTGCCTGGAAACCTCCTAATCAAGTTTCGATTCAACGCCGAGTTCTCAATCGACCGACCAATCCGCTCTCCATTACAATTGACGTCCAACATTCAGACTCTAAACCGTCGATCCCCCCTCTCACTCTCACGAATCATAGGTTGTCATCGAGCCTTCAGCATTTGCCACTATCCGCATCGTTGGATTACCGGACACCGAATCGTATTTTTAGCTTATTCATTATTTTCTGTAATTTGTGAGGAGATATTGAAATATTTAGGTTGGTATATTTTCTAGAATCTAGCATGCTCTATATGATTAATCATCTATAGAATAGATTTATATGATGTGTTTTGCACCTAGTATGACTGAACTGAATCACTAGCTTCTGAATAGTTAATGAATAATGACAGATTAATGCAATGATCCACATTATCAAACCTCAACTTTGCGAGAGAACGCATTCGATATTTTTTGAACCACGCATCAGTGTGTAAAGAGAGACGGTCACGGTCTACGGTCATCATTTCTTCTAGATAGCAACCAGATTCATTACTGCGATTCCATATCTCAGGCAGGACCTTCAGTCGCGTTGATTCTAGACGCAACCTCTTTAATTGTTTTGGAAGACGATGCATACTTTTCAACTCCTTACAGTTATGAATCATAAAAGTCTTCTAACGAAGGAAACCATGTGGTGATTTGATCCTCACGATGAGTGGAGTCCTCCCACTCCACCAATCCAACCATGTCGGCCAATACAAATGTTTCAAAGATGGAATACATGTGCTTCGTTTCCATAAAATCCATTGCTTATGCCTTGGATACTTTTTAAATCTTCTATATGCAAGTCATCGAGCATTAGATTATGACCAAGAGATGGTAGAACTTTTATATGATGGACTCCAGACCCATATGCAAAATAAAAAAAGAAAACGAATGAATTAACCCAGGACCAATATGCAAAATGAAAGTTAACAATTAATTGTCTATGTTATTCCAATGATATGTTCTATAACTAATTAACATGTAGATTGCACCTCAAAATATTTAAAAAATAAATTTAATAAAAAATTAAAACAATTTCTTTTAAATAGTATAGTTGTGCAAGTTAATAACAGAGCATTAATATGGATTTTATAAGAAATGTATCTTTTTCTTACCGTGGATTTCTGAGTTTCAATGTCTAAGAACAACTATTTGATTTTACTTTAACCGAATCAAACAACCATCTTATTTGGAGTTGTTCGTTGGCAGATTATCATCGAGGGCTCTACTGAATTTGCTGAGTCACGATCGTAAAGGTGCAATTGACAGCACTATTTGATTCTTTTGCCAGGTGTTGTTGTTTCTTTTTTTTTTAAATTTCTTTATAGTTTTGTTTAATTGGTATACCATATTTCCTAAAAAGTATTTATCTGGACGCGAAAAAAGAAAAAGAGAAAGCACAACGAAGAGTTAAAGAAATTACAACTAGGTGCTCTCGATAAATTTATTTTTAGAGCAGGAAATTCTAATGAAAGTTTAAATGTTCATGAAAATCTTCATGATAATGTCAATATAAATGAAAATGAACATTTAAATAAAAAATGTGATTAATTATGAAAACTTACATAATTGCATAAATGAAAAAGATGAGATAAATAATGCAAACGAGGTTATTAATGTGTGAGATGTGTCTAACAATGAAAACATTTGCATTGATAAACATCAAAGTGCTTCTTGTTTGGATATGTTTGATCCTAAAAATTGGGAGAAACTTGACAATCAATCAAGAGAAATTATTTTGGAAAAAGGACCCATAAGAGAAGTAGATCTTGATTTTCCCTTAGGTAGTTCTAATAGGCAATTTTCTTATTCATACTACTCTAGAAAGTTGAGTAATGGTGAGCTTATTGATAGAAAATGTTTGGTTTATTCTAAAAGTGATGACAAAGTGTTTTGTTTTTGTTGTAAATTATTTAAATCAAATATTAATCGAAGTTTGTTGGCAAACAAGGGTTTATGTGATTGGAGGCATATTAGTGAGAGACTTCAAAAGCATGAAAATAGTACAGAACATATGATTAATATGAATAAATGGAGTGAAGTCATAGAATGATTGGATAAAAATCAAACAACTGACAAAAATTTACAAGAAGAGATTAGGAAAGAGAAAAAACATTGGAGAGATGTTTTATTTAGGATATTCTCTGGTATAAAATATCTTGCCAAACACAACTTAACTTTTCGAGGATCGAATGATAAACTGTATGAAGATGGTAATGGTATTTTTTGGGATTAATTGAAATGATAGCTGAATTCGATGTCATAATGCAAGATCATGTTAGGCGTATACAAATCGTGAAATTTATTATCATTATCTTGGACCAAGAATTAAGCATGAGTTGAATTTACTTTTAGCTCAAAATATTAAAAATATTATCATTAAGATTGTTAAAGAGGCTAAATATTTCTCGGTAATTCTTGATTGTACTCCTGATATCAGCCATCAAGAACAAATGACTCTAATATAAAGATGTGTGAATTTATCAAATCTTAAGATTGAGGAATACTTTTTAAAATTTTTAAATGTCGGTGATACATCTGGACTAGGATTTTTACTGTATTATTAGATGTTTTATAATCTTTTGATCTTAGTGTGCACGATGTGAGGGGTCAAGGTTATGACAATGGTTCTAATATGAAGGGGAAACACCAAGGAGTTCAAAGTCGATTTCTTGAAATAAATCCTAGAGCATTATACATGCCTTGTGCTTGTCATAGTTTGAATCTTGTTATTAGTGATATGACACATTCTTATGTTAAAGCCATCTCATTTTTTGGAATTATACAACGCATATATACATTATTTTCGAGTTCTACTAAAAGATGGAAAATTTTACATGATAATGTTTTTAGAGTAACCGTAAAGTCTTTACGTAATACTTGTTAGGAGAGTATGATCAAAAATGTTAAAGCAATCATATTATTCAATATCCCCAAATTAGAAATGCCTTATTAATGTTATATGAATCTTGTGACGATGCAAAATCAAAGAGTGAAGCCGAGAGTTTAGCTAATGCACTTAATTTTGAGTTTCTTCATGGTATGGTAATTTGGCATGTCATTTTATTTTCTGTGAATATGGTGAGCAAGATATTGCAATCTGAACCCGTTAGTATTAACTCTGGCATAAAACAAGTAGGAGGCATTTTATCATTTTTTTCTTTGTACAGAGAAGAAGGTTTTGTTGCTAGTTTAGAAATTGCTGAGAGTATTGCACTTGAAATGGATATAGAGCCAAGCCATCCTATAAAGCATCGTATTATTAGAAAAAATATAATTTGATGAGAATGATGAGGATGAAGAAATCCAATCCGCTAATGAGTTATTTAGAATAGAATATTTGGTTGTTGTTGTAGATATGGCGATAACATCTTTAAAAATTAGATTTGAGCAATTAAAAGAATTTGAAAATATTTTTAGATTTTTATTCGATTCACATACGTTAAAGGCGTTGGATGATAAAAAATTAAAAGAATATTGTGCTAATTTCCACTCTAAATTTTCCCATGATGATTCAAGTGATGTTGATTTCAATGATTTTTACTCTAAGTTAAAAGTGTTGCAAATGACTTTGTCAAATGAGTTGATGTCTGCTATTGAGATTCTTAACTTTATAAAGTCCGCGGATTGTTATCCGAATATTTTCATTGCATATAGATTTTTTTTAACTTTACCTGTGACAGTGGCATCATCCAAAAGAAGTTTTTCAAAACTAAAATTGATAAAAACCTACTTGAGATCATCAATGTCGCAAGAAAGATTGAATGGTCTTGCAACATTATCTATTGAAAAAAAATTAATAGAAAACATTGACGTAGATGTTATTATTAATGATTTTGCCTCCCAAAAAGCTCGTAGAAATTGCTTTTTTAATTTCATGACTTATTGTTTGATGCTTGTCGATAAATAAACATAGTTCTTTGAAAAATTTAAAGAGCGTTTTTACAAGAAAATCATTTTTTTAAATTTTTTTATAGAGGCCCCTTTTTCTCTTTCTCCTAAGACTCATGAAATGTCAAGGACGTTACTGAGCATTCGGAGATTAATGTCATCAATACATGTTGCCAAAAGTTCGGTAGCCATAATTTTCCTACAGTAGCGAGTTTATTGTGACAACATGTGGTAAGAGATCATTTGAGTATGAGTGTGACGATAACTTTAGTGTGAGAGTTTGGACGATGGAATCATCTCTGGCAAAGAAATACTTGGCTGCTAGAATTTTGTTGCTACAGCTTAGTTGCCACGTGTCTTATTGTAACAAGCACAAGTGTAAAAATCCCTATAGTGTAGTCAACATCTACATGTTATTTCTAATATGCTATCCTCTTCTTAGTAAATGATTACATTATCTGGCATTATTCTTGGGCTCATTACTCCGACATAAAATCCTCAAAAAAAAACTCGAAACATATAGTCAGATAACCTTAAATATGCTTTTTGAATGTTTTTGCTTTTCTACTCCAATATAGTACGTCTCCTTGTTTATCAGATACTACAGATGCGAAACCAGTCAAGCTATGTTTTTTCTTTGCCATGGGCATGTATAGCTATTTTACTCTAGTTTTGTAATATTAAAACTCTTTTCTACATTCTAGATGAATGAATTATGATCGTTTAAAAAAATGGACTTTCTGAAAGGGAAATTTGAATTGGATTTTCATTCCCAAGACTGACATATGTTGCATGTGATAGAATGTAGCAAGTTTTTTCATTTTCTTGAAACATAAAAAAAGCTAACCCTCCCTTAATTGGATGTCCTGACTTGACTTCCATCTCACATCTTTGCCAAAGGCTAGTTCCCTCGAATTTAGGATCATGTGCAACTTTTCACATATTTCAATTGGTGGAGATGTCTATAGCGTTTGAAACACATTTGGCGATTCTTTTGATCACGGATCGGTTTATGATCCTTAATCAAAAGAAGATGTGTAATCGATCAATCAACTAATTAATTAGACAAGGAGGCACGATGTGGCATGCATCCTCTTCTTGGGGGAATAATAATAAGATTATATGTTGATTTCGATAGAAATCTTAGGATAATCAGAACCACATGCGGAACAAAGCACATGTTTCTGTGGATCACTACCCTCCTAGTCTCCTACTATATGTTATGACAACTTGAATTAAAAAAAAAGAAAAGAATTGGAAGATTCCTCGCGTGTTACCGCTCTCTTAGCAAACGTGCATTATCTTTGTTACTAACGTCCTTTTTCTTATATTTGATATACTTAATTATTGCCAAGTGGGTACGGCTAACGACTAATGCAAATACATATATTTTAGAGAAGGTTGTTTAATTTAATAATGAGAAAGTGGTTTTTCTTCTAGTGAATTTTTGCATAAGCTTTGTAGAAGTCACGATTGCATTGGTGCTACCGCGAAGTTGTGTTATTTCTAGATATTTCTTCCCCCATATAACTTTAATACAATCAATTTTTAAAATTGTCATTTTTAAAGTATTGTTTGACTACATATCTACTACCTCTATTATCTATATATTAAAGAGGTGTCTTGCTACCGACCTTCATTGCTTTTTAGCTCCCATATTCCAATTTTACCCCCAAACAATCACGTTAACATTCCGTTCTACTCTCAAATTCAATTCAACTTTCCAATATTACCCTCACATCGCAGTTCTTAGAACCACATCACCGTCACATGGTGAGCTCCTCACATGGCATCCATATTCGTGTAACATATTGCACCCATGCCCTTCCAATATTAGAAATTTTGTAGAAGTTAGTTGTTAGTCATTTATTTTATTGCTTTAAATTTTTTTGAGATTCTTGCAGTAATACCCTCCTGCTTGAATTTTTATGATTTATCACTTTATTTTTATTATATATCATTTTTTTGAATTTCTGAATAAATCATTTATATCAGCATATATTTAGTATTCATTTATTGATATTGTATTCTATTTTTATATTAATACTAATTTATATCAAAATTTATACTATCTTAAAATGATTAACGGCTAATTATATAGCAACAAATACATTTTTCATTGTGAATTTAAGGAATCAAGTGTTTTACAATCTCTACTCTAGCCGCAAACAAATCAAGCAATCCCCTCCCCTGAACATAATAAACTTCGATTTGCCCAAGTCTTATCGAGAGGGATGGAAATAGTTAAGTGCGGTGAGGGATCGAAGGTTATCATTCCTAAAATTCTTTTATAAGCATCCAGTGCAAGAACAACATTGCCCCCATACGCCACCTCTCAGCGTACATCGACCATCATGACATCATGTGCGGGGAGATCCTACTCCATCTAGCCATCCATCTCGGGCTCCTCCTTCACCACCTCTGCCCTTAAATTTTCCCCGACATAAGAATATCCTATGTTTAGATGAATAAATACGTTTCCATTTTTAAGCAAATGTGGATACAAATATATCTGTTTTTAAGCAGATATGGTCAAATTTTTTATTCCAATCTAAACAGATACATATAATGCTATGAGTTTTTATTTTTTCTGATATGGATGCATGTATAAATATGGGGAATTTTCCCCCTTTACGCGTCTTACACTAGGGCTTCTATCAGAGATGAATATATTTATATTCGTCTATTATTGTATTCACTTTTAAATAAATGTGGATGTCATTTCTTACAAAGGATTCAACGCATAAGGATATTGTTATGAGCTTTTATTTGTTTGCGGTATATAGATATGCATGGTAAATTCGATTTTAAGTTTTATTAAATAATTTTATAACAAATAATAATTCAATCATTGTATATATTATCATCAAAAAAGTATTCTACCTCTTGTTTTGCGGTAGGGTCCGTAAGGTAAGATAGAGCAAGTTTACAGGGCCAGGAGGAATCTCGATGTATCAAAGATCGAGAAGGTAATTTACAAAGTTTATAAGGTTCGTGAGGTAAAAATCTCTTTTTATAATACTTTCGAATTGACATTACAAATATATGCCAACATATGATGTTATGCGATGTTAATCTTTTCCATGTGGATTCGTCTAACAAAGAACATTTTTATTATATTGCTCCACTAGGATTTTCAAAATAAATACTCTTTACAATATTTCTTAAAAACTAAATTACATAGACGTCGATGTAAACATCTTATCATGCATATAATAGACAATTACTATGTTATATATATCCAAATTATTTACATGTTAAATAAAAGGTGTCCTATGAAATTATGGGTTGTATAGTTGAAGGTAATAAATCGCAAAGAGGCATGATGCGGATTGAGCTTTACAGATGAAGGTAATAAGTTGTGAAGAGACATGATGCATATTGAGCTTTACCTCTGTATTCATCGATTCTGACTTCTCATATAGAACATATGCTTAATATAAGATGATTTGTATACCCGTGCAAAGCCCGAGCACACTAGTTACAATGATAAAGGGCATCGACCTCTCCATCAATATGTTGGAGACTAGTCCTCCAATTGCATGGATACCTTGCGACAAGTCCTCTCTCTTATGCTAGTTCTTATTTTCACTCATAATAATCATTGATGATGGGCACCTCGATCCTCACGATAACGGAATTACCTGCCATCATTCAGCATAATCTCAGTTGACGATGATCATGCGCTATCTCTAGCTCGCTTCGTTGGAATGGGAGGAAGCACAACACCCCTGACGACCTTGGAAAGGCCATCGACATTGAGGTTCAAGCCTCTGAAGAAGCTTATTTAGCCTCTTTTGTAGAGGTTTATATGAGCGTTGGGCTATACTTGCCATGCTTCTCATCCATGAAGCATGATTCACCCCTTAGTCCACCTTCTGGAGGATCAACTAGACTTATGTATGATTGTTATGTGGAGATGTCCGTACATACACTACAGCAAATGCAGTTTTTCACGACGTTCAATATTAACAAACGTCGTGTTCGATCAAACATAGGCTGACATATTAACAAATGTCGTAAAAGTTTTAACATTTTCGACACTTCTAAATAAACGTCGCTCGTGATTCATATAGTACGACGTTTATTTTAGCAGCGTCACCTATAATAAAGGTCATTATTCTCAGTAAATTATCTGGCATGCAAACCCGACGTTTATATGATCGTTGAGTTTGTTTGGCACAAAAAATCCCGCCGTTGGGGTAGTCCAAGGGTCACTCGTCCCTTCCTCTTATGAAGAAATCCCGCCGTTTGGTTTACTTCTCCAAAATTTTCATTTACCTTCCTATCCAAAAGTCATTCTGGGCTCCATTGTAGTGGAGATGGTTGCAACACTTTGGTGAACGCCATCTCTAGGACGAATCTGATGGTGAGGACACTGATTTGCTGCGACTGATACATTGCATTTGTATCTAATACATCTCCCCGTGTTGGAAAGGTAAGCATTCCACTCTAAAAACCATTCTCTTTTTTGAGCGGTGTACTTTTGAGCATCAAAGGGATTTTGCGTTGGCTAAGTAAAGGCAACATCATTCACCATAACCCTACATGTATATATCCCCTTCAAGCAGTGTGGTCATTTTTTTTGGCTTATGTTTGGAGATGTCCCCTCCAAGTTCAGTCTAACTTTCAAAAATGTGACGCCCAATATATTTCCTTAGAGTGTTATGTTAGATATTGTTCTTCCACTGAATTAACGATGATATGAACTTTTACCATTCATATTACATGTATGCCTTATATATTTATTAATCATCAACAACTTTTAGAAGATTATTTATCCTTTTTTACAAATGTAATCTGATAGTGGTTAGTCCCATATGGCTCTTCGTTAGTACGTGTAATCTGTTTTGTGCCAGGGTTGTTATTTAATATGCAAACACATCTAGTATAAGGTTAATATAGAATTTTATTTGATAACCCATCAATGGAGATCAGGTAGAGACAAAACAAACCACATATACATGTTCACATTATCTACTAAACATTGACAAAAAATTCTCACCATTATCGACCAATTTGAATTAAATGGTCCAGTGAAATAATTAGTCTTTTATATTTGTTCTATGTTTCTCATAATAAGATTGATGCATCAACCTCCATCTTTCTTTTCTATTTGTTTTAATATTATAAACTAAATCTATTTGTGCAAATGCAGTTTTGTGCTGTTGTTTGATTTCCATGTCTGGACCATTTTCATTTGCAAAGAAAAAGAGGCGTTTAGAAGGTCAGAGTAGTCAACAAGTCAGAAATGCTTGGCAAAACCTTCAACTTCAATCAGAGCCAACACCTAAACAAGTTTCAGAGCGTCGACTTCCTACAAGTACAACTCAGAGTACCCAAGATGCCACACAGGTTTCTGCACAAAATTTTCAACCAATTACGAGGTTGGATAGCCAGACGCAGCCCCAACCTCCGTCTACACAGGTTTATGCACATCATTTTCAACCAAGTACGATGTTGGGAAGTCAATCGCAACCCCACCCTCCACCCACAAATGGTGGACACCTACAACCTACAGCTAGCCAAAATGCACGATTGGATTCAGAGATAGATCCATCTTCTTCTACAAAGTCAGGTAATCGTCTTTTATCACATATAAACTTAATGTATATGTTTGATAAATTATCTAAAATGTACTCCAGCAAGGCATAGGGGAAAGACGAGAGGTGTGTCATTGGCAAAACAAGCAATAGCGACGGGACATAACAAGCATATTCAAATTGATCTCCTAGAAGGTAGACCTTTAAATGCGGACCAGGCAAGTGCTTTACAAACAGTATGTGGCATAGTAGCAAGAGAAGATGTACCACTTGTAGCAGACTTTCGCTCTTTAACTGATGCAGATCTTCGACCTGCACATGATCGAATACGAGTAAATAACTATCATCACTTTAGCTCTTTAATTTTAAAATGAATTTATGTCTAATTGTCTATTTTTTAGACACTTCTCGATATCGAAGGCTTTGATTCTGATCCAAGAGTCAAGGATGCAGTTAATCGTCGTATTTCAAAGCAGCTTAAGGAGCATAGACATAAGCTGAAAAAGGATTGGGAGAAGGTAGGGGACGCGGCTAGACCACCACAAGTTCCGATTGAGGCTTGGAATACGATGGTTCAAATCTGGCAAAAAGTGGAGCATCAAGTAAGTACTTCATTAGTTCTATATTTTCATATTGTATTTTAATGTCTAATTCCATAAAAAAATACAGGAAAAATGTGAAAAGAATAAGGAAACACGCAACAATCTTGTGAAGCATTTGTCTAATACCGGTTCAAAGTCATTTGCCGTCAAGAAAAATGAAATTGTGAGTGGGCTACATATTTAATTTGAAATTGTTAACTATTTTTTACTAAACATGTCTATAACTATTGAGCATTGCAGTCACGTGATGAACTTAATGGTCAGCCCTGTGGAGAAATACTCTTATTTGCTAGGACAAAGTTTTGCATTGACAAAACAAGAGAGGAACCATTAGACCCTCTAACAAATCAACATGGACATTGGACAACGGAAGAAGCATCACATTCTTATGTAATTTCAAATTTCTTGTATTGTAAATTAATTATTCTCTATTTTATATCATGCAAGCAATATTTAATTTTGTACAGGCTACAATGATTGAGATGCGTGCTAAGGCACAAGCTGAAGGGAGACATGTCACAGATGCTGAGATAGCAAATATTGTTCTTCAAAATGAAGGTCGTTCAGATGCTCTTAATGGCATGGGGCATGGACGTGTACCAAAAGGGCGAGGACGAAGTAGGACTAGGCCCATTTCTGAGTCTGATTATGGGGAATTGAAAGATAAAATTCGAGCAGAGATTCGTGTAGAATTAGAAGCAGAAATTGAAAAGAAGGTAGCTGCAGAGATACGGGCATATTTTCAAAATTATCCTCTATCATCTTCACCACCATCAATGCCTTCAGAATCACCTCTTTATGGTACTTAACTTCAGTGTTGTTCCTTTCTTATAATGCATTATATTTTTTGTTTGTAATTTTGGCATTTTTTGTTTAACAGATATTTTTCAAAGGCGTACAAGTTGTAATCATCCTCAAGATGGTGTTGATCCAGATGCTGAGACTCAAGAAGATTAATGGAGATTTTCAAACTTCTATGTTTTAGATTTTGGATATTTCAGAAGTTGAGACTCATAAGAAGATTAATGGAGATTTTGTTTAGAAAATATTTATGTTTAATATGTAAGAACTTAAATTTGAATATTTCTGATGAGAATAGTTTCTTTGCGAATCATTTTATCACTTTGTTCATGTATGTTAATTTTTGTCGAATGTTTTTTGAGGTACTAAATGTAAAGGATATGAGAATGTGTATGGTTTATGACTAAGGTCAAATAAATGAACACAGGTAGAAAATGACGAGAATGTAATTAAAATCAATAATACACAGGTAGAAAATGAACACAGGTAGAAAATGAACACAGGTAGAAAAGAGCTAAGTCGACGTTTAAATGTTGTCGCAAACAAGTTATCTCGACGTTTTAATGTCGCCTTTGGAGAGTTAGCTCGACGTTCAAATGTTGCCTTTGGAGAGTTAACGGCTTAGTAACGCCGTCTTTTTCATGATCTCAGCCGACGTTCTAACGTCGTCTTAAAAAATGGTCTATTTCGACGTTTGATGTAAGTGTCAAGCTTTCCAAGGACGACGAGGCTGGGTCGACATATCCATATCGACATAAGTAAACGTCGTTATTGACAATAGCGACGTTTAAACAGACAGTACACGACGTTTATAAACGTCGTGAAAAGAGCAGATTGCAGTAGTGATATATGTTAATAGTTCACGATAAACCATTATGCAATAAATGTTATTGCAAATATAATTCCCTAATATGAAATGAAGAATAATTAGTTTTCATAATAGGTCCCTTAGTACAATTAGGGTTATGTACCATTGCCATCTTGATGATCATACAAACGTTGATTCAATTGTTGAGTCATAGAGGCTGGTGCTTGGATGAATATCTAAAGAGTTAGATTGGCGACTCATCAAACACCATCAAATAATTATTAAGAGATGATTTCTGGCCTGAGTAGGAGGTGGCAATCCTCTCTAATGGGCCGATATCTAACCGACCTTTTAATGTAGGTCCTCTGCATAGGAATAGAGATTCGAGGGTGTTAGATAAGTTAAGTCAAAGAGTTGACTTAATGAGATCGAGATAACCAAAGACCTATGTTGTATGCTGTCACGATATATGCACGCATCCTCTAATGAAGGAAAATGTGTTACTATATGTTTGAGGATGTACATTTGACAGATCGATAGGTTGATGGCCTAATCAAGGTCTATACACCTGCGCATTGGTGTGCATACAAGGGCATATGAGTAATACGATCTCCCAAATGATTCAACTCCGCATCATCAAAAATATATCCTAACATTTATACACATAATTCTTCTTCAAAAAAATATTGCATAAATTAAGCCTAACCACTTCAACATACACCTTATACTACTTATGAAAATAATGCTAAATTAAACTATGCTAATTTAGTTTAATCTATAATGCCGATCTAGTTTAAACTATACTACACATTATATACTTCAAAGCAATTCTATAATTTATGAACTGACATCAATGTTATAATCTAGTATAAATTATGCTACACATTATACACTTCAAGACAATACCTATGGTTTCAGCATTTCATCATACACCTTATATGCAATAAGAATTTGGTCAAACTATACTAATTCGAAATCAAATCAAACATCAATATATGTTAAACTAATGATTGCATAATTAAAAGTCAACATATAATCTAAAATCTAGTATATACTAGTGAAAAATATTTAATATATATAAACCCTAAATCCATCATTTCTTCATAAATATGCAACAAAAACTAAAAATAAATAAGAGGAGTGACCAGAATACATCAAGGAATGCGATAGTAGGAAATAAGGCGGTGCAGAATGATCATCGACGATAGTAGATGGCCTTCAAAAATTATCGGAGGTGTGATTTGAGGAAGAGGGACGAGAGAAATGAGCCCATGAGTAGGCAAGCATTCTGTCTACAAATGTTGGCAAGCACACTTATGTACTCACTCAGAGGTCCGTAAGTGGTCGCTCGATCTTTGACACGCGCCTGTCCAGCCCGCATCTCTAAATTCGAATGGTCGAGCCGACTAGGCGAGCACTTGTGTACTACAAGTGCTCGCCTAGACCGAGGTGAGCACATGTGCTCACATAGTACACGGCACTATGTGCATGCCATTTGTGTTTTTTTTGTAATTTACCTCATATATATTGCAAACTTATGAAATTATACAAATGATTTTGATTTCGTACTTTATGTTTCAGAAAGAACATAACACAGACAAATTTGACCATCAGTATTCGATAAATTAAACATAATTACATATAAAATAATAAATTACCTTTCAAATGGGTGCATTCATCTATAGTCGACTGGCACACCAAATATAGCCTCG
The DNA here is from genome assembly GCA_037367405.1 of Ottelia alismoides. Classification (NCBI taxonomy): domain Eukaryota; kingdom Viridiplantae; phylum Streptophyta; class Magnoliopsida; order Alismatales; family Hydrocharitaceae; genus Ottelia; species Ottelia alismoides. The sequence continues at coordinate 407,781 of JAZKJV010000584.1, forward strand.
TATGGTAGATGAATCATAAGATGCTCCATCAAATCAAAAAAATATTGGTGGAAATATCTTCTCCATATTACGCATTATAATAGGAATATTCTTTTTGAGATATTTTATCTCATCAACGTGGATCCAGTAGAGCATATAATCCAAAAAAAATATACTGATATCTGATATAACTTTCATAATATATTTTGGCAGAAATCCTTTATGCTATTGGTAACAGTCTTTTCATAAAGACATAGCAGTCGTGACTCCCCAGTGCCCTGAAACAAAACTTTTTTGAATCAACAAGATTTGAAAGATTCGATATGTGGTTGTTTTGGAAATTTTAACTTATTTGCTCATTAGCATACACTTTTAACTTCAGCCTTGTCCAAAGTATACGTTGCCTTTGGAAATTTGATCTTTACATTATCGAAGTCTTTAGTATACAACTCTGGCGGATTGCTTTTTTTTAAATCACGATGAGATTTAATTGAATCATCTTTATGTCTGCTGACATTCATAACGGTATAAAATATATCAAAAGCATACTCTAATACGACAACTCTCAAAAAATACCTTTCTTTATGCAATTATGAGATTCATCGAAATCTAGTAATGATTGATTATGTTCTCCGATACTGAGTATAGAATATTCAAATTCTTCGAGCTCTCATAACAACATCTCACCCTTCATTATTGGAGGATCAGATAATTCCACGGCATTACTTTTGAACGATTGTTTTTGTCGCATGTATGGACAATCTTTCAAAAGAAAACTCCTATGACAATAAAAAAACATAGTTTTTTCCTATGTTGAAGTTGGAACAATTTTGTACTCTCCATAAAATAAGGATAGCCATGAGTACTCATCCATATAACATTATGTATGCTAGGAAGTCGTTTATCGCCCATAATAACGTCACTTTCGTATTAAGTTTCTGACATTTTATTTGCGTTGTATGTATCAACTCTGTTTATCTATAATTTGTTCAACTCATATGCATAATAAGAGATGGTATATGAATATACTCTACATTGCTCGTCATCATAATCATGAAATGAGGTTTTAGAATTAGTTGTGACATTTTGGCCTAATTTACACAGTTTAATCTCAGAGTTAAGAGAAGAGTTTTTTATTAATATTATCTCTTGTGCCGTCCTTAAAGATTCAAACACTGAATTAAGACCACCGTCGCTACATGCATATTAGAGTTTATATATGAGCAAATTTCGGTTGCATAACCATGCATCTCTTCACTATACCTCATAAAGTAAGCTTATTAGCCTTTAAAATTGTTATCAAAGAATAATAGTTGAAATCTATTAAGATTAATTTGATACATCAAAGAGGAGCGGGGTTATATTGGTGAAAACTAGCTCAGATATAAACTCTAACATACATGTAGCGATGATGGTCTTAATTTAATTTTTTCAATCTTTAAAGACTCAAGTAGTTTCGAACCTCCGAACTAAAGAAAGTTATATTGTACGTATATCTCACATCTCTCGTATGTACATGCTACATATGAGGGCTTCAAGATATCATTATAATATATACATTTATGTTAGCCAGGTATTTACATAGATTTGGCTAGTTTATGATCGGGATAAGGATCTATGTGATCCTAATATTATCCCTAATAAAGTGTTTATTATTATATTATTGGGAATGTAATTGCAGAAAATATAGTCCACCTACACATATCAAAATCCACAACCATTGATTGGGATATCACATTCCAAAGTCAGTCCAATAGTTTTGTGAAAAATAAAAATATAACACGTTGGAAGTAATGAAATCCTCCAATGTATTGCACATACCTGATGAATCCATGATTCATCGCCTTTATTCTTTCATTTTGGCTAAAATCCTTGGTAAAATACATATAAATATCCACTAATTCCATCTAATTAACACTTTAACTACAATTATTAATATTATATATTTAACACTTATTTTTACCAAAATAAAAGAATAAAGAGAAAAAGGAAAATAAAAATAAAAGAAGGCTGGATATGTAATATACAGACTGATCCTAACCCCGAGACCAGGTCAATATCGACCGAGTCGACAAAAGAAATAAGTAGGGAGAGATAAGGATCTTAATTTGTAAAAATTTCAGAAAATCAAGACCAAAAATATAAATTACTCATTTTTCACCATGTAAATACTTCATCTATTTTACTTATCTTCAAAACCACTCCAAATAAAAACATTCCTTTTACAAAAGTTGTTTATAAAAATATATATTATTTTACAAAAATATCAGAAAAATATTTCGGCATAAAAATAAAATAACCGTAATGGACCGGAAAAAGCCGCAAAAGCCGACTGCTAAGGTTCATATCTATTTATAGGAAACTCCAAAATGACCAAACTCACTTTTAAAATCCGTTTTGTATATAGTACTATTTACTAAAAAAAATCAGAAAAATATTCGGATAAAACCGGTGAGTTTCGGCTTTTTGGACCCGTTGTATACTTGTACTATATGTATAATCTTCCAGGATTTTTAATTAAATAACCATAAATTCGATTAACTTAATTCTTTTTCTTAAAATCATCTAAAATTGTATATAAAAATATAAAAATATAATAGAGTCAAAATACCCAAAAAATCTGGAGGCCCGAAGCCGCTACTTTTTTTCGTCTGGGCCTCATAACTCGGCCGTATCAACTCCGAATTGAGCAAACTCGATCCCTAAAATTATATTTTTCATTTATCTACAAAATGACACTTCCGCTAAAATCGGAGTCAATGCGAAAAATGCGGTTTTCGGGGTCTGTATTGGTATATTTGTACAATAAACCATAACTTATATTATCTAATATTTTAATACATTTATTATTTATTATTAATATCTCATTTATTTATTTAAATATTTATTTCATTAATTAAATTATATAATTATTTATTAAATTAATTAATATTTAATTACTTAATTAAGACTTAATTATACACTTAATTATTACTTAATTACTCCATTAAACATATTTAATTTTTAGTTATTTATTTAATTACGGAATTAATATTTAATTAATAATTATTTCATTATCTATTTATTATTATTAATTATTTACTTTAATTAATTAATTTAATTCTTATTTATTTTCATTTCCTTATTTCTCTGCCTTCCTTTATTCTTCTCTTTCTAACTTTACTAATTTTCCCTCTTCTTCTTCCACGCCGCCGCCCCTTCTCCCTCTTCTCCTCCTCCGGCCAACGGCCTAACGCCTCGGCCGTTAGTCGTTCCTCCAACTACCGTCAACCAACCCAACGGCCGGCCGTTCTCCAACTGACCCGGTGACCGGATCCACCGCCGGTGACCACATCCGGCGACGTGTTCCCCAAGTTATCTCCTCCTATTTATAGGTCGTCGACCCCTCCGATCCGACAGATCCGCCATTTTCACTTCCTCCACCTTCCCTGTGAGCTCCGGCGTGTGAGAGAGAGTCTCGTGACAGGAGCTTCGTCTCCTCCGGCCGTCGAGCGAGGTAGATCGACGAAGGATTCAGTGAGATCGGGTCGCCGGTGTTGAGCCCTGCTCCTCCGCGCGCAGCAGCCTCCGCGGAGCGCCGCCGTGTTGAGGCGATAACTTCGGAGCTCCTCCGCAAGCTTCGATCCACAGGCGCATCATCATTTCAATCTCCCCCGTTCCCGTGCATTTCCAGGTTAGCAATCCCCTCTTCTCTTCATCTCTCTCTCTCTCTCTCTCTCTGCTTTAATTTCGTTTTCTCTTCTCCTGCATCTATTTCCCCTCTCAATCCCTCTCTGCTATTCTACCTCTCTCTTCTCAATCAATTTTTTTCTCTCTGTTGTCTCTCCAAATTCTCTTCTGAATCCTACCTAATCAGATCATTCATCGCATCACGTCTTCGACTTCCCGCTTCTACATATTTTCTCTCATAACCTGACCATCTCAAATCCTTAGGATTTGAGTTTTGATCCTATCTACCACTCCGCATTGGATCAATCATTCATTTCCCTTTTTTCGTTCTGTCATTCGGTTCGCGATCGTCTTAAACCGATCCGAGCATCGATCTGATTTTGAAGCTTCAGCCGTCGCTAGATTTCTGTAACAACACACGACCTGCAATTTTATCTCGAGCTCCTATGAACCTAATAGAGACCTGTTGATCTCGTTGCCTTGAGACCCATGGTTCGGAGTCGAACAACAGTATTATCGAGTTTGTACTCGATCCAAGAGTGACGAGCAGGCGAATTGATACTATCGTCGAGAAGCTTCACTGTCGAAGCTTCGACAGGGGCACATTCAATTGAAACAAGGAATACATTGCATATCCACCTGCAAAACAAATCCAAAACGGAAAACCACCAGATTTGAAGTTATTAATGCCACAAGTTTTGGAGATATTACTCCCGTTTGAAGACAAGTTGATATTGTTTCAACTCCAACCTCCACCTTCATCAGATTTCCCGTTCACACTGTGCGTGCTTGGGATTTGAGACGAAAGTCTGGAGTAGTGGTGTTGTGTTAATTACAGGAACATCAAGTGAATCACAGAGTGTGCTCTCACGGAGTTCATCCTGCATCTGGAGCACTCGCATGCGGCAATTTACATCACTGCGGAGCCGACAGATCCGCCGCCTCTCACGATCGTCGAAGTTGCGTAGCCGTCTCAGTTGCTTATCCAGAGCCGGAGCCAGAACGCCACTGCACCAACTACTTAACGGAGATCACTTCCGCAGTGATTACAATTTCCGGAGGAGTCATCAACAACCACCTGGGAACAAGCATCACCATTTCAGATTTGAATCTTCATCAGGGACATCCGGAAGTCAACATAATTTCAGCCATCACTTGGAAATCCATCCTACATCAAGGAGTGCAATTGAATACCTTTCATCTGAATCTATTTGTAACACGTGAGATTAATCAACAGGCCTGAAGAACATCAACGGCATCATTCGCGAGATCTGATTTTAACCATTGCCGCCTGGAAGCTGTAACAGATTCCTCGAACGCGGAACAACAAACTCGAGACCACCTACATGAGCAATGCCTCATCTGGAGCATGTCGACTGCGGATGATTCGAATTCTTCCAAGCTGCGCCGCCCCACCGTCTAACCACTTGAGAGTGAATGCGCGTGTGAAGTTGTTATTTTTGAGTTAATTGTGAAGTTGGGCAGGTACCAACAGGTCAACAGGTCCAGGACGGTGGATAAATCACGAGCAGAACAAGTGCTTCTCGGCTAATTGAGCGGACGTCCTCGAATTATCTACATATACGCACAAGCAACCTGACATTCTGCGCAGATACACCTCTAACTTCTGCAATTTACACCCGTACCCCTGCATCTGTATATAAACCATATATCCATACCCTATACATATTAAAACACTTTAAAAATGTCAAAATACTTTTAAAATCTAATAAAAGTTGTACTTAGTATATTTCATTATATTTCGCATAATAAACCCAAATTAAAAATCGGATATAAAAAGCAATAAAAAATTCAAAATTCATAAAAACTTCAAAAATTCATAACTAACTCAATAAAAATCCCCTAAAAACGCACAACATATCGTTTCGAAGGGAATTTCTTCTACTTTCTACAGAAAATACAATAAAAACCTTTTAACATCATTTTCACTCTTTAAAATTCAAAATACGTCACAGTTTTACATAAAAACTTCATTTTTTTGCATTAAAAACAAACCAAACTCCATAAGCATCTTAACACCCCTCTAAAATAAAAACAGTAAAACACATTTTAAATCATAAAAATAACAAAATAACAACCAAATAAAAATTTAAATATTTTCTAAAATCATAAAAAATTATAAAATACATTAAAAATACAAAAACAATATAAAATTCATAAAATTAAATAAAAATTCAGAATTCCTAAAAACAAAATAAAAATTAGGAAACCCCCTTGCCTAAGCTTTTCTACCGATTTCCCCTACTTCCAATAGTTTGCCTTCCTGAGTTCGACACTCCCGTACTTAACCGCTATACATTAAGTTTAGGAGTATAAATAAAAAAAGATTAATTAACATTAATCTTTTCTGGTAAAACTCACCTGGTCGATACAGCGACGACCGAAAATTTTCTCTGATTCCTTATTGCAGGTTTCTGACGAAAGAAGACACGTGATCAGGTGTGGTTTTTCAATACCTTCCGTTATACAGGACCACACACCACCCGATGTGGTGTATTGTTTTGTATGAATTCATATTTATCTAATATTTTTACCTTATTAACTACCTAACTAAAAATAACATGGCACATTGATCCACGCTAGTTAAACTTAAATGTGATAAATAATGACAAGAAGGCTATTTAATAGGAAAAAAAGAGGCACGCTGCCTCAATTCAATCTCATAAACAAAAAAGCAGTCATGTCAACATTAGACCTTTTTAAAATTCTCTTATTAGTTTAGTGAAAAAATTATGAGCTATATAAATTCAAATGATTTATTTAAGATATTTTACACTTCATTATTAAAAGGAATCTTTATCATTTTATGTCATATGTTATATATTACTTTTATTTTCATTATAATATATCAATATATCTATAAAAGATTGTTATCTGATTATTTTAATAGTTTTGTAGTCATTATTAACTATAATATTCTAAAATTTATTAGTGGAAGAATATCCTTATGCTTGATTAAATTTTAATAATTACTTTTATTACTTAAAACATAATTTTTTATTTCACTGGAATTAATAACATTTTAATAGTTTAATGTAATAATTAATAGATTGTATTTATTATTATTTGATATATTTTAATATATTTCAATACTTAAACAGAAGTTATGAATAATTTCAATGTGTTTTACGATTTATTTAAATAAATTTATGATACTTTACACATCGGGATTAAAAGGAATTTTCATCATTTTAAAATTTAATATTGTGTACTACTTTTATTTCTGTTGTAAAATATCAATATATCTATAAGAGATTGTTATCTAATTGTCTTCAATAGTTCTGTAGTTATTTTTTAGAATTAAATAGTAGTATTATAATTATATAATGGACAAATATCCCTATATTTAATTAAATTTTAGTAATTACTTTTATTATTTAAAAACAAGTAAAAATTTATTTTTTATGATATAACCTAATTATTGTAGTTTATATATTTCATATAACAGAAAGTATATTTTAATTGTTAACATCTAACTACCTCCTAAATTCTTATACAATCTCGTATATGTATCTTCTCTACAACATACCCACACATATACACCCCTCTATCAATTCTACCAAAATAATCACTTCTCATGCTTAAGGAGACCAATATGTATATTCTCCTCTCTCTACCCATGTCAAGTAAACTAATCCTAATTGGCAAATAACTCATATGTTATACCTTATGTTATTTATGCATAATAAAGCACAGTCATGATATGGTAATACTATCTCCTACGTTTAGTCATTCTTTATCATCAGCAAGGTATTCTAATGACTACTAAAATGACACTTCTATTTAATTTTCGAACATCTTATACAATTCTAAATATGAAACTGACTGTGACATTTCATCGTACACCTTCCATGCTTGAACAAATTCATCTATATTATATTGCAATCACCAATCCAATAATAAATAATATTAATCTACTACAAGTGATACGTATAAGCAATAATTTTATGCATTAGAAATAAAAATAAATATGATTATTCTGACAAAAATCTTGAATACCAAAAACATAAGTATACAACAAAATATACAAGTAAAATAATGAAAACAAAGAAAGAGGATATAGGAAAATACCTCAAAGAAGGCGTGTGCATTGTCAGATGAGGGAAATGTTGGTCACTGGAGGGAGTGTGCATGGAGGAAGGGTCACTGGACGGAGGGTTTTGGGGATTCAAGTTGAAACGAAAGAGAAAGAAATGCTTTGGATCGTTCTATTTACAGGTGTGGACAAGTACATCATGTGCACGCCACATGCATGCCCCAATGCTCGTCTGCCAAAATTATCGTGTCATGTGCCATCGGGTCGAAATTCAAAAGGAGTAGCACAATGGACAAAAACGTGTGCAAACTATGTGCTCATCCATTTGAATTCTGAGGCACCAACGCCTACTAGATTCGAATTACAAAGGGGCGAGGGAGCATGCAAGCATGGTTGTTAGCCATGTTGTCGTATGAACATTCCCTCGAAAGATCGTGCTCTCCATATGCCCTTTTTGTAGTGTATGCTAACATATGATATCGACTTAACAAGCAACTTTATTTCTTTCATAAATCTTATGTTAGCCTTTAGATACCTGCATTTGTTTGGGGATGACAACATGATTATATGCATATTGAAACCTCACCACAACCCAATCCAACTCTATTTGTCGTAAACTTATTCTCAATTGTGTCGTGCAACCAGTCCGCACAAGACCAACTCTTCTTTCTGCCATATCAAATATATTTCATTCATTATTATCATTTAAAAATGGAAACTTTGTTCTTCTTTTACCATTAGATCTTGTGTGCTTCTTTCCAACATACAAATCTTTTGAGAATAATAAAATTTTTCTTTGAGCTAAGATCTATTCCCTGTCGGGTATCAATGTTTATAAAATTAAACTCAATCATTGTTGCATAAGTTTCGTAAAGTTTATGTGTGTCTTCTATTGAACTAAAAGTCGTATCTTCGTCAGGGAGATGAAATATCACATTATTCTTCGGTAACATGTGTTGAGCAATTGTCTTCTGTATATGCATCGGTCATTCAAATCATTTGTAATATAATGAATAATATATGCTTCAACAACATATGATACAACTCACCTTAAAATATATACAAATTAGTATATTGTAAAAAGTATTTGTATATTGACTATTGATAATGTGTTTTATCTGATGGTTGAATATAAAAACTTTGAAAATATGCCTATTGAAAAATTGAAATGGAAATAAAATACTTCCAAATGGATTCAATAAAGTATATCTACACTATAATTGGAAATCCCTTTGAAATTAGTAAATAGATTAAGTTTCATAAATTATAATCAAATGACAGTATAATTCCAAAATCTTTTGTATCTACATAGCAGACTGCTCAAAATGATTGCGTGATTTGTATTTGGCAAAATACATCAAATATAAAATGAGTTGCAATTTTGTATACTAATAATAAAAAAGTATATGGGTTAATGCTTTTGTTGTAACGAACCCGATCGTCCGAGAATATTGCGGAAGCGAGAAACTCGGCGGACATCTCGAGAACGTTACTCATAGCATCAATCATATCATAAAAGAGCAGTAAAGAACCAACTAAAATTTTTTCCATAATCATAATAAGTTCACAATTCCAAGAGTTCCTTAATTAAATAAAAGATAAATAAACTAGATGAGATCGTATCCACGATTTCCTTATTCCAGTGGGCATAAAAGACGTCCTTCCAAAGCAAACACGCAATAGATCCACTGTGTTGTCTCCCATAAACCGTTAATGGTCTAATCCTCACGTTCCCCTGAAAAAGATTAGTAAAACATGTTATGAGCATAACGCTCAGTATGTGCCGAGTTATGGTCAAGCCGGCTAGCGTAGAAAACAAGTCACAAAAGTCATTATCATATAAATCATAAATCAACTTATTTAATGCATATAACTAAATTTCTTCATAACCATGAATGACATAACATATTTGCACATATACCCCTAAGTTTTACCATATTTGCATGAATGCCCATAATATTCCCATAAATTGCACATATGCACTTTACAATAACATAATTGCAAATGTACCCTTAAAATTACCATAATTGACAAATATGCACATAACATTGACATAAATTGCATATATGTCCATAACATTAACATAGGTTTCATACTTGCACTTAACTTTAACGGAACTTACACATAAGTCCATAACAGTAACATAATTGCATATATGCACATAACATTAACATATATTGCACATATGCCCATGACATTTTTCATGTTTAGAGTGGTCTTGATTGTTACTTCTTAGGCGGCTTTGATGGCTTACCGCCGGCACAAACGGTTCATAACAATACATAACATGACAGTGTAGCTACAACTGTAGAGGACTTATCTTTTGCCTCACGCCCCCGGAAGACGTTGGCCCTTTAGGCCCTTACGACCCCTTAGTTCGGGTCGGTGCCGAAAATCTTAATTTCAACTTGTAATAATTTTATTATCCTTATTGATCACAATACTTATAGGAGGTACACTTAGAGACGTATCTTCTTAATGGTGATCCGTTTAGTATTTACTAAATTTTAACTCACTGTTTGAGTTAGTGATACATGGATCCGTATTGCATAATATAAAGCCGAGTTATGTATTACATAGAGGAGCTTTACTTTCACTTTTCAAAACAAGATTTCACTGCTTAAGTTATACATAGAACTGAGAAACCGAATTTATTTGTGATGGAAGTTACAGTGTGCAAAATTCCACCCGTAGAGTTTACAGAAAAAAAATATTTTTTTCTAAGAAATAGTGTCGCATCTCTTACTAGACTCGTACTACAACAATGAACCACGTTTATCAATTCATCTTATCATTAAGAGGTTATCCATTGAAAAGATAAAAAAAACGGATTTTGTTAGTTCCTGTTCGTAAGGTTTGCTTCATTGGGATCAAGATATCAGACAAAGATAGAAGGAATTTAAATAGCATATCTATTGCACTCGTATACTGGAAATATTCTTAGCAGAAACCATCGATTATGCTAATCACATATCCGTGAGTTTTAATACTGTATTGTCAGAGTTTACAAGAGTTTCCAGTTTTATGGAAAAAGACGTCACTGATCTAAAGTTAACATTAATACATTAGAGTGAGATTTGCAGATACAGAATTATCCGATAATGCAACAACGGTGAATTCATATGCATGCAAACAGATGTCCACTGCACTACATTAAGATTATGAAATTTTTGATTAACTTCTTTATTTTAAAATATGAGGAAAAATGAGATTAAGACTACTCTATCCTCCAACTTCTTCATTTCGTTTGGATGACGCAGATGTAACAAAAACGTGTTTCTGTGTTTTCCAATTTGGAATGAGGGAATCATTAATCAAGACCACCGTGACAATCCTATGGGTTCGACACATACCTCGTCGATGCAAGAAATTCGTCGACCAAGACTCCCCCAATCCGGACGTTGTCGACCACGTCGTTGATCCTTCGATCTCGTCGGATCACAACTTCGATGCCGACGATGAAGGTTGTTGCTGCCGAAATGGAATATGCCGTCGACGATCTCTCTCTCTCTTCCTCTTTCTCTCTCTCTCTCTAGGGTTTCTCTTCCTCACGTGTGGTGAGAATAATGGAGGGCTTCATGCCCTTTTATAGGTACCAAAGTGAGATAAATAACATTAATTGAGATATTTAATTAAAAGATAAATGTGATAAGTAAGTGAGGTTATTGATAATTTGTTATTTTTCTGGATAATTGTAAATAACAATATCTGCATTATTATAGGAAATTTGGTTACACTTTTTTTCCATTATTAGCTTTTTTTTAAATCCAATCTGTTACAATCTACCCTCCTTAAGAAATTTCGTCCTCGAAATTTATACTGTAAAAAGTCACTTACCAAAGAGATGCGGATAATGTTGACGCATTTCGTCCTCCAACTCCCAAGTCGCCTCTTCTCTCTGATGGTGTTGCCAGAGTACTTTGACCATCGGGACTATGCGACGCCGCAACTGATGCTCCTTACGGTCAACTATACGTACTGGTCTTTCTTCATATGTTAGATTCGGCTGAATATCCGGGACTTCATGCTCGATCACGTGCGATGGATCATGATTGTACTTTCTTAACATCGATACATGAAAAACATCATGTAACTTGGAATAATGAGGCGGAAGAGCAACCTGATATGCTACTTCTCCCACTTGGGAATAAACTAAGATATCATCATTAAAGACAATCACAAACTTGTCTAGGTATACCCAATTTATCAACTCCCAAAAATGCAGAAGGCACATTTGTGAGGCCAAAAGTCAAAAATAGGAATTCATAGTCATGTATCTTGTCCTAAATGTTGTCTTTGATATATCTTCATTTCTAATCCTAAGTTGATGTAATCAAGTCCTAGGTCAATCTTTGAGAAGACTGCTCCTTGCTGCTATTGATCGAATAGATCATCGATGCGAGATAGCAAGTACTTATTTTTTATAGTGACTTTATTCAAAGCTCGATAATCAATGCAGAGCCTAAGGGATCCACCCTTCTTTTTCACGAATAATACAGGAGCACCCCAAGGAGAAACACTTGGTCTCAAAAACCCTTTATCTAATTGCTCTTGCAATTACTTTTTCAGCTCATCCAACTCAGTGAATATAGTTGTAGTACTTGATAGTACATCAATAGGAAGTCAATCTCTCTTTCAGACAGAGGACTTGGAAAGTTGTCTGGAAAATATCGGAAAATCTTATACAACATCCAAATCCTCAAGTTGCATCATAGAGGGTTTTGTACTTATTATGCTAGTCAAAAAAAACTACGCACCCTATGGCTATCAGTCATTACATGTCCGTAGCCATCTCGTGGGTCGATGAAGACTCGCGGTCTCTCCTTGTCTCATTCCCATGACGAGGGGCCATCTATAACGACGAAGTGTGAAATGTTCAGTCAAGTGTCTATATTTTCTAAAACCAGTGGATCTAAGTTTGATTAGGTCGGATATCTTATGCCCAGAGGAACTCCTGCTCTGATACCATTTGTAACGTCCCGGGCTTAGGTCCCCGGTCCGTTAACGGAGCATTACTGACCCTGACAACCTCTCGGGATCGGGTCCATACGGACCCAATTAACCACCCCCAAAATGCTTAAGCTGGGTTGTCAAGTAGTAATCTCGTCACCATTTATCCCACCCGGAAATTCCTAGTTTCCACGGTATGGGACTTTTTATGGGGTTTTACATTTGTACTCAAAATGATTGCGAGATTCGTACATTAGTAATAAAAAAAAGTATATGGGTGAACGCTTTTGCATTCAAAATGATTGTGAGATTTGTATTTTGCGGCTTCATCAAAATATAAATGAGATGCATATAATAGTAATGAAAAAGAACATGTGTTAACGCTTTTGTATTTGATATACCCATCTTAGAGAAATGGAAAAACTAAGAGATATGAACACCCACATGGATGAAAGCTTTGAACTCCTCTCTCTACACATCTGATACATATCCATATGCTCTGTATATGAAAGGATTAAAATGCTAGCAAAAACTTGGACATGATTTAGAACATGAAAAGCAATAAATGGATAAGATTAAGCTTGTGGATCTTCAAATTGAAATAATAAGATTTGACCTTCGTTGCTTCAATTTCTTCAGACTGATGTTCGAATCCATATTGCTGGGAAAATTTTGCATTATGATGTTGATCAATGTATTGTTCTCGTCAACAAACGAATGGATGATATGTCAGATATCCATCTTCTTTGCATAGGAAAAGGATTAAAATGCTAACGAAAACTTGGAGATGATTTAGAGCATGAAAAACAAAAAAATAGATAAGATAAAACTCCTGGATCTTCAAATTGAAATAATAGGTTTTGACCTATGATGCGTCAAATTCTTCAGATTGATCTTTGAATCCATATTGTTGTGAAATACGATCTTGCATTATGATGTTGATCAATGCATTGTTCTTGTCTTCACAACGAATGGATGTTATGTCAGATATCCATCTGCTTTGTACAGGAAAAGGATTAAAATGCTAGAAAAAACTTGAAGATGATTTAGAACATGAAAAGCAAAAAAATAGATAAGATCAAACTCTCGGATCTTCAAATTGAAATATTAAGTTCTAACTTCTGCTACTTCAAATTCTTGAAACGATCTTCGAATCCATATTGTAGGGAAATATGATCTTGCATTATAATGTTGATCAATGCACTCTTCTCTTCTTCACAAACAAATGGATGATATGCCAGACCTGCCATTTTGGCCGAACATGCGAACAATCTCTTTGCTTTCTGATTCATTTTGGGTAAAACAAAACAATAAAAAGATGAAGAATGATTAATTAGGGAACTATTAAAATGCAAGTTAAACGGGAATTTGTTAATTCCAGTTTGGTAAATCCCATTTTCAGAGGGATAACATTTCGTAGATAATCGATTTTGGGAATAATTGGTGCTTTTCATGAGAACCACGGATTGAAAGTGTAGGATGATCCAAGGAACCATACTATAGGCCTTCTTTAGAGATGGAAGGACCATGTTCCATTGGAAGTATATCCTATATATATGCGCTAAATGTGTTAATATCATCAAAATTATACCATGTAGTTTGAAAGAAGGTATAAATTTACGTCATATATGGTTAAAAATAAATTACAACTAGACTTTAAATATGAAAAGGGACATGCAAATACCAATACAGATGTTTATGGATATCAAAGTGGTATCTATATTCATTTTAAAATAAATAGAGATACGAATGTCAAAACATGTGTAAAACAAATACGGTGACATATCATATATGGATATATCTGTATTTATTTCCATCTCTAAAGTTCGTCCTTCGATTTTTGGGTGGTAAAGAAAAATGCTACCTCTGTAGCCACAAATTTTCGGAAAATGATCCAGTGTCAAATAACGTCGAAGAAAGGCAAAGTATCATAATTAGTATGGCTAAATCAATAACAAAACTAAAAAGGTCCTACCGGGATTCGAACCCAGGTCGCTGGATTCAAAGTCCAGAGTGCTAACCACTACACCATAGAACCAACTTGTGCTACTTGCTACAATATTAATATAATCATCAACTATACTCTCATACTGCTGCGGACTCCTTTGCTTGGTACCAAAGGGACACCAACGGTAAGGTATGGGACACAATCATGTCCATCTCTTATGTAATTCCTAGAAGGGATAGGAGATGGACATCCCTCTACTACTCTTCAGTTGACATCCCTATCTGTAGTTGGAGGGATGATTGCGAGCGTTCCTTATATATCCTTTAATGGATTGTCATGAACACCTCCTCTGGTTTACTCAAAAGTGATGGTAATCACCATCTCCTCTAATTGTACTGAAGTGACCAATTTGGGAGGGGTGATCGTGAAAGTGCCAACCTCACTTAATGAATTTTTAAAAATACAGACCTAATCCTTGTCATGGCGTACGTGAAACTGGTGAGAGAGAGAGAGAGACGAGGATGCTTAGTGCTGAGATGTTCTCCTACTCCTTGTTAGGGATGGTCATTGGGTTGGGTCGTCCCGTCCCTCCAACAAGCTCAAATGAACAATGGGTTGGGCTTGACCACGAGGGCTGCCACCCTGCTGCATCCGCCATGACCGCCACCCTTAATGATCACCAAGCCTAACTGAATGATAATGAATGAAGCTTCTTCTTTGCTCAATTAGTTGATGTTGCTATTATGGAGATGTCTTCGTATTATTTGGGTAGATAGTGAGAGCAAAGACCATACCAGAGGCAAAGTTCTTGGACTGGCAACAACTCATCATCATATAAAGAAGCAACTGAAAGGGAGCCCCCTTGGAAGGAACATCGGGAACTCGATGAGCGTGATATCATTTGGGTTCATGGCTACCGCAATATTGATCTCCATGTTCCTTGTCATGGCCATCTTTGAGCACCTCCTTAGGCGCAATAGGGGACTCCTCCTTCGTGCTACAGGTTTCCATAGGATCTCTATGGAGCAAGGCCTTCCAAGAGCCTAGTTGCGATCGCCAGAGAAGATCGATAGGCCGCAAATTGTATGTTTATCCTCATTGTCTCTAGAAATATTTTTCAGCTGAACTCTAGTTACATTTGGTTATGTTGGATGATAATCTCCCATTACTTAGAATCATATCTTTCTGAAAACAAAAAGATTATATGGAGGAAAATACATAAATTGCGTAAGTAGATTTGTTAGCTTCAGTTGCAATATATATAATGACTCATGTGGATGGTATTAAGGACAGAAAAATTCACATCTTGTTGTTAAAATTGCAAGTCCAAATGAGAAAATGGAAGTTGAAATCAGTATACTTTCTGTACTCCGCAACTTGAAAAGAGGGGACAAGGACAATAAATGGATTAAACATTTGATGACATAAAATGAAAAACATACCATCAAGAAGGAATGAAAATAGAATCACTAAGTGGTGTGTGAAAATGATTTGCAACCAGAGTTAGCTCAAGAACATGTTTTCCCTGAATGATTTTGAGTGTAAAAACCAAAGAATGTCCAAGAAAATAACTTTCGAGATTCATTCAATCTGGAGATGGGTTGGGCTTGGGCATAACCACAAGAAAAGCCAGGGCCCGACCCAATGTTCAAATTTCTTAGATGGAATTGAGCATGGACCCTTCATGGTCTAGTCCAGCCTGGTCTATGCCCATCCCTAGTCCTTATCATGGCTCGTCCAAGATACGAGAGGGAGGTGACATATAGGGGATGTACGGGAGCCAATTCGGGCCTAAGAGGGGATGGAGGGCACATAAGTTTGGGGGGTCTCTTCTTGATAGGGAAATAAATCTCCTATCACCGATAGGGGATAGAGGGCACGGAAGTTTGGGGGCCTCTGCTTAATAGGGAAATAAATTTCCTATCATCTCAAGTGTTGAAGGCACAAGAAATGTATGTCTCGTCGATATTCAATAAGGCATACTACCCTTTCAAGCTCAAGGGAACATGTATTTTTTGTAAGTGATCAATCTTCGGTCTTGTTTGGTAACTGGATTGGATTGAACTGGGTTAGGGTATGCTCTTGTGTAGGGACGAAGCTGAGAATGTTGGGTTGGGGGGGGGATTAAATATATAGAGATTTTTTACTTAAGATGCAAACAATATTTTGGCTTCATATCATACTATCATTAAAACAGATTGTGTAAATCCTCATGAAATACTTGATTAATTATCTTTTACTTCTGATTATAAATTTTAATTTAAAGGAGTTGTTGTATCTTTACAAAAATGAAGCAAATAAGAAACATATATCATTACAACTGAAATTATCTATACGTTTATATAAACTATTTGGTGACAAGGATGACTAGTATTCAGAGTTTGCATCGATTTGGTACTACTCTCGTGTCTCGCGTCGAAAAAGTGCTTTATCCCTAGATGTCCAGTCAACTGTTGCGCTCAATGCATTTCTGGGAGAAACATCTAGCTCTGGGTTCGAGTAGCATTTCATCCCTAACCACAACTCATCCACTGCTTCTTCAACATCAGTCGATTCCGACCTCCACTTAGTTTCACTCAAGCTTTATCCTGATCATGGATAGATCATCAATGTTCGGGTCCATGAGCAATGACAACTACCCTATGAAGACTCGCTTTTGCTATGGCTCCAATGGGTTCCGTTAACCAAGCTATTGAGCTCATTCTTCAACATGCATGTGGTCAGTCCCACTGCTTGGGTGCTCACGGATTCATGTTCTATTTCACTCCTCAACGAGGATTCTTTTCTCTTTCCCTCATGATACTACTTCGTGATCGCTCACCCAAGAGTATTTAGCATTGTAAGGTGGCCCTTGCTGATTCACACGGGATTCAACATGCCCCATGCTACTCAAGTTAGAGCATAAACTAGTGATGCTTTCGGCTACTGGACTCCTTTGAACATTTTTTTAATTATTTGGAGTTGCATTCGAAGTAACATACATGTAGTGGCTGGTAGATAAGTCTACCAATAAAGATCGTTTATACAAGTTTATATATACCATTATAACTTTTAAATGTTTAATATATTCCAATTATCCTAATCATTTTATCAAAAATCTAAGGTGTACTTCAATTAACTTAATAAAAAAGGCTATAATTTTGTTATCCTAACATGGAGAAAATAGGATACATTTTTTTAATGTGAAAAACAACAGACTTTTCATAACAAGCAACACACTAATGAGATCAATTTTTTATATACATGTAATAATATTTTAATTGATGTATCACATTGTTCTATTATTATATCAATTGAAAAACACTACAATAAAATTGACCAAAGGCAATGAATAATTCAACAATCGTTGCAATATAACAAAAATTATCCATTACTTCTTTAAATTTGCAACAATATTGTATTCATTGTTACATTTCTAGCAATGAATCGTACAACAACGGTTATTCGTTGATATTTTCTTCTAATCATTGACAAATTTAATAACGATTTGTTCGAATTTTAACAAACAAGCTGACGGATAAATCATTGCTATATGAACCTTTAGCATTGAATATAGTATTTGTTGCCAATCAAGGAACAAAAGCTAATTTTATAACGAGTAATGTTCATTGTTACACATTTAATATTAGAAGATATGACAATAAATATTTAAATTATTTGTTTCTCAGGTCAAAATTTTTGTAGTAGAAGATAATGAACTAAAAAATATATTTGACGGTGTTGATATATGTACACTTCCAGAAAGTAAGATTGAATCAAATCAATATAAATGGGTGTTGAGACGATGTTGAAGCGGCTGTGAAGCCTGTGTTGGAGTTGTGGCACAGGAAATGATGGGGTCTGATTCATTCACATTGCTAAACGTGAGAAGGAAAAATTATCAATATGACAGAATGTTGATGTACTATCCTAATTATTAGAATTGGATTAAGAGAAGAATAGATGGCACCGCGGATTTTACATTTATGGAAACAAATATTAAAAAAGAATGGGAAGTTATGGGACCACCACTTCCAAATTTTCCAACTAGAATGAGAAGTTAAGAGGGTGTGCCTCTATTTGGAAAGGGAATGGAATTATAGAAACCATTCAAAATAATTTTTTAAATTGGAAATAACTAATGACTAATTTCATGGGGGACCAATCATGTTTTCTACTCAAATTAGGGAGGAGAGGCGCGAGTAGCAGGGAGGCCTGGCCCCCTCCCGTCCCACTCTTCCTCTGTCCCTGCTCCTAGGGTGGAGCATTGGGCCGGGCCAACCCGAACTTGATCCTGACCCGACCCGCAAAAGCCCGAGCCCGACCTGAACCCGATGTACAAGTGGGCCGGGCCCGGGTCTTTATTTTTGAAAAATATTATGCTCGGGCCGGGCCGGACCCGAACCCGAAGTACAAATGGGTCGGGCCCGGGCCCTCATATTTCAAAAAATCATATTACAACTAAATTAGAGGATACGGATTTATAGTTAAAATACATCCAATATTTCCTTCATCCATCAATGGTAATATTATATAGTAACAATACATCTAATATTCACGTGTTATGGATGAATTATATCCATAAAAATAAATTAGAATCAAAGTGAAACTTCATGGAATCAAAATAAGTGCGGGTTGAGCACAGCCCGAGCCCGAGCCCGGCCCGAACCCGAGCCCGATCTCGCGGGCCTTGGGTCGGGCCCGGGTCCTCAATTTGCAGAAAAAAGCGGGCCTCGACCCGGCCCAAGGCCCACGGAAAATTGATGGGCTCGGGTCGGGCTTTTCCGGGTTGGGCCGGGTCGAGCCCAATGCTCCACCCTACCTGCTCCTGTGTATAGTAGATGTTTGGATGGTTGGGAAGGTTTGGAGAGGGTCATAATGATAAATATGATATGATGTGACATTGATTACATGTTATATTAATTTTTATATTTATTTTTTATTTTAACGTGGTTAAAAATATTATAATAAAGAAATTGTATTATCCATTCAACTAATTCCAACTCAAGAATGCAGGAATATTACAGGTGGTATGTTAGATTACCCGGAATAATCCGACAATCAAAGAAGCCCCTAGCTTTCGAACTCTAATCCATGTATGACATGAGATGTCATATTAATCCTCTAATTAATACATTCATCCTTGTTGGGTCAAGACTATATGGTCGATTGTGTAAACGTAAAAGGTTCAGTATATGTTCTTATTAGTTGATACAAGTTCTACTCCCCCAAGAGAAATTTGCCATGAGGGTAATGGATATAAAATTGCAACGTCTCGGGCATAGATCATCGGTCCATTATTGAAGAAAATCATCCCTGATAACTTGTTAGGTTCGAGTTCGAATAGACCCGTTGACAACTTCCAAAATGCTTAATCCAAAGTTATCAAGTAGTAAACCCTGCCACTTATAACACACACTCACACTTCGTGAGTTTTAGACGTGGACTATGTTTGGGGGTTGGGGTGTTACAACCTCCCCGCCTATATTTGCAACATCTTCATTACGACATTCCCTTCTGATAGTGGAAAGGACTACCCGAAGGGAACTAAGTGTGGAGTGTGCACCCGCCACTGTCATTGGGAATAACTTTTTAAATATAAGCGGTGGATTGTATCACCCCTACTCCCAAACATAGTCCCACGTGGGGATTACTACTTGACAACTCGGGCTTAAGCATTTTGGGTGGTTGTCAATGGATCTATTCAAACTCAATTCCAATAAATTGTTGGGACTAATTTTCCACGATAACGGATCGGAGACCTAAGCCTGAGAAGTTGCAAGTGGTATCATGGTCTTCTAGGAATATAAGTTATCCGTTATTGTAAATATTAAATATTCGCTACCTCGTGTAAATGATCCATTGCAGCAAAGATTCGTCTTCTCTATCAATTGACCAGTGGTTAGGACGCCATTAAATCAAGGTCAAGGATAAAGACATATCAAAGACTGCATTTATGAATATGGTATTTTGAGATGGGTTAAATGGGGTTGCCCCTGCTCCCACCCTTATTTTCCCATCATTTTTTTATTTCTTTGGAAAATAAAAATTTGTAACTTCATCACTATATCCCTCTAACATTCTATTAAAATTTCGTCAGAAACAGAAACTCCTACGGCCTCCATCCAAACAAGGTCAATTTAAAAAATCTTGCACCGTTAAAAAATGACGTCTGGATGGAGGGCCTAGGAGTATATGTTTCTGACGAAATTTTAATAGAATGTTAGAGGGATATAGTGATGAATATATAAATTTTTATTTTCCAAAGAAATAAAAAAAATAAGGGAAAAATAGGGGTGTGAGTAGCCAAGTTGGCTACTCCCAGGGGCAGCCCCATTTTACCCTTTTGAGATTACATGTACAAGATTGTGATTATCTTGGTTAACAAATTATTTCGTTCACCATATATGGAGCATCACCAAGTACATCTTAGAAAACTCTTGCTAATTTTGATAACACCATCTTATTTTAAATGCTCCAAGTTCGACTTCTAACATCAAGAAGTTGTATTCCCCAATCATGTCGTGTTCGAAAATAGTACTGCAGTAATTCCTGCAAAAGTGGATTTTCTATTGCCTTTGAGTTAACCAAAAATTGTCTTCGAGAATTACAATTTTCTAGTTTGGTAGCATATTATAGGAGATTGTGCCGGATTTTTTGGGCTCTCCCTACCTTTGACAATGCTGTTGAGAAATAGTATAAATAGTTAATGGTATCAAAAGTGAGGGAAAAGAAGTTGTAGTGGTGGATTTTGCACTAAATTTCAGGAATGTATAAAGGAAATTTGGAGGCTCTCATTGACAAAGGAAAAAATGGAAACTTTTAAGTACATATTCTAGTATAAGGAGTTGAACATCATGTAAAGATGGTTAAAGTCTTCATTTATGACCTTTTTTTTATTGTCATTTAGGAAAGGTGAATTCAGTTATTGATACTCTAAATAGAATGCGAGAAAGGAAGGTATCATTTGAAATTGTTATGGTAACTAATTAAAGAATGGGAGAAATGGAAGCATGCATTATAAAGAGGATAAAGCTTTTCTAGCTGGAAAAGAAGATCCACTCAACACTGATAGAGAAGGTTATCCTGGCACAGGAGGATGTTGATAATGACCTTTAAAATATTGATAATCGCTTCTCAGAAGGAAGGGTATGATTTCTCTATTGGAGTAGATGGAACATGAATGTCAGTAATGGATCAAAGGTTCTTAACAATGTCGAATTAAGGCAAGAGAGACTTAAAGAGGTTCGCATGTATAATTACACCATTCGTTTCAATACAACAAATATGTACAAAGACTTAAAGAATTCATATTGGTAGACGCAAATGAAGGACATATCGAATGTGTGTCGATATGTTTAATTTGTCAGCAAGTGAAGATTTGTCACTAGAAGCATGCATGCCTTTTTGCGATCATGAGTGATTCTTGAATGGAAACGAAAATATGCATCACGAGGGACTTTATTGATAGTTTCCCAAAGGATAAAGAAAAATTGTTTGAGACTACTTGAGTGATCGTGGCTGCACATATCTTTGGATAAGATGACACTCGTGGATAGTGGAATAAATACATGCATTAGATTTATGGTTATTTCATATTGCATCCATTGAAGTTTACTTGCAGCAGAATTTTTAAGCAAATATATTCTCCAATATATAGTTGATGGTCTGTTATCTTTGATCATTGATGCCATGTATCAGGAACACGTTACTCAATTAACATAACTATGGTGTCTATTAGAAAGAAAAGGATTATCGAAGGTTGGATCTATCACATTTTTAGATTCACAATAATAAAATATTAATAATATACATGCGTCGATCTCATGTCCTCTTGCACAAGTTGTTTTTATTAATTTATATAAAAAATCTATTATGCCAAGTAATGAATATGAATTAAATAGCTCTGCTTTTAAATTGGTTAGTTAGTGGAATTATTATAATATTTTATTTACATAAACATATGAATCTTGGTGGAATTGTAGATGATTTCCTTGGGAACACGTTTGCTAGATTTACAGTGACTAGAACGTTATATAATTGACGGTTTACAATTTCTGTAGATATTTAACTATAAGAAAAGTGTCATTTTATGACCACTAGTAGTGGCAATGTGATCACACTATAAAATACGAGCACTTTCTCAAAATTAATGGTCACATAGATAATATGCGATCACACAATTGAGATAATATCTTAATGGTCAAATAATTGATCAAGATCTAAGCAACTTAAACTCCATTTAAAAAAGATATGAATCTTCAAACATTAAGATAACATAGCAAACAATCTCAGATTTAAGTGAAATTTGAATGATATATAGACCATTAATCTAAGATTTAATCTATAAGGTTGAAATTTAAAATCCAAATCACAAAAAAATTATTGAAGATTACAACACCTCTGCTACAATCCCTCTACAACAGAGGATCCTCGCCCGTGCCGGTACAAGGTGAAGCCATGTTCATTGACCCCGCCTATTCAGTCGTTGTCCACAGAGAAGGTATTGTTATCGGACATTATAAATGTTCTGGAGTTCTTAGAGAATTATTGGAGAGAAAAAATGAGGGAAAATGAATGGTTGGTACGAGAGAAGGAATTACTAAACATCCACCTGACAGGAGGATCAAGTGTTGCGCAGGATCTGATCAACGAACCGATTTATGATAAACACATTGTCATATAGACAACTTGTTTATGTTTCAAGGTTAACCTTTTTATGACCTTCATGAGGTATCGGGAAGTTACTGTTATGTGAATTAGTGATGAAAGATACGTGATCCTTATTATGCAAAGCCAACTTCTATTTTATGTACCTTCTATATCATATCACTGAACAATTTGTTCTAATTAACTATAATTATTAATGCAAATTGAAATTAATCCTAATATAAAAATAGTAACATAAGCTTGTAACTAGCATGATATTATCTAGTATACACAATGAGTATTCTCAGTTTTGAAGTTAAGGACTGGGAAAAACCATGAAGATTTGTATATAATTATAATTGTTACATTTAATGTTATATTGTGATAAAATTAGAAGCATATCCATTTTCTCTTTGATATGCAAAATTAATCTTCATTAGATTTTGTTGATGTTACTTTTAAGTCATGATTAAGCTCGATTTGTGAGGTATATTGAAGGGGTGAGGTATACTAACAAAATTAACGTCAAAAAACTTACATAAATACCAACCCTATTGGCATATTTCCAGTCACATCCTTTGCCTTCGACCTTTCCATACATTAAAGCTTTTATCTGATATATCTGTGTCTGTATCCGTATCCGTAAATTAATCATATCTGATATATTTTATCATTTTAATAGATATATTTAATATATATATATATATGTGTGTGTGTATATTATCCGCTTGAATATGTTGTAACCATATTTGTATCCATATCCAAAAAAATTAAACTGTATCTATACATGTATCCGTAAAAAATACCTCATATCCGTGTCAGTATCCATATATGCATATATTTGTAACTTATCCAACATTTTGCATCCATATATTTGTATCCATGTCAGTATCCATATATCCATGTCCAAAAAAATCATATCCATGTTGGTGTTCAAAAAATATCCAAAAAAAGAAAAGGACATCCATGCCAATAATCATATATTTGTAACAATGATATATCAATTTAAAATATAGAAGAAGAATACATTCATTAGCCAGTGCCATCCCTGACATTTTGTGGGCCCTAGGCAAAAGGAAAAAATAGGCCCTTAACAAATTTTCATGGAACAATGTATCCTTATGGAATCCCATTAAAATTTGGGTTTTCACATTGAGTCACCTTTGATTCCATACGGGCTTATTTTTCGGTGAGTTGTTTCATCGAAAATTTGATTTTATAAGAGTCCATTTTGATGAGTTCTTAACCAAAAATTCGATTCTATAAGAATCCATAGGACAAATAATATTTTTTCCTAAACTAAAGATTAAAAAACATGTAAAAATGGGCCCCTAAAATTTATGGACCCTAGACCATTGCACTCACAAACTACCCTCAGGGACGACCCTGTCATTAGCATTGGTAAGGAATGGAATCCCAATTCCTAGGAGGTACCTAGGAATGACGATTCCCACGAATGAGGGAATCAGGTTTCCTTTGTAATCGTTATTCCTGTATAAACTTAATCTAACAAACAAAGGAACGGAATCAAGAGAGGAATGATGATTCCATTCCCTCCTCTATTCCTGCGTAACAAACGGGGCCTTAGGTTTTTCTCCCATCAATAGATGGAACCAATTCTCACCGTCAGTTACGTAAACGCCGACGGTAAGTGACAGTAACCATCGAGTGAGTTAATTACGTCAGTTGAGGACATCAATGATGTTAATACTGTATAATACATAAAATTTTATATACGCATATTAAGTATTAAATTTTTGTATTAAGTATGCTTGTTGAAGAAAGATAATACTTTGTTTATTGGTATAAACAAATATAAAATTTGATTGTTATTGTCCTCCAAAGTCTTTCAACTGCTGTATGCTTAAATACTCTGTCACCTGCAACCACTTCCTCCAAAGTCTTTCTAGAGCAGAGACCCAAAGCCACCATCCTCGTTTGTATCAGCAACTTGGATCTGTTTAATCGTTACCACGAGATTCATGCGGGGTTGGTTAGGTGGTGATGGATGCACTTCACTCGATGAGAGAGACCACAACACAATGCTCGCCTACTGTATAACTGGTAGGCAGATGGGAATATCTATCTATCTATATATCTATCTGTGTATCTCAAGCTGTGCCTCCTCATCTTAAGGAGGATATTCTTCCGATTGTTTGATAGCTATTTATACCCAAAAGTCCCCAACAAATATGCTTTCCTTGAATGCCGTAGGCCTGTATTACAGTAGAGGATGTTGCAGCACCTTCATTTGACTGTACCATTCTTATTTTAGATCAGTGATCTCCCTTTTTCGAGAAAAAAATGCTCGTTTTATGCGATTGGAACGGTGATTGTCCACTTTGATATAGCGAGCTCAATCGATCTTGACAAGTAACTTTGGCAGGAAAGACTTATGTTCGAGTCCCGAGGACATGTGCAGCCTGTTAAGTATTTGAACTAGGGTTTAAAGAATCGGACAGGATCGACCGGTCGGACCGGTTGGACCGGGAACCCGCCCCGACTCGGTCGGTTCGGCCGGTTTTAGGTAATTAATTAAAAAAAAAAATCGGGTCAGACCGATGGACGGACCGGGTTGACCGGGACGGTTGGACCGGGTTGACCCGGATTGACCTGTATTCGATGGTTTAATATATTTTTAAAAAATAAAGGTTTAATAATGAAATAATAGGGTTTTGTACTTGTATCCTTCTTAAATTCTACAATTTCAGTTACGTCCCTTTCTTTTTTGGAATATAACTTGTGCCACTACTTTCTTGGGGGTAATTTTCTAAATGCAACTATAAATAAATTATTACAATATTATATTCATATATAATGCTAGAAAATGGGACTACCTTTTGTAGAGTTTTATTCGAAATAGACAATCATGTTTTTATGTTGAAAGATTTGATATTTTAAATGATTATTTCATTGATATATAAATACATATTTACATATATCTATCTGATTTTATCGGTTCAAAACACCGGTTCGACCGATCGGACCAGTAAATTAAGCCCGGTCCGATTTTTTCTGAGTTGATATGAATGATGATGTCATGTTGACATCATCATCGGTCCGACCACTTTGGACCGACGGTCCGACCCGGTTGGACCAAACCGAAGACTAACCGGTTCAATATTCGTGCTATTTGGTTAGTTGCTATTTGGTTAGTTGGTATATAGGGTTTGAATGGAGGCTAAGTTATTATGTTTCTTTTATACGAATTTGATATACGACTGAATGGAGATGTGTTAATTCTTGCAATTTGAAAGAATTATTGGTTATCTAGTTATATACAAATCATCTTCAGAAAAGAAAGGACGTAAAAAAGATGTTATAGATTATCGACATAAAACGTTTATATATGCGTTGTATTATAATAAACAACGGCACACAAATATATTAGATGTTTGCAAATGGCGTGGAAATTAAGCACGCACTACGAGAAAAATAAGTTGTGGCTATAGAATTATGCCCACGGATATGGGTTTGTAGTCATAGAATTGGACTCTGTCCACAACACGTCGTGGCCAGTAGCCATAATTACAAGTCTCGTCGCAAGAGTTCTCTAATCACGAATATGTCGTGACCACTACAAATGATCACAGAACTTATCGATGTCACAACTCTTTATTAAGACTTTGACCACGGATTGTAGCTAAAAAAACTAGTGGCCACAAATCTTTCGTGATCACAAGTTTCTGTAACCACAATCCGTGGTCACAACTCATTTTTCTTAGGGTGACGGGATTCTTGACCACTGAGATGAAGTACCACCATCTAGATAATAAATTTTCGACCTTTTGGTTCTCTCTTTACATCCATTAAGAATTCCTTTTAATCACACTTATGTCAACAAGTATATTTAGTTACACCATCTCTTTTTAAAAAGAAAAAAAGGAAATGGTAAAAAAAAGAAGAAACTAGCAGCGGGTCCCTTGGCACGTGCGGTAGCATCCGAGCACGCGAACGAACCCGGCAACTTCCTTCAACTGTCGGATCGCCGCCTTGACGGACGGATCCGACTCAGCGCCCTCCACCTCCAAGAAGAACACGTAGTCCAGGTATCCCCGCGCCGACCCGTTTACGTCCTCCACGACCCGGACCGGCCTCTCCCGGTTCGGCCGGTGGTGGACCCGGTTCACCCTCACCCCGCGGCACTCGAAGGCACACATCGCCCGGAACAGATCCGACGGCCCGCGTTCCATCGCGAACGCCACTGCCGTCTTCCTCCTCTCCGCCTCGCTGCCGGCTTCCCCCTCCCCGAGCCCGAGCTGGAGGAACCGGTTGTAGTTCTGATCATCGTCCTGGAAGTCGCGGCGAAGCACGGTAAGTCCGAACTCATCAGCGGCGGCGCGGCTGCCGATGAAGGCGGTGTCGGGCGCCTCGAGATCAGCGAGATGCCGGGCGGCCTCAGCGGCGTTGGCGACCTCGAGAACCTCGAGACCGGCGGACTCGAGGCGGCGGCGGCAGTGGGAGGCAGCCTGGGGGTGGGCGAGAACGCGGCGGAGTAGCTGGGGCCGGGAGGAGGGGAGGGAGAGGAGGCAGTGGCGGACGGGTAGGACGATGTCGGCGTGGATGCGGACGTCGGGGTGGCGGAGGAGGAGGTCGAGGTTGCGGGGGATGGGCCCGTCGAGGGAGTTCTCGATGGGGACGAGGGCGAGGTCGGCGAGGTGGAGCTCAAGGGCGGAGAAGGCGCTGTCTAGGCCGGAAGGGCAGGGGTAGAGGGAGGAGCTGGCGGGGAAGGCGGCGACGGCGGCTTCTTGACAGTAGGAGCCGCGGGGGCCCTGGTAGGCGACGCGCACCGGTTGGCGGCGGTGGTGCTCGGAGGGGAACAAAGGCGGAGGGGGGAAGGAGGAGGAGGAGGAGAGGGAGAGGTGGTCGAAGTCAAAAGGGAAGCTTGGGAGGAGGTGGGTGTAGTATGGAGGCGGAGGAGAACGGCGAGTGGTGGTGGCGGCGGCGGTGCAGCGGCAGTTGGCATTTGGGAGGTTGATGAGAGAGGACATTATTAATGGACGATGGCGATTTTAAGAGGAGGAGATGTTTGATGTGTTGGAAATTATTAAATTATTTATTTGTGGAGAGATCTCCGAAGAGTGATCCCTGGAGAGGGAGGGAAGGGGGAGGTGTGGATTTATAGGAGATGGGAGAAGGTAGGTGGTGGTTGTTGTTGTTGTTGATGAGAGAGAGAGATTTGTTTTGACCATGAAGGAGAGGGAGAGGAAGGGATATCCATGTGATAGGCATTACACTATTGTGATATCCCATGTGATACACGTTGCATTTTTGTGATTTTTTTTGTTTTGAATAGGGTACCACCACCCCTTCCAATACTTCATTTGGTGGAAAACTATGATTTGTTTTGAGTTTGCTCATGTAATTTATTTTGGTAGGTTTAAAAGAGTTGAGGTTACTTTTAAGAGTTCAATGGGGTTGTTCCTTGGAGAGAGCTAACTTCACATATTTTTTATTTACTTTTTTGATTTTTCCGTGAATATTCGTTACTATATCCCAATATTATGTTATTCAAATTTCGTGCGAAACAGATACTCCTACGACATCAATCCAGACAGACATTTTTTAACGGTGATAGAATTGTTAAAAATAACTCTTCTGGATGGAGGCCGTAGAAGTTTATGTTTCGTGCGAAATTTGAATGACATAATATAAGTATATATTGATGAAAATCCACGGAAGAATTTTTCAAAAAAAAATTAAAAAAATAGGCGAAATAATGCAGGGGAGCTAAGTTAGCTACCCCCATTTTATCCTACTTTTAACCACCGTCTCATGTCCTTCTACTGTATTTTTAAAAATCGATAACTTGTGGGATTTAAATGTGCATGGCTCTTTTGATAAAGATGCATTGCTCAACCACAATTACCTCATTATGATCCACCTTCTTTTGATCACGTGAAGGTCCTTTGTGTAACACCCTAGTCTCCAAAACTTGTATCATCCTTCTTAAGTGAAATTTGATGTTACAAATATAAAACCCGACCCCTTCTGAATTCAAAGTTGTCTTTGAAGTCGAGAATGATCAGGCAGAGCTCTGGTGACGATATGCTTGCTTCGTTGCAGCTTCATGATCAAGTACAAGATCCAATTGTTGCATTGAATGCCTCGCTGCACTCGTCTTCAGCTCGCCTCGAGCTCTCCTGGAAAACTCGAGGGGGTTGCGGCCTTTATGTCGCTGGTATGTGGAGATGAACATGCCTCGTATGCCTTCTCTAACTAATCAAATATAAAGGGGAGTTTCACTCATACTAAATCTGTTCCAAATATTTCACTCAAAAAAATCACATTTCTGTCTCTAATTACTATGAGGCTGAACCGTTGGTTGATTTACTTACTTGGAGCTGTGTATTCTGAGAGATTGGAATTTCGAAATCAACCAAGGTGATACTATTGTTAACAGGATCAACCATGCATATATTAAACAGTAATCATGGATTCCAATGGATTGACAGAACAACATTACAGATTATCAAGATTAATAACGTGCAATTCCAATCCATTATCCAATTACAAATAGCAAACAGGAACCGATTAACCACACGGAAACAAACAACCAGGCGAGATCCAAAAAAGGGTAAGTAATAAATAAATTGCCGCAAACAATAGATAAGAAAGATTAGGTCAGAGATCATCGAAGCGTCCATGAAATGAACTATCCTTAGAGAGGATTTCGCCCCCACAATACCGGTGTGAAGGGTACCGGCGATCCGCTCCCAGGATACGACGATTCACGATCCTCGTCCGTACACACCGACGAGATCGTCCTCGAAAGCACCTTCGAGAACTTGCAGCCGAGAAGAACAGGGTCGCTGACGTGAGGAATGAGAACAAGAGCGACGACAACGGCGGGTGGAGTTTTTTTTGCGAGTGAAGAAAAACGGCGTCGGGTGAGGGGTATAAAAAGAGTGACTCGTGTGCCCTAGCACGTGATGTCCTTTGGTTTTCGAAAACGCCCCTCCACAAGCGTGTCCCTTCAGATTCCAAAAATCGCGGCTAAATCGAGTTGTTTGGATCGAGTCAAATTCTCAATGTGATCGAAATCAAATTAATCTGTCTGATTAATTTAATCGATCAGCCAAATGAAACTCGCAGCAAAAATATCGAGATCCGAGTTGACTCTTCCGAGCCGGAGCCGAAGCCAGAGCGGAGCGCGCGCGCGTGTGTGGTCCTCCATTCCTCCTCTCTACTATTGCTACAAGAGCTTGGGGTGTGAACTTATATATAAGTCCACCAAAAGTTTAGAGCTCCAGGGTATGGTACTAAACTTCAACCCAAACTTATCCATGTTTCAAATTTGGAAATTATCAACTTTCCCTCGAAACCATTTAGTTTCCCAATTGAAACCAAATTAACTCCAATTGTAATTACATAAATTTTTCAATTAAAATTTAAATACAATTTTTAATACAACAATCCCCCATGAATTCACCAATTTGAAAAAGAGATTCAAAAAGAGTTAAGAGACTTCTTTCGACTGCCACACTTTACTTTCAGTAAAGGTACCTTCCGGTTTGAACCTCTACCTGAGTTTACTACTTTCACTTTAACATGAACAAAGTGAACTACGTCTTGAACTTCATACCTTGGTGTTAAAGTATATGGTAGAAGCAACAAAGCGTCTTGGTGCAATCTTCAGGGTTGGTGCTCTTAAAGACCATGCACCCTTATCCTGTTTAATGAGTGTGTCCAGGAAAGACCCTCTTCCTTTAACTGCGGTCCACAGTAACACTCACATAGGTGGCGTTCTCCAAGGATGCACTGCTAACATCCTGCCCAAAGGCTTAAACCCCCTCAGAGTCTACGCTCTTCCTAAACTCGTAGCTTAAACGGCACTCAAGCTTTCAGGGATAACACTCATGCTTACGCATTAAGATTAGAGTGCCAACCAATTCTCCAAACAGCTTGTTATTACCACATGGAACCTACTTTGTGGGATCTCCATTTAGATAGGTTGGGTTACTACTGTAGAGGAACTCCCAATAGGTCTCAGTCCCATCCCAAGCCTAGACTTTAGGACTAAAGATCTATCAAGTCCCTTAGTCAACGGATCTGCCGTGTTGTCTTTAGATCCAACGAAATCCACAGCCAACACACCTCGAGACACCAAATCCTTCAACGTCTTAAGTCCGATTTGTATGTGTCTTCTTGTTTTCTGATTGAACTTTGAACTCTTGATCTTGGCAATTGTGGTCATATTATCACAATGTACCGAGATCGCAGGAACAGGCTGACCTACAATGAGAATTTCAGACAGAAGTTCCCTTAGCCATTCAGCCTCAATTCCAATGGTGTTCAAAGCACACAGCTCGGCCTCAAAAGTGGATTGAGCTAGAATGGTCTGCTTCACAGACCTCCAGGAGACTGCACCGCCTCCAAGGGTAAATACATACCCTGTAACACCATTACTCCCAGACTCCTCTATTTTCCCTATCCATCTTGTATCAATGTATCCTTCTATTACAGATGGATGTCTACCATAATGCAAACTAAGGGAAATAGTTCGCTTCAAGTACTTCAGTACTCGATCTAGAGCCTCTCAGTGAGTACGGTTAGGACAACTAGTGTATCTACTCTTCTTTGTAATCGAGAATGAAATATCAGGTCTCGTGCAATTTACAAGATACATTAAGCTTCCTATCACTTGTGAATACCTAAGCTGAGCTACAGGTACTCCACTTTTATTTTTAAACAACGTTTTGGATGAATCAAAAGAAGTGCTTACAACTTTGCAATCTTGATATCCAAATTTCTCAAGTACCTTCTCAACATAGTGAGATTGAGAAATTACAATCCCATCAACTGACCTTGTCAGTTTGAGACCTAAGATTACATCAGCAACACCCATGTCCTTCATCTCAAACTTGCTACTTAAAAATGCCTTAGTCTCTTTAATAATCCTCATATGTGATCCGAACAATAATATGTCATCAACATATAGGCACAAGACAATACACACATCACTTTTCACCTTGAAATAGACACACTTATCGGATTCATGATCATTAAAGCCACATGACAAAATAGTCTTATCAAATTTTTCATGCCACTGCTTTGGTGCTTGTTTCAATCCGTAAAGGGATTTGAAAAGCTTGCAAACCTCTCCCTTATTCCCAGGAGTCACAAGCCCATCGGGTTGATCCATATAGATCTCTTCTTCAAGATCGCCATGCAGGAAGGTGGTCTTCACATCCATTTGATGGATAGAGAGATCATATACAGATGCCAATGCTATGAGCATCCGAATTGTAGTCATCCTAGTCACAGGGGAATAGATATAAAAATAATCGATACCTTCCTTTTGCTAAAGCCCTTGGCAACTAATATGGCTTTGTACTTTTCAATTAATCCATCAGGTCTAAGCTTTCTCTTAAACACCCACTTGCATCCAATGGTAGAGCACCCTTTGGGTAAATCGACCAACACCCAAGTTCCATTAGCCATAATGGAATCTATCTCATATTTGATGACTTCCTTCCATTGTTTTGCTTCAGATGAAGGCATAGCTTCCTTGTAACTTGGTGGATCACCCTCGATCTGATAGACAACAAAGTCGCTACCCAGATCCTTGGCTATACGAGGTTTTTTACTCCTCCTTGGCTCAATCTCTTCAGAAAGATCATTAGGTTCAGGTTGAGTCTCAACCCCCACATTCGTTATCCTTTCCACTTGATCTGGAATAGATCCTGATGGTTGGCGCCCTCAATGGTCAGATTATGAGGAATCCCAGTCTTCAACGGAAAGACATCCTCAAAGAAGGTAGCATCACGGAGTTCAACAATGGTGTTGACTTCTATGCCTGCTATCTCGGACTGAATTACCAAGAACCTATATACATAGCTATTTTCCAGGTAACCTAAGAAGACCCCATCAACAGTTTTAGGACTAAGTTTCTTTCTCTTGTGTTCTGAGACTAAAACCTTAGCGAGACAGCCCCACACCTTGAAATATTTTAAATTCGGTTTCCTATTTCTCCAAAGTTCAAAAGTACCATATATCTTGGAGGAACCCTATTCAGAATATGGTGAGCCGTATTCAAGGCTTCTCCCCACATATAGATTGGAAGTCCAGAACTCTGTAGGAGAGCATTGATCATGTCCGTTAAGGTTCTATTTTTTCGTTCTGCTATCCCATTTGATTGTGGTGAATATGGGGCCGTAACTTCATGAACTATGCCAAACGATTTGCATTTTTCATCAAATAAGTTAGAGGTATATCCACCTCCTCTATCTGAGCTAAGGTGTTTAAGCACTTTTCCTGTTTGTGTCTTAGCATCATTCTTAAATATAAGAAATTTCTCTAAGGCTTCATCCTTGGTTTTCGTTAGATATACATAACAGTATCTACTGCCATCATCTATAAAGGTGATAAAGTATTATTTATTATCTCGGGTCAACACACCATTAAACTCACAATTATCTGTGTGTAGTAGATCCAAGATCTCACTATCTTTAGAGACAGACTGAAAAGACTTCCTAGGTGTCTTAGCTTGTACATAGATTTCATATTTTTGAGTTTTATCAATAGTGTGTTTAGGGATCAACTCTAAATTCATCATTCTTTTAATTGAATTTAAGTTTATATGTCTCAATCTACCATGCCACATATCACAAGATTCTAGATTATTCACAACATGAGACACAGAACTAGAACATTCAGAATTCAAAACATTCATGTCATTAATGTTTACTGAATCACATCTAATTCTAAATAACAAATCAAAGTCTGCCAAATAGCCTTTTCCATAAAAAATATCATATCTCAGAATAACAACTTTATTACATTTAAAGTTTAATTCAAAACCATTTCTAACTAAGATAGAGATAGATAAAACATTCTTCTTGATGTCAGGAACATGCAGCACCCTGTGCAACGTCCAGACACGTCCAGAGGAGAACCTCAAGTTGACTTGTCCCGACCCTAGCACCCTAGCTGCAGAATCGTTCCTCATCTTCATAGTCCCACCACTGCAGGTCTGATAAGAAGAAAACAAAGTTCTGTCAGAACATATATTTACATTGGCTCCTGTATCCACAAGCCACTCATTTAGATCATGGATATGGTATATTTCAGGTTTTACAGAGACATACCCCCTCGCTAACCCCGAGTCCCATAGTGATCATATTCACTTGTGGACTCCCGTCTGCAGCCTTAG
The DNA here is from genome assembly GCA_037367405.1 of Ottelia alismoides. Taxonomy (NCBI): domain Eukaryota; kingdom Viridiplantae; phylum Streptophyta; class Magnoliopsida; order Alismatales; family Hydrocharitaceae; genus Ottelia; species Ottelia alismoides. The sequence goes on from JAZKJV010000584.1 coordinate 442,167, forward strand.
GTTGAGCCTTCAAGGACGGACAGTCCCTCTTCCAATGGCCAACCTGATTACAGTGCCAACAGGGTTTATTCTTTTCCTTTTTCTGGATCTTGCCCTTTGGTTTCATTTTATTGTTATTAGGACCCTTTCCCTTCTTATCCTTGCCCTTCGAGGTCATAAAATTGACCTTAGCCTGGATATCAACAGGAAGTACAGGCTTTTGTTTCCTTTGTTCCTCCTCTATGGTAATTGCCACCATCAAGTCATCCATAGAAATTTTCCCCTTCCTGTGTTTCAGGGTCATACTGAAGTCATGACTTGGAGAATTTTTCTATGATGCACATGACCTGAAACTTCTCTAGAAGTTTCATTTCGACATCCTCTAAACCATGTAGCAGGAGTAAAAACTCGTGTGCCTATTCAGAAACTGACTTCTCTTCGGCCATGGAAAACTTCAGAAACTTGGCTACGGAGTATTTCTCAATACCGAGGTCTTCGGTATTATACTTCCAATTTAAGTCTTCCCATAGCCCTTCACAGTCTGCATGGACGAACAGTATACATCAAACAACGTGTTGGACAGAGCCAACAAGATGCAACCATGACATATACGGTCGCGTTCCTTCCACGAAGATTGTGCCTTCTGGTTATCGGGTGAGGGATTTTCCATTTCCACCGTAGAACAATCGCTTTCAAGCATCGAGATTAATCCTATGGTGGTTAACCAGATCTTCATGCGTTGTTGCCAACGCTTAAAGTTATGTCTACCGAACTTTTCAGGTATACCCGTCATATCAACCCTCGATTTAAACATGGTTTTCGGCATTGTCTTGTAAATGGTTCCAGAAATCCTCTCTAAGATTGTTGTTAACAAGATCAACAATGCATATATTAAACAGTAATCATACGGATTCCAATGGATTGACAGAACAACATTACAGATTACCAAGATTAATAACGTGCAATTCCAATCCATTACCCGATTATAAATAGCAAACAGGAACCGATTAACCACACAGAAACAAACAACCGGGTGAGATCTAGATAAAGGTAAGCAATAAATAAATTGCGGGAAACAATAGATAAGAAAGATTAGGTCAGAGATCACCGAAGCATCCATGAAATGGACTGTCCTTAGAGAGGATTTCTCCCCCATAATACCAGTGCGAAGGGTATTGGCGATCCGATCCCAGGATACGATGATTCACGGTCCTCGACCGCGCACACCGACGAGACCGTCCTTGAAATCACCTCCGAGAACAGGGTCGCTGGTGTGAGGAATGAGAACAAAAGCGACGACGACGACGGGTGGAGTTTTTTTACGAGTGAAGAAAAACAGCGTCGGGTGAGGGGTATAAAAAGAGGAACTCGTGTGGATCAAGTGTTGCGCAGGATCTGATCAACGAACCGATTTATGATAAACACATTGTCATATAGACAACTTGTTTATGTTTCAAGGTTAACCTTTTTATGACCTTCAAGTTTAGAGCCCCAAGGTATGTTACTAAACTTCAATACAAACTTATCCATGTTTCAAATTTGAGTATTCGCAATTTTCCCTCCAAACAACTTGGTTTCCCAATTGAAACCAAATTAACTTCAATTGTAATTACATAGATTTTCCAATTAAAATCTAAATAATAATTTTTAATACAACAGATACTGCACTTACTTGCTAGATGCTAGAGATTGTTGGGAATTTCAAGGATGATCTCCCCTTGACTGCCTTAGTGTTAGACATAAGGCTTGCAACTTTTGATAATTCACTCTATGAATTTCATGGATGGACTTTTAATTGTGACAAAATTCAAATAATTGATTGATGACAATCAGTGACGATTGATAGTTGTGTCTGTCATGGTGAGCCTTACACCTGACCGTGCGAGGGTCCGGTGACCCTCAACTAGGCAGAGGATAGGAAGTCTAAGTAGGGCAGCGTCCGTCAAGTGTGCGGGTCTAGGATCTCAATTCTTTTTACGATTTTTACGCAAGCTCGCAGTATTTTTATTCTTCGTTGGGATCCAGGTTTTGACCAGTTTCGTTGACCATATGTTATTAGGCCCTACAACTTGTACATCTACCTATTCTATAATTATTAGATGACTTTTAAGAAATTATTTTTGTTACCACTCATATCATCAAATTCTGTATCTCAACCATTAGACATAGTGATCAAAGGTTTAAAATGAAATAAAAATATATTTTAAAAAACTCTATAAACTATGTTTATTTTTAGTGTCATTCTTCATTTGGAAAAAAAGATCCCATGGTTTATACCCCACATCCCAAATAAATATCGTTACCAATCTACCATCAATATCATGAGTACTTTACTTACCTTCACTTTAGTTGTGTTAAATTATCATATTATATTATTAATATTTGCGATAACTCCTCTTCATTCTACTAAACAACATTTTAGGAGAACCTTCAAGTGATTTACTATCATTAATTCTAGATAGTACTTTGGTTTCCCGCAAACATTGTATCCTAATTTTCTAATTTTTATTATTTTTATTTTAAAATCTTGTTATTTACGTTGTTCATATATCTGCATTATCCACTTAGAAATTGTGGATGATGATGTCTTTTTAATTACATTTTATTTACTCCTATTTGAGATAAAAAGTAAAAGATTGATTATAACATACTTCTTTACAGTTTCAATTCTGCATTATGACCTTTATCCATATTAGGAGTGCTTAAATCAAATTCCATTAATAATCCGTTGAAATTATTTGTTCTAGATGGAGGATACAAAGGTCTCTGTTTCTGACGAAATTCAAATGACATATTGGAGGGATATTTAGATGCATATACATGGTAATATTTTGGTTAAAAAATTAAAAATTTTGTGGAAAATGATCACGGAGCAGCGAGGGCAACCTCATTTTTTCTTTATTTTATATGCTTTGCAACAAGCATGGGTATCAGTAAAAAAATGTAGCTTTTCATCTTTTGTCTATGCAATTCTTTAATTCTCTCCATTAAAATCTACGAGTAGTTCATTTAGTATGGGTGTGTGTACGTGTGTGGATGAGAAATGATCACAGAAAAGGAGAGCCACGACGATGATCGAGAATGATGGGATGGAGGTCAGGGAGGAAGGCAACGATGATTGAGGGGGAGGGGGGTGAAAAGATGGTCGACGACAGTAACTTGACCGCAGATCAAGAAGAGGGGAGGAAGCAAGCCAAATGGAATGAGGTGGGAGGAGGAGGAGGAAGTTGGTGGGTTCAAGAAGGAGAGATTCTGGCAAAAGTTGAGAGAATGTGGTGATCGGGGATGAGAGCGGCGGTGGGGGAGAAGGTGAAAAAAAGGATGAAGAGGATGAGTTACTAAAATTGCAACAAAGTTTGTAGATTGATTTCTCATTGTTTCCATATTAATCCTTGGACAGATATATCAAATAGTTTGATCCATGGAAGCTAACAGTTGACGTACAAGTAAAAATATGGATGTTTTGTAGAGGCTGGCGTATAATGATGAAATAATTAGGTGTCCTGCAAGTATTATTAATGAACTACAAAGGAACGTAAGTGTGAACATCTCTGTATCCTGTGAATCACATATTTATTCATAGGAAGACTTTTGGCACCAACTTTTATTTTGTATTGAAATCTTTGTTCGTTCAAAACTTCCTTGTCTTTAAATAATATATATAGAGAGAGAGATATGAGGAGATCATAAAATGATCCCATGGCTTGTATCACTACTTTTTTGGAGTAATTTTCTGGAAGCAACTATAAATAAATTATTATAATATTATATTCATATATAATGCTAGAAAATGTAACTACTTTTTGTAGAGTTTTATTTGAAATAGACAAGCATGCTTTTCTGTTGAAAGATTTGACATTTTAAATGATTATTTCATTGATATATAAATGCATATTTACATATATGTATCAAGTTTTATCGGTTCAAAAAATCGGTTCAACCAGTCGGACTAGTAAATTAAGCCCGGTCCGACTTTTTCCGAATCGATAGGAATGATGACGTCAAGCTGACATCGTCACTGGTCCGACCGGTTGGGACCAACGGTCCGACCCGATTGGACCAAACCAAAGACTAACCGGTTTAATGTCCGGTCCGATTTTTAAAACCTTGACATAGATTGCTCCATCACATATCGATTGATTTAGCGTGTAAACTTGTTTACATGGTTTTGTTGGTAGTCTCTTTTTAAGAACATGGACAAGAAGATTGGAATCGTAGGAGAATCGAAAGTGGGGTTGGTGCACCAGTCTTGACCCTTTTTTTGGCACGTGTAACCAAGACTGGTCGTTTCTCTCTCTAGAATTTTTTGCTGTTTTCTTTGGAAGTAAAGTTTGATTTGTATTACTCAAAGACAATGTAACTTTCCCTTTCTCAAATTGACCACATGACCTCCCTTCATGTTTAAAGTGAATCCTTCTTGTTTTCAGCAAGCATGTTGTAACACCTCACTTTCAAGTATAGTCTCGTATTGGAAACTCACCTATAGGTGTAGGTTATAAGTGATGGAGACTGTTACTTGATAACTTAAGCTTAAGTATTTTGAGTGGTTGTCAAGGGATCCAACTATGCCTGAATCGAACAAATTGTTAGGGTCAGTTTTTCTTGATAAAGGATAGGAGACCTAAGCTCGGACTGACGATACCCCTGATATGAACGTAAAATCGCATCGGAAAAAAGGATGTGTGTATTTAATTTGTTGTCGTGATCACCGAAGATTTTGATGGCGACATAACAGTGACATAAGACGATGAACACTCTCAGTCAGGATGATCACGGATATTTCCCCCGGATTTTTCAAACCCATGTCACCTTCCTCCTTCAAGAGGAAACAAACACTCTTCCAAGTTAGTAGGTATGTGTTTTTATCTCACCCAACAATTGGTGTAATTGACCATGATGATGATCATCGAAGTTTTCTTTGAAGAACTAGTGCATTTCAATCAAATATTTGGTTAGGTCCTCAACCACCCACTTTGCTAGTTAATCCCACTTTTTAATTAGAAATAAATAAGAATATTAGAAAGGAGAGAGAGTTAATCCCACTTTTTAATTAGAAATAAATAAGAATATTAGAAAGGAGAGAGAGAGAGAGAGAGAGTCATGGACAGGTGGTCCAAGTGATGGAGTTGGTCTCCCAGACTCAAGGTGTCGTTTACTCCCTCTAAACTCGAGTCACTGGGAGGGTCGCTCTCTCTCTCTCTCTCTAAATATGTGATCCTTTCTCTTTCCCTGACTAGTCCTTGTTTCTCTGTCTTCAACTTTATGTTCGTTCCCACGTGCTTGAGAACATGAAGCGGTGAAGGTTGATGAATAATACATAAGGTCAAAGGTCTTGTTGATGTTTGGCAGGAAGTTTCTTAGTTCATGTTTTGCAGTAGCTCAAAAAGATAGGAAATAATGGTAAAAAATGAATGGGCTCATCTCAAATGGGCACAGAGCTCATTGGGTAATTTCCCTACACACACGTTAGAATCAATTACAGAAAAGTCCATCAATTATACGCCCAATTTCAATATCATATCCAAACTTTAGAAGATAATATTGTGGTACCCAATATTTAGTATTTGTAAGCTGATATGATTTAAGATTAGAAAGATAAAGTGAACAACAATATTTCAATAGTCAAGAATCACTTTGAGTGTAAATCTTAAATATCGGATATCACATTGTTGCTTTTCAACGTTTGTTGCTTTTCAACGTTCATATATGATGTTGAAATCGAGTGTATAGTTAGGGATTTTTGTGTAACATATTATAATTGGAAGGATAGCATCCTCTCCATCTCAATTCAATGGACCGGGTTTGAATGGCCTCTTTTATTTGCTAAATCATGTCCAATTACACCAGAGCCCCTATGATCTCTGAAATTACGTTACGATCTTTTCAAATTATGCTACGACACTTGCACTTAATCGCTAAACCTTATATGCGAGCATAAGGGTTTAATATTAGGTGTGCTCACGAGGCTCAACTGAATGAAGGAGGATGATGCGAGTGGTTGTGTGGATAAAGTACAGCCACAAAACATGAGAACACTACGGACGAAAGGGTGGGCACAAGTTCTTAATAAAGATGTAAACACATGTGGATATATAGGAATCGGGCTTACGAAGACCTCTATTTATCATATTTTGTGATCCATATGTATATTTGCTTTAAAATGAGTATAGAAATGGTTATAAATCATTCAATACATGTATATTGATAGATTGATTTATAAAGTTTAGCTGTTATTATTAGTATTCAATTCACACATATATGTTTTCAAAGATATAATAACACATTTTTCATATTCATCGATATGCATATCACATCCATATTTATAACTTTAAAACATAAAAATACGGTAACACCTATATTTGCATTCGAAGCTAAAATCATCAGCATCCTTTTGAATGAATAGGAGTAGCGTCACAGTGAGACATTCAACTGAAATACAACTTCGACATTTTCAAATGGATATCTATGAGCTTAGGATCAAAATGCATGAATCAATTTGAATAACCGTTGTCCCATGTATTTTAGACAGCTCAATTCAATATAGTAAGATTACAAATATCGTGGAATAATGAGAAATTACAGGGGCTATGGTATAATTAGACAAGATTCTATAATCATGGTGAAGGAATCCCGTTCGTAAACTATCACATCCTAATTTAGCATAGCATCTTAAGGGAGAAATGTTGGCAACTAATTTCCCATGCACGTCCAAGTTTCCACACCCTGGATTTTATTGCACATAGGAAAACGCCAGCAACTACTCTTTCTTTACGACTATTGCAACTTGAAGATGCCAGCGATTTTCAACTAATTCTGCGGCGCTTGTTGCGATTAGTGAAGATGCCGACAATTAATTAACCTTAGGGAAAATCTACCGGCAACTAATTCTCCGTCACTTTGGCAGCTCTACTCCGACGGGAATTATCATGTCACCTAACCTACATTAATGTCTGGACATTGGACGGGATTTGTGTATTTCAATAAAGGGATTTTTACCCGCCAGAACCTATAATCTTTGTCAATTACTTCTACGACCTTTGAAACAACGTAATTCCTCCATGGACCCTGTAAACTTACTAACTCTTACCCTATAAATCCTGTGGTTAACCCCCATCCATTTACCCGTTAAAACTAACCAGATTCTGTTACATTCTTTTCTATTATACCTATTTTATTTATCGAATTTACATCAATTGTCACTCCCTCTCAACCTCCTCCTTTTCCCCACCACCCAGCACCCACTACCTCCATCGTCCTCGCCCTCCTTCGCCCCAACTTCCGCCCTCAACCTCCTCGTTCCCAACCTCTGGCCTTGCACTTCACCTCCAGGTCCTCCGTCTCAATGTCCACCTCGGCAGCGCAACACCCGATCGCTGGTGCGCTCGAAGACCCCAGCCACAATTGCTCCCTCCAAATTGCATCTCCAGGTGGCGCGCTCAGAGCCTCCCCACCCGGTCGAACAACCCGACCCCCGCAAGAGCCCCTGCCCAACGCCCCCGCAAGAACCCCTGCCCGACGCCCCCGCAAGAGCATTTCATTGCCCCGCTGAAGGCCCCGCACGAAGCCCCCCCCCCCCCCCCCCCCCCGCCGCCCCAATCGAGTGCCCCACCCCGTCCGCAGGCCCGATCGAAGCCCTTCCAGCCCAGCCTGAGAACTTCTCCCCGCCACGCACTTCCTCCAGCCCAGGTTTCCCCTCCAGCTCAGGCTGCCTCTCTCAACCCTACCACCCTTCGATTCCTCTGCCTCGTGTTAAAGTCTCGTCGACGTCGCTATTAAAGTCTCGTCGACATCATTGTGTTGTAAGGTTCTGTCGTCAATGGATTGGAGAAGGAAAGGGAAGATGAAGAAGAGAAGAGGAAGAGAGGAAGAACTCCAACCGTTAGATTTTATATGGTTTGATTTACTCAGTTTTAACCCACTCAAGTTAGCCCAAGATGTGTCAATTTAACGACAGGGTTCGTGGGGTAAGACGGAGCAAGTTTACAGGGTCCAGGGAGGAATTACGTTGTTTCAAAGGTCGTAGAGGTAATTGGCAAAGATTATAGGGTCTGCTGGGTAAAAATCCCTTCAATAAATGTATTTTACACCGCCATGACCCTATCACCTTTTTAAGTCTTACACCACAACCCTTTAGGGCTTGTTTGTTGTTGGGTTGGACTGGGTTGGGTTGGGTTGGGGTACCCCTGTGAATAGTAAACTGTACCCCTGTGAATAGTAAACTGTGAGGAGGATTGAGAGGTTGGAAGGAGGGATACACCGGTGTACCCCAATCCAACCCAGTCCAACCCAGCAACCAAACAGGCCCTTAGGGTCCGTTTGGCAAGAGGGGGAGTTTACCCATCCTAACCCACTCTCTCTCTCTCTCTCCATGTGGGCTCCACTTTATTTCTTTTTTAAAAAATTAAATAAATCAATTCTCCTCCATCAATTCCATCAAAAAATAATATATTATATCATCATATCATATACAAATTATAAATTACTCCACTTCTACTCACTTTTCCAAACTTCAATACAATTACATCATAATAACTACTCACTTTTTCAAACTTCAATACAATCATATTACAACAAACACACTTCAAACCCATCCCCAGTTTAACCTTCTATCCAAACACCAAAATACAAAAACGGGTTACCCCCTACCAGTTTAACCTACCTTAACCTACATACCGAACACGCCCTTAAGGTAATGTGTTAAAGAAAGCAGGATTGTTGGGGCTGTGTAATTGGAAAAGAACTTTAGGGGCCGTTTGGTAGCTGAGATAGAATTCTGTGGGATAAGATGGATTAATCGGTAGTTATTAGTTAACAAGGGTAGAAATTAGTTATGTTAGATAAAATTGTTGGATAAGTGATAATTATTTGTATTTTTGTGAGGGAAGAGGTTGATGATGAGGCAAAACCATATCCTCCATCTCAACTCCAAAACCCAAACATTGACCTCCTACTCCTATCCCTCAAACCAGATATTTATGGGATTTCAATTTTGAATGGGAAAACCTAACCCCAGATCTTACCCCACCATGCATTTCATTGCGCCATCTGTTTCTGTACTTCCGATTTTAAGTTCCAAAACTTCTGAAATCAAACAACTCAACATATTCTTTGCTGTGATAATTGCTAACAACATATTGATATTTCTTCCCGCTGTTCATCACATCCAATCTATATTAGATCATCATATCTATAATTCTGCAGTTAACCTGGCAAAATAAAACTTGTTCTTCTTCGCTCCAGCCCAAAAAGCAGCCACAGAAAAATCCTAAAAAAAACCACATATGATGTGATTTCGTCTACCGAAATGTGGTTGGATGAATTTCAAAGGGAATGCAAAACCCTAATACTAGATGTGCAGATATCTATGAACATAATATGCTAACCATGGGAGATCGCAACTGACTTCAGGTGCCAAATTTAACTAACCTCGATGGATCTGCTAAACAGGAAACGTAACCAGGGTAATGGACTCTGGAATCCTTGGAATGCCATAATATGCTTGAGGGGTAATGGACTCTGGAATCCTTGGAACGCCGTGCAATTGCAATGTCCAGACACCCACAAGCAATCTCAACCGAAGAATCCTCTCTGCCTTATTCTTGATTCAACAGAGATTGTTACATATCCGACACTCGAAGTATTGGTCGGACCTCATTGCACGATCAATAACAAAATAATGGATAGGTAATGCACAATCGAAGAACAGTCGACGTAAGAGGAGTGTTCTGCTGGCCAAAAATTAAAGACTCTGCTTGATATTATTGTAATGTCTCAAGTTTAGGTCCGTTATCGAGGAAAACCGGTCCTGACAATTTGTTGGGCTGGGACTCGAATGAATCTGTTTCCATCCACCCAATATGCTTAAGTTGAAGTTGTCAAGTAGTAATCCCTACTACTTATAACCCCCTCTCACCTTTATGAATTTCCAATGTGGGATTATGTTTGGGGTTGTTACAATTAGTCTATTTGCATTAATGTGGAGGAGTCATCGAGAAGAGATGCAACGGACTCGTGAGAGAAGTCTTGGACTGTTAATCAGGAAGGGACATATTGCAAAGGCAAAGCACGTCAGTATTGGGGGATTGCAGTAGGAATTCTCCTTGAAAAGAATTGGAACTCCAGGGGCAAGAGAACGATGAAGCATCAGACAAACATATAGATGTGAATTGCATTATGCTTCCACTTTTAGGACGGAGGTACACCATCGAATAGATCTAGAGAAAATGAGAGATTGAGAGAAGGGTGAGAGGATTGGTTTGGAAGGGGGCTCCCTGTGAGTGAGGTTGAGATCTGATGATTTTTCTCCTCCCTATGGAGGCCAACATATAGGCGAGAAACTCTTGTTTAGTCTGCCTCCTCCCCCACGCCCAATGGTTATAGTCTTTTGCGACCACAGGATGTCCATTCTACATCTTCCACTTGATCGAAGTGGTCAAAGCTTTTACACTCCCATTGTTCGTGTAGTGCATAGGGATGTCGGCAGTGAGATTCATTATTCATAAAAACTTCTTCCTTGACTCATGCATTCCTGAGTTCCATTAAAACATGTTTAAAGTAGGTGCTAGCTAATATTCCCTCGATTAGAGAATCGGCTAATATAGATTACCACAATCTCTTATTTTGCCACTACATCTCGTACATAGTTTTTTTTAAAGAATATCTCATAGATATTGGATTTCAATGTGTTTTCTTTTAGAACTATTAGTCCCATTATTGATTAAGTTTATTGTGGCTTGGTTGTCACAATACATTTCAATTGGTCCTTTGTTGACCAATTCCCGTTTTAAGTTTTTCAGAAAGCGTTTAATCCAAACAGCATAGGTGGTGGTCCTACTGCATACAATGTATTTTGCTTCATGTCAATGTCAAAATACACATCCTTGTTTCTTACTGCCTCAAGAAACGGCTGCTCCATCAAACATGAAAGGTTACATGTTGTAGTTTTCCAATCATCCGCATCCCCAACGAATTCTGCATTAAAGGATCTTACTACCTCAAGTGACTCAACTTGGTATACTAATTTCATATGTACAGTTTCTTTATATATCGAAAATTCCTCTTCATAGCTTCTCAATGTCTTGGTCCAGGACTACTTTGATATCTACTAACTGGACTAATTGGATATGCCAAGTCAGGTCGAGTACACATCATTGTAACATCAGCCTTCTCACTACTTGTGCATATGGAACTTCTAGATGTTTCTGCCCTTTCCAGGACATTGACCTCTTATTGAGTCTCTTTCCAATCACAACTGGTGTAGGAACCAAAGTGTTATTCCGCATTCCAAATCTCTTTAATACAATATGCAAATATTTTTCTTAACTAAGACTCTATGTCATTGATTCTCTGTCTCTTGTAATTTGAATTCATAGAATAAGATGCTTCACCCATATCCTTAATCTCAAATTCACTGTTCAATTCTCTTTAATTTCATTGTACATTCCTATGTCATACTCGCGAGTAGAATGTCATCTACATACCAAGACATGATAGCATACTTGCTCCCACTCTTAATGACATATACGTAATTATTCAACTTATTTGCAACAAATCTAAATCAGATAATTTTCTCATGAAATTAGAGATATCATTACCATGAAGATTGTTTTAAGCTATATAATGACTTTCTTAACTTATAAACCATTTTCTTCTGACCTTCCACCCGAAATACATCATGTTATCGTGTATATATATCTCCTCTCTTAATTCTTCATTGAGGAAGATTGTCTTCACATTCATTTGAAAAAATTACTAATTCATATGTACGACTATAGATAAGATCATCGGTATCGATGCAAACCTAGCAATCAAAGAGTAGATTTCATGCAAGTCTATTCCATCATGTTGAGTATAATCCTTGGCAACTAATTCTGCTTTGTATTTATCAACGGTACCATCAATTCAACACTTTTTTCTTCAATATCCACTTACATCATATGGATTGCCTACCTTCTAGCAAATCACATAACTCACATAGACCATTTCAGTCGATTAAGTCTAACTCATCCCTCATGATGGTCGTCTATGATTCCGACTTATTCAAAGACATTGTTTCATCAAGGATATGAGATATGTACAGTTCACTACACCCTCATCTACGGTGTAACACAATACCTCGCACCATAGAAATGATCATCTTTAATCCATGCGGGATGTGTTCAGTGTCTCTTGTTACCGATTATACTCATTGGTTGTGTGGGTGGGTTTACCCTGCTTCCTCTAAAGGATCATAGTTCATAGGTTCATTCTCTACATGTGGATGATCAATATCGACTCCTAATTCATGTCTTATCTCAAAGCCGTCTTCATTATCCTGTAGGACAATCAGAGGATATGATTACTCTACTTTATGATCCTTCTCTTAATGATTTTTAAGGAAGGTTGCATCACGACTTTCTATCACACCTTTAGATTCATGAAAGAATCTGTATCATTTAGAACATTTATTATATAAACAAATTTGTACTTTAGTGTCTAGAAGTCTAGCTTGTATCTAAACTGACTTGGTACCAAGACATGTGCAACACGTCCCAATTTTTGGAGATGGTCCAACTCGAGTTTCTTGTCATTCTAAATTTCACATGGCGTTTATTCTTCTGACTTTGTGGGAGTCCTATTATGTATGTAGTTAGCGGTCAACACTATTTCTCCCTAAAATTTCTTTGAGATCGAGCATGACAGCATACACCTTACTGCATTCATTAGTATTCTATTATTTCTTTCAGCTACACTATTTATTGTAGTGTATAAGGCATCGTAATCTGCCTACAAATGTTTCTTGAATACAGTACTCCTCAAACTCCTTTGAGGTATATTCTCCACCTCTATCAGTCCTACGGGTCTTAATTGGTTTTCTCAAATTTGTCTCTACCACGTCCAGTATCTCTTAAATGTTTCAAAAGCTTCTTCCTTCTTCCTAAGAGATAGACATAAGTGAACTTAGAGTTGTCATCAATGAAAGTTATGAAGTACTCCTTTTTTCTATGTACACTTACGCTCAATGGTCCACATGTATCAGAATGGATCAATCCTAATAATTCCTTCGACTGAAGTCTCGCCGAGAAGGATTTTCTTGTAATTTTGTCGGACAAATAATGTTCACATGGCAATGTCCTTGTATATATAATCTTAGGTAAAAGATCAGATTTAATAATTTGAACCATTTTTAAATTTCATGGATGACCCAGTCTCATGTGCCATAAATCGTAATCAAATAAAAAATACAGAGAAAACTTAGAAACAACATTCATGGATTAACTAGTACTTATTACAGCAAGACAGAACATGTCATGCTCGGATACAAACTTTTTCATGGCATAGATCTTTTAATTCTTTCCAATGGATATGTGTTTATTATAGAAACAAAGTTCAAAATATTTCTTAAGAAAAATTGGAACATATACGAGGCTCTAACGTATTCCTAGAACATATAGTACATCCTGAAGTACCATTATATTGCCACCTAGGTCTAACATGTATGTATCAACACCTTCAACATCCAAGGAGATGTATTCGCATGAAGATCGTCTGTTCTCCTTTCTTCAGCTCCTTGAAGTCCACTAGCTCCTCCTTTGTCTTGGCAATGTAGCGAGTTGCACCAAAGTCAATCCACCACTCTTCACAATTCAAAACTGCAGAGTTACAATCCACGACAGTCGCGAATTCAATTTTCTTCTTGCCTTTGCTCTTAATCACTTTAGAATTTCCTAGTTTCTTTATGTTACGGCAATTGACCTTAAAGTAGTCATATTTGTCGCAACTGTAGCCCGACGACATGCGTATTTTTCATATTTTCCCTTGAAATTCATCTTGGAGAATCCTAGTCTTTTCTTGTGTGCACCACATTAGTTTCTTCTTCTTCTTCCCTGACCTCAAAGATCTCTGCTTTGATCTTTGCTTCGAGTGGTCCTACTTAATTGCCAACTATGCAACCGGTTTGTCACTCTTAATGTTGTCGTTCATTCCCAAGAATGTGGCAACCATGTTAAATGATGATGAGAGACTTCCTAGGATGGTTGCTATTTGCATCCTTTCCGAAGTCGCACGTTCATCATCTGCTAGGTCCTAGGCTATCACGATCATCTTATTCGCGTGCTCGAGGATGTTTTGAAATTCCTTTATTCTACACTATTTGTTCTTGTTTAGAAGAAGCTGGACACTCACTTCTAACTCGAAGTGATATTTCTCCTTAACAGTAGTCTAGCGCTCGTACGCTGATTTACAATTCTCAAAGAGTTGAATCAGATTCAACTCCATATGAGTCAACAGAAAACTTCTATCCCTATTATCAGTCTTCTCCCACTGTTCATGGGATCTAATTTCCTCCATGGTTAAATTTTCATATAAGGTATGGTCGGATTTGTCTATTATGAAGTGTATGTTATCGTGTAAAAAGTCAAAATAGATCTTTCTAATCTACAATTCGTAATTAGATCTCGATGGCAATGGTCTTGCTTGTCTTTTTGTATCTGATGAAATAAATGTAAGATTAATATGAGATTGAGCAATTTAATGAAGGTTCTTGATTTATTATAAAAAAATGTTTAATAACAATTAGAAGACTAGCTTGCAAGTTTATCATAATCAAAGAAAAGTAATTTCAATATAAGTTCGTACAACTCAATAACAATGATAACTATCCCTTTTTAATAAAAACTAAGTTTTTTAATCAATGAGAAAGTTTAAACTTTATGCAAAACTAATATAATTATAAAGAACAGTAAAAACTTATCTACTTGAGATAATAACTACTTTTTTTAACAATGAGTCAGTGTATTGATATGTCGAATTGCAAACAAACAAGCAATATACCTTGATTTTTAAGCAAATTAGCAACTTAAATACACAAAAACAACAATTAATCAACAAACAATCAATATACTTTGTTTAAAGTAATTTCATCTCTCTAAAAATTTTGAGCACAGTTAAACTTAAACGAATTTTGGTTACAAAGAACAATTCCTATAAAAAAACTTCGACTAAAAAACTTGAAGGGGAAGACCTTATATAATATTTAAAAATACTTTTGTATGAAACTTGGAATCTCTTTATTTAAGTAAAAAAGTTAATGAATGCCCTTCCTGTGTTTTTGTTTTTCTTAATATGCGAGTGAAGAGAAGATGTTGATCCAAAAGAAAAACAAATAATAAAAACAAAAAATAAATGGTTTGTATTTTAACGAAGAAAAATATCTCAAAATGTCTTTAAAAAAATAATGTAATAGGAAATGTGTCCCTTCCGTTTAAAACAACCACATGGGGCCCAAAAAAATACTACCCTCATAAATTAGTGAGATTGGTATGCAAAAAAAGACAGCTTGCAGACGTGTGATTCTGCCAGATTGTATCGACAAAATAATAATATAAAGGCATGTGGGCCCGTTAGGGTTTGTTTGAGAATGAAAGTGCGGCGGTGATGGAGCTTCAAGGTCTATCGTTGGCCATTGAAGCGGATGCCAGCATCGCAAGCGTCGGCAGAGCAGCGAGGAGCAAGACCGACAAGGTCTAATACCACTTTTGGGATGGAGATACGCCGTCGAATAGATCTAGAGTGCGAGATTGAGAGATGAGTGAGGGGATTGGTTTGGAAGAGGGCTCCCAGTGAGCGAAGTTGGGATCCAATGATCCGTTTTCCTCAGAGGTTGGGATCCAATGATCCGTTTTAGGCCAATATATAGGCGTGAAGCTCTGGCTTAGTCAGCCCCCTACCCCACACCCAACGGTTATGGTCTCCCCCGAGACCCGGCCTCACCACCCAAGGCCCATTCAACAACTCCTTATATGGTTATACTTGTGTCCTTTTAGTAGCCAGGGGGCAAGTACCACTTGTAATTTCCTATTATCAAGAGAACTGAAAGGCTTAAAAGAGAGGCATCGCCACAAAGTCACTTGGTTATTAGGCAAAAAATGCAAAAAGGTTAAAAAAAATTACTGGAAGATAGAGGCATAACAATTTTCTATAAATATTTGAGCTAATTCTGATACGTATAGATATATGTAACTGTACAGAAGGTGCATCAAAATTTACCCCCAAAGAAGCACGAGATCAGCAGCTGTCGGAGCTATCAGAAGGCAATGGCAGTGGCACTCTGCTTGCACCGTGCAGTAGAAAGGAATAAGCAGCAAGAGAAGTGCCAATGGTTACCGAGAAGCCAATACAAGTCCAGATCAACTTTTGCCTGGCTTTCCTCTTTTGTCTACGCTTACGAGATATCTCTGTCGAAAAAACAAGGCCAGAACAGGGGGTGATCGAAGTTAATGACGCATATCATTCATTATCGGCATAATGCAAACAATGGGCCAAAACATTATGCAATAATACAATTCTATTGCAGGGTATCAGACATCTCACTTCTGTAATTTCTTCTGAAGGAATGATTGTACCATGCACACAAGCCAATTCTTGCATAAAAAAACCACTTATTCATGCTTAAATTCTACTGATAGTAGCGCATGTGCCGGCAGCATGAATGTCTTTTCATGAGCATCAAAGTTGCCAAATTCATATAAGAAAGAAGTTTTAATATAGGATATAGAAATATAGTAGTAGTCATTTAACCTTTTGCTTAGGAGAAAAATATAAAGTGGAATACTACAGGGTATCCGTTCTGAAAACTTCATACGTGTGTTGTGCTGTTTGAACATCGAATATTACAGGGCCGTTTAGGTATAATTATATATCTAAACATATATGTATATACGAATAACTAGGGCCATTTATGTGGAGTTATATGTGCATGTGCATAGCCTCAAATCTCGCGTTGGAGTGCATTTGTCAAGAATTATGATAGCGTTAAAATAACTCTGAAATTGATTTTTTTTCATATAAAAATGTACACTTACTTGCTAATGATTATTTGACTTCCACGACATTATATACTAAATGCTGAAATATTGATATTTCTTCTAAAGTAAAATATGCAAATAATACGAGATTCTATAATACTCTGCAAGTTTAACGATTAAAAAATCATAAATTGTATAAAACTCTAGATAAAAAATACTTTGCACACATAATAATCAAAAGTTCTTGTGATGGGTCCACATATCACATATATTATTCATAGAATTTGTCCATGTGTCCATGTACTTACAACAACAGCGATCTCATGTCACATAGTTGTAATTTAGATTTCATGTTCACAACCTCCTTAATTATATGGGGTTAAATATTCCATCTAAAACAGAAGGTTTCAGATCCCGATCACCGAGCATGGGAGAGGTCTAGTGGTATTTGAGTCAGTTTCAGTAAGAGATACATCATGACAAGTTTGCACTGGAGCAGATGTATAAGATATGGAATTATCGCAAATAATCAGCAAAATAGCGATATACGAGGCTACATAGAAAGCTTATCTCAAGCCTTTAATTATCGCAAGAGGACTCACAAAAGAGGCATGAACTCTTCAAAAAAATAAACAAAGATATGGAGAAATAGGGAGATATTTCACCTATGGGGGGTGAAAATTGTACAACTATCTAAGTTGAGCATTCACACACATAAACTCACTCACATTGCATGCATCTACGAGGAATATTATGCAATATTAGGTTTTACTACTTATTAGCCATTAAAATATGAAACTTCTTATACATCAAGACAAGTTTCAATCATGACTTAAATGGACCAAATCACATCAACAAGCATCAATCAAAACAGAGTACAATGTAGGCGCAAATGCACAATTGAATATTTGTTCTTAATATTCAATTGGACTCATATGATGACCTCGTGGCAGAGGGGGTCAAATTCATCAACCATGCATGTTTTGTCATCGTCCCGACCATTCAGAGGATACATGCTATTCCAAGCATGGGTTTCCTCCATCGGCTCAGGTAGCAGAACATGTTGAATCTCCTGCAGTTCCTATTTCGATCAGTGGTTTGATGACCTTGTGGCCAGATTGAGGGACATCATGCCTCCTTCTACTTCACCATATCCTAGAGGCTATTCAGATGTTGCAGCTTCTGCTTCTTCTAGTACCTCTGCTACAGCTAGCACCTCAGGTACTTATGCTTTTACATCTTGTCATGGATCTGAGATTACATAGTGGATTATGGACTCCGGTGCGACATATCATTTATGTGGAGACAGACAACAACTTGCCTCATATAGACAGGTTCCTCCAGGGAGAACAGTTGTGATAGTTGATGGAACTCATTCCCCAATCACAGGATAGGGAGAGATCACTTTGACGCCCTCTATGTGTTTACAGAATGTGTTGCATGCTCCTGATTTCTCTATGAACTTGCTTTCTATTAGTCATATTACAAAGGATTTGCATTGCCGAGCAATTTTTGACCCACCGTCTCTTGTTTTTCAGGACATACTTACGGACAGAGTGATTGGGTATGGTCGTGAGCAAGGTGGCATTTATCGTCTGGTTCGGACTCCCTATGAAGGTGTATCTTCTCATCCGTCTAGATCAGTCTCTCCACTCATTTGGCACCTTTGGTTTGGTCATCTACCTCTTCAAAATATGTGTTACATGTTACCACAGATTTCACCTGGTTCTTCCTTCCAGTGCGAGGCATTCAGTTGGGAAAGCATTATCGATCTGCTTTTCCTAGTCGTTAGAGTCAGAGAGTATCTCCCTTCTTAAGTTATTTCATGTAGACATTTGTGGTCCAAGTCGTGTTCCTGGTCACCAAGGACACAGGTTTTATCTTGTGACTGTGGATGATTTTTCTCGATAGTCATGGGTGTTTCTTTTGAAAAATAAGTCTGAAGAGGAGATGTGATCAAAACTTTTATTAATGAAGTGTAGAATGTTTTTTCTACATCGTAAAATTTGTGCAAATAGACAATACTTTGGAATTCTGTACTCGTATTCTATCTCTTTTTTCATCTCGTGGAATTATTCATCGAACATCTTGTGCTTACACTTCTCAGCAAAATGGTATTGCTGAGAGAAAGCATTGTCGTCTTCTTAATGTTACTCGGACTCTTCTCATTCAGAGTTGTGCCCCACATTCGTTTTGGGGTGATGCGGTTCTTACAGCATGTTATTAGGTAAATCGTATGCCATCGTCCGTCTTGGGTGAGAAAAATCCTTTCTCTATAGTTTTCCCTGAGAAGGAGTTATTCTCGCTCACTCCTCGTGTCATGTGTTCGGCTCTGTTGCATTTGTTCACCAGTTGATTACAGATCTTGACAAGCTCTCTCCTAGAGTTATCAAACGTGTACTTGTTGGGTACTCCAGAACCCAAAAGGGATATTGTTGTTATGATCCTCAGCGCAGAAAATATTATATCAATGTTGATGTCACATTTTTTGAGTTATGTGATGTATTTCTCTCCTACAGGTGATAAGTTGACTTCATTAGACTCATATGATGAGGTTTACATGCCACCTCCTCCTGCGGGTTATTCACCATCTCCTCATGTGCCAATGGTACCACCACCACCTCCTCCTCCCCATCCACCCCCTCCTACTACCCAATCGAATGTGCCAACTATTCCACCATTACCTAAATTCTATACTCGTCGGACTGCTTCTGCTTGTGGTCATCTCCCATCATTTAGTATGCACCATGTTTGTTTTGATAACATGATTTCTAATGATGGATCTGGAGATATATCTATACAGGAATCTTTGCAGGAAAATGGTTAACATATGGAGGAGGTTAGCAATGACCTGGATATTCCTATTGCAGTTCGCAAGCAGAGGCGGTCTTGTGCTTCTTACCCCTTTACCTCTCAGGTTTCACTTCATCATCTAACAGGGGACTTTCAGATATTTGCAACAGCACTATCTGTCGTGCAAATTCCATGGAATTATCAGAAGACATTGAAGGATAATTGTTGGTGCTTAGCTATGGAGGAAGAGATGGTTGCATTATTGTTCCATAGTACATGGAGCTCAATGTTTGCTCCTCCTGGGGCATATGTAGTCAGCTGCAAGTGTGTGTTTATTGTTAAATATCATGCAGATGGCAGCATTGATCATTATAAGGCAAGGTTAGTGGCACGTGGATTTACTCAAACCTACGGCGTGGATTACTTGGACAGTGGCTCGTCATTCTACACTATGTATCCTTCTTTCCATAGCAGTGGTACGTGATTGGACATTATTTCAGTTGGATGTTAAAAATGCATTTCTGTATAGACATCTACAGGAAGAAGTTTGCATGCAGCAACTTCCAGAGTTTGTTGTTGAGGGGGGGAGTCGGCAGGTCTGTAGACTCCACAAGACAATATATGGCCTTAAACAAAGTCCAAGGGCGTGGTTTCAGAAGCTCTTAGATTTGACTGAGAAACAAGTATTCAAGAGGACTAATGCAGACCATTCACTTTTTGTGTAGAGAACACCTAGAGGTACTGTGATCATAATGGTCTATGTTAATGATATTCTTTTACAGGAGATGATATGCAGGATATAAAGATGGCAAAAGAGTTTCTAGACCGTCAGTTTGTTACTAAGGATCTAGGCATTCTAAGACATTTCTTAGGGTTGGAATTTGCTAGGAATGAGCAGAGTCTTATGATGACCCAAAGAAAATATGTTAGACATGCTTGTTGAGACGAGCATGATTAGGTGTCGACCCTCTACTACTCCTATGGATTATAGCATGAAATTATATGATGATTGTTGGGAAAAGAGTCTTCGTTATTCATTCAGAATAACCCTAGGCTCTCTTATATAGGGAGAGACCTAAAGGGTAAATTACAAAGAAGTCTATAAAAGGGAAAGAAATAATGACACAATATATAAAGAGATAATAATGCTACGAACTATCTCTACACTCCCCCTCAAGGTGGAGCATAGATGTCTATCATGCTCAGCTTGGATGAACATCTCTGAAAAGGTCCTCTGAGCAGTGGCTTGGTGAACACATCTGCAGTCTGATCTCCTGAGCTCACATGTGCAGTAGATATCAATCCTCTCTGGATCAGGTCCCTAGTGTAATGGAAGTCAACTTCAATATGCTTGGTCCTTTCATGGAAAGATGGATTATTGGCAATGAACAATGCTGCCTGATTGTCACACTGAAGCTTCATAGGTAGGGGCACCGCTACATGTAGATCTTCTAGTACTGAACGAACCCACATCATTTCCGTGTTGACTTGAGCCATGACCCTATATTCGGATTCGGCACTGGACCTTACCACAACAGTTTGTTTCTTGCTTTTCCAAGAAAATAAAGAGCCTCCAACAAACACTGCGAACCATGAGGTTGATTTTCGATCCTTAGGACATCCTGCATAATCTGCGTCTGCACACGCTGAGATGGATAAGTCTGTGCCCTTTCTTAATAGAAGCCCTGACCCTGGAGAAGACTTCAGATACATCAGTATCATGTGTATAGCATCCATGTGAACCTGTCTTGGTTGCTCCATAAATTGACTCACCCTGCTAACTGCAAATTGAATGTCTGGGCGAGTTATGGTAATGTAGAGGAGTTTTCCCACCATTTCTCTATATCTCCTCTTATCTACTTCATCAGTATCTCCATCATACAACTTCATGCTAGGGTCCATGGGAATACTTCATGCTAGGGTCCATGGGAATATAGTCTCATTCTAACACTTCTTGGGCCTTCCTCATCCTCTTTTAGCTGGCTCGACATTCCAAAACTCGCATATTCTCACCGATGCATCAGCTGGCCTCCTTTGCAAATGGCCAAATCACTTTAAGCGATTTTCTCGCATCTTATCCTCGATCGAAGCTACACGAACATTCCTTCTGATGGCATCATTCTGAATCCGATCTCTACGTGTGTATCCACATATCCACCTTAGCATTTTCATTTCTATTACTGCCATTTTCTACGCATGTCTATGGTTCACAAGCCAACATTCAGATCCATAGAGCATAGCAGACCTCACAACAGTTTTGTAAAACTTTCCTTTGATTTTTCAAAGGAAATTTCTTACCACAGAGAATAGTAAAGGTTCATCTCCACTTTAGCCAACCTGCATTTCTTCTATTTATAACATCTCCATCAATTTCCCCATCATGTTGCAAAATAGATCCAAGTATCTAAAAAAATCTCTCTTATGAATGTTATCATCACCATTCTTAACTCTAATTCCTTCACCATTGCTTCCATCAAAAGTACACTCCATATATTCTGTCTTAGCCCTATTTATACGAAATCCTTTAGTCTCCAATGCATGTCTCCATATCTCAACCTTCTCATTTACTCCATCTCTAGTCTCATCAATCAATACAATATCATCAGCGAATAACATACACCAAAGTAGCTCATCCTGAATGTGACTTGTCAACTCGTCCATAATCAAAGTAAAAAAAATGACTCAAATTTGAACCTTGATGCAGACCAATGTTGGTGTCAAAATAGTCAATCTTCCTAGATTGTATCCTTACACAAATGAAGCCCTATCATACATATCTTTTATGAGGTTAATATATAGGACAGGTACTTGTCTCTTCTCCAGAACTCTCCACAATATCTCCTGTAGGACAGAATCATAAGCCTTCTCTAAATCAATAAAAATCATATGGAGGTTCTTCCTTTTAGCTATCTAAATCTCCATTAGTTCTCCTCAGCAAGTGGATGGCTTCCATAGTTGAGCAATCTGGCATGAATACAAATTGGTGTTCTTTTACTTTGGAAACTTGCATCAACCTTCTTTCGATCACACATTTCCAAATTTTCATAGTGTAACTCATCAGCTTGATACCTCTGTAATTTGAACAATTTTGAAGGTCTCCTTTGTTCTTATAAAGAGGCACCATGATGCCTCTCCTCCATTCTTCAGGTATTTTCTTACTTCGTCAAATAACATTGAATAAATTTGTAAGCCAAGTCAAACTACACTCACCTAAAACTCTCTAAACTTCTATAGGAATGTCATCAAGTCCTACACCTTTCCCATGTCTCATAACCTTCAAAGCCTCCTCTACTTCCTTCCTATGTATTCGTCTATAGCTTGCACAATTCAAATAACTTTCACTACTAGCTAGGTTTCCCAAAGTGACCTCTCTATTCCTTCCCCAATGAAAAACTTATGGAAGTATTGCTGTCATCTAGTCTCTATATCCTTCTCAGTAACAAGCATGTGAACTTCCTCATCCTTAGTGCATCTCACTTGAGAAAGATCTTTGGTCTTTCTTTCTTTTGCTTTAGCCAGCTTGAATATATCCTTTTGGCCCTCCTCAGAGTCGAGATTTTTGTATAAAACTTCATAAGATTTTGACTTAGCTTCACTTACTGCCTTTTTTGCTTCCTTCTTCGCTATTTTGTAGTTTGTGACGGTCTCATCTGTTCTATCCTTAGACATAGCTTTAAAGCAAGCTCTTTTAATTTTGAGCTTCTCTTCCACCCCTTCACTCCACCACCAAGCCTCCTTTTGGCCTGGAGCTCCTCCCTTTGACTCGCCTAGCATTTGTTTGGCTACCCTTCAGATACAAGATGTTATCGCCTCACACATCTCATTTGCATTCCGTTACAATCTCAAGATAAGTCTTCTAAAACCTTCTCTCTGAAGAGTGATTTCTTCAATTTAAGATTTCACTATCTAGTTCTAGTGATCTTGGAAACCCTCATTTTCTTTACTAACCCTTTTATTTGCACGTCCATGACTAATAAGCAATGTTGGATGCTCAGACTCTCTCCTGGGATTACTTTGCAGTCTTTACAACACAATCAATCTCTTCTTCTCGACGCAAAGTAATCAATCTATGTTCTAGTCGAGCCACTCTTATAAGTAGTTAAATGCTCCTCCCTCTTCTTGAAGAGAGTATTTGCAATGAAAAGATCATAAGCCTTTATAAAATCCAGAATGACTTTTCCCTCTTCATTTTGATCCCCGAAGCCATGTCCTCCATGAACACTAGCATACCATGAAGTTTCCTTTCTCACATGTCCATTAAGATCACCACCTAGGCAAATCATCTCTCTTTGTGGTATTCCTTGCATAGTCTTATCCAAATCCTCCCAAAAAGCTTGTTTAATCCTATCATCTAAATCAATTTGCAGTGCATAAACTGAGATGATGTTCAGAATTTCTTCTTTGAGCACCATTTTTAGCAAAATAATCCAATCCCCGGATCTTTGCACCTCAACCACACAATCCTTCAAATCCTTATGAACACCACTCCAACACCATTGTTGCTCTTATCTTTACCTGAATACCAAAGTATAAAGACGGTCTTCTTGATCTCCCTAGCTTTCTCTCCAACCCATTTTATCTCTTGTAGGCATAATATCTGAATCTTCCTTATTTCCATCGTATCAACTATCTCCATCAATTTGCCAGTCAAAGTGTCAATATTCTAACTACCTATCCGTAACTTCCTTCGCAACCTCTTTTGGACTAACTTCTTTACCCGCATATGTCCATCATGCGAGAACCCTTTAAACTCAATCATGATCGGTCCCAAGCCTGGGTAAATTGATGAGGATTGCGTGTTAGGTAGCTGGCAGCCAGCGCAGGAGAGATAAATTCCTAAATAGTGTTCTTTTAGGAAACTATTTAGGAATTTGTCTCGAAACCGTTCGGAAAAATTCCTAAATAGTGTCCTTTTAAGAGTACTATTTAGGAATTTATCCCAAACACTTCGGATTTTTTAAACAAGGATTTAAGCAAACTAACTCCTGGTTGTCGAAGTAAAATCTAGGCACATATATATAATTGACTAAGGATTTTCTAACATTAGCACTAAACTGACTATGTGCTAGGCTAACCTCAAAACTCGTCTCTCTGTTAAGCATGCTTCTTGTCTTTTCCATCTCATGGTTCGAACATGGGACTAGCTATTTTAAAGAGGCTAACAATCATCTTAGCTCATCCCCCCATAATGTGATGCGATTGTACGTTTATAGGGAGAAGCATGCCACCTTGGTCCGCCCTATGTTGTGTATGTCTATAGGGAGAAGTATGTCACCTTGGTATGCCCCTATGTTGTGGTCATCATCGATTGTCAGATTAGTTGCCATTAATCAAAAAGTTAGAGCAAAAATTGGTCAGGCAGAAGGCATCCATATTGCCACGTGGTGGACAACTAGTCCTTGTGAAGTTTGTGCTTGCGGCGAAACCTTTTTCTATGTCATTGAAACTGTCGACAGTTGGGATGTCATTATTGGATACGATCATGAGGAGAATTTTTAGGGGCTAAGAAGGGCAGAACACATTAGCCATTTACCCGGTATTGGTTGAATATATGAGTAGATTTTTTAAGTGCCAATACTAAGTTGGATGGAGGTCTTAGTATTCCCGCTTAAAAACTATGAACAATCTTTAATACTGAAATGGATCGCAAGGATCTGGGGAGATAGTGAGGAGTTTTATTACATATTATGTAGTGTTTATAGCATATATGCTCGGCGATCCATGGTCAAACAACCACAATTACTTACCTCTATTTTCTAGAAGAGAATATGCAATGTTCTACCCCAACTTCATCTTTCATCCCATCCTTGGGAAATTGTTGCTCTTTTGCTTCCCATACGGATGATTTGTCTGATGGGGTGGGGGGGACATGTAAAGCCTTGAACTTAGCATCTCAGATCATGTATCATAAGATCCGATTCGTCAAGAGAAAACCAACGAAATTTGTTTCGTGTAAATCAAACTTCGTTTGGAATTGTTATGATTTTTGGAAGAAAGAGAAGTAAAGAGGTTTAAGACGTCATTAACACGTAATGGTTGTCATTAAGACTAATTAAACACGGTTAAAGAAACTAATGATGGTTTTGGGATCATTAATGACCATTAACAAATACTAATCAATGGTTAGGAAAAGTTAAGCATAAGCCGTGAAGGTTAAATCGTGATTAGTAAAAGTTAATTGCGATTAGCGCTAATTAAACTTCATTAGCGACTCTAGAAACTTATCGATTGTTCTAACATAAGCCCTACGTTTCGGATAAGTTTTGGCCAAAACCATGAGCCACTAACCGCGATTAAGGTCTAAACCATGGTTTACTAACCAAGGTTAGTAGTTTTCTGGAGCCTATAAATAGCTCCCCTACCCATTCATTCTCTACGATTTCCACTACCACCACCACCCCAAGGGCTAGGGTAGAGAGCTCGGGAGGAGTGGGAGGCGGGGAAGGAGCGAGGAGGAAAAAGGTACGATCCTCTTCCAGTTGGCTTCGTTTCGATTCATGTTCTTTTTCGAGTTTGGTTTTCGATTCATCTTCTTTCCGATTTGTTTTTTGTTGTGGTTCGAGGAGAAATCTGTGTAACACCCTACTTAGGTGCGGATGGCTATGCACATCAATAAACCCTATTCGTCACACATTCACTCACCTAAGACGTGTGGTGTCTACCGATTCTCTATCGTTTATGGTTATATTCTTTCAATTATGCTTTTATAATTGTTTTGATGGAGAAATCTGTGTAATATCCTACTTAGATGTGGGCGGTTATGCACGTCAGTGAACCATGTAACTCATCACACATTCACTCACCCAGGATGCATGGTGTCTACCGATTCTTCATCTCTTGTTGTTTGAGTATATTCTTTCAGTTTTGTTATTATTTTCCTCTCGATGATTTTATAAAGGAAACTCTTTTCGTTTTTCTTTTAAAATATGTCCTGATATAAGGGGAAACTCTGTCGAATTTTTTATAGAAATATGTCCCGCTATAAGGGGAAACTGTGCCAAAATTTTTCTAGAAATACGTCTCAGTATAAGGGAAAACTCTGCTGAAATTTTCCTACAAATATCACCCTATATAAGGGGAATTTCTGCAGAAATTTTAAGAGAAAATAAGTTCTTCGCGTTCTTCGTATTCTTCATGTGTTCTTCGCGTTCTTCGTGTTCTTCATTCATTCTTCGCGTTCTTAGCATGTTTTTAATGTTTTTGATACGAACATGAAATTTGATCGTTTCAGGAGCTGTAAATCATCCTTTTTCGAAAATGAATCATGGTAAAGCACTGGATACGCGAGAAAGAGCTCGATTAGGTAACGAAATCCATCTTTTTGCTGTTGGGTTTTCATATGAGATCGTTGAGATTCCTGACTTTATGTTCTTCGTTACTAAGAACCCTAATTTGGCTATTTTTGAGAAAGTATGAAAAGTTGCGTTGTGATTTCAACTAAAATAAGGACTAAGCACCAAATGAATGCAATGGCTCGGAAATTTAGGGTTTGGAAGTTAAAATGAGTATAAATATGAGTTTACAAATATATATAAATTAATTTATGTGTAAGTCTATAATTAATATTATACTTATCCAAATCTAAGGCTTAACGGAGGAATTACATCATGGGAATTGATGTGTTTTGAGTTAGATCCTGAAAAAAGATTGGGTCTTACGTTAAGAATGACTGGGAGTAGAACCACAGGACGGGCATGCAACCTGTAGATTTGTCAGAAGGAACCCGTATTGGTTTTGCCCTACCCAAGGCCTTAAATATCGGTTTCGGTCACCATTTTGATGACCGACCGAAACAGAATTTCAGTGGAATTTCAGTTGAAATTTGATCGAAAGTTCGGTCAGTTCGGTCATTTTGCACTAGGACCCTCATATTTCGGTCATTTCGACCATTTCAATCGAATTTCAATTTCGAGACAATATCGATATTCGACAGAATTTGACTGAATTTCGTTGAAATTTGAGGCCATGGCCCTACCTAGGTGGTACACGGTTGCCCTATTATGATAAGTGCACACGAAATGAATGTTTTGCAATGTGTGGTATCGGGAGCCAATATATTCGGGTTGAACGATGGGAGATGTGGTCGTGCCATGTGGAGGCACGGATGGTTCAATAGTGGTTGGGTCATGATAACATGTACTTAAAGCCGCTAGGTTATGTGATTAACGGTTAGCTTGAGGTTTTAAGCAATCGGGTCCTCGAGGACGATGTGCTCCTTTGTTTTTCCAGGCTGAGGGTTTGAGACCCTGATTAATAAAAGAAAAGGAAAATGGTCCGGGTAGTATTGGAGGATTGGTTGATGCGATTTGCGGCAGTATAAGCTCACCAGATCAACACAATCTCCAATCTCAAAGTATCCACAGCTTTGGAGTCTAAGAATTGTGGGGTTCTCCTGAACTAATCCCTGAAGTGAAATAGAAGGAATAGGACTTAAACTAATGAGATAAATGAAACTTTTTGAGCTAACAATTTTTTGAAAAATTACACAATTGTTTACTTTTCTCTTCTTCGTTACTTAGCACTCGCTAATTGTTATCCTATGATTTATGGAAAACCCAACAGGTGTCGGTGAGCCATCACAAGGACTTTAATAATCCAGCCAGCTAACATAGTCATCCAACCAGCCACAATAGTTTTTTTCTAAGGTAGTTAGTAATCTTTTTGTGTATTTTCCTTTTAAGTTGATGTACATGTAAATGGTTATAGTGGCACAATGTATCATGTGAACTTTATTTGAATGGAAAAGTATTGAAATACTTTCTTCTGAGTATTTTTATTTGAGTATGTTTCTGAATGTTAGTTTTGATTGCTGAATAAATTATTGCTGAGTAACCAGATCCGGATATGGAAGGATCTGACGGCCTGGAATCGAGTCGCGACAGGGCATTTGCTGCCTATTTCCCGCATTTGTCTACAGTAGCAGCAGATCATGATGCAATGGTTTCTGGGTATTGGTGGACATTACAAGGCTGCCAATCTTTCATTCAGAATTCTATGATCAATGCCTACAGGAATTCATACAATCACTAGATGAACTTACCAGCTTAGATGGACCTACACATGCCAGAGATCATTAGGTGTGGAGAGATAGAAACTTCGCAGTATGACGAGCCTACAAAACTATAAACAAGCCATTGAATGCCTAAGGATTTGATTCAAAACTGTAGTTTTATTTTGAACAAGAAGGTCCCAAGACGTATCAAAATCTTCTTATAGTTGTTGTGACGTAGGAGAATCATAACCAAACGCATGCAAGCTAGGCATTACTCCAACACCGACGATAGTTGTTCCCTAAGTGCAAGGGAGGTGGAGATGATTAATCAAACTTCTTTATTGTGAAAAGACAAAGGACACCTAATTAGAGCTTGGCGTCAACTGGGTGGAACTAGAAATCATACAGAGTTTTAGGAATCCCTCTTCAGTGCCTGATTTTGCTCAAACATAGTGCCACGACTGCTTCTTGTTGCAGTGATCCGGGTGATTTGATTATCACTGCATGGAATTCTCTTCATTCAGAGCATTTCTATATAGAAAATGTGGTGCTTTCTACTAAGAATCTCTTCAAGTCTTGGCTATTGGAGTTATGGTTAATCTCTCTTAATTAATCTATTTGGAGCAGATACCTTTGTCTGTTTCCCTCTTTTTACATCAAAAAAAAACAATTTCTCCAACGGGTATTCAATCCTAAGTTATT
Organism: Ottelia alismoides; assembly: GCA_037367405.1. Classification (NCBI taxonomy): domain Eukaryota; kingdom Viridiplantae; phylum Streptophyta; class Magnoliopsida; order Alismatales; family Hydrocharitaceae; genus Ottelia; species Ottelia alismoides. The sequence continues at coordinate 471,417 of JAZKJV010000584.1, forward strand.
TATGAGTTATTCTCCTAATATGAACGATAGATTTATTGATCAATCGTGAAACTAGGCTCGTTAAAGAATCTCTAGTCTCGTAATGTTTCTAAGTAGAATTTTGCCTTGCTTCTTGAGAAATATTATGTTGAGTATAAATGGATTTTATCGTACAATTCTTCTTTTGCATTTTTTAAATAACAAATATGGGATTTGTAATATTCAAAAATGCTAAAAGAATATTATTTCTTTAAAGGCGCTAGTTTTAATAAATATGATTAATGCTTTACCTTGTGTACATAGTACATTCTAATAGTAAAACTCATTTTCGGTATACACACATCTAAGGTCCATGTAAAATACTCTAAACCATGAGAATAAAATGAATTGTGCACTAGTTTGACTAAGACTCCTTTAACTAGCAAGAGTGTGTGTTTTTAACAAAGATTTCTCACTTTTGATATCTTACAAAAATATAATTGTGGTTAACTTATTTTTAGCGCACATTTTTTACATGCAGTAAAGCTTATGTCTTGATCGCCTCGAGTCTTACCCCTCGATTCCATAATAGAAAAATGCCTCTATACAACTCAAGTTTTTTAAAACCTTGCACATGAACTGCAACTCTTAGCTTGAGAACTTAACAAACTGAACATAAACATAACACATTTTCCTTCCTAAATGTTTGCGTTTATTAATCTATACACATAAATTTTACAAATTTAAACAATGTTGAAAGATCCAAATTATATTTAGAATTCAAGTTAAAATGGACTAACCAAATTAATTATAGTTTAATTTAGAATTACGACATAGGAAGCAAGAGAGCAATATAATTATAAAACATGGTAGTTAAATACATTAAGAAGTATATACAAAAACAACAAAGCCTTTTCCCACATTAAGTAGGGTCGATTACATGGATTCTTTGCCCCCGTTCAGATCCATCTTGGGTCATTCTTAAGCTTAGATCCAAAAAACTAAGATCCCTTCGTATAGTCTCATTCCAACACTTCTTCGACCTTCCTCGCCCTTTCTTATCCGACTCAACATCCTAAAACTCGCATCTCCTAACTGGCGCATCAGCTGACCTCCTTTGCAAATAACCAAACCACCTTAAGCGGTTTCTCGCATCTTATCCTCGATCGGAGCTACACCAACTTTCCTTCTGATTGCATTATTCTGAATCCGATCTTTACGTGTGTTTCCATGGGAACCTCCCGATCTGGTATCTGGGGCTGCCTTTGGTTGCCGGAAAACTAAGAAGGATGGACTGGGAGGATGTTATCATGCGGATAGAACGGAAGTTGGCGGGCTGGAAGGCAATTACCCTCTCCAAGGGGGGTAAACTCGTCCTCCTGAAGCATGTACTCTCGGTGATTCCAGACTTCTTCTTCTCCAATAGATGGATGCATGTGGGGTTAGAAGGAAGATCAAGTCTATTATGAGGAGGTTCTTTTGGTCCGATGGGAGGCAACAGAATCGCGGAATGCATTTGGTTAACTGGGAGGTTATGACAAGGAGTCGCAAAGAAGGCGGGTTGGGCATCCGTGATATCGAGAACATGAATAAGGCACTCATCTCAAAGTGGATCTTAAAGATTTGGGGCTCATCTGAGTCTCTTGCGGTTAGAGTATTAAGGAGAATTTACGGATTTTCTGGCCAATTTGAAGTGAACAGAATGAGTTTCGAATCATCATTATGGACGGCCATCCGCGTTGTCCTACCGCAGCTTATTTCTATGGTTCGCCCAAAGATTATCAACGGTGTTGTCTTTCATTTTTGGAAGGATGATTGGTCTGAGGAAGGCAAGCTAGAGGTCAGGTTTCGGCGGCTATAAGGATGCACAATTGTATCAGAGGCAGGGATTAAAGGAAGCTGGATGGAAGGCTCTATTCTTGGCAGGATAGATAAATAGATGGACGATACTATAACTCAGAAAATTAAGGAAGGATACTAGTGTAAATAATACAGGCTATAGTATCGTCCATCTATTTATCTATCCTGCCTGGAATAGAGCCTTCCATCCAGCTTCCTTTAATCCCTGCCTCTGATACAATTGTGCATCCTTACTCTCTCTGCGGACTCGAAAGAGGCGACTATTATGCAGACGCTACAGGATGGGAGCTGGACACCAACCTTCGTGACGTAGCTTTCTGAACAGCGGTTGGAGGAGTTCTTGGCACTGCAGGCGTCGCGACCACAACTGAATCTGTCATCAACGGGCAGAGACCATTTGGAGTGGCGGGGGGACAGATTTACTGTCAAAAAGGTGTACGAAAGATTCAATAAAGGCGATTTGGAACAGGAGGAGGAACTGTTGGAGGACGTCAAACTTGTTTGGGCAACAAAGATCTCTAGCAGAATCAATATTTTCCTGTGGAGTCTGAGAAGGGGCCACATTTTGGATAAGGTGCGCAGAGGTCGATTGTTTGGGTTGATTGACTCCATTTATGACAGGTGTGGGGACATTATGAAAACTCCGACCACTTATTTCTGAGTTGCCAGGGATCGGCTCATGTATGGATGCAGATCGGGATTCCCTGGTTAAGCACGGTCAACTTGTCAGCTTTCTAGAGCTCGATTAAGCGGGTGGGCAACGGGCGTTCGCAACTTTATGGGCCATCTGGCTGGGTCGTAACGACAAAATGTTCAGCAACCAGAAATTCTATGTGGAGAACTTAGTGGCGCACTGTACCTCCTTGTGTAGATCGTGGATGCCGATAGTTGCGTAGTGTGTGGTTAACCCGTGGATAGCACGGGGATGCCGCATTTTTCTTTGTAAACATTAGTTTTAAAGTTATATATAATATATACCAGTGGGGACTCCCACAATGGGAGTCCGCCCAATCTTTAATCAAAAAAAACAAGCACATGACCTTCCTCATCCTTAATGCATCTCTCTTGAGAAAAGTCTTTGGTCCTTCTTTCTCTTGCTTTGGCTAACCTGAACATATTCTTCTTGCCCTCCTTAGAGTCGAGATTTTTGTACAAAACTTAATAAGCTTTTGATTTAGCTTCGCTTACAGCCTTCTTTGTTTCTTTCTTTGCTATTTTGTAGTTTGTGACTGAAGTATATATATTTAAAAAATAAATATCATACAAATACCAACTAACTATATCTTGGTTCTTTCTTAATAAACTTATTGAACTTCCGATTCTATTATCGAACTCTAATTTTGAACTTGTGTATTTGAGGAAAAATACTGCATTAATCAATCTATGTAAAAAAACTAATATTGAATAGAGCTCATACATTGTGATCCAAACGAACTCTAACTCGAATAAAAAGTTAGTGATTGTTGATTCGAACTCAAACTTTCAACTTTATTATCAAATCGAAATATAATATTGCAATTCAGTTCGATTAGCAACCCTACTTGCAACCTGTCACTAGACATCATGGTAAGCCATATCGCGATATATCGGTCATATATCGGCGATATATCGGTACTGACAGGTGACCAATATATCGCAGATATGGCCGATAGATGCCCTTCCAAGGCCATTTCCTTCACAACATCGGGTCAAAATTGACGATATAGTGTCCACATTATATCGACATGATATCGATATTGATATTACCTATCTTGCTAGACATATAACCATCCATACTAGTCAGGAGGCTCGACAAATGTCCTTATAACCATCTATACTAGTCAGGAGGCTCAATAAATGTCCTTATAACACTAGACAGAGAGGGAAGAGTGGAAACACCTACTCGATTACATGAAGATCAGCACTCGGTCTGATCTGGCTCGTCTAACTCCAACAGGCCATGACATTCATTCATGGGTCTGCTCAAAATGAAACCTCCTTCAAGCGAGTCTCTGCCTACCTCCAGAAGATGTATCGAGTGAAGACGTGATGATGTCTTCTTTTGTAAACTGTGGCTCTTTCAGTTCTAGCTAAGCGACTGTTATAGTTATATATTTAGATGAATAAATAAGATCTCTGCATGATCTAATTAAAATATCCTTGTTTATTCCTACATTTTTAATGCTGCGACTTGTGTTTGGTAGGCCTATATAAGGACCGCTGTATCTTTTGTAATCAGTACTAAGAACATGAAAATCTGACAGCATTGGGTTCTCTACCCTGGTGTAGGGCGGTCATCTTCACTGTCTTGAACATGCAACTATTTTTTCTTGTTTCTGATACTGTGCTTATTTTATATTTCCACACATTCGTACTGCCGGACTTTATGAAAAAAATGCCTAGATACTTATATTTTCATAAATATATTAATAGCACAATGGGATGGGAAAAAAACGAGAGTTGAATCATAAATATCAATTCTTCATGGATAGAGCATACCTGCAGCTTCCTGATTTTTTTGGGACAATTCATGGTTAATGGCTTCGTAATGTTTCAACTTGTCATGCAACTGAGCAATTTCAGAGTTCTTAGACTCGATCGATAGCTCCATAGAAGATTCGCTCTCTGTCTGAGATAGAATTCTGCTAGAATCCCTGGAAGCAACTTTTGCAGCTACAACCTCTCGACAGACAGGCACAGGATTCTCTTCTAGCTGTTGGTTTCCTCCCATTGGTGCCGGAGGATAAGGTAACCCAGCAAGAGTGAAATAAGCTGATATTGTCTTCCATTGCTTTTGCATATGCGCAAGAGACTCCTCTGCCTCTCTTCTCCTTTCCACTTCCTGTAGTAGACTGAGCCTTGCAGAATTCAGATCAGATTCAAGCTTTGCGAGAAGAGAAGACTTCGCACTGGACCCATCTGAATGAGGATCTACAATGAGTTTTATTTGTTCACAAGTCTCATTCAAAGGTTTGAAAGCAGTTGCAATATGCATGCAATGGGCATGTGAATGTCCATGCTCAAAAAATCAGTTGCGATAATAGCACAGAAACATGTTACCTACTCCTAGTCCCAGGAACCCAAACTGCTTGAAGCATTCATAAAAATGTTGATATTAGGAGTTCACAAAATCAATAATTCAATTAAAGGTCTGCCAGTTTTAACACGTCGCAGCATTGTGTTTCCTTGAGAGCCATCAAATTTTGCTGTTGGATTAATATGATTAAACCGTTATTGACGTAAAATTATATGTTTTTGGTTCCGAAAAAAAGAAAAGGAGTCCAAAAGGAAATAAGTAAATACAGAACTGCGTAAAGCACATAATTAGACATGTCAGCAAACTGCTAATCTGATAAAAGATGGCTGCTTCTATTGCATTATTTGTTCAGGTTATATAGAACGCGCACAAAAAGGCCAATATTTTCTCTCCACCTAAATTCAGTTTCTTTCCCCTCAGCATATAACGAAGAGGAAAGTTAAAGGACCACAAACAAACAGATCCTCGTCAATATGTGCATAATTTGAAGCACTGCTAATAGAGATTTTCAGGACCAATGTTGACCAATATTGTGTCAGCCTCTTGCACCTGTCACAACAAAAATGACACGTAAAAGATGGCTTACAGCCTCCGCCATCAGCACAGCTGCAGAAAGATGCATATGCTAGAGAGTTGGGAGTTCTTTGAAAAAAGAAAGCATTACTTAGAATGAATAATCATCCCCCATACCAGGTTTTGGATTTGCCTTAACAATGACATTTATAACTTGACCCGACCACCTTGTTGAGAATCCTACCAGGACTTGTTTGAGGCACCCATAGTTCCATAAAATATTGTTGATCAATATCAAGGAGATCTTTCAAAATGTATTTCATTCGAACATGCCTGTCCAAAACCTCTTCAAACTGTTACACTAATGCAACTGTGCGGTGGGTCCCATTCGGGATTTCACCCTAAGTTTTTATCAGAAAAAAAGCCTCTTCAAACTATGGCTGATTGCCATTTTCCCAAACTTATTTCTTGCACATCAGTCAGGATTGTATGATTATGTTATGCTACAACAAACGAATATTTTTTATAACTTACTGCCTAAACAATTGCAAAATCCTAGAAGATATGGCAAAGTAAAATTATCAGTAACTGACATGACAAAAGCTCAATGCAAGCCAACTAATCCTTAATTAGCTTGCCATTAGTCTCGTATAATGATTTTCCAAAGGTGTGCAACCTGAATTTGTCAAAGGTATAAAGGCAACACAAAGCACAAACCTGCCTCTATGTGAAGGATTCATAAAGAGGTCAGACAACTTTCAAACTTTCAATATGTTACATGGACCAAACCTCGCATTTGACGAGCTTGTCTGAAAAACTTGACCACGTGATTCCCACATTATTGATAGGCCAAATGGATATTATAGTTTGGTAGCCATTCATTAAAAAAACAGGAAGTCCGCATACATGCGCTTCCAATAGACTCTAAACCTCAAATTGAACTTATGTCCCCAAACCCACATCAATCCCCGTCATTCTATATGTTTGTTTTGGGAAGCTCCTATTAATTATTAATATAGTAGAATGAAGGGAGCCGCACCTCTACTTAAGACAATTATAGGTCCACATATCCCTATGATAGTAAACAATTTTTTTAAATTTTGTGGGCATCGACTCCAAGTTAGGGACACAAGAGGACACAAACATGTCTATTTGTCTGTGTCCATATCATTCTAAAGATGATATGGATATTTTCTTAAAGTCTGGTCGATGTAGATACGGAAATGGATGTCAATCCTCGGTATCGAATAGATAAGGATGTGAACACGAATATCAAAAGTAATAGCTTGACAAAAACATGTAGGAATATTAAGTTGTAAACGGATAGGAATACGCATATCCATTTTATGTATGAACCAATTTTGCATATACCTTAAACTATAGGACACTTAATATAATTTTTAATATAATATTATTATATATTGCATTTCCTTTCTAGAATGGAGGAGGTGGAAATTTGGAAACCCTTCTCTTCCAAGCAAAAGCTGCGCATCAATCAAGAAGATTCGCTTCCCAAGTCCTGATCTGCTGCTAAGGGCACTTTGATCTTTTATTGACCCTTAGTGGAAGATTACATGCACTGTGGAGCAAGTCTACTGCTGCACTGAAGAAAGGCTGTTATTCTCTGCCCAACAGCCTATGATTTGAAGAGTTTCAAAGAGATGTCCTTGAACCCTGTGACAAAATGGAGCAGATTTGAACATGAAGAATTTAATCATCGGTCATGCAAAATGATGACTTTTGAAGCTATCTCAGAGTTATTCTATTACCTTCTCCATTTCTGCAAGCTTTATCTGCATACTGTGTTGAAAGTTTTTATGTTACTCTTTTCTCAGTTTCTTTATTTCTGTATACTTACTATGTAATTTACTATTAGGGTTTCTCTCTTATAACAGAGCCCTTGGGCACTATGGTATACAACTTCTTTTCCACCAACATGGCATCAGAGTGTGATCCTAGATCAGAACATGTGTACCCTATATCCCGCCCCACCCACCAGCCCTAGGCGTGTTGTTGCCCCCACCCCCCCCCCCCCGCCAGCCCTAGGCGTGCTGTTGCAAGCCTCCCAGGCTGCATCCAGGCCACCACGTGAGTCGCGTCTAGGACATTGCATGCTGCCTGGGCTTCGTCCGCCACCAACCAATGGCCCCACCACCGCCCAATGTGCTCATTTTCACCCTATCGCCTTCGTGTCTCTCCAATATATGGTTTCAAGAACCGTATTTGGTCTGATTTTGGTATGGAACAGGAGAAACCACATCGCATCAGTCTCCATTGAGCCCTATCGCAGACGAATTTTTACTTAGGGTTGGTTGTGGGCATAAGTCTGCACTGCACCCACAACCACCACCCCCTAAAGTCAGTGTAGACAATTTATCGCATGTCTGTGATCCCAGTCGTTTACCAATCTGACGTTGTGTCAAAAAACGAGTCGATATTCCATCCACGAGTACATTTAAGGGTCTGACACCTATTGTCAAGATTGATGGCACAAACTACGAGTTGCGGGCAATGCAGTTCACGAATCTTTGCAACGCTATGGAAAGAAGCATATTCTGACGCAAGAAGAACCAACAGACAAAACTGGGAACAATGTCTCATGGGAGCCAGATGATGCTTATGCAGAAGTACAGTTATCTGGTATTGTCTCTGTGTAATAGCCAATGATATGAGTCAGCCCACAACAAAGGCAATGCGGGACATCCTCGCAACTACATGCTCCCAAGCGAGGAATGAGTCAAAGATTTTGCAATTGCAGCATGATATTTTTACAACCAAACAAGGCGATCGTCCTCTTTGTGTCATGTACACATCTCTTATGAGTATGTTTGAGAGACTCCATAGCTACATACCTCTAACGGCCTCACCAGAGCAACATAAGACCTATCATCATTCTATCAAAACTGGAGTCTTTCTGGCAGCCCTTGACCTTGAGTATGGTTCAGTTTTCTCTCAGTTAACATATGCTACTATACCGCCTATCGAAGAGGCGTACTGCAGGCTGAGAAAATTGAGCATCCCCTTTGACGCATCTTCCCAGATGTCATCGTCCATGGCTGCTTCTCGTGGTAGAGGTGGTTTGCCTCAATTCAAAGGACGGGGCACACACAGTAGAGGAGGATCGCGACCATGCCAGTCGTATTCGTATTGTCACCGATCAGGTCACTCAGAGGACAAGTGTTATGGCAAGCATGATTTTCCGTCCTCAACCCGTGTTGTTGAGCAGGTCTAGACTGCTTCTGATTCTATCGATCATTGTTTTGATGACTTTTTTGCAGGACTGAGGGAGATCATGCCCCTAGTTATTGGATCTTCGAGTGTTTATCTATCCCATCAGATGTTGTTGTCTCTGCCTCTACCAACATTGTATTTGAGGTTTAATTCACACCAAAACCCCTAACTTTTGATTTGTTAAACCATGGATTTAGGAGCTACTAATCAGATCTGAAAATGAGGTTTAATTGACACCAAAAGCCCTAAATTTCGAGTTGAGAAAACATGGATTTAAGAGGTAATTATCAGATCTAAAATTGAGGATCAATTCACACCAAAACCCCTTACTTTTGATTTGTTAAACCATGGATTTAGGAGCTGCTGATCAGATCTGAAAATGAGGTTTAATTGACACCAAAAGCCCTAAATTTCAAGTTGAGAAAACATGGATTTAAGAGGCAATTATCAGATCTGAAAATGATGTTTAATTGACACCAAAAGCCCTAAATTTCGAGTTGAGAAAACATGGATTTAGGAGGTAATTATCAGATCTGAAATTGAGGTTCAATTCACACCAAAACCCCTAACTTTTGATTTGTTAAACCATGGATTTAGAAGCTACTGATCAGATCTGAAAATGAGGTTTAATTGACACCAAAAGCCGAGTTGAGAAAACATGATTTAATTCTTGATATTATTAACTAATTTGGTGTTGAAATTTGGGGCTTTTAGATTTTTTTGTGTTTTTCAGCTCTCAAGGATTCAAGATCATGGCACACTCCGATTCAGACTCTGATGGTTCTCGTAGACAGATGGATTTGGAGAGTGGAGAGATTGGTTGGAAGTATGCCACCGCTCCATATGGCAACAAATCGAAACCACAATGCAATTTCTGTGGTAAGCAACTCGGAGGAGGGGGTATTACTAGACTGAAACATCACCTTATTGGCAGCAATAAAAATGTTGCCAAGTGCACTTGATGTCCAAAAGACGTGAGGGACTTGGTGAAGGTCAGCATGGAGGGGAAAAAGGAGAAGGGTGTGGAGAGGTCGAGACGGGATGAACAGTTCAAGGAGTTTATGTTCGAGAAGGAGTTCAATGTCCTCTCTGATTCAGATGACGAGGACTTTGTCTACCCCGATGACGTTCAGACCGAAGCGGAGAGGAGGGCGTACAGGCAGGCGACAAAAGAGTCCATGAGGAGCGAGTTTGAGAGGAGAGAACTCGCTGGTGCACGCGGCGGCTTCCCCGATGCTGGTGGCAGTGGAGGTGCACCAGTACCACCACCCACCAAGAAGCATAAGAGGAAGGGACTAGAACCATTCTTGACGAGGAGTGGGTCCATGCAGTACAAGCCAAGCAAGGACCCGAAGCAGAAGACGGTGAAGGGATGTCCACCAACGCCCGCGAGAGAGTGGGCAGGGCCATCGGCAAGCTCTTCTTTGGGGAGAGCATCCCAGCCCATGTCGCTAGTGAACCTTTCTTACAGCATGCCATTGATTAGATCGCCGCAGCTGGAACGGGAGTGAAGGCTCCAAGTGCCAAAGAGTTGATGAACAAGTATCTTGCGCAAGAGAATGAGGAGATGAACGAATACATCTCGGACCTGAGGAAGAGATGGCTAGAATACGGCGTGACGTTGATGTGTGATGGTTGGACAAGTTACACAAGGAAGCAGATTATCAACTTCCTCGTTTACTGCGACGGTAAGACGATTTTCCTTAAATCTGTCGATGCTTCTGAACAGGTCAAGGACTACAAGTACCTACTGAAGTTGCTGAAGGACGTCATTAAGGACATTGGGAAATAGAACATCATACAGATTGTCACGGACAACGGCAGCAACTTTAAGAAAGCAGGAGAAACAATAATGAAGTCCAGCAGCTACGGCATTTTTTGGACACCGTGTGCTGCGCATTGCATAGACCTGATTCTGAAGGACTTCGGCAAGAGGAAGCTCGTCGTGAAGGTGATGGAACAAGCACGGGCGATCACGACGTTCATCTACAACCATTCCAAAGTGTTGGCGTTGATGAGGCGGACATGCAATGGCGAGTTGGTGATGAATCTGTGATTCATCACTTCAAAAGTCAAAAATAGAGCCTTGCTCCCGAGCAAATAGAGGCACATTTCCCTTTATATTGCATAAATAACATTCATGCATACATCCATAATTCATACATTTTAGCAGTCCATTTACATTTAAATAAGAAGCCAAAAATCCCTTGTAAAATACCCATTCACTAAAATAACCTCTTCTCTATAATATGTACTCCTTAGTTAATAATATAGGGAAGAATGCCAAAAATCCCCCTTGTAAAATAGTCAATAAAGCCCTAGAACCCCTATACACTAAAATGCACATAAAGCCCTCATACAAACTCCGAATTAGGTCTACTTACTCTTAGAATACTACACATTAAAAGACCTTTAAAATGAGACTAATTTCATTGAATTTGGAGCTCGTATGAGAAAGTTGGGTTTTTGGGCCACTTTGTATACTACATAGGTGTATAATTGTATCTTTGTATTTATCATATTTGACCTCATCTCCGTCTTTGGTCAACATGAAACTTGTAGATCTCATCGAGATCTACAACTTTCATGTTTTGAGTTTTTCCAAATTCGGCCCCCTCTTCTCTCTACATGTATATCTTGTTCCAGCCACTCACAGCAGGCCACGTGGCGCCCTCTGGTTGCGCCACGCAGCCCGCTTCCCCTTGCCTCATCCGCCTTCACCTCCAACCGTTGGATCCTCTTCCAGATCCAATGGCCCAGCTCTGCCCACGCGCGCCTAAATCCTGGACCATCAGATCATCTCCGGCCTTAATCCACGTCGCACATTAGCGCCCTCACCAGAGCCCTCCACGTGGCGGCATCTACACCGCTTGATCAGGCCCTTGATCTCTCCATCGCAGCCGCCCTTCCGTTGGCGCCCCTCGTCCGCTCGATCATTTCCATCTCCTCATCCAAGCCGCTCGCCCGCGCCTCGCCCAGCTCTCGCCAAGTGGCGCGATCACGGCCCATCATCTACGTGCCTTGATCTAATCACACACGTCCCCTTCCACTTCGATCACCACCGTTGGATCACAAGATCCAACGGTGGAGACCTCGTCTCCTACCTCTGGGCGCCCCTCTCTCCCACGTTCCTTGCCTTGCGGGAGGGGCACCCCCTTTCTATTTCCGGCTGCACTCAACCACCCTCTCCGACCGCTAACACCACCACGATGGAGACCACTCCTCCCTCACCCTCGCCAGCTCCCTCGCTTCCCACGACCTCCACCATAGAAGCCCCACGTCGACCACAAACCTCACCTCGTCACCAGCCAACCCACCAACTCCATCCTTTAAATACTCCACCACCGGCAACCTTCAGCCACATCCGCCACTCCAGAGAGCTTCCCTGAGCTCTGATCTTCCAGTTGGTGACAGCAATTCGGCGATTCATCGAGCGAAGAAGGGCTTCAGCTCCGGCGAGATCCACGGCAGCTCCGCCGTTCGCAGCCACTCCTCCGAGCAGCTGCTGGAGCTCGGGACACCACCGGTCCCTCGAGCGAAGACCTGGACCCCAAGCAGGAGGTCCAATCCCCAGGTGAACCCCCTCCATTCCTCCTCCGATCTTCTTCTTATTTTCCCTTTATCTTCTCCGATTTTATTACGCATCCACGATCACCTTCTCGCTTCCATTCCATCTCGCCGAGCTTCGCGTCGAAGCTCCCATCCTCGCTGACCCCTCCGCACCTTCCGACGACGCACGTCAACCTTCATCAGCTCCAGCTCCGCCACCTGGCCGGAGCACCGTCGCCCGACCGCCTCCCTTCGCCTTAGGCCATCGCCAACCATCTTCACTTCTTCACAAACACACGCACGAGCTTCGGCTCCTTCTCCAACACCTGCAGGTACTCCTCTTCTGATTGAACGGAACTTCACCGGAGCCAACTCGGAGCTCCATCGCCATCGCCAACCATCCACCCTCTGCCGCTTCTGAGACCACCGGAGGCTTCGTCGACCATCCGTGCATCTTTTGAGGCACCTCCGACTCGCCATCGACCTTCACTGACGTCGGGAGGGAAAGGCGGAGCAACAACAGCTACGCCGGAGCCCTGCCTTCTTCTCCGCAGGAGGCGGAGGGCCGTCGAGGAAGAAGCTCCAGTGGCCGTTCGATCATCTCGATCGAACGGTTCGCAGTCGGCCACGTCGCCCGCCCACCGGACTCGTCATCGACCGTAGGATCATCCTTGATCCCACGCTCAGGAGAAAGCCACGTCAGCATCTTCAGCCTCCATCGACCGCCGTTGGATCATCATCGATCCAAAGGCCCGAGGTCACGCCACACGTCGGCACCAACACCCCTCGGATCCATCTTGATCGAAGGGCCTTCATTACGCCACGTAGCCCCAGCCCGAACCTCCTCTCCGAGCCTAGGTTCGGGTCGCACGAACCTCACTCCAGACCTCCAGAGCGCTCGAGCCTAGCTCCGAGCCTCCGCAGCCATCCGAGCCTAGGCCGCCCACGTGAGGAGCACGTGCGGCCTGGGAAAATTACACAGAGGCCCCTGGAGCTTTCCATATTTGCAAAAAAAGTCCCTGTGAAGCTGAGCCCACGTGAGGAGCACGTGCACTGTGGAGAAATTGCACTTGAGTCCCCAGCATTATAGGTAATTGCATTTTAGTCCCTGTCCGTATATTTGCTTATTGTATTTTTATTTTTTTTGTATTGCATTTACACCCCTGTGTTTGCACGCATCCCTAGGTTGCATTTTACATCATTTTGCAAATCTAAAAATTGCATTTTGTTGAGAATTTTGTCCTCTGTCTATTGGTCCACGTGTCATATTTTTGTAATTTCAGTTGAATTATTAATGAATTAATTGGTGAATTTTTGACATATTTTGCCCAGTGACACCTTTTAATTTGTAGTTAATTCTCTGTGCTTCTAAAAATCATCAAAAATTCACAGTAGCTTAAGGACGATATTCTTAGCATACCATAAAAATCTCATGTCATTTGCACGCATATCTAGGCCTTAATAAATTGTTGAGTGATTTTCTTAATTTAATTTTAATAAATTCATTTCACCTTGAAATTAAGATCTGTAAATTTTCCTGGATTCCTTATCATTAGAGCTATCTAGGATAATTTTAGTTCTTGAAAAAATTGTGGTTTGTTATTTATTAAAAATTAAATATTGAAAATCACCCTGTCTGTTTATTTAATTCACAGTAAATCCATTTAGTGACTGAAAAATCCAAAAAAAATAGTGTAGATCATTTTCACCATCATTAATCATCTGGCCAATTTTCATACTTTTTGGACTTCATTAGATATATTAATTAAATTGAAACGTTAAATTGGCCTGCATTTTCTGCATAAGTCTGCATAAAAATTAAAAAGACCAAAAAAATACCTCCTCGAAAATCCGACACTTGGACGCTTGCTAAAATTTACCTAAGGAGACAGTTGCCTCCCTGAGTTCGACCTTAGACTTCACCAAGTAAAAAAATTTGCCGCTTGAAATTAACTTAACATTAATTGAGAAGTGGTTTTTGACTAGCCTCTCGTATCCGACTGCAACGAATCACTAACATTAATTTGGACATTAATTTGACCGAATTAACATAGGGTGCGGGACGCCTATCAGTTGGTGAGGCCTGAGATCACACGCTTTGCAACCAATTTTATAGCGTTGCAAAGCCTCAAACAGCACAAGGCAGGGTTGAAGACCATGTGCTCCCAAGGTGAGTGGTTCGAGAACCCAGAAGCTCAAACTGAAGTAGGAAGGAGAGTGGAGACAATCATCAATGATCACCATTTTTGGGATGACGTGACAAGGGTCACGAAATAATGGAACCTGTTGTTTCTGCATTGCATATCGTAGATGGGGATAAGAAGCCAACTGTGAGAGTCATCTACGAGGCAATGCGATGCTTGAGGGAGAAGGTTAGAGAAGCAGTTGGGAGAGGATTTAAAGCATGGTTGGACATCATAGACGAACGATGGTCCAAGATACTCTCACATCCTCTTCACAAGGCTGGTACGTTTTATTATCCATTTAGATTTTCTAATCCATTTCCGTAAGCATGTACTTTTGTTTTGGATTATTAAAATTTGTTCGTCAATAGCATACTACTTGAATCCGAAGTACCAATACAAGAACAGTCTTGGTACAAATGCTGACCTTCTAGTAGCCGTACAAGTTGTTGAGAAGCTCGTCAAGGACGAGAGGGCACAAACCTCGTGCATGAATGAGGTAAGAGTCCCGTAAGAATGCTTGTATAATGTACAATCTATTTTAAGGCACAAACCATACTATCACAATATGACTTAAAGTTTTGATTAATGTGCAGATTAAATACTTTAGGATGCCTTGGGTTCTTTCGGTAGAGTGACCGCGGTGAATGGACGCGGCAGTACTCTTCCTGGTAAATACTAAGTCTACTGATTGACATTTGACATGTGTAACAAATAATTTGACTATTATTGAATTATGATTTATTCCCGCAGCCGAATGGTGGTTACTGTATGGGATGGAAGTTCCCAACCTCCGCAAAGTGGCAGTGAAAGTATTGTCCCAAACAGCATCTGTCGATGGTCGTGAAAGAAATTGGAGTACATTCAACTTGATCCATTCAAGGAGACGGAACAAATTGGGAGAACAACGACTCCACGATCTTGTTTTCATGCATTACAACTTGAGGTTGAAAATGAAACATGCAAGAGAGGGGCATGACAGAGAGGACTACACAGACCCCATCGATTTTGCATATATTTTCAAGATGCACGACGACGATGCAGATGAAGACGTTCTGCAGAGGTGATTAGATTCCAACGGTGCTCCATTGCTCGATCAACCGGGAGGAAGGCTGAATGAGAATATAAGCCAACAAATAGGAGCAGATGTTGGCGATTACATGGCCAGATCTGGGTGAATCACGAACCCTCTTGGAGGGGTGGAACTTGATGCGATTGTGGACGACATCCTCTCTACTGGATCCAAATCCAAATTCAAATCAAAAGATGACAGTGGGAGTGATGATGATGATGATGCTGTTGTTGGCCGTGGTGGATTAGGTGACGGGGAGACATATTCAGGGGGGTCAGGTGGTCGTGGACCATGTGATGATAGAAGATTCGTGTCAGAGCAGGAATACAGGGAACGACATGGAAACATACATGGGCAGTTTGTCCCAAGTCCGAGACCAGGACCTATGGATTACGATGCGTATGGACGACGTGGCCATCATCCTACAGATAGCTACATGTCGGATTTGATATCATCTGTAGGTTCATTGAGTTGCATGGACATTGACAGCCCATACCGTGGATATGGATCCTCCCATTCCCAAGATGAGAGATCATTTGGGGTCTTCCCTGAATTTTTTCCTGCTCCTCCGCCTGGACCTCCTCCTCCTCCTCCTCAGGCGTATACTCCTCCATCTTATAGATATAGCAGCTACAACAGTGGGTATGGAGGATATAGCAGCTACAACGGTGAGGAGAACTACCAAGGTAGCCAACCCGAGCAGACCCAGCTCAACCAGGGCAGCTACTTTGGTGATGACAGTTTCGGTTTCTTTCCGGAGTATTTCGCTCCTCCTCCAAGTCCTCCTCCTCCGCAAACATCTTCTCCTGCTCCGTCGTCGTCGTCCCGAGGATCTCAAGCTAGTAGTTCGCGACCTCATCGTGCCACTCGTGATACTAGATCCAGTGTTGCTTATCCTCGTCTCGGGATACTCATAGGCATCGATGACCACCAATACAGGCAGTATGTGATGGATTACAAGGCCATGTACTCATACATGACATGGGAGAACTACTGCGAGTTCATTGAATCTGCGATGCGTTATGAGAGACAACAAGGAAGGGGGGTCATTCAGATCCACCGCGAAACTCTTGGTTTTAGCCTAGGTCATAACTGAATGGAATCCATTGCCAATATTCATAAGTCAAGAATCAACATTAAGTGATTAACATCGACACGACCGATATGTGCAATACCAGCGATACCGATATGTACGATATATGGTCTATAAATGACCGATATGTGTGATATAAGTGTGTATTTGTAGGTTATTTATTGTTCTAATATCTTGGATGATCTTAATTTCTGCAAAAATGGCAAAAAAATGGCTTTTTTAAGCCATTTTCGACATTTCCACCGATATCGTCGATATATCCCGATATATCCATTTCCGGGCGGACCGATACGATATCGATATCGATACGGCCTTCCATGACAGCTACAAGATTACATTCAATTTAGTCCAGGGCTATGTTATCCTTACTTTTGTCTTGTTATATCTTTTTTCAGTTACTTCCCTTGGAATTGCACATATACCCCTTAAAGGTCACCTCTTGCAAGGCTTCTTTTTAGATGAAATAAAGGGGTTACCCAAACCCCAAAGATCAGGTAGTAAAAAAACAAATCCATGTATTCCCTAACCCTAACCCACCATTGCACCCCCACCTTCCATGCACTAACTGCCATCGTTACCATGCCAACCACCATCTCGGTGCCAACCAGCCACATTTCGTGTAAGGCCACCCCTCCACCAACCTTCAGTCGTGCTAACCAACCACGTCATTGCCTGAGGCCATCCTATTGGGAAAAGAGAAAAAGATGTTTATTCCATGAACCCTAAGCTATCTTATATAAGAGAGTAGCCTATGGGTAAATTACACAAGACATACATAAGTAAAAGGAATTAAGAAATAGGACGAGAAACAAAAAATAAATAGTGTAACATAAATCTATCTCTACACTCCCCCTCAAGATGGAGCATAGATGTTGATCATGCTCGGCTTGGACGAGCACTTCTGAAAGGGACCTCTGAGTAAGGCCTTGGTGAAGATATCTGCAGTCTGGTCCCCTGAGCTGACATGAGATGCGGAAATAAAACCCTTCTGAATCATGTCACGTATATAGTGACAATCAACCTCAATGTGCTTGGTACGTTTATGAAAAGTTGGATTATTTGCAATAAATATAGCAGCATGATTGCCACATTTCAGAATCAGAGGAAGGGGAACCTCTATATATAAATATGTAAGAACAACCTGAACCCACGTCATTTCTGTACTAACTTGGGCCATAGCCCTACATTCAGACTCAGCAATAGATCTGGCTACAACGGTTTGTTTCTTGCTTCTCCATGAGATAAGAGAATCTCCAACATATACAGCAAATCCAGTGGTGGACTTCCTATCCTTCGGGTACCCTGCATAATCTGCATCTACACATGCTGAGATGGTGACCTCCTTGCCTTTTCTAAACAGTAAACTTGCACCTGGAGATGATTTAAGATACCTGAGTATCATCTGTATAGCATCCATATGGACCTGACGTGGTTGCTCCATGAACTGGCTCACCCGACTAACAGCAAATGAGATATCAGGTCTGGTAATAGTAACATAAAGGAGCTTACCTACCAGCTCTCTATATCTCCTCCTGTTAACCTCATCAGTATCATCATCATATAGTTTCATGCTTGAATCCATGGGTGTTGTGGCAGGTCGACATCCAAGCATTCATGTATCACTTAGTAAATCTGTGACATATTTCCTCTGAGTCATCACAAGTCCTTGTTTATTTCTGGCAAACTCCAGTTCCAGAAAGTATCTAAGAGCCCCAAGGTCCTTGGTGACAAATTCACGACCCAAAAATGTTTTTGCTCTCTTTATTCCCTGCACATCATCTCCTGTAATAAGTATATCGTTGGCATACACCATAATAGCAGTCGTGCCTCTGGAGGTCCTTTGCACAAAAAGAGTGATCTGCATTTTTGACCGTTTGAAGCCTTGCTTCTTAAATAAATATGAGAGCTTCTGGAACCATGCTCTCAAGCTCTGCTTCAAGTCATACATTGCCTTATGAAGTCTGCATACCTGTGAACACTCCCCCTCATCAGCAAAACCTGGTGGTTGTTGCATGTAGACTTCTTCCTGAATATCACCATACAAAAAGGCATTCATGACATCCAATTGAAATAGAGGCCAATCACGAATCACATCAATAGATAATAAAATACGCAAGGTAGAATGACGAGCAACCAGAGAAAATATGTCAAGGTAATCCACCCTGTATGTCTGAGTAAAACCACGGGCGACCAGGCGAGCCTTGTACCTGTCAATACCACCATCTGTATTTTGTTTCATTGTAAAGACCCATTTGCAACTCACTATAGATGCCCCAATGGGGGCTTGCACAAGACTCCATGTACCTTTGGACTGAAGAGTGGTCATCTCTTCCTCTATAGCCAAACGCCATGTGTTATCAAGCAATGCATCCTAATATGTCCGTGGTATGTCCATGGTGGACAAAACAACAACAAATCTCCTGAAATCACTCATCAGATGCTTAAAGGTGACAAACGAACCAATCGAATAGGAAGCACATGAGCGCTTTTGTTTCCTCGGTGCAATAGGCAAAACAAGGTTTGCATCATCACTGCCACCTGAATAATCATCCCCCTGCTGCGAAATACTGTCAGAGTCATCCTAAGAAGTAATGTTATCAGAACAAAACTGGGGCATGCTAGATGATTGACCATGATCGTGAACAGGAGCTTGTCGTCGATTGTAGTGATGTGGTAGAGGAGAAATCGGAACAATGGGGAGAGGAAGCATTGGTGGTGACGGTGAGGGTGGAGGTGGTAGTGGAGCTGGTGGTGACGGTGAGGGTGGAGATGGTAGTGGAGCCACTGGTGTGAGCATGGGTGGAGATGGAATATAGATCTCATCATCGAAGTAGATGGTGTTAATTTGTCACCTGTTGGAGAGAAGTACATGACAGACTCAAAAAAGGTAACATCTGCACTAACATAATATCTCCTACGTAATGGGTCATAGCAGCGATAACGCTTTTGAGTCCCGGAATACCCAACAAAAACACATTTGACAACCCTAGGAGAGAGCTTGTCACACCCTGGAGACAACTGATGAACGAATGCAACTGACCCAAAGACCCGAGGAGTAACAGAGAACAACTCCCATTCTGGAAAAACAAGGGGAAAAGGTAACTTTTCCCCCATAGTCGATGAGGGCATACGGTTAATGAGATAACATGCCGTAAGAACCACATCACCCCAAAAAGAATGTGGTGCACAGCTTTGGACAAGGAGTGTACGAGTGATATCAAGAAGGTGACGGTGCTTTCTTTCTGCAATACCATTCTGTTGAGACGTGTAGGCACAAGAGGTTTGATGTATAATGCCGTGAGATGAGAAGAATTGAGATAGCATGTGGGTACAAAATTCAAGAGCATCATCAGTTCGTACAATTTGACAGAGGTGGAAAAAACAATCCGCACTTCTTTAATAAAATTCACAATACCATGGCCTGCTTCCGATTTATTCTTCAACAAGAAGACCCAAGACAGACGACTAAAATCATCCACAGCAACTAGATAAAACACGTGTCCCTGATGATTGGGAACATGACTTGGACCCCAAATGTCAACATGGAAAAACTCAAACGGGGAGCTACTGCTCTGACTCTGACGACTAGGGAAGACAAACCGATTATGTTTCCCTAACTGGCATGCTTCACAATTGAACGATAAGCGATGTGAGATCTGAGGAAGGGCTTGACGCAGTTCCTGAAGTGGAAGGTGACCGAAGCGTAGATGTCATAGGTAAGGAGAGATAGGTCCAGTGGAATGAGATGAGGCTCCAGCATATGGTGTTTGGACTAGTCGATAAAGCCCGCTCTGTTCACGACCACAGCAAATCACTTTGCCCATAATAATGTCATGAAACACAAGAGACGATGGCTCAAATATTGCTCGATAGTGTAAATCCTTAGTAATTTGACTGATGGACAGTAAATTCATTGAAAAATTAGGTGCATGCAACACATTCTGCAACTGCATAGATGGCATCAAGGTAATCTCCCACTGTTATGTAATAGGAGAATGAGTCTCATCTGCTATCACAACTGTCTTTCCTGGAGAGGCTTGTATGTAGCATATGAGTTGTTTTCTATCTCCACACAAGTGTTGTGTTGCACCTGAATCAATAATCCATTCGGAGATTTCGGAAATATGAGCACTACCTGAGGTACTAGCTCCTGCAGTCGCAACAACATCTGAGTTGCTCTCTACAACCGGTGAAGTAGTACTGGCTCGGGGCATAATGTCTCGTAGTCGAGACACAAGCTCGCCATATTGCTGATCTGATGCTGGTGGTGCGCCATGATGCTGAATTTGTTCTGCTACATGGGCAGATGTTGGGAAGCCATGTTTTGAGTAGCATGTATCTTCCGTATGACCGGATCGATGACAGTAGGTACACGGTGGTCCACGACCACGTCCACATCTACCCAGTGGTCCTCGACCACGGAACTGAGATGAACCACCTCTTCCACAAGAGACCGCCATAGCAGAAGAGTTTGGCACTGGTGCAAGACTTGAGATATTGATCCCGCTTAATCTCCGAAAGGCCTCCTCCATTGGAGGAATGGTGGCATCTGCCAAAATATGAGAAGAAGCATCCTCATACTGTGAATCTAGAGAGACTGGAAAAACACCAAGCATCGTGGCGTTCCGGTATGTCTTCATCTGTTACGGAGTAGCCGTGAGTGGCATGAAACTATGAAGCTTCTCGAACATTCCCCTCAATGCAGTGCAGTGAGCATGCAGGGGTCGATTGTTCTGCTTTATCGTGAAGATGTCATGCTGAAGCTGTAAAATTTTTGTCTCATTCTTGGCCTGGGAGTAAGTGGCGGCAAGAATTTCCCACATGACTTTGGCAGTGGGTTGATGCAAGACGTCATTTGCAATGTCTGGAATCAAGGTACCAGACAACCAGACCTGAGCATATGCGTCATCAGCCTCCCACGAGGCATACAACCATGTCTTCTCTGTCGGTTCTTTCTCGTTAAGAATGTGTTTCTTACCCATCGACTTCATTAGGATCACGAACTGCATGGCCCATACCTCGTAGTTCGACCCATTCATCTTCACAATGGGCGCAAGACCTAGAAAGGCGCCCGTGGTGGGAATGTCAACGTTACTTTCTGATATAATGACTAGAGACGACTAGGGTTGTTGACTAGATAATCTTTTATTTGCACAGACATGAAGTGGTTTGGTTGCATGTGTACAATCAAGCAACCAAACCCATCAACACGGAGATGCGGTCGGGACCTAACGGCTAGACCACGCGAATGGCAAGACAGCAAGTCCGCAGAACAGCAGCCCTCGCGACGAGACGGCGAGAAGGGTTGTGGGAAGGGCTGCGAGCTATGGTCTAGACCCCAACGACGGAGCCCAACGACGGGGCTGAAAGGACTGTGGGGCTCGAGGGGTTGCGGGACTGTAAGATTGGGGGGCTCGAGGGGCTGCAGGACCCAACGGCGAACTGCAGGGCCCGAGGCGATGAGGCCTGAGGTGGTGGGACCCGAGGCGGCAATGGGGCTGGGACCCGAGGCGACGACGAGTGGCAGACTAGGCAGCTGGGGCCCGAGGTTGCGGGAGGCTAGGGGGGTAGTGGGTTAGGGTTAGGGTTTTGGTTCGAGAGATCCGGTCTAGGACTGTCGCTCTAATACCATGTTGGGAAAAGAAAAGAAGATGTTTATTCCATGAACCCTAGGCTCTCTTATATAGGAGAGTAGCCTATGGGTAAATTACACAAGATGTACACAAGTAGAGGGAATTAAGAAATAGGACGAGAAACAGAAAATAAATAGCATAACATAAATCTATCTCTACACATCCATCTGGCAATCTTCAATCGTGTCATTGTTAGAAGTCGCCCCACGAAATCTTCATACATGCATATCCATTTTGTAATAATATGGTTTCCCGATCCATACCTTCATATAATATTTGTATATAAATTTCAATTAAACAATTGATAATGATATAATAAGATCTATATTCCTATGATCGTTTACATCCCTACTCCAAATCATATGTATCACTGCAAATGGGTTGGTTCTGATTGCCCCATGCTTGTACGTTGCAACACCATCAGATATCCTACGTTCCCTAAATGTCTTCCGGAAGTTATGCTAAGAGTGATCCACCCATATAGTTAAAATCTCCTCAGACACCCCTTATCATCATAGGGTATCAGAAAAAGGTGCTCAATGCCCTTTGAGACCATTGCACAGAAAGGACAAGTGAGTTACATCCGCCATCCAGTATCCATTTTCTTCCATAGACTCGTATTACAAGTCTTCTTCTACGAGGAACCACGTTGGAATTTTAATCTCCAAGGGCATTCATCTTTCATATCAACGTTCACTCTTTGACCAGATAGGGATCGGTGGTCGGTGATGTTGTAACGTCTAATAGACCCTTGTTATGAAGAATAGTCCTCCATCCGCATCTAGCAGTCAGCATTCCCTCGTTACGCTTGCATCGTTGCATCATTTTCAACAACTCAAGCAACTCTTAAAAACAAAAGTGAAAAGGTGAAAATGCAAAAGAGGGGGGGGCGAGTTTCCACCTTTCCCTAGTCCGAACTCTAATTTCCATCCTCTTTAGCCCAAGAGTTGGCTGCAAATTCATGAGTATAGGGAAGTGATATCCTAACTTGGTAGGTTGTTTAGTAGCTTATCCAGTTGCTTTATCTCAGTTTCTCAATAGTTGTATGATTGCTCGTTCTGTCATTCTGTAATCGATCCAATCTAGATGTTCGGTTTTAACTTTTAAGTGAGCTTTGCATCCTGCTTGCTTACTTGTCTCATATTTAATTTGTTAGAGTGTGACTTGTGACATGAAAGTTTTACCTCCCATCACACGTGAACCCAAGTATTGAGGAGGCATGAGGTGGTATTGATCAACTAAACAATGATGTGAGGCATCTCGAACACACATGTAAATGTAGTCAAGTAAATCAAGGTGTTGATAAAACATGAAGTGGTAATGATCAACTAATATAAAGATGCGGGACGTGCAACTGGAGAGCAATAGCCAAGGTCATGCAATTAGCAACGGTGGTACATGCTCAGATGCCACCATCCCAGGAAAAAAGTATACACGCAAGGAATGATCTTGACAAGAACACAACCTAAAAGATGAGCAACCAACTTCTTGTCCCATAGCAAAGGCAATCCTAAGCCATAAAATTGTTGGATAACTGAGGCATTCGAATCTTAGTAAATGGATAATAGAGAAGCCAAACCGCATATTAGTTAAACGATTATCATCATATATAATGTCATGGTCAAATTTAATCAAGTCAAGAAAAGGCAGGACTCACCATCAGGTACATTGTGCAACTCCGCATGTTCCAGGACATCAGATTCGTGACTGCAACCCTCATTATCCATACCATCACCCGTGTTTCCACTAACCAAGTCCTCTATACTGCAGAGGTCATTGGTCTGATCACATACCAACTCTCCACTCCCCGTTTTAGCACGCTCTGCACAACCATTTTCCTCATTGCTGGCGCTATTTTCACTAACCAAATCCTTCCTATCACACAAATCCTCTATCTCATTGCAGACCAACTCTCCCCTAACAAAACCATCACAGTCTTCGCTGCCATTTTCCATACCACCGCTATTCATTTCCTTAACCAGTTCCTTCTCCCTACACATATCATGACGCATTTCATCCATCCCATGCCTAACAAACCCACCATTCTCCATCCCATATCCATTGTCACAACCATTCTCCTCAACGACATTCTTCTTTCCCTCAATGAACTCTTCACTAACACTCAATTCACATGTCCGATCGCCAAGAGGCTCTCCCTTCTCCAACCCACTACCACTTTCTGCATAACCTTCGTTCTTGTCGAGGATTGAGTCCCCTTGCATCAATCTACTGCCATCTTCCCCTCCGCTAACACCATCATTACTTGTTCCACTGATCAGTTCATCCCTGCTAAACAACCAATCGACATGATCACCAACCAACTCTCCACTCTCCAGATCACATCCATCTGCACCATGTACCAGGATGTCAGATTCATGACTGCAACCATCATTATCCCTATCATCACCTGTGTTTCCACTATCCAAGTCCTCTATAGTGCAGAAGTCATCAATCTGATCACATACCAGCTCCCCACTCCCCGCTTCAGCACGCTCTGCACAACCGTTTTCCACGCCGCCGGTGCGATTTCCACTAACCAAATCCTTGCTATCGCACAAGTCCTCTATCTCATCGCAGACCAACTCTTCGCTAACAAAACCATTACAATTTTCACTGCCATTTTCCACACCACCGCTACTCATTTCATTAAATGGCTCCTTCTCACTACACAATTCATCATGTATTTCATCCATCTCATCGATAACAAACCCACCATTCTCCATCCCACGTCCATTTTCACAACCGTTCTCCTCAACGTCGTTCTTCCCCTCAATGAACTCTTCGCTAACACTCAATTCACATGCCTGATCGCTAAGAGGCTCTCCCTTCTCCAACCCACTACCACTTCTTGCATCATCTTCGCTTTTGTCGAGGATTGAGTCCCCTGGCATCAATCTGCTGCCACCTTCCCCTCCGCTAACACCATCATTACTTGTTCCACTGATCAGTTCATCCCTGCTAAACAACTCATCGACCTGATCACCAACCAACTCTCCACTCTCCAGATCACATCCATCAGCACCCGCATTTCTCTCGTCCTTCACATCAACCCATCCCTCCTGATCCCTCAACCTGACACTAGCAATCATCTCCTCCTCGACAACCTGACCATCCATCTGATCCCCAGATAGAGTACACCTCCCCATTCCGTAACCGTTCTTAACGGCAACATGTGCAACACCAACGTCACTTCTTCCACCAGTCAACTCCTTCAAAGTGCGCGGATCATCCATCCGGTCACGATCACCTACATTCCGCTCGACGGCATCCCTCTCCACGCTGATCAACTCCCTCTGATAGCCCAAATCTTCTACCGCACCAACCCAGACCACCGCCTTCCCCTTCCTCTCTGCCGGCGCTGCCGGTTCCTTCACCTCCTTCCCGCTGCACCTGCGATCAACAGGAACGCTCGAGGATCTGAGCAGCCTCGGGGGCTGGTGGGCGGTGTAGAGAGTGCGCGGGATGTAAGAGGCGAAGTACGAGGTCCTCCTCTCCGTGGACCAGTCGGGGCCGGAGGAGAGGCGGCGGAGCTGTGGCGAAGGTGGAGCGGAGGAGCGGAAGGATCGGCGGCTGAGACGATGGTCGATGGTGGTGGTGATGGCGGCGGCGGTAGTCGGCATGGATCCGCCGCCACCGCCGGCGGGGGCATAGGATGGTTATTTGCAGGGGTGGTCTGTAGAGGTCTGTTGACGCACCGGAGATGGTGGTGGTGTGGGTCCTTATGAAGGCCTGATATATTGCAAGAAGACCCATGAACTTTTGGAGAAATATGAATGTACATTGATACGTCTTGACGAGTTGTTTGTACGTAACAAATCTTGACGAAATAATGGCACTCCTGACGTCCAAGAGCATCCATGTACATTTCATGGAATAAAATAATGGCATCAGAAGCAGCAAAACCACACATGTTATGAGTTATGTCGAGGGGTAGGGTTGATGTGGGATCCACGAACAAACTACTTTTCAAAAATTATATTGTATATTATTGTTATAAATGAAAATGAAAAGAAGTATGTAGACCGACAAAGTCGTGCAAATCTTATGTATTAGTTAACGTGGCATGTATAAAATTATATGAGCCTTTAATCCGGTCATATAGCACTTGGAGAGACCTGATCCGATGCGCACCCCTTGATAGGATGTCAAATAAAAAAACAAGATTATTAAAGGGTTTTTATCACGGTAACGGAACGACTCAGGTTGACCGCGGAAGTATGCGATAAAAGATCATGCGACCGAACTGTTACCGAAAACATGCATGAGCACAGAAAAATCATATTCCAACAAAGTCCAATCAAAATAAGAGTTATGTTATTACAACTCCAACTGAGATATTTTTGTAAAAACTAATCTAAGAATTAAAATAGCATATTAACAGTCTCTGTGGGTATACATATATCCTTTAAAACTTCACGAGTTGAATCCTACCACGTCTGAAATCTCGAGAAGTCCGTATAACGATCATGAATAAGTAATCAACCATTTTCTTCACCTTAAATTGTCAAACATAAATTTGGATGAGTCTAATGCCCAGTATGCATCGGGGTCCATGCATGGGAATGCTAATGGTCTTTTTAATCTGTTATAATGCACGCACTTGAGTTCTCATGGATAAACATCATTCCATGTCTATTTGTTCCCACATGTCGAAATCTGATCCTTAACATGTGTAATTTGGATTCTTTATAACCATGGGTATACATAGCAAATTTCATGAGAATATATGGCATGCATTTCTTTCATCGTGATGTAATTCTTTTATCATATTAATCACTTTGCATTTTAGCCCCCATGGTATTGATAGTTTACTTTTCTTTAATCAATTCTTGTACATCTATAATGGTTACTCTTTTATTAAACCATTTTCTTGCATACTCATAACAGTTTACCTTTATAAATCATTTTTTACACTTTTCATATGCATATCTTAATATACATTTTCAACCGCTGGCACTTGCGGTCCATGGCTTGACATGACAGTGTAGGTACAACTATAGATAACTTCTTAGCTTTTGCCTATATGATTCCTTGCAACCATATGCCTCTTGCAACAATAGTGTAGGTACGGTTATATGGGACTTAGCTTTTGCCCCTATGGTTCCTTGCAACCATAAGCCCTTTATAGCGATAACATGATAGTGTAGGTACAACTGTAGAGGACTTAGCTTTTGCCTCTGTGGTTCCTTACAAACCCCTTACGGCATTGCTCCTTAGGCTAACATGACCTCTTACGGTCGTCCATGTGATTCTTATGAGTCTGTGCCTTAATTTTGATGTTAACTTTGATGATTTAATTGCTTGGTAATATTTGTTGAGTGTTTTGTATGTGTGTATAATTTTACCTTCTAAATTTTGTATATAGTATTTACAGTAGTTATGTATTCGATGGTTTCTTCTCATGTTAAAAAAATACAACCAATGGTTCCCAATTAAAGAGATTTAAGTTCTCCAATAGCATGTTATGGCATTTATCATCGATCACATAATGTGTAATTCATAACATAGAACATATGAAAAACTTACTCCAACTAATAACATATAGATTATGAACAAAGAATTACGTTGCATATATATATAGAAAAAAAATGGGGCTGCCCCCGCCTCATTTTTCTTCAATTTTTTTATTTTTTTGAAAAATAACACCATATATATTCATCCCTATATCCCTCTTATATGCCATTCGAATTTCGTCAGAAACAGAGACTCCCGCAGCCTCCATCGAGATGGTGTCGATTTAAAAAATCATGTTACCGTTAAAAAATGACTGTCTGGATGGAGGCCGTAGGAGTCTCTGTTCTGATGAAATTCGAATGGTATATAGGAGGGATATAGGGATACATGGTGTTATTTTTCAAAAAAAATTAAAAAAATTACCAAAATAATGGGTCATATGTGGGATATAGGGATGAATATATATATATATATATATATATATGTGTGTGGGGGGGGGGGGGGTCATATGTGGCTGCCCCCACCTTAATTTGTCATTTTTTTATTTTTTTTTTGAAAAATAACACCATATATATTCATCTCTATATCCCTCCTATATACCATTCGAATTTCGTCAGAAACAGACTCCTACGGCCTTCATCCAGACAGTCATTTTTTAACGGTAACAGAATTTTTTAAATCGACATCATCTCGATGGAGGCCGTAGGAGTCTTTGTTTCCGACGAAATTCGAATGTCATATAGGAGGGACATAGGGGTGAATATACATGGTTTTATTTTTCAAAAAAAATAAAAAAATGCTGAAAAATGAGGCGGGGGCAGCCATGTTGGCTGCCGCCAGGGGGCAGCCCCATTTTTTCCTATATGTATAGGATAAAATGGGGCTGCCCCCTGGGAGTAGCCAACTTGGCTACTCCCACCCCTATTTTTTCCTCATTTTTTTTATTTCTTTGTAAAATAAAAAGTTGTATATTCATCACTACCTCTAACATTCTATTAAAATTTCGTCAGAAACAGAGACTCCTAGGCCCTCCATCCAGACGTCATTTTTTTAACGGTCGCAGGATTTTTTAAATCGACCCTGTTCGGATGGAGGCCGTAGGAGTCTCTGTTTCTGACGAAATTTTAGTAGAATGTTAGAGGGATATGATGATGAATTTATAATTTTTTATTTTCTAAAGAAATAAAAAATGATGGAAAATAGGGGTGGGAGTAGCCAAGTTGGCTACTCCCTGGGGGCAGCCACATTTTACCCCCCCCCCCCCACACACACACACATATATATATATATATATATATATATATATATATATATATATATATGTGTGTGTGTGGGGGGGGGGGGGGGGGGGTAAAATGTGGCTGCCCCCAGGGAGTAGCCAACTTGGCTACTCCCACCCCTATTTTTCCCTCATTTTTTTTGGAAAAAAAATTGTATATTCATCATTATATCCCTCTCATATTCTATTAAAATTTCGTCAGAAACAGAGACTCCTAAGCCCTCCATCCAGACGTCATTTTTTTAACTGTCGCAGGATTTTTTAAATCAGCCATGTTTGGATGGACGCCGTAGGAGTCTCTGTTTCTGACGAAATTTAATAGAATATGAGAGGGATATAAGGATGAATATACAAATTTTTATTTTCCAAAAAAATAAAAAAATGAGGGAAAAATAGGGGTGGGAGTAGCCAAGTTGGCTACTCCCTGGGGGCAGCCCCATTTACCTCTCTCTCTCTCTCTATATATATATATATAGAGAGAGAGAGAGAGGGCATATCCAGAGAGCACAGTGCCCATTTGGGGTTTTTTGAGCACGACATGTCGGCTCGCCACGTGTATTTCCATTTGAGAGGTTGCCTATTTCGAAGGACACGGTTTTGGAAGGATATTAATATGTTTGAGCCTTTTGTATTTTTCAATTATACCGAGTCCTTAAAAAAAGGAAGATGGTTTTGGAAAGATAAATTCAAATCCTTAATTTCGTTTCGAATAAATAGTCAATGTACATTTGATCAGTAATGTATATATTGTACATAAGTAATTATGTGTTGCGAGATCAGTAATATTGTAACAGTTGTCCGTAATTGACAGATGTAATATTACATTGTACTGAGATCAGTAATTCATTCATGTTACTCAAGTAATACATATTCAGTTCTCAAGTAATTATTGTTGTGAGATCAGTAATTAAGTATGTAAATTAGTAATGTTCATACAAGAAGTACTGATTACAATGATCCATTTTACTATACTCATTTTGATTGTTACTAATGTCATAGTTACTTAATACTTTGAGTGTTACTGATGCACTTCTTATTTACTTATATAACCTTTTTAATTACTTATAATGCATCGAATGTTACTGATAGCAATACATAAGTTACTGGTCACGTGGTTTTTTTATAACTATTCCAACTTACTGATTCTATCGTGTTCTTTTACCTACAATTTGTTACAGGTTACTGATGCTTCTTTATATCTTACTTATCATATTCTCTGTTTTAAATTACAATCGAATCATGCCTTCTTTACTGATGTAGTCTATTTAGTTACTTGCAATACGTCAAGTGTTACTGATAGCTACGTATAAATTACTGATGTAGTCTATTTAGTTACTTGCAATACGTCAAGTGTTACTGATAGCTACATATAAATTACTGATGTAGTCTATTTAGTTACTTGCAGTATGTCAAGTGTTACTGATAGCTACGTATAAATTACTGATGTAGTCTATTTAGTTACTTGCAGTACGTCAAGTGTTACTGATGACTACGTATGAATTACTTAACTTGTATTTGATAGAAAGAACTTGTATTTTCTTAAGATACATAAGTAACTATGAATGGATTTTAATCAGTAAGAATGATAAAATAGAAAAGTAATACATGATATATTATCAGTAACATATGCAAATGTCATCAGTAACTTGTTATAATTTTTTTGAAATAATGATTTCGCTATCCAAATCCAATTGTAAGACATCCATCTTTGCTCCTTTTGATACGATCTTTTCACGATTCAAATCCATCCACGAAGCATCGTTCATCATTGCTTCTTTAGAATCCTGATCAGTTTCCATTCACAGATGATCCATTGCATTTGAAACTGAAATGAGAACTAAAAAATAAACGATCAAATTCTACAAGAACAATAACTAAATGTCTAATAAACAACGAAAAAACTTACAAATCGCGGACTTGAAGACGATCTTCTTTCGTCGCTGGAGATCTTGAGATTTCGCAGCAAGAGCAAGCCATAGATTATTTTGGAAATTTCGAAAATAAATAAAATGCAACGTCGGATAGACTTAGTTGCGAATCAGAAAAGGAAATCAGTCACGAGGAGAATGCGGAAGGAGTTTATTATGGTAAGGATTGACGCTAAAAAAAGGGAATGGATGAGATTAAATAGGATCATTAGATCATGATCCGAAGGATGAACGCACGGGCTCATTTCGACTCAAATGGGCACAGTGCTCTCTGGATAAATTCCCTATATATATATATATATATATATATATATATATATGTATATGTATATGTATATGTATATACACACACTACTCCTTTTTAAGAAATGGATTGTTTATTATGTAACATGTATTATTACAAGACGCTCACTATATGGTGTATTTCACTACCTAATATATATGAGTTTCTTATTCCATTTGTACTCAATAGTATGTATTAATGGTGGTGCATGCATTTGTATATAACATGCTATATGAGGGGGAACGTTATGCGCCTATATTCATAATCGATTTCTATAAATGTGCTTGTAATAATGTCTTATTAATGCTATAATTAATCTCATGTACACATATTTAGGAAAGATATTTCTTGTGACAGCATATAGACTATTTGCTAAAGATCTTTTATAGGCTTTTTTTTTTCATAACTGTAGGTTTAAACTATGACTCGTTTGCCTTCCGAAATTCACGTTCACATAATCATGTAATAACCATGAAAACGATATTATTATGAATTTCAAGTTTCTAACAACATCATAAAAGAAATAACGTGAAGATATTAGGGCAATATTTTTCTTTTAATATTAATAACAAGGAGTTCCTATACGTTAAATCTGTATATGCGGAGTGAATATCCTTATCAAGGAAGGAATATGGCGAGTTAACCGATAATCTGATGAACTCGTGAATTTCAATTATAAAGTCCACATGTTGTCTTTTCTACAAACATGTCCTAAATATATAAACATACATTTTTAGTGAAACTAAACGGTATGGATGGAACATAACGACGTAACATATTCGCTAATACATTGAAGGTTGTACCAATAGATGATCCTAATGGCCCGACAAGCAACATTAGGTGTTTTGTCTCCCATTAAGCTTATACAAATATCTATTATATTATGGAATCAATACATACATCTAGAAATCATGATCCATTTATGATTTTTATTTATTGGTAAAATCCTATATCAATGCATACATTTATAGGTTATTTCGAAGGTGATCATTGTTAATACGAAATCCTAGACCAATACATACATTTAAAGTTCATAGTTCAGATGTAATCATTGTTGCTCGAAATCTTAAACTGATACATACAATATTAGATCTTATTTTGAATACATTCATTGGTCATACGAAAATTCCTATACGATACATACCTCAAATCCGAGTCCGTGCATCTTCAAGTTGTGCTTACTTATCCGCAACTATACACACTGTATGCCCTTCCTCGCGCTCCCTTAGCGTACCACGTCATCTCCTACGAGGAGAAATAGCATTTTGATAAGGCTCCTCTTTCTTACTCTCTCTCCCTCCCTAACTCTCTCTCTCTCTCTCCTCTTTCTTACTCTCTCCCTCCCTCCCTAACTCTCTCTCTCTCTCTTTCTTTGTACAAGGGAAATTGGGAGAGAAGAAGCAACGTGAGTGGAATTGTCATAGACTTTTATGGTGATTATAGGGAGGAGTTGATGATGTATAAATATCTCATTCAATTTACATTCAACTCTCCAATATTGGTAATATGAACTGAATATTAGAATTATAGCAATGTGTGCAAAAATAGAAATTTAGTGGAAGGTTAAAAAAATTACTTCCGTAATAACCGCTTGGATCATTATTAGATGTTGCAATATCACACATATGCCTCTTTATTTTTTGAAATATCAGTTATGATCATGATTTCTTGCACCGGTATCACTTGCATGGCTTGGAGATAGTTGTCATCCATTTGCATCTCAAACGATCGTCAACTTTCGGGACACAATAGTAATTAGATTGATTAGCCATGCTAGATGTGTATTTTTATATAAACTTCCTTCTTCTTATCTTCCACTTCACCCTCATTTGTTCCCATTCCCTCGAGAATTGAGAATTGGCTTTCATTATTTCATGTGAAATCATTGGAATCATTTTTTTACGGTCAAGCTTGAGGCTAAGAAAGCATATCCATGTCTAACCCAAAATGTGTCAGTCGTGGTGGAGGAGAGGGCTGGAGGGGGAGGTCAGCATAGGAGGAGGAAGGGGCTGAAGGGGAAGGTAAGAGGAGGAAGGGGCTAGAGGGGAAGGTCGGAGTATGAGGAGGAGGAGGAGGAGGAGGAGGAAGAGGAAGGGGCTGGAGGGGGAGGTTGTCAGAGGAGGAGGCGCAAGGGGCTGGAGGGGGAGGTCGGTAGAGGAGGAGGAAAGGGTTGGAGGGGGAGGTTGATAGAGGAGGAGGAAGGGGCTAGAGAGGGAGGGTGGAGGGGAAGGACATCATGGGTTTGTGTGGAATGGTATGCCCCTCTTAACTTCACCATAGTTTGAATAAACCGTAGTTTAGTTCAACTTATTAACTGGAAAACTAGCAGAAAGGTACAAGTGATAACGGTGCAAAGTCAGGAGCACGACTGATATTTCAAAAAAATGAAAGGATATAAATGATATTGGAACATCTAAGAAGGATACAAGTGGTAAAAGCATAATATTAAAGAAAGTGTGTGCAATTTTTTGGCGCCAAATGTGAGCTCTCTTTGATCATGTTAGTGCAATAGTTGCAACATCTTCTCTATCATATATCAAAGCATGAATTGTCGAGCATCGTGGTATCTTTTGCATGTAAAAATCTTTTCTTCAAAAACCCATTTTTTGAGCTACTATCGAGGACGATGTAATATGATTTAGGAAAGATATATAACTAGTACGAAAAAACATGACGTGATATAGCTTTATGTTCATCTCCTAACTATGTCATGAATCAACGTGTGGCATGATACAAGAGAGATGTGGCACTATCAACCTTCGTTTGAGCATCTAAATATGACAAAATCTAAAATGTATATGCGAGATGGTGCATGACATACCTTATGATTTTTTCGGAATATGGCATAAACCAAAATGCAGTATGGTATGATATATGAGAAGTATGGCATGACGTAAATCCACCTAATATATGAAAATTGAGCTAAAAATAGTATTATTGTAAATATATGCATGAGAATAAGAAACAGTACTTATATAAATATAACTACAAAAATAGCAAAAAAAATAAAACCATGAAATGAAAGATGTACTTGTACAGATAGACGAAGAAATGAAAATGAAATAACAAGTCAATCCTATCTATTTTCCTAACCCTAGGACATGGAAAATATAGCCGAGCTGACAAAATACAAAGAAGAAAAAAAATAAAAATAAAACATTTCATATGTGTACATCCACCCTTGTTTAAATTGCACAGATTTATTAAAGAAATATTTCACTAATCTTTAATAAATTTAAATCAACTCCAATTGATTTGGCAGCATTCTTGCATTATACATAATAATCGTATGAACCAAAAAAACCATTAAAAATATTAACTTATATATACAATCAATAATGGCAAACCCTACTTTTATTCATGCATAAATTCAAAAACAAATTTCTCGTGCATACAATCATATATGAGACTCTACTCCCATTTAGATTGGTGTACTCTCAATCCTCTTTAAAACAATACCACTTTCAAGGTAACCGGAGTTTGCATGTGATTTTTTGTTTTTTTTTGAACTATTAATTATATTATACAAATACCCAACGCCTCCTAGTTGGACGCGTACCTCATGCCTCTCCAACTCAACAGACGCATGTTGAACCCCATCTTTGACCGCTTCGAGTCTTGACTCTTGATACATGAAGTGATTACTCCCCATTGACCCACCCAAGCATTGTAGACCTCTATCTACCTCAAGCACCTCCGCCTTTGTCTTCCATCATCACGATTGCATGCGATTGATCTCATCGTCACCCATCTCCATCTATTTTCTATGCATGCCACCAACTTCTAATCTTCCATTCTTAGTTCTCTCTCTCTCTCTGACCATCTCATATAGCAACTCTCTCTCTAAAACCAGCAACCATCTCCATTGTTAACCCATTGCACCTTTAAAACTCCACTTGCCACCTTCCTCAAATTCAATTATCGCATATGATCCCCTAAATCTCATCGACCTCCATTACTTCACCCTTTCCCACTTACCTCTAGATCCTATCGTTGCTCTTCACTCAAACCTAACTCATATGCATCAAAACCTCGTGTCCTACCATCCACATTTTTTTACCATGAATAAAAGCTCAACTTCAACTCCTTGTATCCCTGGTGACAATAAGGTATCATGTCCGAGTTATGTTTAGATAACTTCAACTGAGCGAGATCTTGTAGGGATTCACATCTCCATCGCCACAACTCTCTAAAAATGTTAATACTTCGCAACATGGCATACTTATAGTTATGTAACATGGCATAACATACTAAGGAAATCTATTCAAGTATTGCATTTTGGCATCAATCCATCCTTCGCTCGATTTGCGATCATAAGGCATCCCTGTGAGCCCTAATATCTAGTTCGGTTTTATGCCACATAATCTCCAAGGACACTTATTATTGAACCAAGCATTGTTAGTCAAGAAACTAAAGAGTTATAAGTTCCAACGACAATCTCTCTATCAAATAACAATATTGATAACCCTACTATTAGGTAAGGTATGCATATTTCCTTATCATACTTGTAGGATTCTAGATAATTTGTATAATATAATCTGAAAATCAATTATTTACATATAAATATATTGATGAACCCGAGTTTCATCCACCGAATACATGAAATCTGAGCTTAGAAACTTAACAAACATCTGCATTTGCATCTCAATACTTCATTCATATAAATACATGTATAAAAATAAGAAGTGCTTATTAGCTTTTAAATTGGAATAAAAATATCCCAGGAAAAAAGCCAAGAAAGTGTAATCATGATTAAAAGTCTTGTCGCTTGTATATATTCATCCGTCGCTTGTATATATTCATCCATATGTATATTGTACAAACTTCCACTAATCTCAATTAAATTCATATTGACTCCTTTTGATACGAAATTACTTTCATGATGTACATTTTGATCATATTAACTAATTAAAAAATTTCGAAAAAATATTAGCTCGCGTGTACAGTCAATGAAGCCAAACCGTAGTCTTGAACAAGATTCCTACTATAAATCTAACCCTATGTCTCCAACTAAATACGGAGCCCATGGATTGAGCTTTCATAAATTTTCGACGAAATTTCATCGAAAATTTGAATTCAACAGAGGTTGGGTACCGAAACTCTCATATATATATATATATATATCAATTTTCCATATTTTGACCAAAATGGGTCGAAATATCGATGATATTTCACCGCATCAATAGAAATTCATGATTTTCAGTACATAATTTCTCGGATTTCGGTCGATATTGATGAAATTTCATCAGTACCTACGTATATCAGTGATATTATCCATGTGGACTTGATTTTACTACTTCTTTAGCTACTCCCAATATTAGAACACATAATGCTTTTTATATATTTTATTTCGGATAGGGTATCGTGCGATTAGATAATACATACAATGATTCTTCAACTTGGAGAGTTCAACCTTTTTAGGTTTTAGCAAGGGAGATGAAACAACTCAATAGCCTACAGACATTCGATATATCGTGTTCATTTGATTCCATTTTGTATAGGTGTGTCTATAAGTTTGTAACTAACTCAATAATTCACTAGAACTTTGTCCATGACGATTATTTCTATGAGTAAAAATTTATCTCATTGATCATTATCTACATTTTAGAATCGGATGTCTCATCCGTTTTTATGAACAAAAGACGTGTTCTAAGTACTGTTAACATAGTTATTTCGATTCTAATTTCCAATATATATCACTCAACTCAATGATATATTTGATATATGCGGTATAATGTGTATGGATGAGATATATCTATGATATAGGTGTGCATTTGTAAGCTATTGTTGTTTTAAGAACTTGGATGATATCCATTTCCAAAATGTATTGGCCAAGAATCATTAACAATGATATGTGCGATATAAGGGGCATAGATAAGTGATATTTGTGATATAAATGTGTATTTGTAAGTTATTTATTTTTGTAATATCGTAATTTGTGAAAAAGCAATCGAAAATGACTTTTTGACTTATTTTCACCATTTCCACCGAAACGATCGAAATTTCCCAAAATTTTAAGAGTGGGGATCGAAACCGAGATTTTGAACCTTGACGAAGCCTTAGGATTCTCTTATCAAATATGCAAATACTACTTTGAGTTTCATTTTGATGTCAGAGAGGGTCTTCCGTTTCCCCTTACCACCGTCAGGCCATCTTCACCGTGACCCTCGTTTGCATATGCTCACCCACCCACGAAGCTCCTTACGACTGCCCTTTGAAGCACCAAAGTCGCCCCCCCACCCCACCGTCTCGAAGCTGCCTCATCCAAGTTGAAGCCTTCCCCGTGTCTATGCTCTGGCCCAACCACTTGCCACCCAATCACACCCTCCTGTGTTATCTCTCAACCCGTTCCCTACCACGCAACCCTTGATAAACTCCATCACCTCTGTCATCGTATTGTTCTAATCATCACGACACCAAACCATACTGCTTGAGGTCACCGTCATCATCTTCATGTCGTAGTGTACGTTTCTCCAGCAAATAATCCACCCACCGCCACCATCTAGCTTCTCCTTCATTCGTCGACCCCCCACGGTTCAGGTATGATCTAAGAAGTCCTGGGAGGTTTCTTATCTTTTTTGCAACATGATTGATCCCTTAGTTATATATGCCCCTGTCAGAAAGTCGCATCTTAAGGATATGATGGAGGGAGCACACGACTACCCTCATCTAGCATGAACCCTTAATCGGACAAGACCAACTATTCCAAGTGATTTCATGTGTTCCTCATGATCGTACAAGGATAAGACAATGAACATATTTTATTAGAATCAGATCTTGCTGATAAGATATGAAAATTCACTACTTGGGCAAAAGATGATGGGATGGTCAGTTCTTAGATAATGGTCAGCGTCATTGATAGAATTACGAATGAGCTTGTGTATTACAATGCTGCTTACACTACGTGGACTTCCATTCAAGCCACATATGGTCATTCCAAGCTACACATGTCCTTCTCAGAAGCAACATCGCCTACAGATGGCAGTTTTAGTGTTCCTAACCAAACTCGATTTAGGCTATGTTGCAGCCCACGACTACATGAGTACTATGTCCGTCCTCCCTAATATTGAGGAGACATATAGCAACCTGATCTACCTTGATGTCCCTACTACAGGCACTGCTATTGAAGTTTAGTGGCAGGTTTCTGTCATGATTTTCCCATCTGGGAGAAGAGTTCGTGGATCATTCAAGACCGTGGTCGGGGTTGCTTCAGTACAAGATGAGGTTAAGGCACGATTTAGTGTACCTATTGTCATAAATTTGGATACACGGAGGCTATCTACTATAGTAAACATTGTCATTCTACTCCCATTGATCTATCCACTATTGAGGGAGATGGTCCTCCTATTGAAGTTCCTAGACGAGACTTTGAAGATCTGATGCAACGTCCAAACGATCTACACTAGCACGAGTCTTCTCACTCATATTAGACCAATGTACCATATATTACAACGACCATTCGTACAAATATCTTTGTTGTTTCAACAAATAAATTGGCGAAAACAAATTAATTGATTTGATATGTGAGCCTCCACTCAACTTTGTGGGGAATAGCCCCTCCTACATTAGATGCACAAATTATTCCTATTATCTCCAAATAGATTCCATTATTACTTGAAGCACTAAAAATATGATTATGATAATTTAAATTATGTTTGTAATTGATTCCTTTCAGTTTCAAATACAATTATAAGTGGCAAATTGTGAGAAAGATGATAGACTTAAAAAACAACTTGTTCTCTACTTACATGTTATATATCCAACATAAACTTTTTGTTAATAATTAATGCACCAGCATTAATAAAAAAATATTATTACTATACTCACGTATATTGAAAAAAATATATTCGACTCTACTAATTATTAAAGTATTGTTAATTGTTTTTGAAGTATGAAAAATAGATGCGACAAATAAAAACACAATTGTACCCATATGAGATATTGCAATATCAGTTAGGCCCCTCCCTTTTTGGAGGCTATGAAAGACCAAAAGGGGTGAACGGGTGGTTGCACAAAGGTGAGGGATGGTTGACAAAAGTGGGGGTGTCATAAGATGAAGGTGAGTAAATGTCTCTGATTAATTAAGAGAAGACAAAAAGGAAAGCAAAACACATGCCTGGAGGATTTGAGGAGGAAGAAGGTGGAGTGGTTAGCTTATGATGAGCTTCTGATGAAGCTACCATCATCGCTCGGATCTGGGCAGCCATGCTCGAGAGCTTGGCGTGCCTAGGGCAGCCATGGCACGGTGGTCAATGCTGTTGGTCAACACTTGCTTGATTTCCCATTGTCGCGCTTCAATTCCTCCTCCCTCTGTCACGAGGAGGGGAAGAAGGCTAGGGATCCAAGCGAGGAATGGTGGAAGACGGATGAAGGCGGCGGATCTGGTGATTTTATGGTGGTGGTGTTTATCGGTTACAAATGGTGGGAGGCGAGCTTTGTAAATACAATTGATGGCCCTAGGGTGTCAAAGGTGGGGCATTAAGAGGTGCGTGAGGATGTAGGGAATAATGGTTATGGAGGCGTGGCAGTGGATCGATCGAGGGCTAACAGAGCTAGATGCTAAAAATGGAAGGGGGTGATTGGGTGGCAATGTAACATGGGGTCTCGTTCGTTACTTGGAGGAAAATAAAGATGGGTCGTTGGATTAATCGATCCAACGTTCTTGATGGGGGTGCTTAGGAGCGCCGCGCATCAGATCTGGAGATCTGATCTGGCAGTGGAGATGGGAGTGGGTAAATACAATTGTGATGGAGTCTATAGGCTATGAACGGATGACCAAGGATGCAGTGGATGCTAACAAAGGGTCGGGCCATGTGGCTCAACTAGAGGGAGCCACACGATCCAATAGAAAAAGTGTAAAATAAAAAAAAGAAAACTCAAAAAGAAATAAAAAGGAATTTGAACTGGGAAAAACTCGAAACATGAAGGTTGTAGATCTCAATGAGATCTAAAAGTTTTATGTTGAATAAAAAGTCAAAAGAGTTAACTATACAAAAAATATCTTGGAAGTATTTTTAAGTATTAAAAACACTTATTTCAATTGTTTTGTTATTTTTGTATCTTTAGTTTCCCTTTAAAGCCAAAATAATTACTCTATTTTTTGAGTTCTTAATAGGAAATAAAATAAGAAAAAATAAATAAAATAAAAGGTTTAGTTTTTTTTACAATAATTAGAGTTATTTACAGAAAGTGGGTTATTTGTTAGTGATGCGGAAGTAATGAAGATTTGGATTAAAGTGATTATGCTTAAAGGATACTATGGGAGTATAGTAGTGATAAATCAGAGATTCATAACCCATATGCTTCCACTACACTCGTCCTTGAGTATCTAAAAATGAGGGAAACAAAATAATTCCTGACATTGTATGTGCATTTTCAAGGCTCACTTCAATAAAGATCCTTAATTTGAGTAATCCTAAAATTCTAGGCTCAATCATGATCTAGTCAAAAGGAATCCAACTTCTCTAATTATCAGACTCTCTATATTGTACATATAATATAAGGATATGCCATTTAATGTACTGCAATCATGAGAGTCGAGTCAAAATGTCATCTAAGGTCACCGTCCAGGAGACTCTCCTCTATACCTAATCTTTAACACTAGGGAATAAGTATTTTCTTACGTTCAGTCCACCTCTGATTAGTTTGTCAGACTTGAAAAGTGTATGTGAAAGGCCAATTGATGGAGGATTTAGGTTTGTGTATTTTCTTCTCTTCCTCTCATAGGAACAAGGATCCTCTTGAGTGCCTTATTACTCAACATATATATTTTGGTTATTGATTAGTGTGTCCGTCAAGAGTTGTTGAGTCGCCTATACTTGTTTTCTTGGGAGTACACCATGGTGTGTTTTCTTTAAGTATCTTATATACTTACATCCAAACTTGTATCGCTTACGATGTAGAGCCCTTTTGAGGTACTAGCCTGACTCATCTATCTTAATTAGCTTTGGTCCAAGTGGAGACTTTGGATTGATTAGGAGTGCTCGTCTTTGATTGAATATCTTTGCTCTTCTTTCAATATTTCCGATACTTTTTCTTTTTGGCTAGCTCCACTACTTTTACTAAGATTTGGTGCACATTAATTAACAGTTATTTAGTTTCATCACACATTGGAAAATAGGTAAATATCAAGCGAATTAGTTCGCATATTGGCTAGGGTTTGCTGGCACTCAGGTTTCTTGAAGCCTTCATTGACTTTATCCCATCTTCTAGCATCATTAAATCGGGTCTAGACTTAAATCACCAGTCTCAGTTCCTTATGTGATACCTCAACTCAACTCATCATTCATGTAGTTGTGAGGGTTTGTATAAAAAATGTAGTTGTGAGGGTGATATGTTGGCCATATTCTTTAGAAGGTAGAGATGAAGAGTGCAATATGGTGCTTAGATCTTTCAAACTATGGGAGTGTAGATTATTAAGTTCCTAATCCTAATGACTAAGGCTGGTTAACTCAGACTCTCAAGATCTCAAGACCAAGTGTCCTCACATCCCTTAAACCTTGAGTGATAGTGAATGTGTCGGGAATACACCAACTCCAAAGTTAGTGAATTTTTATGATTTTTTGAATTTTGCACAAAATAATTTTAATTGATTTTTTTATCTTAAGAGAAATAATAACTAGCCCAAGTCCATATGAATCGTTGCATCCATTTCAAGTAAATATGGGTGTAAGTACATACCATTAGACGGCTATCCATATTACTTCAAGATGGTGCCATTCACATTGTCTTTTAACCACCCATTCTTCTATAGGAGACCGTAGTTCCCTCGCTAAGAAATGGCTATTCATTTTTAAGCTTAGTAGTCAGAATCGCTACTCAAGAAAGATTTTGATTTTTTATGGAATTTTTGAATAAGGGTTAATATAACAAAAAGTTAATCCATCAATTTTGAAAAGATTTCTGAAAATATTTTCCAAATCATTTTATATAATATAGAGATTTTCAAAAATTTTCAAATGATTTTCAAACAAGTTAAATCCCTATTTTTCAAATCATTGTCAAATATTTTTCAAAACAGTGTCACACAGTTAGAAAAATTTTCAAAGCATTTTACAAATATTTTTATAAAATTCATTTCAAAAATACTTATACCCCAACACCAAAAAAAATCAATCTTTTCAAAAAACGAGCTATGAATAAAGTATATATATAATATATAAGGTATACCCCATATACTTAACTTTTGTTATGTCCTCATAGCATAGAATGACATGAAGCTATAGCTCAGGTTAAAATACAAAGTGATATGGCAGGACTGATTCAGATGCCCCCTTTTACTTAGGTTAAAATAACCTAAGCATAAGAAGAACATGAAGAATGAAGAACATACTTGACTCGAGTCCCCCTATACTTGGGCTGAGAATAGCCTCAGTGTTGGATATGCAATAAGGATAGAGAGACCCATGGTGAGTACTCAGAGACTGTACAAGGTTCCTTCTATACTTAGGTTGAAGAGTATCTTAAGTATAGAGTTGTGAATAATTAAGGATGGGGAACTAACGATTAGTTAGGGTTAGAGTGGGATTGGATTTTTCATAGATGATTTGATCTGCAAAGTTTTGGTGGATATGGAAGGGTTGGGTAGAATAGACAAATCAGGCTTAACCAAGCAAGCATCAACCCTTGATTTACGAACACACACACATGAAGACGGTAAAGTTTTGGCCAAATTTATCTTGTCTTATTTTAGTTAGCGATCATCTAGAAATTCAAGTTTATTACACATGGTTTAAAGATAGGTTTTGGTCACTATCCTAGGGATATGTCCTTACCTTTCACAATTCGATCAAAACTATGTACAATGAGGGTATTGATCTCCCGTAAACTAAGGTTCTTTTCATTCCATTTTATTTTGTCAACTTGCATCACAATCCCAAATTTATGCTTAGGCTATCAATGCATAGTGTGAGCACATATCAAGAATTCATCATATAATTGGTCATTCCCAATTTCTTTTAATATCCTAAGTGATAAATTAGTGAAAGATCGAGAAAAGCCAATGCATTCGAGAAAATCATGATGCATGCTTAAGAGAGAAACTTACAGTGCCACCAACATTTTCCATGCATATGCAAGACTTTATTTTAATTTTTTGCAACATGCATGCAAGTCTACGAACACATAAATATGATACTATTTATCGGGAAGGATTGGATTAAATTTGTCTAGACATATCGATACTTACGTATGTTTCAATGAGTCAGGGAGATGAAGTGTATCTCCTCAACTCTTATTGTGCGTCATAACATACAAATCAAGCATGAAATATTGAAATGAAGGAAACTCGGAGAGCCACATGCCTAACCTTAGGTTTGAACACTCAAGTGAAGCCCCATTCGGACTAGGCTGAAACATGCTCCACAAACATATGCGAAGTCCAGGTCCATGCTACACATGTCATTTCTCGAACGAGGACCGATAGAAATGAAGTGATTAAAATTATATACAACATGAAAATGGAATGATTTGCTAATTAAAAATCCTCAAGATCTTCAGAAAGTTTATTCTACAGCTCCTTGTAGCGAGAGATCCCAACTCCACGCCTCCATGTAGATTGAGCATCCTCCATCTCAATGTGTTTTGCCACAAAAAAATGTCAGAAAAAATGTCAATAAATTTAATCAAGAACGATGCAAACACAAAAGAAGACATGTATTTTTGAAAATAGTAAACTAAAAAACAACACAATAAAATCCAATAAACACATGAGGACGGGTCGTATCCCCAGCAACGGTGCCATTTGATGAACCGTAATCCACCTCTTTTGACAATGTTAAATTATAGTATATGAGATGAAAAATAATTTAGTAAAAATCACAACCCTTAAAATTGTGAATCAATTTTTACTTGGTAAGTATGTCGAGGGAAAACACAAGGATACGATCCTCCTCATTGATTTATCAGATATTATCAATTAAATAAGAGTAATTGAATTGTCTAATCTAGGTCTTCTTATGCAGACACGATGCAAACATCACAACAATCACATATTTTTGTAAGAAATAAATGATGTAATTGACTAGACAATTAAACAATGATGCATACAAAATGAGAGATACATATTTTATTTCTTCTGTGTAAAATAGATAAGATGCAAAAAAATGTAATGAATCAACATGCAATTTTTATTTACATTTTAGCAGTATAAAATAATGCAAGATGACAAACAACGCTATATGAATATTCAAACGAATGAAATGGACAAGCATGCAAAATTATACCTTAAATGATTTAATCATTAACCATAAATAAAGAGGTTCTGATTTCAATGGCAAATGAAGCAT
Organism: Ottelia alismoides; assembly: GCA_037367405.1. Lineage (NCBI taxonomy): Eukaryota > Viridiplantae > Streptophyta > Magnoliopsida > Alismatales > Hydrocharitaceae > Ottelia > Ottelia alismoides. The sequence continues at coordinate 515,755 of JAZKJV010000584.1, forward strand.
AAATATAATTAATGTCATTAATATGAGGATCAACTGATACAATGAGCATCTAGAAGTTAACATCTTAAAGTATGCGTCAATTCAAGAAAATAAACATGTCATTATGAAGAACATCAAACTAGCAATCAAATGAAATTGAAATCACTGAATTCGAAGTTCACGTGCTCAAGATACGAGCATTTTAGTCAAGGGGCATAAATATAGTAAAAAATGCAGAATAAAAGACAACTATTGTAAATAGGCCCTTCAAAAGGGTATTTTTGTAATATCCAGAAGCTGTCAAGATGTTCTTACAATTTTTCAGGGGAAGATAGGACATATCTATAATTATGGAAAAGTTACGAGCAACGGTGCAATTTGTCAAGATCGTACGTGATATGCACTCGTGCGGAGGCTCAGGCGGAGGTGTAGATCTGGTGCAGGTAGTTTGGTCCATGTGGGAGACCTGAGTGGTTCTGGAACAACCTCAATTCCACCGAAGCTCCCGATCTTTCTCTTGAGCTGGGGTGAAATCATGACTGTCTAATTAGAGAGGTCGAACGATGTCTACTATCCCGAGCTCCTCCTTGGTGCGGTGGCACAGTTAGGTCTCTAGCAACCTCCCGAATCCTCCTCCGAGCTTCCTTATACGATCGGGACATCCATGAGGGATCCTGGAAGAACTGCAAAGATCCTGGAGATGCTAGGAATTGATGGTAGCTACCCGATGGTCGGGACGACATCCCTTCGTCGGAGCATAACTTCTAGAATAGAAGAGCTCCAGAACCTCCGACCATTAACTATTCAACGTGCAAGAAAGGTTAGGTGATAGCCGAAGCGTGCATTGTGAGTGAACTGAGATGGATGGAGGGTATTGGGGAGAAGAAGGTGTCAATCCTAAATGGGTTCACCTCCGGCTCCGCTGGAGGTGAATGTCTAGGGTGGTGGAGACTATAGAAGACCAAAGGGGGTGAACAGGTGGTTGCACGAAAGGTGAGGGATGGTTAGCGAAGGTGAGGGTGTCATCGGTTGAAGGTGAAGGTGAGTGAATGTCTCAAATTAATTAAGAGAAAACAAAAAGGATAGCAAAACACATACCTAGAGGATTTGAGGAGGAGGAGGGTGGAGTGAGGAGCTTGTGCTGAGCTTCTGATGAAGCTATGGTCATCGCTCAGATCTGGGTAGCCATGCTAGAGATCTTGACGGTGCCTATGGTGGCCGTGGTACACTAGTCAACGCCGTTGGTCAACACCGGCTTGATTTACCCATTGTCTTGCTTAAACTCCTCCACCCCCTATCATGGGCGCGGGGAAGAAGTCTAGGGATCCAAGCAAGAAATGGTTGACGATTGATGAAGGCGATGGACCTGGTGGTTTTATGGTGGTGGTGGTACTCATCGGTTACAGAGGGTGGTATACAAGCTTTGTAACTGCCATTTACGACCCTAGGGAGTCAAAGGTGGGGTGTTAAGAGGTGCGCGAGGATGCTAGGAGCAATGGTTATGGAGGTATGGGATTGGATCGAGTGAGGGGTAACAGAGCAAGATGCTAAAAATGAAAGAGGGGATTGGGTGATGAGGCCACGTGGGGTCTCGACCGTTATGTGGGGGAAGACGATGAAGATGGGCCTTTGGATTGATCAATCCAATGGTCTTGATGGGGACACTTAGGAGCGGCACATATCATAGCTAAAGATCTGATCTAGTGGTGGAGATGCGGGAGGGTATGGATGATTGTGATGGAGTCTAAAGGTGATGATCGGACAGTCAAGGATGCGACGGATGTTAACAAAGGGTCGGGCCACTTGGCTCAATCAGAGGGAGCCACGTGGCCCAATAGAAAATTCTTAAAATAAAAATAGAAAGAAAACTCAAAAAGAAATAAAAGTAAATTGAACTGAGAAAAACTCAAAACATGAAAGTTGTAGATCTCGATGAGATATATAGGTTTTATACGTTGAACAAAAAGTTAAAAGAGGTCAACCATATGAAGAAATATTTTGGAAGTATTTTTATGTATTAAAAAAACTTATTTCAATTGTTTTGTGATTTTATTTATTTTAGTTTTCCTTTAAAGCCAAAATAATTACTCTATTTTTTTGAGTTTTTAATAGGAAATAAAATAAATAAAAATAAAGAAAATGAAAGGGATAATTTTTGTACAGTAATTAGGGTTACTTACAGGAAGTGGATCATTTGTTAGAGATGTAGAATTAATGAAGATTTGATTAAAGTGCTTTTTCTCAGAGGTTAATAAGGGGGTTTAGTAATGATAAATCAAAGATTCATCAACCACATACTCCACCACCTTATCAAACTCCGGTCTACCATTACCATCATCCTACATCGCTCCTCCCAACTCTTCTTCTAGATTCACACACCCCTTGACTGCCTCTCTTCACTACGCTTCCTGGCTTCCTCCCCGCCCTCAGACCTCTCTGCCAAAGTCTCTTGCATCCCCGTTATCACCACTGTCCTGACTAGGGATCCCTCCAATACCTTCGTCAATGAAGTCGTCGTCCGCATTCTCGCCCCTCCTCCCCACCACGACCTTCAACATAAAGCTAGTAGCCATGGCACAACTGCTGATGGTCATCATATTCATTTTAGTGGCACATCGACCCTCAATTCGCGGACATACATCGCTAGGGTTTTGGAATCGGTTGCGTCGATGGATGCTGAGTCAAGGCTTGTGATCGCGGGGGCTGACGAAGCGATTAATGGAATATAGTAGCTGTAATGGATGATACATGATCAGAGGCAGCAATGGAGGTAAGAGTACTATCGTGTTTGGCGGAGATCTCGGTGGTGAGTTATGTGAGGGGGGGGGGTCGTTGCAAAAGGGATGGTGTGGACGATGGGAAGGGTGTTGTAGAGGAAGGAGTAGAGCGTGGTAATAGTGGAGATGGCGATAAGGTTTTTGGAGCATGGGGTAACATATGCGAATGGAGGGATGATGTGTGCGAAGGCGCAAGAGATGTGATTGACTACCGATATCCCTGAGAAGGAGGGTTCTAACCGTGAACCATGAAGGTCGGAGTGGGCAGGGCTGGGGAGGAGGGAATGTGGGAGGAGGAGGAGGGGACGGGGCTGGGGAGGAGGAGGTGGTCGGTGGAGGAGGATGAGGGGCTGAAGGGGGCGGGGCTAGGGAGGAGGGGTGGAGGAGAAGAAGGTCATCGGAGGAGGAGGGAGGAGGGGAAAAGGACATATCTATTCAAATTAGTCAACTTAATTACCTTTGTGTCCCAAAATTTAATGTTTGTTTGAGATGCGGATGGACGACAACTAACATGAGGGACACACGTGATCAATGTGAAAGAAGTCAGGGGCACAAGTGATATCACAAAAAAGAGAGGAACATAACTGATATTGCAATATCTCAGAGGGGCACAATTGATAAAACCCTTATTTTTATATGAGTTTGTTTATTATTGTACTTTTATCGGTATTATATCTTGAGTTATGGTATTTTTTAGAGTTAATTATACATAGTCTCTAAATTATATACTCGATTTCAATGTTGTATCCGAACTTTACTAGGCAATAATGTAGTACATGCTTTTTAATTTTTTTCAAGGCGAATTAAGTTTATCATTTTATTGTTGTGGTAGCTCAAACTGAGATTGATCCAAAGCCTAAAAGTACGGATCACAAGTACTTTTTTAAGCTCAGGATAGACATGGAAATTAGTTGCATGATTCATTACATTTTTACCATTTAATCTAATTTTCAATTAAGTATTTCGTATAACAAAATGCATAAAATTCGACCACTACATAAACGCGGTTGCCCCGCCAAGTGAAAAATCATGGGTCCGCCCCTTGAGAACAAACTCAATATTCCTATGGCACTATAAGCAATATATATCAAAGATTTTCCAACATAATTATTATAAGCAAAAAGTAATACATAGCAACTGTTTCACAAAGATTTTCTATTTTTCTATCATATTTTGTGATGTATTATAATATGGTTTTTTATATCGTGATTTTTCTAACACGATATTTTCCTAATTGCTAACATATTTTGTGATGATATCCCTAACATGGTCTATTGATTATTTCATGATTTTTCCTAAGATATTTTTCAAGGTTTCCTAACGTTAGAATCATGGTTTTTTCAAACAAGATTTTATGTGAAATTATTATATGGTTTTCCTTATAGAGTCATTTATTATTAGCTAGAAGTTAGATGTTCGTAAATCAATTAACAACTTATTATTATCGACAACAAAAACACACTTAATATTCTTCTGACATAATAAGCATACGTAAGCATATGTATGTATGTATGTATCGAAAAATTTTGGACATAATAATTATAAGTAAATTTATATTAAATGTTTCACAAAAAAATTATCGGTAAAATAACTATAAACAGCACAACCGTCAAGATTCCCATTGAAATTCATATTTGAAAAGAATTGACATTCACAAATAAATTCGATAAATCGTGGTCTTTAAAAATAGTATTGTCATTGACTAATATTTACAAAAAAAATCTCGACTTCATGAATATTCTGACATTGACAAATACTTTTTTTTAAAATATTGACATTCACCAATATTCTCAACATTAACGAATAATTTAAGCTGTATATCATCCGCATTCAAACTCTGACAATCGCGAGTGAGTTGAAAAAAAAAACGTGAAGGCGACCTTTGAGAAGTAACACATGAGATCGCGAGAAGTCGAGCAATCATGCACGGCAACAAATTGGATCTATAGCGATGTTTAGGGTAAATCTATATACAGTTCTAAATTAGTAGAAATTAGCGACGAAAGACATAACTGATGATATATATGATTATTAGCCATGCTATGTATACAGGTGCATATCTATTGTTATTTTTCAAAATTTGAACTAATCGTCGTTGAACTTTGAACTAAAAAAATTAAAGACGGTGACTTTTATCGATAATTTCAAGTATAAAAAATAGAGTTTTTATCACTTGTGCTCTTTCGAGATATCGCTATGTCAGTTATGCCCATATCTTTTTGGTAATATCAGTTGTGCCGCTCACTTCTTGCTATTTTATCACTTGTGCCCCTCGGGTTAGTGACCGTCCATCCACAGTGCAAACGGACATTAACTTTGAGGACATAAGCGGAATTACTTTTTAAAAAAAGGTTATGTGGTCATTTTACACCCTCTTCCTCATCATCTTCTTCCTCCTCTTCCCCATCCTCTTCCTCCTCCTCCAACCTCCTCCTCCTCCCTCTCCGCCCCCGCCCCTGCCCCGCGCCACCTAGCTCCGCCCCGAGCTCCCCGCACCTCCTCCCAGCGCACTCCCCCCCCCTTGCCCCGCGTCGTCCAGTCCCGCACCCCCTCCCAGCCCCACATCTCCTCCTAGCCCGCCGCCCCCTGCTCCCCCTCCTTCCGTTGCGGTCCGCCCCGAGCTCCTCCTCCGCCCCTGATTTTGTTTTGACCATAATACCCTGCTTAACCACACCATGGCTTGAATAAACCATGATTATTTTATTTTGTTGACGGTCAATCTGACGAAAGGGCACAACTGATGACGGAGCAAGAAGTGAGGGGTACAACTGATATTACAAAAAGATAGGGGCATAACTGATATTGCGATATCTCGGAGGGGAACAAGTGATAAAAACCCTAAAAAATATTTAATAAAGAATAATATTTGTCACTGGATATTTAACAACCTATTTACACCTAAAAAAACTGTCTTCTCTTAATTTGTAGCACAACTCGTGCCATGATTAGTAGTGAAGTACAAACCACAAAATAACATAAAAGGTTTATATCGAAACAGACGGCAAGCGGGTAACAAGCTACGCCGCTAGTCTTTTTTTATTGCAAAGCATGGATTTAAAATAAGCGTGTCTTCTGAACAAATGTGAGGACTCCGAGCGCATTATTAGAACAATTTTAACTGAAAGGGTATCATCATAAATTAAAAATTAAGGATAGAAGTCAACTCGTACATGGGCAGCACGTATACAGTGCATCGCTGGTGTGGTGTTCAGGTTCAGGGCACTGACCTGTCCCTATATTAGTGGAACTGGAACAAATTCCACTGATCAGTCACATCGTATCGTGTAATGGGGCCATTACAATGTAAGTTTGGATTTGATCCCCATCGGCTTTTGTAAGTGGTTTGCAATCACCCCGTCCTCAAAATATCAATACCTCTTGAATGTCAACATGGCCGGCAGAGCTGAGGGTATCCTCAAAATATGCAACATTGAGTCTGCTTCATTTGTTATGTTATCCTTCACTGTATAATTTTGTTGATTATTTCGTCATTTTAATCTTAAATTTCAATAGTCAGTGACCATATTAAGATAAATTCGAAAGTTCGACAGACCACATTGTTACTTTTTAAAGTTCAAGTTCGATATTGAAATTAGGTGCATAGTTCAGGGACTTTTGTTTTAGTTTACTCTTCTTTTTATTTATGCAAGTTTCCATGTTTAAAGAGTTGGAAATACCGCTTTTTAGTTCAGTCGAAATCGTGTGTATAACCAAGACCGTAGGAGTCTCTGTTTCTGACGAAATTTTAATAGAATGTGAGAGAGATATAATGATGAATATACAAATTTTTATTTTCCAAAAAAATAAAAAATGAGGAGAAAATAGGGGTGGGAGTAGCCAAGTTGGGTACTCCCTGGGGGCAGCCCTCATTTACCTCATATATATATATATATATATATATATTCATATATGATGCTGAGCTTTGGTGGCGTTGAGGAAAATTGATCATTAGTGGTTAATTGTAGATTTAAAATACTGCTCCAATTATAGTAGAATGAGGTTAATTTAATGTACTCATGTGATTCAAGATGAACCAGCCTTACGGTTAGACATATACTTACATGTTTATAAAAGAAAATTTTGTGTTAAATTGTTATGAGGGTCATGATTTCTAAATATATCATATTGTGTCCGTTTACCTAAAAGTCATTAAATTGGCTTTCAAACTGTGGAATCATATTGTATATATAATAATTAAAAAAAGAAAAATTAAAATACAATCGCTAAAATAAGTTATCTCCCTCAGCACGACACATATTTTTTTATATAGATGTTAGGAGGGTTCGATGTCTAGAGAAAACCACGAGGTTATCAAATAAGATGTAAGCGGAAGTTAACTCCTGGTGAGTGGTTCCATGTCATATTTTCTATAAAAAAACTAGTTAGATTTCGCTAAATTTTATAGCAATGATTTTACAAGATTTCCATACTTAGGTAGGTCTTTACAATAAGTTTAACCTGATATTTTTATTTATCAAGTTCATTTATGATTTGCATGTTGCCATACAGATGCAGTTTATGATTTATGAAAAATTTCAAGATATATGGATATAAGTTAAGAAGATAGGTTGTCAAGATATTATTTTTCATGATATAATATCAGAACAATGCACACTATGGCCTATTCCCCAGAAAAGTCATGAACAAGTCATTACATGTTGGGGTAGATATATCCTCGTGGTATACCTATGGCCTACTTCTTGTGACTTAGAAGGGCTTTGGGCCCGCATTTTGTATACTAATGGGATTTGGGCCGTATGCGAAATGTACTTGTTCTTTGGGACCAGCAAGACACTATGAGAAGATTTTCAGGTCTTGGGTTGAGTTCTCTCCCTTGACAATTTTACATAGTTCATGACTTAGTACGACATGTTGGGGTAGTGCGACGTTGAATATGACATGAGTATGATTGACAAGTATTTTGAAATATTAATTCATGTCACAAGTTGTTCAACGATACATGTTGATCCATGATAATGTTATTTTTTTATGTTGTTTTTAGCAAAGATTATTTGATACGATGCAAATTATGTTTATAAAGTAGTCTATTAAAGGCTTGAGATCCGCTCGCTGGGTCTAAGCTCTTTTATGGGTTTAGACTCACCATTCTTTTGTTTATTTATTACAGATAAATCTTGAACAAGAATCTTGGGAGGAACGTGCATAGTTGCATATCATTAATTGGAGGTTGCGCCATCAAAGATCTTAGTTTTTTTGGTAACTTTTTGATACCTTAGCAGATGTTTAATGAAAACAAAGTTGCATATTTTTGTATGGATATGCAAGAATGGACAATTATAATGATGTAAATATGTAGATCTTGTTTATATAGAAAGGTAGAATGTGATGTTTATATTCAATGGTTGACGTGATCTTGATTGAATTTATAAGATTTTATGACCAAATGATTCTATAGAATTTGTATAGGTTGTTTCAAGTACAGGTTGCAGTTTGGAGATCCATATTTTAGAGGAAACTCTGTCGAAATTTTATGGATAAGGAAAATATTATAATAGAATAATGATTTAAAATGAAGTTTATAATTAGATTATTTCCACGCTCGTCTTGTATAAGAGGGACGAGACATGACAGGTTATCCATAAGAAAACTCTTGCAATGGAATTTGAACTAAAACTCTTGCAATCGGAGTATTTCCTAGGTATTGAGACGACTCAACTTTCAAATGGTATGTGTCTATGCCAACATAAATATGTTTTAGAGTTGTTGAAGGACTCGAGTATGTTGGGATGCAAACCAACCAATGTTCCTATGGAAGCAAATTATAAAATTAGCAAAGAGGATGGTATGCTTTTTTGATGATGCATGGAAAGGAAGGTATCAAGATTTGATTGAAACGTTGACCTATCTTACCTTAGTAGGACATATATTATTGATGATGTGAAGTAGTGAGTCAATTCATGCATGTCCTACTACATCTTGTGTTAACCAAACCGACATACTTATAAGTTATACAAAAGGATCACTCGAAAAATGTATTATGTTCAAGAGCATGATGCCATTATTAAACAATAGTCAATCTATGTGGAAATCTTGTTAAGTAAGAGAGAGAATGGTGTTTCAATATCGAGTGTTGAAGCAGAATAGCGTTCCCTTGTTAATGGTATTATTGAAATCCTATGCCTGGAAATTCTTTTACATGATTTGGGCATACATGTCGACATGCCAATGAAAATATTCTGCGATAACAAAGCTGCGACAAATTTTGCAAATACTCCGATTATGCATGATAGGGTAAAGCACATGGAGATTGATAAACACTTTATTCATGAGAAGATTGATGGTGGGAAGGTGTGTCTTCCATACATCAAATCCGACAACCAAGTTACTTATAGCTTCACTAAGGGACGGCTTATGGCGCAATTCGAGATGAACGGAGGCAAGTTAGGCATGGTTGACATGTATGCTCAACTTGAGGTGGAGTGTTGAGTTGGACCTATTTTTATATGGATAAACCGACCTTTGGCTGAGAGATCGTGTACCCATCCCTCTATATATTACCCTAAGGTGGTGGGTGTTGGGTGGTGGGGAAAAGGAGGAGGGTGAGAGAGAGAGTGGCAATTAATGTAAATTCGACAAATAAAATAGGCATTAAATAAAAGATTGTAACGGAATCCGGTAAGTTTTAACGGGTAAATGGATGGGAGTTAACTATAGGGTTTGTAGGGTAAGGGTTAACAAGTTTACATGGTCGAGGGAAGAATTACGATGTTTCAAAGGTCGTAGAGGTAATTAACAAAGATTATAGGATCTTGCCGGTAAGTTTTGCTCTAGTGCCTCTTATGTACGTATGTGATGAGACTTTCCTTGTAATCTTTAATTATTTCTCAACATCTTTTAGGATTGAGGGTCAACGAAACTCTCATATAATGCACCCACTTACACAGGCACCTTCAATCACTACGGGGAGAAATAAACATAATCAAGGCTAAAAAACCTTGAGACTGCCCTATCGAAACAAAGAGGTAGTACCCTATCTTGTATCTACTTAGTTCTCATTAACATTCCCTGAACGTTCCTTAGATCAATAACTTAGCTTTTAAATCTCTTCTTGATATTCACGGTTTCATGGCTAAATATTCACGTGAGATTCACAAATCAAATATTAAGTGAGACCATATCAGTTGTAGCTAAATCCCACACTTTATCCAACTTGATTATCCGACTATGCATTTGTGGCTAAATATTTACTTCCCGTTCTAAAGAGCGCCCGACATGGCGCTACGGAGGGCTCTGCTGCGCGCGAAGCCCCTCGTCGGGAACGATCTACGTCCCCCCCGCCACCCCTCTCCTCGTTCCCTCCTCCACTCCCACGCCACCAGCTTTCCTTCTGCCGATCACTTCCTGCTCATCCAAACGTGCATCTATTGTTGGAGATCCGATTTCTAGGTATTGCATGCGTCCATCTTTACTCGCATTATGGCATCTGCTTCCAATCATGTCCGCCAGTTCAATAATTGATGATTATGAATCATCAGATCCAAATGCTACGTTAAAATTAAAGATGGAGAAAGATTTGGGATGGCCCCTTGTTATGCGACAACTCTGCAGTTGCAGGTTTCAAATCAAGTCATGCAGTTATCATCAAATAAGAATAACATAACATTCCTCGGAAAGCGAACTTTTAACTTGTATAAATTGTTAGAACCACCTCTCCCATTGATCTGGGTGTAACTATAACCCACATGCGCTCTTTGCTTCGTCTAGGAAATTTGCTCGCACAATTTCATTGATAGAATATGATCTGCATTGAAGGGCTGTGTGATCCACAAGCTATCAAGTGGAAAGTCAGCATTGGGGTTTGCAACGATGCCAAAATTTTTTTCACACCAGCCTTTGCATACCATGATCGAAGTTTGAATTTACGTGTGGACGCATTTATAGGATGCATACTAGTCAGCTCTAAGTGCTGCACGCGTCCTTCTAATTAAGGATCTTGATAGAAATCTGCATCAGGAGGCATTGCAGCAGGATTTTTTAGACCAAGCCCAGCTTGAAAGTACCCCGCCGTAATCTCAAGACGTGCTGCTTTTAGGCTGGGCTCGTGCATAGTAGTCTTTACGTATTTATCTCTTTCTTGACATCTGAGTTTAAAGCTAATGGGTATTGGAAGACGGACACTTTTGCTGCCTTAATAAGGCTATCTTGTTTGACAGAATACTGACTGCTGTCGTCCCTATGGGAGAAAATTAAATTTTATGTTGTTCCCCAAAAGAGAATTGTAACCATATTCCATAGTCGCAAGCAGCACCAATCATTTTGGGGAACACCTATGCAAGTACGGAATCTATTTGTTTGTGTACTCCAAACCACCGCCAACCCACCTCTCCCAACACACACACACACACACAAACACCACCACCATTGCCTCCAATTCCAACCCCCCTCTTGATTGTCCTTCACAGATATCCATCATCACCTAAAGCCACCAGCTCCATCAATCGTCATTCTGTCATATTCAAAGTGATTCTAATTTTTTTCTAACATCCTCGTCGTCAAAGCCCTCATCTGCTAGATGTGCCCGACTTTACCCTATAGCCATCATGCCAACACCATCACCTCCGTCTCCATCAAAGCTCTTCAGCACAACCATCGTGTCCAACTCCTACTGCAACACTACATCGTCTGGAATGCCACACATCCTCCTTGAGCCCTGTTACAACACATATTTGTCGAGGAATCCTAAGGGATTTTCCTCCTCGCAAATTTCCTGGGGATTATGGACAAAATTCTATAGCAAAATCTCTAATTTTGTCCCCAACATCTACATCATTAAGGATGATACGGGGTAGGGGTAAAATTTACAAATGAACTCTTGAAGAATGCACTCCTTCAAGTGTTTTTTAACAATTCCAACAATCTCCTCTTGCTATTTATCATATGTCATGACAAGCAGACTAACTCGTTTGGAGATAAGCTTTTTAGGACGGGGAGAGTTGATGCACCTTAACTCCAAGACGAGATATTTTAGCATTTTTTCTTTCAAATAATTTGGGCTTTATCCTGCTTTTCCTTTTATCTTATTTCTTCTCCTCTACCTTCCAATGGCCTTCTTGATCTCATTTTTTCCTCATGCAGCTTGACGTGCTCCCTCCTTCATCCCTTACAACTCTGTGCATTCCCACTGAAAACTCCACAATCATTCTTCCTCTTACTCTCTTGCTTTCCTAGCCCATATTCCATCCCTCTGAATAACCACTAGACATAAAATATGCTTCGTCTTTTTGGAGGGGTATCCCACTGGTCTCGTCCCTTTCCTCAGTTAAAGTTTATCCTACTTAAAGTGAGACAATACTGATAGTTGTATATCTGTGGTCATCCACATCCCTTTGGTTACTTGACACTGTGCAGTAGTTAAAGTGGAGGTTGAGATGATTTAGTTTTTAGAATATTTTCATAACTTTCTTGTATGGGCAATAAAATTTGGGTTTTTAGCCGCTTTCTCGACCTGGAATGCTTTAATTAGTTATATTGGGAACTCCAGAACCTTTTCAGTAGGGTTGTGCTTTTATATGCATATTAATGCGAGCATAGGGCATCGAAGCAAGAGGCTGATCACTCTGATACACCACTATCTAAGTGTCAGATGATGGTGCCTGCGGGTTCTACGGGTAGGCCGGAAACTGCTGGGTTAGCTCAGAATGCACATGATAGATGTGCTGAACTGGTGACCGTGGAAGTATATCTCGTTATCTGCTCACTGGATCAGTTTGTGATCTGGAAGACCTCATGGAATCTGTATGTATCTCCTGAAGGAACATAATCTGAATCTTCAGATCACTCAAACATCTCTCAAGCTCGCCGATCTTGTCGAGCTTGTCCAAATTCTAGCACTTCTTCTCAATTATTTCCATGCGATCCAACTTCTGGCAAATGATCCCCATATCGGCTGATGAGGAATCAGAATGGGTAGAAGCAGCAGAGGGAGTCCCCTCGAATTGTGCCACTCGAGAATGCTGGTGGTAGGTCGGTGGCTTGGTCTGTGTATAAAACCTTATCTGGGACATCATGGTATAGTTTTTGGCCATCTCCTCGTAGAGAGCCCAGACTTGGACCTCATGCTTTGAGAAGTAAGAACCACCGCAGGATCCGTTCACCAGTCCCTGTAACTCTGGTGTCATTCCACAAAAGAAGCTCTGAACTAGGTTTGATTTTGAGATAACATGGTGGGGACACCTATCTTTGAGCTCTCTGAAATGGTCCCATGCTTCGTAGAACTGTTGTTCCCTATCATGGTGAAATTATTAGTCATGGCTCTTGTAGCATTAGTACGACCAAGTGGGTAATATTTTTTCAGATATTCAGTGCGAAGCTACTCCCACGTAGAAACGTATCTCCCCAAATGCTTCAGCCAGTTGGCTATTCTGTCTACCAGGGAGAATGGAAATGCATTCAATTTAATCGTGCCCTCATTCACATGTGAGTCATGCACTGTACTACAAATGTACACTCCATATATTCAGTTTTATCCCTACTTATACGAAATCCTTTAGTCTCTAAGGCATGTCTCCAAACATCCAGCTTCTCATTTACTCCATCTTTTGTCTCATCAATAAACACAATATCATCGATGAACACCATACATCAAGGTATCTTATCTCGAATGTGACTAGTCAACTCATCCATAATCAAGTAAAAAACGATCGGACTCAAAGCTGAACCTTGATGTAGACTTATGTTGATGTTAGAATAGTCAATCTTCTAAGATTGGATCCTTACATAAGATGAAGTCCCATCATATATATCCTTTGTAAGGTTAATGTATAGGACATGTACTTGTTTCTTCTCCAAAACTCTCCGCAAAATCTTCCATGGGATTGAATCATAAGCCTTCTAAAAATAAACAAAAATCATATTGAGGTTCTTCTTTTTATCTCTATAAATATCCTTTGTTCTCTTCAACAAGCGAATAGCTTCAATAGTTGAGCGACATGGCATGAATCCGAATTGGTTTTCCATTACTTTGGAAACTTGCCTCAACCTTCTTTCGATTACACGTTACGGAAGTTTCATTGTATGACTCATCAATTTGATACCTCAATAATTCGAACAATTTTGAATGTCTCCTTTATTCTTATAAAGAGGCACCATAATGTTTCTCCTCCATTCTTCATGCGTTTTCTTGCTTCATCAAATAACATTGAATAAATTTGTGAGCCAAGTAAAACTTCGTTCACCTAGAACTCTCCAAACTTCTATTCCAACCCCTTCCCATGTTTCATAACCTTTAAAACCTCCTCTACTTCCTTTGTATCCATCTATAGCTTGCTCGATTTATGTAACATTCACTACCAGCAGGATTTCCCAAAGTAATCTCTTTATTTCCTTCCGCTATGAAAAGCTTATGGAAATACTACTTCCATCTAGTCTCTATATCCTTTTGGGTAACAAGCACATGTCCTTCCTCATCCTTGATACTTCTCACTTGAGAAAGATCTTTGGTCTTTCTTTCTTTCTTTTGCTTTGGCCAATTTGAATATATCTTTCTGCCCTCCTTCAAGTCAAGCCTTTTGTACAAAACTTCATAAGCTTTCGACTTGGCTTCACTTACAGCCTTTTTGCATCCTTCGCTATTTTGTAGTTTGTAATAGTTTCATCTGTTTTATCCTTTAAGCAAGAACTTTTAATTTTAAGCTTCTCTTGCACCCCTTCATTCCACTATTTCTCCTTTTGACACGAAACTCTTCCCTTAGACTCGTCTAGCATCTCTTTGGCTACCCTTCGAAGTTCGGATACAAGATGCTACAACCTCCCATATCTTGTTTGCAATTTTGTTGCAATCCCAAGATAAGTCATCTAAAACTTTCTCCTTTCAGCTTGATTGCTTCAATTGAAGATTCCACTATTTAGCTTTAATGATCTTGGGAACCATCATCTTCTTTGCCAGTCCTTTTATTTGTACATCCATGACTAGAAAATGATGTTGAGATGTCAAGCTCTCTCATGGGATTACTTTTCAGTCTCTGCAACAACACAGATCTCTTCTCCTGATCTTAAAGTAATATATTTGTGTTTTAGTCGGGTCACTCTTATAAACAATATAGATAATATCAGTATCGATGTCATGTCAATACGATATCGACGCCATACCACCCAAATCAAATCGATTTTGGGAAGAAAATGGCCTTGGAAGGGCAAATACTGGCCATATCGACGATATATCGGTCATCTGTCGAAACTAATAGTCTAATATATCACTGATATATCGTGATATGGCTTACTATGTTTACAAGTAATTAATGCTCCTCTCCTTCTTGAAGAGCGTGCTATGAAAAGGTAATAAGCCATCACAGAATCCAAGATGACTTTTCCATCTTCATTTTAGATACAAAATCCAGAATGATCGTTGATCGTTGAGCATGTATTTTAAAAATATACGATCATGTGATAAAAGTGATTGCTAGGAGTGTAAACTGCCTAAACATATGTTTAGGTTTAGTTCGTTTGTTTTTGAACCGAATCTTAGTCGAATCTAATTATTTAATTGAATCGTATCTAAGCGAATATCGAACTCGAGAATTTTCTGACGAGGAGTGAAAAGAAAAGGATTAATAAGGATTCTTGTATTTAAAAAAAATTATAATTGTAATATACTTTTAAAGGGATATTAACACATGAATAGTTTCGTATTTACATACATAACCCTTGATAATCTATAATTACACGGGAATCCACGAATAATGCCTAACCCTTACATGACATAACCTTGTGGTGACTTCCATCTATTTTCTTCATTAACTTTGATGGAGAATGTTAAGTGCTGACTATTTTCCCCCTTAAACATATCATATTTATAAATGATGCCATTCCACCCAACCCCCACCCTTCCTCCTCTTTCATCATCTTCCTCTAGTCCCCTCCCCCTCCAACCATTGCGACTACCTCCTACTCCACTCCTTCCTTTGCCCACACTCCTTCCCCTTCGACCCTTTAAGTTCAATCCTTTGTGTTTACGATATATTAAAAATGGTCCTTTTTCTCCCCTTCCCTCTCTCCATGGCCTCAAATTTCGATTTCGGTCACCATTTTGGTGACCGATCGAAACAAAATTTTGATGGAAATTCAATCAAAATTTCGATCATTTCGAACAATTTTTGAATTGTTACCCCTAAATTTCAATCGATATAAGCCATTTCAGCCGAATTTCGACGAAATTTGATCCCATGGTTCTCTCTTCCTCAATGCCTCCTCTTTCCCAAACATCTGTCCTATTAATTTTGGGGAAGAATCAAAGAAGAAGATATGGAAGAGATACAACTTTGAAGTATGAGTAAGTCGATTTCCGCATTATTTTGTTTAGGTGAAGGGATCCACCACACGAGCACATCACCAACACTTGGAGGAGAAGAGCCGTCGAAGTTCGCCTGCATCAGCACACTCGATGACTATCCCTTTTGTAATTGCGCCCTTCGCACTCCTACTCCCTCTTCTCCCTCAGCCTCCTGGAAAAGGTCCTCCTACTTTCCTCCGTCGTCGTCCCCTGCCTCAGCTTCCCCCTTACGAGCCATGGTCTAAGTCCCTCCATGGTATCACCATTAAGGGCCTCAACGTTCGCTTCTCCCCGATCCCAGTCGCTACCTCCTTCCCCTAAATCCTCCTTTAGTCGTCTTCCTTCTACTATTATGTCTGGTCCCTTCTTGTCCGTACCATTGACGTCAAGGTCCACACCATGTACAACTTCGCCATGACAAGCCTCACATTCTGGACCACCAATATCAACCTATTGCGTGACCCTTGGGCCCTGCTGGGGTTGCGGTCAGGAGAATCCTGGTTAGGACCCCTTCCTCGTGTCCTCCTATGCATCGCGTATGACACAACCTTCTAGGGGGAGCGACGCCATCACGCTGTGATGAAAGGACAGAGGGTCCTTCAGTACCAATTTATAGATATTATGAATGGACTTCAGGAACTCAAAGATGAATCCGGTTCATTGGTTGGGAGATCTCTTGATTTGATCTGGGTTGCTGTGGAATATGAGAAGTTACTTTTATTCGTCTTCAATTCGTGAGTACTCCAGGAGATGGTTTGTTGCTCGATTTCGATGAATGATGACAGGTGCAGGTTGTTACGTTTTTAGGTGTTCACTTCCAAGTGCTCTTCGAGGCGGTCCAGGTTATGATGGATCTAATTGGTCCCCCACTCGGCCTCCAAGTCTCGCCCAACACAAGTTCGAGGGGGTGTGGGCCGAGGGAGAGGCGGAGGGGGAGGTGGTCGTAGCGGCTGGAGGGGAAAGGGGCTGGAGGAAGATGACAAAGAGGAGGATGGGTTGTTTTTTTTCCTCTTTTTTTAGGTTTTATTAATAGTCGTTGGATTAAATATATCAGATTAACTCAATAGTCTGGTTGAGTTAATGAACTAACTAACGGAGGGTTATGGGTGTGAGACGGAGTGACTATTCTGACTTTCTCATGTAATTATGAATTATCGAGGGTTATATATGTAAATACAAAACTATTCAGAATTATGGTTGTAAATATCCCATTTTTAAACCTGTTTGGATGATGGTTATGGAATAAGGTAGGATAAGGGATAAATGAATAACAAATATTCATTCATTTTTTCTTTATCTAACTATTCTTTATCTTTTAAAAAATAGGTTAATCATGATTCTTCTCTTTAGAGATAGAGACTATTGCCCATCTTTTCTTCATCTGTGATATGGCTTCCAGAGTTTGAATGGAGTTTGGGGTGCCATTTTCAAATGCCGAGTAGCTGCATGCGAAGAAGCATGGCCCAAAAAGAAAGGGTCCTCTATTAATTATATATATGGAGATGACACCGTAGCGTATACCCTCTTTTGTGGTCTAAAAAGGATTTTTATCTTTGAAAAATATAATTGCAGCGCCGATGTACGAGGACATCCCTCAAAACTGTGTTAGAATGTGGGGATGGAATGTGCCTACAACAAAACAAAGCCTTTTACCTCATTAATTAGGGTCAGCTACATGGATTCTTTGCCTCCATTCAGATCTATCTTGAAGCAATCTCGAGATTAGATCCAAAAAACTAAGATACTTTTGTAGTCTCATTCCATCACTTCTTGGTTCTTCCTCACCCTCTCTTAGCCAACTCAACATTACAAAACTAGCATCTCCTAATTGGTGCATCAACCGACCTCCTTTGCAAATCACTAAACCACCTTAAGCAGTTTTCTCGCATCTTATCCTCGATCGAAGCTACATCAATTTTCCTTCTGATTGCATCATTCCGAATCCGATCTTTACATGTTTGTCCACACACCCACCTTAGCATTTTCATTTCTACTACTGCCATTCTCTGCACATGTCTATGGTTCACATGCCAACATTCATATCCATAGAACGTAGCAGGTCTCACGGTTGCTTTGTAAAACATTCCTTTGATTTTCAAAGTATTTTTCTTATCACAGAGAACAATAGAGGCTCCTCTCCACTTTAGCCAATCTACATTTATTCTATTAGTAACATCTCCATCAATTTTCCCATTATATTGCAAAAATAGTTCCTAAGTATCTAAAAGAATCTCTCTTTTGAATGTTATCATCACCAATCGTCATCTAAAAAGTAAAAGCTCATCCATGACCTATCTCAAGCCCGGGTAAATTGAGGAGGGTTGCACGTTAGATAGTTGACAACCAACACATGAGAGATAAATTCCTTAGGATCTAAAAGTATCTCTTTTCTAAATGTTATCATCAGCAATCTTCACCTCAAAAGGAAAAAGTCAGCCATGATCTATCTCAAGTCCGTGTAAATTGAGGAGGGTTGTACGTTAGGTAGCTGACGATCAACACATAAGAGACAAATTCCTAAATAGTGTTCTTTTTAAGAACACTGTTTAAGAATTTATCTCATAACAGTTCGGTTCTTTTCAACATGGAAAGTACCTATGAGTATAAATATCTTCCCATGGCTGATGAGGAGAGAACGAATTATGACATGTGTTAGGTGTGCCTGGATTTTTCTCAGGTGTGAGGGAGAATGCAAAATATGCAGAGAAGCAGCGATGTACATTGAGAATCTTTTCTTCAGATGCCTGGGAGCTTAATGCTGATGCCTCGCCTGGCCCCGATGGCTTCCCCATTGCCTTCTACAAAGATTTTTGGGGGGTGGTGGGCTTCGAGGTCTGGGAGGTGGTTTCGGAATTTTGTACGGGAAACTTGGGCTTTGATGGGATTAATAGGGCTCTTATTGTTCTTATCCCTAAGTCTCATTCTCCTGTTGCTATTGAGGATTTTCGGCCGATCGCGATTTCGAATGCCTTGTACTTGATTGTTGCGAAAGTGTTGGCGAGGAGGCTTGCGGTGGTGCTGGACGATCTTATCCATCCGTCGCAGGTGACTTTCATTCCTGGACGAAGGATCTCTGATGTCACGGCCCTTGCCTCTGAGATGGTCGACAGTTGGGTGAGGAGAGGGAAGCAAGGGATTCTTTGGAAGGTGGACTTCGCGAAGGCGTACGACTCCTTGGACTGGAGCTTTCTTTGGTCCGTGCTGCGGGCTCGTGGATTCCCGAGTGTGTGGATCTCCTGGGTGCGCCGATGCGTTACCACTGCATCCTTCTCTATCATGCTTAATGGTCGTATCGTTGGTAGCCCTTTCCAGCCTAGAAGGGGCGTCCGGCAGGGGTGCCCTCTGGCACCCATGCTTTTCGTTATTGCGGCGGATGTGCTTCCAAGGATGGCGGATAGGGTGGTCGCGCGCGGCTTCTCATCCGGATTCTCCTGCGACTACAAGAACACTCCAACCCTCCAGTATGCGGATGACACCATCGCCTTCATCGAGGGGGGTTTGGAGGAGGTCCGGGGGATGGCGGTCACTTTGTCGATCTTTAGTGAGCTCTCGGGGCTCCGCATCAACCATTCTAAATCCAAAATGATCCCTCTCAATTGGGGGGACCAGTCTGCGGCGGCGTGCGGCGTGCTGTTGGGAAGTCCCCCTTCTTCTCTTCCGATCGACTATCTTGGCCAACCGCTGGGCGCGAGAAGGTCAAAATTGGTTCATTGGAACAGGGTGATCGACAAGGCGGAGAGAAGACTTGCTGGTTGGAGTGCGGCTATGCTCTCCCGGGGTGGGCGTCTTGTGCTAATCAGATCGGTCCTTGCATCCATCCCAGTTTATTTCCTGTCGAATTGGGCGATACCCGTGGGGATTAAGAGGCGTCTTGAGGGCCTTATGCGGAGCTTCCTGTGGGGAAGAAGGGGTCACGCGTCGCGGGGCATCCATCTGGTGGCGTGGAAAGAGGTGGCCAAAAGAAAATGCGATGGTGGTCTAGGCATTCGAAGGCTTGATCTGGTTAACGACGCGTTGATGCTTAAGTGGGTCAACACGCTGTGGGGCAGCGCCTTCAGGTTCTTCCCTTCCATGCTGCGGGATGTCCTTTGCATCGGGGTGGACATGATGCGGGACGCCAACTCTTTGCGCTCTGGTACCCCTTTCTGGAGGGGGATTGCTTCGACGGTGAGGCGCTACTCTCATTTGTTCAAGCCGGCGCTGGGGGATGGTAATTCTTTCCTTTTTTGGCGCGACGCATGGGCGGGGGACAACTCTCTTGCTTCTTCTTTCCCCCGTCTTAGTGCACTGGCTTCTGACTCTATGGTATCGGTGGCGGCATCTTGGAGCGGGAGCGATTGGTTCCCCACCTTCGCTAGCAACCTTTCCGACGTCCGTTTTGATGACTACTTAAGGCTTCTGCAGCAGCTTTCGGCTGCGCCAAAGCCAACATCTAACAGGGATCATTGGGTTTGGCGCGACGGCACCTTCTCGTCAAAGCGGGCTTTCAACGTCATCTCGCAACACCTGTCCTCTGATCGGAACCTTCTTTGCAAAGATCTTGGGTGGCTGTGGCGCTTAAAGCTTCCGGAGAGGGTGATTTTCTTTCTTTGGCTCTTAAGGCGTGGGAGAGTCTTGACCCGTGATAGAAGGGCTAGGTTTCTCTCGGGGTCTGACTCTATGGACTGTGTGCTGTGTGGCGAAGGTGTGGAGACGCTGCAACACTTATTCTTCCATTGCCCGTGCTCTGGCGCTATCTGGGAGGACCTCGACACTTCTTGGCTCAACACATCCTCGGCTGACTCGTTTTGGGCATCCATGCGATCGGGTGCTGATCGGACACCAAGGGAGTTCCTTAGCCCGTTCGCTTGCATTTGGGCGCTGTGGCTCGCTAGGAACGCTAAGATCTTCAAGGATCAAAGGTTTTACAAGGAGAATGTTTTAGCACACGCGGATCTGCTTCTCAGTGACTGGTTGCTAATGTAATTCATGTTACGTGTGGTGCGGGATCCTCTCGATCCTTTGTGTCTGTACCTCTCTTCTTCTTTCCCTTCTTCTCTTTTCTTCGGTTTTTAATAATATTTGGGGCGAACACCATGACGTGCTTCCCCCGAAAAGCTTTGGTTTCAAAAAAAAAGTCTAGGGAGACATGTGAGAGGGTAGAGCTGCCATGAGTGTGTTGGGATAGCCATAAGTCTTTTTGGAGATCCATTTGCTCAGATTTGACATGTTAGGTTGAAGGAAGGGGCAAAGTTTGCCCACATGTGTGGGCCATTTGGCTGGGTAGAAACAATGTTATTTTCAAGGAGGAAATGCTTTATTCAGAGAATGCAATTGAGCATGCTAGAGCTTTTTGTGAAAGTTGGCGCACGTAATTTTGTATATAATTCTTATAAATATATTTTGGGGGTGGATCTTTAAAGGAGGTCCATCCCATCTTTTCTCAAAAAAATAAAATAAATGTAATATATATTTAAATTTGTTCACATGAGGGATGAGGAATAAGGTGGGATTAGAGATAAATAATGCTTATACTTGTTTTGTTGATTTGATGGATTAGAAAGTGTAAAGTACTATAGCCAGGGACATTATGTATACTATAAACATTGTTGTTCATGAAATCGGTCGCACGAGATGCATATGCCTGTGTGACATGTAGACCAAACCGATTTCATGAATCAGTGCATTATGCGTCCTCCCCGCATATGCAGCCGGCATATGCCTCGCATATTGCTCCAGCATCTCCAACATTCCAATCCTCTCATTCAAGTGCTTAATTCCGTAGATTTGCATCTTCCTCCATTCAATTGCAAGAATATGGCTTGCATTTGTATATAATTGTTATGCATTATACCAATATATATATATTTATATATGCAATTTTTTATGTTTATCTCATGTATTATTTTCGTGAGTATATGCAATTTATCGTCAAATATTTTAATATATGCTGATTGAAGTTTTGCTCATGCAGTGCATGCATGTGTAATGAAGTTTTGTTATTATGAGTAATCTAATACGTGAAGTTTTTATGGCTAAATATTTTTTTGTGATTAAATGTTAGGAAATTAAATGCAGTGCATACATGTCTTTTTTTGTCAGGATGCTTGTGCCCTGTGCTAGGGATGGTCGTGGTTTCCGATTTTGGATGGATGACTGGATGACGGATGGTGCTCTCTGCGACCTTTACCCGAGATTGTATGTGTTGGTTTCAAATAAAGATATTTATCTGCGTGGTCGGACGGCTCATGAATGCCTAATTTTGTGGCTGAACTGTCGGATCAAAAGAGCTGAAGATTTTTTGTGTATGTCTAGCAGGTTATCTAACCTTGAGACACCGTCTGAGGTAAGCGACTCATGGTGCTTGGGAGACAGTTTCTTCTCGGTAAGGAAGGCCTCTATGGTCACCCAACCTTCAGTTGTGGAGCCGATGATCTCGAGAGACTGCGCGGGGATCTGCACTTGGAGAATCCCCTCCAGAATCAAGGTGTTTCTTTGGTTGCTAAGGATAGAGCAGGTGTTGACGACAACTAGAAGAGTAAGGCTCTTTCCTGGGACCGCGGAGGGGTGTAGAAGATGTGGTGAGTTTTCAGAAGATATAGATCATTTGTTCTTTAAATGCCCTTGGTCAGTTGAAGTTTGGAGAAATGTGGCAATTACGTGTCTAAATTGGAGCAACAGGGTCACCTTATGAGAATCCGTTTGCAGAAGGTGGTCGAGCTTAGAGGAAGGGAGATCGAAGATTTGTGCGATTATTTGGTTCCTTTGGCTAGCTAGAATTTTTGTGTCGTTGAGGGGACAGGTTCTACTCCGAAAATGTTCTTGGGCATGCTAGAGTCCTCTTTGAATCTTGGTAGGTGTAATTACTAGCTTACTTATTTATATCATATTTTTTAGATGGCCCTCTAAAAGGAGGTTCATCCCATCATTTTTCAAAAAAATGTTAGGCAATTAAAAGCATATGCTCAACCATCTAATATGAACCGTTTTTCTTTTATCTTCTTTTAGGTACATAAATTCAGTAATAATGTTGGTCATAGATATTTTATTTACATTAAAATTAGAAATCCGCATATAACTGCATATACCCTGCATATGCCCCCGCATATCGCTTATTCAGTATTCGATGGCCTGTCCGAATGTAGATGCATATCGCTTTTCTGAACCTTAATAACTACTATGTCGTCATTTATCTTGGGATAAATTATCTCGAGATAAGGTCCACTTATCCCGCAAATGTTCACTCATCTCGAGACAAAATCCACTTGGCCATTCTTGTTTTCTTCATGTCGTTGCTTGGTACTTATTACGATGGTCCTATTGGCTATTCTTGTTTTCTTCACGTCGTCCCGTCTTCTCCTCGTTGGTATCATGCAACAGTTGGATCTGATCATGTGAAGATTTCTATGGGCAATTATGTCAAGATGGATCTGGCTTGCACTATTGGAGTGAGAGAATGTTACTTTGCCAAAGGCTGCTGGTGGCCTGGGTGTCACATGATTGGAGTCCATGAATGAGGCTCTTCTTCTAAAATGGGTCAGTATGGTTAGGGGAAGAAGTGAAGACTTGCGTTACTGACTAGTTTACACCATTTATAACTTCATCCCCCAAGGCACATTGCCTTATCATCCGAACTTTTATCCTTTGACTTATTGTAAAGGCATCGATTCGGTGTTACTGTGCTTTCAGGAACTCTTTCATCCAATAATTAGTGATGGTAGGTCTTTTGCTTTTTGGGCTAATAAGCAGACGTGCGAGGATCCGTTTTCCTCCAGATTCTCTCGCTTATTTGTCGTGGCTGTTAATCGTGAAGCAAGGGTTTTGGAGTGCGGGTTAGAAGGCAATTGGATGCCTTATTCTTGACGGCTCTGACCAACGCAACGATGCTTAGAAGAGTTTCTTCTTCTTTTAGAGTTCCTTAGACATATTGATAGACCCGCCGATGGATGGGATCATTGGTTGTGGAATGGCAACTCTTTCTTGATGGAAAGAGTCTAAAAAGCTATAACCAGACGACCACCACCTTAGGTAGATGTTTTGGTTCATGACTACAACTTTATTTGAGAGCTAAAATTGCTAAGCAGAATTAGAATTAGGCAGATGTTTTGGTTCATGATTACAACTTTATTTGAGAGCTAAAATTGCTAAGCAGAATTGATTTATTTTTGTGGCTGCTACGTAGGAAGCACATTATGACAAGGGATTGTCATGCAAGATTTTTCCCATATATCTCCAACAATGTCCCCTTTGTGATACTCGGATCGAGACAGTGGACCATCTTTTCTTTCATTGTATGAAGACATCATCAATCTAGATGAAGGTAGACATTGACCGTCTGAATCTTCAAAGTGTGGACGCGTTCTGGGATTTGCTGTTTGAGGCAAAGCATTGACTTAGAGAGGACCTTCTTCAGCTAGTTGCAATTATCTAGTTGCAATTATCTGGGCAACTTGGTTAGCTAGAAATGACATTCTCTTTTCTTTGCAGCATTTTTATAGTAAGAATGCAATTTTCCACGCTAGGGCTCTTCTCGTGTCTTGACTTGTGTAAATCTTCTTGAAACTCTTCTCTGGTTTTTAATATATTTGGGGCAGACACCATATCATATTTTCTTTTTTTTTGACTCAAAAATTATTTAGTTTAACATATTACTTTATTTTCTTTTTTCTTTGTAATTTATATAATTTTTATTTATTTAACTATAAATTCCTACTTTACATATATATTTATAGAATTTATGTGTTAGGAAATATTTACTATCAGTAGGATAGTCTCTATCTTTTTATAAAATATTAGTACCCAAATTATGATTATATGCTTCCATATCCGTATCCATGTTTAATGATATGGTTTACGATTGTCGATATCCATATTATATTCATTTATGTATCCGTATCCAGATTTTAGAAATGATAAGGATATAGTAACACATACATTGTATCCGTATCCATCTGTTTATATCCCTAGCTGCAATCTATGTCTGTTGCAAGAGGAAAGGGTTGTCTGGAATCTTGGCAGCACTACTCCTGGAGATGGTGACACATACGACATGAGTTCTGCCAACCTTAGCTTTTAGAGAAGATGTTGCATTAAGGTTGCTGCTTTCAAACACTATGATGCTTTCAAACACTATGTGGCACAAGATAAGCGATTCTCAAGGTTCCTCTGTGCGCATGATCCTTCTCTCTAGGCACACAATCTTGGTGTTATCTTCCCTAACATGATGTCGCTTTAATCTTTACGGTAAAGATGCGAGCAAAGTTCGTGGCAACGCTACTCCAATCGGGAAGCCCTATTCCCCCATTCAGAACTTTTTGCGACGCCTTATGCAGTGGTTGAGAGGCATCACTCCTTAGTAGAGGACAACACCGAGCCACGGTATTACCGGTGGCGGCGCAACGGGGCCCACGAGTGCCTAGCAGCATCTTCGTAGGTGCTTGATGCCCCAATGAACGCGATACTCGCAAATTTCAAGCTGGCTTCGAGTGATGGTTTCCTTTATCAAGAACCCTAATAGGTAGTGACGAGATGTGGGTTTAACCCATCGTGAGAGGAGAAAGCGCCATCGAGGGCGGTATGAATAGGGCTCCTGATGGGAACCCTAAATAGTCAATACTTTTTTTCCTTAAAGACCCAAAACGGGCCCAATTGAAAAGAGATTAAAAAAATTAGGGTAGAAAAAAGTGAACAACCCATAAAAAATGCATACAAAAAATTATGATTGAAAATGGAGAGAAGCAATAGTTCAAAAAAAAGAATGGACTAAAAAAATGTCGATTTCAAACTTATTAATTATTTTCCCAACTTGGTTGAGCATCATCATTTTCCGATAAATATGGGAGAAAGGGAGAGTGTTATGTAGAATTTTCAGATTCTGCTATTGTTTGAGATGCTCTATATTCGGGTGACCCAATTTCTCCGCATTATCCAGATAGAGACTCAGTACGGCCTCCATTCTCCAGTGACCATCAACTTCAGTATGAGATCCTTCCGAGGTGGCGAGGTCCGTGGAAGAGTGACCTATTTCTCATATTTGCATTGGGTTATTCCCATAACTTCCTTTGTTTGGCCATTCAGAGAGGTGGAGCAGTTTTTCGTGCAGTCTTCCACATGTTGCGGGCCAGAGTACTCCGTGCTAGGTACTCGTTTGTATCGGTAACTCTTATTGATGCAGATACATTGCATACTAGCCAGTCAATCTAGATTTCTCTTGGGATCTCTGTTCACGCTCCATCCACTAGTTATTGTTAACCAGCATGACACAAGAAGCAACATCCTCAGCGTCAACCAACGGAGTATCCATTGAGTCGATATTGTTCATAATGTCTTGTATTCAGTGTGTGTGAGTTCTTTCTATTTGACCAAGCTGAGCATTGCATGCTTCATTTGAAAGGGACTAGGGATTTTTTAAGAATGTCTCAAGCATGTATTACCACACGCTCATGTTTAGTCCCACATCATATATTGGTGGGATGTTGGTGTGTCATGGGGCTATATAAAGAGCCCTACACCCCTGTACTCATTGAGAGATTCATAATGAAATGTCCAATTCTGCGAGGCATTCTTCGATGTTTCATCCTGCTCCTTAGGGAGTAAGGTTCCATGTTAAATCTCCATCTTTTTATTTCTTTATTTGATTATTACTTCCACATTATATTTTCACAGTTACATATGCAAAACAAATTGGGCTATGTTGTATGACTCGTTAACTTGGAAAAAATAAAATACAACTCAATATGTATTTACCAGTAATTCTAGCCGTGGGGAAAAGAAGAAAAGAATATTGTGTGTTTATTTTATGAGGTCTAGGGATCCTTATATAGGACTAAACCCTAGGGTGCTTAGGGGGGAACTTACATAAATACCCCTGTGGGGTTACAATGATAACTAAGGAAACAGTGATAGTAAGGAAACAATGATAAATAAAGAAACATTAATCTAGGGTAATCTCTAACACTCCCCCTCAAGTTGGAGCATATTCATCAATCGTGCCCAACTTGGAAGTTATCCAGGAAAGCCGCTTCTTAGTCACTACCTTGGTAAAAATATCAACAAGTTGAAGATCTGTTGGAATGTGGGCGTGGTTATCTTTCCTCCTCGTACAACATCTTTGATAAAGTGACAATCAATCTCAATATGTTTTGTTCTCTCATGGAACACATGATTGGTAGCAATGTAGGTAGCTGATTTGTTGTCACAGTACAAGGGAATAGGAGTGGATGTAGCAGCATTTAGTTCTTGTAGAAAAGTAAGCAACCATGTGATCTCACATGTAGCCTGAGCCATTGCTCTACATTCAGCTTCAGCACTAGATCTTAAGATGACTGCTTGTTTCTTGCTCCTCCAACTAACCAGGTTTCCTCCTACCATCATGGCATATCCAGTTGTAGATCGACGGTCTTCAGGAGAGCTTGCATAATCGGCGTCAGCATATGCAGTAAGATTTATGTGACCATTTACCCCATAGAAGACTCCTCGTCCTGGCGAGTCTTTTAGGTAGTGAAGGATTTGAACAACATCTTGCCAATGGCTGTAGCATGGTTTCTCCATATATTGGCTGGCTCTGCTTACAACATAGGATATATCAGGTTTAGTAACTGTAAGATATAGAAGTTTGCCAACCAGGCTCCTATATCATGTAGGGTCTTCAAAGAGAGGATCATTGGATGCAGAATGTTTTCTAGGCTCTGCTGGAATTTCTGAGGGTCTGCACCCAAGTAGTCCTGCCTCAGTTAGTATGTCAAGGCAGTATTTCCTCTGCGACGTATGTAAGCCTTTCTTAGTACGTAGGGCTTCTATGCCTAGAAAATAGCGAAGTTGTCCAAGATCCTTGGTGACGAATACTTTTCTCAAGAAAGCCTTGGTTTCTAGTATCCCTTGGTCATTATCTCCAGTAATAATCATATCATCTACATATACAGCAAGAATTGCAATACCAGTTTGCCGTTTCCTGACAAAGACCGAATAGTCAGACGTAGTCCTCTGGAAGCCCATGGTGCCAATCTCCGTACTCAGTCTATCAAACCAAGCTCTTGGACTCTGCTTTAGTCCGTAGATGGCTTTGTGAAGTCGGCATACATACTCCCCCTCGACTTCGTAACCTGGGGGTTGTATCATGTAGACTTTTTCGTCAAGCTCTCCATATAGAAGTGCATTCTTGACATCTAACTGAAACATAGGCCACCCTTTGTTCACAGTCACAAAGATGATAGTTCGTATGGATCCCATTCTAGCCACGAGGGAGAATGTTTCGAAGTAGTCGACTCCATATGTTCGAGTAAAGCCTTCTGCTACAAGTCGTGCCTTTAAACGATCAATAGAGCCATCAGGGGACTGCTTTGTAGTGAAGATCCAACGACATGCAACTGGTTTACATCCAGGAGGGCATTTGACAAGGTCCCATGTTTTCGGGACTGTAATGCTTCCATTTCTTCATTCATTGCCATTCTCCATCCCTCATCTTGTAGTGCACTATGATGATCTTTGGGAACAGAAATAGCCATTATGGCATATGCATATCTTTTGTTAGAGCAAGATAACCCATCAGTAGATGTGAAATGAGATATTGGATGAAGTGTATATTGCCTCTTTGTTCTTCGTAGTGCGATCGGAAGCTCTTGAGGACTATCCGGGGTAGCATTGGTGGGAGCACTTGAGGATGACATAGTGTCCTGCAACAGTGGAACAGGTAAAGGAACATGAACATGATTGGACACAGTTCTTCTTTTGTACACAAAATTTTTTTGAAGCCAAGAAAAGGGGGAGACACTCAGTGGTGTTCACCCCAATAAATTAGATAAGAAAGAGGGTCTAAGTTATAAAAAGCGAGAAGCCCACAAAAGGAGGCGATACAGCCTCCAGTCGGGGCAAGGAAAAATAAAAAAGAGAATCAGCTACCACTCCAGTCATCCACCAACCCAGCCGCGCGAATGAGCACGTTCTCCTTGTAGAAACGTTGCGCAGAGAAAATGGCACCACATCACTAGCTCGCACCCAAGCCATAAGCGGGTCTTCCCAAAGCCCACGAACCATAGGGCATTCAAAGAGAACATGATCAAGGGATTCCACATCCGAATCACAGCACACATATATTAGAGACAGAATGCAGCATCCTGGAGCAGCGGTCTCTCGTCAGAAGCCTTAATCTGCGGACCAACCATAAGAAGAAAACGATGCGCAAGGGCAGACCCATCCTCCAGAAAAAACAATAGTCTCTCACCAAGGAGTCAGAGCGAGCAGGCGGATCCGCAAGTAACACATCATACGCCTTCCGAATCGAAAAGCCACCGTCCCTCCATACCCAATGATCCATACCCTCGGAAGACGAATTCGCATCACCAAGGACGTCCAGAAGGGCAAGAAAGTCAGCCATCCTCTGATCCGAGAAATTCGCCCCAAAACGAGGGTACCAACAATCATTCTCCCAGCAACAAGCAACCGAGGCATTCTTGTCCTCCACTAACGCAAAGAGACACGGGAAACAGACATAAAAGGGATCCCCCCAACCAGCTGTCCTTCCAAAATAAGAACGCACGGCTGTTTCCCAGCACAGGTCTAAAGCTCGCTCGATTCCTCAAGAAGACCTCCTGAACACCACGCCAGAAAGGAGAGCGAGCACGCACCACCCCCAACCTGTCCTCCCCAGCCCATTCCGCCCCATGAAGCTCCCTCAGAACATCAACAAAGAAATTTCCACCCCTTCCCCAAACCCTGCTCGCCCACTTAAGAAAGAAGGCGTCATTGACCAACTTGAGGCGCCTAACACCCAACCCCCCTCCTGCTTCCCCCTCGCCACCTCCCCCCAAGCTACAAGGTGAAACCCCCTCCCCGACGCACCCGATTTCCCCCACAGAAACCTTTTGAAACAAGACTCAAGTCTCCGACAAATCCCAGCTGGCAAACGACGAGTAGACAAAAAATGCACTGGAATAACAACAAGAACCGACCGAAGTAGGACCAACCTTCCTCCCTTCGACAGGAGCGCCGCGCGCCAACCCGCCAGTCTCGCCTCCACCTTCTCAGCGACCACACTCCAGTCCCTAAGTCTGGGCCTCCCAACCACCAACGGGAGACCAAGGTAGTCAATCGGCAACACCCCCAGATTAGACCCCAGAATCCTCCCACAATCAAGCGCCAAATCCACCGTCAAGCCAAAAGGAATAACCTTTGACTTGGCACCATTAATGAGCAGCCTCGAAATCTCGCTAAAGAGCTCAAGAGTCATCGACATGGCAGCGACCTCATCAACACCACCTTCAATGAAGCACAAGGTGTCATCCGCAAATTGTAAGAGCGACACCGACATGACACCCTTGGAGAAGCCCTTCGAAAGTCCAGCAGCAACAACCCGATCAACCATACGAGCCAAGACATCCAAAGCTAAAACAAAGAGGAGGGGGGCCAGCGGGCAGCCCTGCCGCAGGCCCCGTCTCGGCTGGACTAACCCCCTCTCCAAACCACCACTAACCAACACCGAGAAGGACACTGTAGTCACACAACGCCGCATCCAAGAAATCCACAGCTCCGGAAACCCCGCCTTCTGAGGACCGACCAAAGGAAGCTCCAATCAATGCTATCATAATCTTTGGCAAAACCAATTTTCCAAAGCACCCCCTGCCTCCCCGACGAGCTCCAATCAGCCACCAAATCCAAAGCTACCGCAATACAATCAGATATTTGTCTCCCCCGAATAAAAGCAACCTGAACGGGAGAAACAAGCGAGTCAAGAACTCTAGCAAGCCTCCGAGCCAGCACCTTTGCCATAATTAAGTAGATGGCGTTCGAAATCGAGATGGGGCGGAAGTCCCCAATATCCTCCGCCGCAGTCTTCTTGGGTATCAGCAGCAACAAGGCCCTGTTAAGCCTATTGAATCCCGCATTCCCCGCGCAAAACTCCACAACAACCTCAAAAACTTCTTCGCCCACCAAATCCCAGAAGTCACGAAAGAAAGCCACTGAGAAACCATCAGGCCCCGGTGATCCGTCGTGATTAAGCTCCCTCACAGCCTCCTTAGTCTCCACCAACGAGATCGACCTAATAAGTATAGCGCAGTCCTCCTCCGAGACCTTGGGCAGCCCCAGCCCCAACCACCTCCAAGACCTCGGGGAGCACCTCGACATGACGCCCCTGAAGTGCTCCACAATAGCACGCCCCATCGCGCTATCCCCTACAAACCTCTCCCCATCAACATAAATAGAGTGCAGAGAATTGTTACGCTTCCTTCCACTAGCCACCCGGTGAAAGAATGCTGTGTTTGCATCGCCATCTTTGAGACACTTCAACCTGGAACGCTGACGCCACTCGATAGCCCTCTTCTTGTCCTCCTCAGCCACCCTCTTCTGCGCACATGCCCGCTCACACAGCTCTTCCGCATTCAGATCCCTCTCGTTTTCAACAGAATCGAGCCTCCTAATAACCTCCTCAACCTCCGATCTTATTGCCACCCTAGACTCCCGCGACTCCCTCTTAAAAAGCGCCAACCTTTTCCGCAAAGAATCGAGATTCCGGCCCAATCTTAAAGCCGCAGACCCCTCAAAGGATGAGGAAGCCCAAAGCTCGGCCACAACGTCCCTGAAACGAGGCTCCAGGATCCAGTAACGTTCGTATCTAAAGAGGCCCCTTAGTAAACGGGTCTCACCAGAGTCCCACATAATTGGCGAATGATCCGAAAAAGCCCTGGGTCTAGAAGTAACCGAGCAAGAGGGAAACATCTCCATCAAACTACCGGAGGCCAAAAATCGATCGATCCGAGATCGAGAACTGCCGCTCCTCCAGGTGTATGTGATATCAGAAGCCACCAAATTCTCCAAAGCCAAGGAGTCCACAAGCTCAACAAAACCAGAGGACCCCGGGTTCCGGCCCCCCCTCGCCCGGGGGCGATCCGATGAGTGAAGAGTCACATTGAAATCTCCCCCATTGATCCAAGGGAGCCCCTCAAAAGCAACGGCCGCCACACGCAAGTCCTCCCAAAGCTCGTTCCTTTTAATATGACAGCAAGGCCCATAAATGCAAGAAAAAGCGATCGGAGAGGCCGTCTCACCCCTCACAAGCACCACCGATAGCATATCTCCCCTGAAGAGAAGAAACGAACGAAAAAGCCGCCGACCTCCACGCAATGAATAAGCCCCCCGCCGCACCAACCGCATCCAGGGCCCTAAAACCATCCATCGTACCCGCACCAAAGGAACGCCACAGAGCATCATCAATCCCCCTTAATTTCGATTCCTGGATCAGAGCAATATCGCACCCCAATCGGAAAGCCTGGCGCCCAACGCCTTTCTCTTCTCACCCTCCCCTAGCCCCCTCACATTCCAGGATAGAACCTTCATTAAAAAAAGATGGCGACGCCCTCCAGTTTGCGAAAGGCCAACCGCCTCCGCCACAACATCTCTCAACGAAGCACAAGAATGAAGGGGCGAGAATCCCGATCGGGATCTGCTCCTCCTACGGTATCTTTTCCCGATCTCTTATCAGAGCGTCTCCCCAAGTCGTAGACATCGTCCGCATCCATAGCACCCACCACAGAGCTCGGCAAGGCGAGGAGAGGCGAGCCCTCATCAGCTTTAGAATAAGGCCCCAGAATGGATCCCGAGTTCGATCCCACCACTTTACCCATGACATTTTCCGAAAAAAGGAGTGACCCAGACACGGTTGGACCGGTATAAGGATCTTGAAGCACGTTCGCAATAGGACCCGCCCCGATGAAGGGCCCTTTGAGTCTCAAGATGGGATCCGTATCCGAATCCGCGGAGGAGAAAGAACCCCAGAGTCCAATATCCATTCCGAAACATCCGGACTGTGACATGAAATAAATGCGTAAACACTACCTGAAGAGTTCGCCGAGGCAGATGTGCTGGCAGAGGCAGGGCTGCGATGTCCGAGTGACCTCCTGTCGTATCAGTAGAGGCAGGAGGCATGATATCTCGTAGTCTGGCAACGAGGTCGTCAAACCTCTGGTCGGGGGTAGATGGCGGGGTAGAGACAGTATGCTGGGCTACACGTGCAGAGGCAGGAAAACCATGCTAAGAATAGCATGTGTCTTTCGTATGACCTGAGCGATGACAGAAGGAACATGGCGGACGAAAGCGACCGCCTCGACCGCGAGGTCCACGGCCACGAAAGGAGGACGTACCCCTGCCACGTGAAGCATCCCATTGCCGAGGGAGGTGGTGTAGACACATGAGAAGGAACCGAGATTCAGCTTAGTCGCCGATACACCTTCCACTGGAGGAATAGTCGCATCTGCCAATATCTATGAGCGGGCCGCATCATATTCCGGGTTTAGGGCCGCTAGCAAGACCCCCACCATTGTAGCATTCGGAACGTCTTCTACTGCTCAGGGGTCGCTGTCAAAGGAATGATGCTGTAGAGCTTCTCAAACATCCCCCGTAGGGATGTATACAATGAATGCAACGGGCGACCATTCTGTTTGACCGTAAAGATATCATACTGCAGTTGAAGAATCTTCGTCTCGTTCTTCATTTGTGAGTACGTAGCTGCAAGAATATCCCACATGGCCTTAGCCGTGGGCTGATGTAGAACATCATTGGCTATCTCCATTGTCAGAGTGCCAGAAAGCCAGACCTTGGCATACGAGTCATCGACCTCCCATGAGGCGTAAATCCCCGTCTTCTCAACCGGCTAATCTTCGGTAAGAATGTGCTTCTTACCATTGGACTTTATCAGGCTCATGAACTGCATTTCCCAGAGCTCGTAATTCGTCCCATTCCATTTTGACGATAGGCGCTGGACCCTTGAATGCGCCAATGGAGGGCATGTCAACCTTGTTGTCAGACATATTGCCGGAGGAGAAGATCTAGGGTTTGTAGACTAATAAAGAAATGTCTACATAAACATGAAGGGTTATGAGTGCATATGTAGACTTATGCACTCAAACCCATGCACAGAAGAAAGAGAGAGGGAACGACGGTGGAGGGGGAGGTGCCGACGGAGAGGAGATCAGCGGTGGAGAGAGAGGACGACGGCGACGGCGGGTGAAGTTCTAGGGTTTAGGGTCGGTGGCGGTGGATGGAAGGGCTAGGGTTTAGGGTGGCTCTGATACCATGTTGTAGGAAATGAAAGACTTGTTTATTCCAGAGAACCCTAGGCTCTCTTATATAGAGAAAGCCTATGGGTAAATTACATAAGGAACAATACCAAATATCACAATGCATTAGGAAGAAAGGAGTAGTGCGACGAGACTCAGTTCTAGCAGGAAAGGAAACTCTATGATGTTTTCCGAACTGACATGCTTCACACTCAAAGGGTTTTAGCTTAGATAGTTCAGGGAACATCATAGAGAGAGCCTTGGTAGAAGGATGTCCCAGATGAAGATGCCATAGAAGGGGATCGTCAGATATGGAGGTAGCGCCAGCAAAGTTGGAAGTAGACGGGCTGTTGAGGTAATATAGGCCATTCCTCTCATGTCCCCCACCAAAAATATGCCTCGTCCGGATGTCCTGAAAATAGCAGCAGAATTCATAAAAAATAACACGACAATGTAGCTCACGACATAGCTTCTGAATATATAAAAGACTGAGCAGGAAGGCAGGAGCACAATGCACATCTGTCAGTCGAAGTTTGTTGGAGAAGTCAATAGTTCCAACAGCAGTAACGGGAGAATGATCCCCATTGGCAACACGAACGCTCTTTACAGTGGGTAGAGGGTTGAGATGAGGTGAGGAGAACTTGCATCTCCCGTTAGATGAGTGGAAGCACTAGAATCAATAATCCAATGCATGTTGGTAACAGAGACTGAGTTGGCTACTGTACATGAGGTAGTGGCAAGGCAGCAGTAGCAGCAGTGCAGTCGTGTCTTTAGTAGAGGGAGCGGAATCATTTAGAAGTTGTCGTAGACGAGTATAATCAGAAGCAGTGAATGGAGTATGTTGTCCATCTGTACTCTGAGTAGTTGTATTATTGTTCGTATCATGTGGTTCATCGTCATAAGTGTTATGAGCACTTGGTTTGCTTGCCAAATGTTGTCCAGCAACGCTCAGAAGGATGATTCATGCGACCACAGTGTACGCATGTAGGAAACGACCAGTAGAGAAATTACGACCACGACCTCGTCCAAGGTCGCGTCCACTACTAGAGTCACGTCCGCGGCCACGACTTTCGGCCTCCGGGATAAGACTGACGTCCTCTGTGCCCAGATGAATAGTGGGCTGTTGTATCTGTAGAAGAATGAACTAGAGAATTTTGAATCGGAGCCTCCCGTTCTTGTAGTCGACCGAATATGGTTTCGATCATAGGCAATTTATCTGCCATAAGAAATTGATCTTTTGCAATTTTGTATTTCGAATGAAGCCCTGAGAGGAACCTGTAAACCTGCCACTCAGCACATTCGCCTATTTGTTTATCACAGCATGCAGGTTGAAACATCAGGTTGAAACATAAGAAGTTCCTCAAACAGGCTTGTAAGTGTCCGGTAGTATTCAGTTAGACTGTCTCTTCTTGATTAGTAGACCAAATTCTTGTGTATATATCAGAAAGACGAGACTTGGTTGTTTTCTGGGAATATGTGTGCTCAAGATTTTCCTACATGGCTTTAGCAATACTTTATATAAGAGATTTGCAACAATATTTGGATCTACACTATTTGTCATCCAAGTAATTACCTGGCAATTGTCGACAACCATGCTTCATAATCTGCATCAGTGGTAGAGGGAGGAGTCTTCGTAAGGATGACACTCTTTCGATGGCCACTAATAAATATCTTGAAGGATCGAGACCATAGAACATAGTTTCGGAGCCTTTCAACTTGATAGATGTGCCTTGTACCATCAGAGAAGGAGGATACATAGGCTTGGTCTCGATGGACGTCATGATAGCGTTCTAGGTCAACAAAAAGTGACCTAGATGCAGTTGTAGTTGATATGTAGAACCTCCTTAGTTGCACATTTTTGGAGAGTTGTGGAGGCTCAACGCCCTAAACCAAAGTCGAACAGAGGCCTAGGGCAGCAGCAGCAGACGCCTCAGGCGACAGAAGCCTAGGGCAGCACGAGGGGCGCAAGAGCGCTAGTGGGTGCACGAGCCCTCGCGCAGGGCGCTGGGGCGCAGGTGGGGGGGCGCGGAGGCAGGATCCAGGCGCGGTGCGCAGGGGCCAGACACGAAGCCCTAGCGTGGAGACGGCGGGGCCCTAGCGCAAGGGGGCGACAGAGATGTGCACGGAGCCCTCGCGGCAGGGGCGCAGGGGCACGAGCGTGGCAGCAGAGCGCAGGTGCGCGGGCGCTACAACAGAGCTTAGCGCGGTAGCGCGCACGGGGGGAGGGGGCAGAGCCTAGCGCGGGGACTGGAGACGGCAGAGGAGGAAGGGGCGGGCGGTGATGGATAGATGTTAGGTTAGAACACCGGTCTAGGACTGCTGCTCTGATACCATGTGGAGAAAAGAAGAGAAGAATATTGTGTGTTTATTCTGTGAGGTCTAGGGATCCTTATATAGGACTAAACACTAGGGTGCTTAGGGGGGAACTTACATAAACACCCTTGTAGGGTTACAATGATAACTAAGGAAACAATGATAAATAAAGAAACATTAATATACGGTAATCTCTAACACTAGCCTTCTTCACCATCAGGTTCATTCCTCTTGGAGTACCCATCGTTAATTTTTGGCCTTTTTTTGAAAGATAAAAGTATCATAAATGCCATCCGAGCTTGGAGGGCACGTGTATGAGGGATGAAGGTAGCAACAATGAGTGTAACACAGAAGATAGGGCACTAGCTAAATCTCTCTTTCTCACTCCATTTTGCATGATTGCATTTTGTTTAGTGGCTGACAAGGAATGGGCACTTGGCTACCAAGTTCGAGAACTTCTAGAACCATGCTTTTGGACTCTGCTTAAGGTCATAAATAGCCTTGTATAGCCTGCAAACCCTCTGACACACCCCCTCAGCAGCAAACCCAGGTGACTGCTTCATGTAGACCTCCTCCTGTAGCTCACCATAGAGGAAGGCATTCTTCACATCAAGCTGATACGTGGGCCAATCTCGTGTCACAACGGAAAGAAAAATACGCAAATTAGAATGTCTAGCCACTGGAGAGAAAATATCCTGATAGTCCACCCCATATATCTGGGTGAACCCACATGCCACAAGTCTCGTCTTATAGCGATCCACACTGCTAGCCGCATGGTGTTTCACAATGAACACCCATTTGCATCCCACAACAAATGCGTCAACTGGAGCAGAAACAAGACTCCACACACCACGTGACTGTAGCACGACCATCTCCTCCTCCATAGCCCATCACCTGCGTCTATCCTTCAATGCTTCGTGATTCCGTGGAATTTCCACGGCAGATAGAGCCGCTACAAATATATGAAATTCCTCTGTTAGACGATGAAAGGAAACCTGAGAAGCAAAGGGGTATGAAGCACAAGATCGCTTCTACTTTCAAAATGAAATAGGAATATCCAGGTCAGAGGGAACACCCTCCATCTGTGTGCTATTTTTCTGCAATGATTCCTGCACAGATATATCTCCTGACCCATCGTTAGAAGCTATGTTATCAAAACAAACCTGGGGCTCCATGGATAATGGGCAATGGCCGTGAGCAGAAGCAGTCTGACGAGTGTAGAATTTAGGTAAAGATGGAACAAGTGGCGCATGTGACTGGGTAGTAGCGGGGGGTGGTGGTGGTGGTGGAGGTGAAGGAGTTGGTGGAGGTGGTACAACATGCACAGGAGGAGATGGCATGCATATTTCATCATCTAAGTCCGGTGAAGCCAACCTATCAGCTGTTGTTGGGGAAAACCAATGACTTGATATTCATAGAACCCCTGGGCTCTCTTATATAGGAGAAAAACCCTTGGGTAAATTACAAGAAGGTTCATGAAGAAATGAAAATACATAAATAACACAAAAATATAATAATAATAATCTCAATACTCCCCCTCAAGTTGGAGCATATATGTACATCGTGCTCAGCTTGGAATAACATCTTTGGAAAGGGCCTCCAATAAGTGCTTTAATGAATATATATGCAGTCTGATCTTCAGTAGAAACATGAGAGATAAATATGAGACTCTTCTGAATCATGTCTCTTGTATAGTGGCCATCCACTTCTATATGCTTTGTACGCTCATGAAATGCATGATTATTTGCGATAAATAGTGCTGCCTGATTATCACATAGAAGTTGCATAGGAAGAGGTACATCAATAGCAAGATCAGTCAGAACCGACCTGACCCACATCATCTCTGGGCATCCCTTAGCCATGGCCCTGTATTCGGACTCTGCACTAGATCTTGCCATTACAGTCTGCGTCTTAATTTTCCATGACACGAGTGATTTGCCAACAAATATAACAAACCTAGAAATGAACTTCCTGTCCCTAGGCGTAATCTGCATCTGCACATGCTGTGATGTCAAGAGACGTGTCTCTGCTAAATGAGACCAATACCTGGTGAGGACTTCAGATATCTCAAATCATATAAGCAGCATCCATATGCATATATCTAGCCTGGTGATGGTAACATATAAGACCTTCCCTACTAGTTCCCTATATCTCCTCTTATCTATCTCCTTAGTATCATCATCATATAATCTCATACTTGGATCCATAGGAGTAGTAGTATGCTTGTACCCTGTCATACCTGTCTCTAATAGACGATCAATAATTAATTTCATTTGGGTCATCACAAGACCATGCTGGTTCCTGACTAATTCTAATCCAAGGAAGTATTTGAGATTGCCAAGATCCTTGGGCACAAACTGCTGACCTAGGAACTCCTTGGCTGCCTGAATCCATGCTTATCATCACCAGTGACAATAATATCATCAACATAGACAAGAATAGCAATTGTACCTCTCCGTGTTCTCTGAACAAAAAGTGAGTGATCCACAGTGGACCAAACAAATCCCTAATGCTTTATCTACTCTGAGAGC
The DNA here is from genome assembly GCA_037367405.1 of Ottelia alismoides. Classification (NCBI taxonomy): domain Eukaryota; kingdom Viridiplantae; phylum Streptophyta; class Magnoliopsida; order Alismatales; family Hydrocharitaceae; genus Ottelia; species Ottelia alismoides. The sequence goes on from JAZKJV010000584.1 coordinate 554,669, forward strand.
TTCTGGTACCAAGATAGGACTCTACTTCAAGCTGTAAATCGCCTTGCGAAGCCTACATACCTTCCGAGACCCCCCCTCAGTAGCAAATCCTGGTGGCTGCTGCATATAAACTTCCTCATGTAAATCTCCACGTAGAAATGCATTCCTTACATCAAGCTGATAAAGAGGCCATTCACGTGAAACAACAGCTGATAGGAGAATGTGTAACGTTGAGTGTCTGGCCACTGGAGAAAAGGTGTCATGATAATCCACCCCATAAGTCAGGGTGAAACCACATGCTACAAACCTTGCCTTGCAGAGATCCACACTGCCATCTGCTCGCTGCTTCATCGTAAATATCCATTTGCATCCCACTATAGATGCACCTGGAGGGGCAGAAACAACACTTACAGGTACCACGAGACTACAAAGCGGCCATCTCCTCTTCCATGGCAAGTCGTCAACTGCTATCCTGTATGGCCTCCTAACATGTTCCTGGTATAGTAGTGGCTGAGAATCTCATAACAAATTTCTTGTATTCCCTTAAAAAATGATCCAAGGAAGCATGCACAACTAAAGGGACTTAACACATTTGCGACGGGGCTTCCTTAAGGCAATAGGTACATTAAGGTCATTAGCCTCTTTGTTCTTTGTTATCAGATTCTCTTGTGTAGTATCCTGTGGATCAAGCATATCACTAGTGCCATTAGTAGAAACAATGTGTTCATCGTGTTGGATGATTGGGAAGGCGTATGAGCAAAGGGTCGAGTAGAGGACCTGTGAAAAAAAAGAGGTAGGAACTGAGTTATGGTAGACGGAGGTGATGGAGGAGGTGGAGGAGGAGGAGGTGGTGACTGAGACTCATCATGAGGACTTGTTGGTGGAGATATCGGTGGTGGAGGAACGATGATATCCTTACCAGAGTTAGCATTAGACAACCTATCACCTGTAGGAGAAAAATACATTATAGACTCAAAAAATGTTACATTTGCTCTCACATATATTTTCTTTCAACTGGATCAAAACATCGATACAATCTTTGGGTACGAGAACAACCAACGGACACACATTTGATAGCTATAGGAGAGAGCTTGTCATGACCACGAGTAAAACTGTGGACAAACGTCACAAATCCAAAGATTTTGGGGGTAAGTGAGAATAAGTCCTCGGGAAATACAATCAAGAAAGGAACTTTTTCTCCAAGCACAATGGACGACATGCGGTTCACTAAGTAACATGCAATAAGAATCGCATCACCTCAGAAAGAATGTGGAGCTCGACTCTGAATCAAAAGAGTCCATCCAAAATATGACGACGTTTGTGTTCAACAATACCGTTCTGTTGTGAAGTGTTAGTACACGAAGTTTGATGAACAACACCAATAGATCTGAGGAAGTCCGATAATTGTATAGTAGAAAACTCCAAGGCATTGTCGGTGCGAATAAACTTCACATTTGCAAGAAAAATATTTTTAATCTCAATAATGGAAGATTTGACAATAAGACCAACTTTCGACTTATTCTTCATCAGAAATATCCAAGATAATCTAGAATAATCATCTATGGCTACCATATAAAATCGATGTCCCTGATGATCATGAACACGACTAGGACCTCGGATATCAAAGTGAACCAACTCAAACAACTGACCACTATGGCAACTCTGATGGCTTGGAAAAGAGGAGCGATGGTGCTTCCCAAGCTAACACGTCTCACACTCCAGGCTAGTACAAGTAGAGATCCGTGGGAGGGCATGACACAACTTCTGCAGAGGAAGGTGTCCAAAGCGAAGATGCCACAGAAGAAACGAGGAGACATGTCCAGAAGGGATAGTAGCAGCCCCTGCACAAGAAGGCTGGACAAGTCTGTAGAGTCCCCTCTGCTCACGACCACATCCAATCATCCTTCCTGTGAGTATGTCCTGAAACAAAAGAGAAGAAGGATCAAATATGGCACGACAATGCAAATCTTTTGTAATATGGCTAATAGACAAAAGATTCGTCTGAAAAGCTGGAGCATGTAAGACATTTTGCAGACGCATCGAGGGAGTTAGAACAATCTCCCCCTGTCCAACAATAGGTAGATGAACCCCATTGGCAATAACCACTGATCTACCCGGAGGGATAAATCTGTAAGAAGTAAATTGTGCTTGATCACCACATATATGATGAGATGCTCCAGAGTCCATGATCTAGTCAGACAAATCTGAACTGCTGGTACTAGTAAGTGCATAAGCAATACCTGACGAGCTTGAAGAGGCTTTAGCAATATCTGCGACATATGAAGAACCTGCAGGCGAAGTAGTTAGAGTAGTCATCATCTATCATAGCCTGGAAACAATATCATCAAAGCGTGCATCATGAGTCATTGCAGGTGTAGACGGAGGCTCGATCTGCTCATCAACTCGAGCGGAGTATGGATACCCATGCTTCTGATAGCATGTCTCCTCGGAATTACCAGGACGGTGGTAATGTAAACATGGACCTTGTTGACGACCTGCTCCTCGACCACGTGGTCCTTGGCCACGGAACTGCGAAGTATTCCCTCTGCCACGAGATACTGCCATAACAGAAGGAGTCTGAGCCACAGTAGTAGTGATGTAGTAATTCTGCTCAGTCTCTTGTAAATCTCTTTCATTGGAGGTATTGTCTCTCCTGTAAGAAGTTGAGTACGTGCTGCATCATTCTCATAATATAGAGATGACAAAAGTACTCCCGTCATGGTTGCATTGTGTTACGACTGTTGTTGCTCAGTGCTCGTAGTAATAGGCATGAAGCTATGCGGACGCTCAAACATGCCTCTAAGATGGGAGAAGTGAGCATGGAGAGGTCGACCATTCTGCTTTATCGAAAAAATATCAAACTCCAAGTCTGCAACTGTAAAATTTTTTGCTCTCATTTTTCGCCTATTCAGAAGTGGCTGTAAGATATCCCACATAGGTTTTGTTTGGGTTGATTGACAATATCATTGGCAATATCCATGGTGAGCGTTCCGGAGAGCTAAATGCTAGCATAGGCATCATTTTGCTTCCAAGAAGCATTAGCACCAGTCTTGTCCTCCAACTCTGGATCCGTCAAAATGTACTCCTTGTTATGGCACTCCATAATGGTGCGAAACTGCATGAACCACAACTCCTAGTTGGTCCCATCCATCTTCACGATGGGAGGTAGGCCCTTGAAGGCACCGGACGAAAAAACATCACCCTTGTTCTCTGACATGGTAGCAGGAATGCTGAAATCTGGAACAAAACTGAGGAGTAGACTTTTATAAATGAGTCTACGTAATCACATATAGAAGATTGGTTGTATTTGTAAACTCATACAACCACCCTCATCTCTTGTTGTTTTAGGCCAGGGTTTCCAAGCACAACGGTACGTGTTGATGCACGCAGATGTGCGGACGATGCTCACAGGGGCACGCAGATGCACATGAAATGCCTACAGGTGCATGCAGGATGCATGCAAGATGCATGCACAATGCACACGACTGCATTTGCACACCTGTGTGCATGGTACAGTGGCACTGGGCACATATGCGCACCGTGTGTGCAGGGGCAGGAACGGGCATGCACATGCACAGGGGGTCGCATGGTGCAGGTGGGGCGGCCGTGGGGGGTCGCCGTGCAGGGCGGGGTGCCAGGGGTTGCAGGGTGCGGGGGTGACCGTGCCAGGGTAGGGAGGGGGGTCGCAGGCGCAGGATGGGGCACGAATGACCGTAGGGTACAGTGGACCGGTCGTGGGGTGTTGTGGGCCGGCCGTGGGGGGTCGCTAGGAGGGACACGCAGGGAGGAGGGGGCGCACAAGAGAGAGGAAGGTGGGGTGTGGGTGGTAGGGTTAGGGTGGGATACAGGAACCTTGGTCTAGGACCGTTGCTCCGATACCATGTTGGGGGAAAACCAATGACTTGATATTCATAAAACCCCTGGGCTCTCTTATATAGGAGAAAAATCATTGAGTAAATTACAAGAAGGTTCATGAAGAAATGAAAATACATAAATAACACCAAAAGATAATAATAATCTCAACGCATGTAGGAGAGAAGTACATTACACTAAAAAAATGTTAAATCAACATTGATATAGTATTTTCTACGCAAAAGGTCATAACGCCGATATCCCTTCTGAGTCTTGGAGTGCCCAAGAAAGACACATTCGACAGCTCTGGAAGCGAGCTTGTCAAGACCAAGAGTCAACTGGTGAATGAAAGCAACAAAACCAAACACACAAGGAGTGAGTGAGAATAACTCCTTCTCAGGGAAAGCTATGGAGAAATGAATTTTCTCATCCAAGACAGACGATGACATACGATTCACCAAATTGCATGTTGTGAGAACTGCATCACCTCAAAATGAATGTGGTGCACGACTTTGAATAAAAAGAGTTCGAGTAACATCAAGAAGACGATGATGCTTTCTCTCAGCAACACCATTTTGCTAAGAGGTGTCAGGACAAGATGTTTGATGAATAATCCCTTTAGATGAAAGAAAATGAGATAGATCACGAGTACAGAATTCCAAAGCATTGTCAGTTCGCACAAACTTCACAAAAGTAGAGAAAACATTCTGCACTTTAGTGTAATAAAGGTTTTGTTCGCATCCCTTGCTTTAGATTTATTTTTCAAAAGAAGCACCCATGACAATCGTGAAAAATTGTCCACAACTAAAAGATAAAATCTGTCCCTGGTGATCAGACACACGACTCTGACCCCAAATGTCAATATGAAATAACTCAAAAAGGGAGCTACTGCTCTGACTGTGACGACTGGGAAAGACAGATCAATGATGCTTTCCCAACTGACAAGATTCACACTGAAAGAAAGAACTAGGTGAAATAAGTGGCAACATATGACACATCTTCTAAAGATGGAGATGACCAAATCGAAGGTGCCAAGTGAATGGAGGGGCTGATCCAGATGAACGAGAAGATATGCCTGCATAGGGAGTCCGAACTAGACGATAAAGGCCACCCTGCTCACAACCACACACACTCACTTTGCCCGTAAGAATTACCTGAAAAAAGAGAGATGATGGGTCAAAAATAGCTCGGTAGTGCAAATCCTTTGTAATCTGATTAATGGAAAACAAATTCATAGAGAAATCTGGAGCATGTAGTACATTCTGCAGACACATCGAAGGTGTCAAAGTGATCTTCCTATGTCCTGTGATTGAGGAATGAGTCCCATCAGCTATCACAACTGTTCTCCCTGGCGGAACCTATTTGTATGACGTAAGTTGATTTTTGTCGCCACATAGATGATGTGTCGCACCGGAGTCCATAATACACTCTGTAATGTCAGATCCATGACATGATGTAAAGGCATAAGTACCTGAGGTGCTAGCTGTAGTAGAGGTACTGGCAGAAGCTGAGGCTGCCACATCTGATTGTTCTCCTGAAGATGGTGACACGGAAGGAGGTATAATATTCCTCAGTCTGGCCACGAGGTGATCAAACCGCTCATCTAAAGTAGAAGCAGCAGGTGACTTAATCTGCTCTTCAACGCGTGCTGATGCCGGGAACCCATGCTTGGAGTAGCATGTCTCCTCGGTATAACCTGGGCGATTAAAGAAAGTACATGGCTGACGAGTGCGACCTCCTCTACCACGAGGTCTGCATCCACAGAAGATAGAATGGCCTCCTCTTCCTTGAGAAGCTGCCATGGCCGAGAAAGTCCGACTAAAGGTTGTGGAAGGAGTAGTAATCCTGTTGAGCTTACGGAACGCTTCCTCCATGAGGTGGGGGGAATAGTGGTATCCGCTGGAATATGGGAGCGAGCAACATCATATTCAGGATCAATGGCTGCTAGGAACACCCTAACCATGGTAGCATTCCTATATGTCTTCTGTTGCTCTGGAGTTGCTGTTAGAGGCATGAAACTGTGGAGCTTCTCAAACATCCCACACAAGGATTTATACAATGAACGCAAAGGACACCCATTCTGCTTGATAGTGAATATGTCATGCTGGAGCTGGAGGATCTTCGTCTCGTTTCTCGCTTGAGAATATGTTGCTGCGCGGATATCCCACATCGCTATAGCAGTAGGCTAATGTAACACATCGATGATCTCGATCGTCAATGTACTAGAGAGCCAAACTTTGGTATAAGTGTCGTCCGCCTCCCACGAGGCATTTACCCCCGTCTTCTCCACTGGTTCCTCCTCGGTAAGAATATGCTTCTTTCCATTTGACTTCATTAGGCTCATCGAACTGCATAGCTCAGAGCTCATAATTTGTCCCGTCCATTTTGACAATAGGCGTTGGACCTTTGAATGCGCCTGTGGCAGGTACATCAAATTTGTTCTCAGACATATTGCCGGATGAAGAAAAGTAGGGTTTTGTAAACCAAAGATTGAATGCCTACACAGACATATGTGGGTTTGAGTGCATATGCAGACTTACACACCTAAACCCATCATCTAAACGAAGAGACCGACTTGCACGAGGCACAGGTGGTGCGCGCAAGATGGCGGCGCACACACGCGCACGTGGTGCACGGACGTGTAGGCGGCGGTTCACGTGCGTAGGCGGCGGTACATGTGCATAGGCGGTACCGCGCGAGCTGGCAGCGACTACGTGGAAAGGAGGTTGTGCGTGCGGGCGGCAACATATGGAAGGAGAGGGATGGATAGTAGGATTAGGGTTTTGGGTTCGAGAGCTCCGATTTAGGACCGCCGCTCCGATATCATGTTGAAGAAAATAAGAGAGTATTTTATTCCTGTTACCCCAGGCTCTCTTATATTACGGCTTAATTACATAAGATAAGATAGACATAAAGAAATAAAATAACTGGAAAGATATATAGGAATGCGAAATATCTCAACAGAGTCCAAAGAAATCTAACGTCCTTGTCATCCGCTAATTGGTATGAACATTGGGGTAAATGGTTACTCAGAAAATGCCTGATCACAGCTTCCATATCCCAGAGAGGATGAAGAGCACCGAATGCATCCTCCATGCCAAGGAGGTCGATGATAGGTGCAACCGCCCCTGGTCACGATTTTCTTAGCTCCCAACCTAAGCAAGTCTAACAATATGCCATCTAAGAGGCGGGTAAGTGAAAATGCTAGAATAGACTTGCCAAGGTATCAAATGGAAGTTTACATAACTAGGAAGGATCTAGATGCTTTCGTTGATATATAAAAGGGGTGTCTTGAATTTATGGTTTGTCTTACTGGTAAACCAACTGGAAACAGTTTAGGCCAGAAGTTGAAGGAATTGGCCAGTCCCACTGACAAAAGCAAAGCCATGATTGATGGGTTGAGAGCTAAACTTTGGAACTTCCACCGTCAGAATATTCAAGGCTTATAACATGTGTAGGATCATCATGCATTTCCAGCATTTCAGGAAAGGCACATGTTAGTCATCTAATTTAATTCAGTTGGCATTGGAATTTTGGAGATTTGCATAAAGATGAATATATCTGCTCGACTGGGCAATGTGCCTACATTATGTGGCAAGTTGAATGTGTGAAAGGTCAAAAAAACTTCCAGTCATATGTCTTTTTGAGGATTTTGGCTGGATATTAATTACATGATGTTACCCCTAAAGGTTGTAACCTTTTCATGTCACGCTTTTACTCGATCATTGGGTGGATGTGAAGGGGAATCTAACATGGAAAAAGAGTTAAAAAAATTAACTACTATTTGGATAGTTGTCTTATCTTCTTTCTGAGGAAGAAAAACCACTGATCAATATGCTTCTTGTTTGACGCTGATGTTTTTACCAATTTCTTACTGTAAAAAGAAGCCAAAGTTATGATGTTTCTGGGTCAAATAAAAACCCCAGTTATTGTCGCGGGGTATGCACAGGTACACAAGTACATCGGACATAGGTGCATGCGTATGCACAAGTACAATATTATGATAGCCCCAAGATTTATGATCTATTACTGTGAATTACAACATCTCTGTTACTGGAGTTACCATGACACTTTGCTTTCTTTTCTTTGCAGTTACGATTACTATTCGTTTTCTATAATTCCGATCATGGGGGATCTTGTAGCAAGTGATCGTGATTCTTACCTATACTTGGTCGAGAGCATCCGACGGTTTCCTTCCCAAGTAATTTGCTTTTCTTTGAATCAATTTTGTATTTGTTCGGAATACGCCATGAGATCTATTTTCTGTCTTCAAAACACATGTATTTCATCTTTTCTGAAGGTTGTTCTTTGAGTTGGTATATACTCATCTTAGGCACCATATGCTTATGATCTTGATATTTCTAGCATATTTTGTCTTAATGAATGCTTGTTTTGAAAGTAAATTTTGTTAGCTTTTTCCACCTATACATAAGCTGAAAATAATGCCTTTTTTGGGTTTGAAAGCATTGTCTATTTTTTTCCCTTGTCAGTATTTTGGGATTTATATACACTTGTGCCCCTCTATGATATGCAAGCGCTCTTGTACCCCTGACGCTTTTGCAATTATACTTGTCCTCCTAACAAAACTATAGTACAATTACGCCATATGGTTAGTTGTCATCTCTTCCTCTTAACAATGTTAAAGGCATGGTCTCAAGTGTAATTGTATAAAAAAGTCAGGGCACGAGGAAGGTTCAGAAATGCAGTATACAGATTTGTTCAGATAGATCAACACATAGCAACTATGCACCTTTCAAAAAAAAACATAGCAACTATGCAGGGGAACATGCGATTATATTTGGTTTATATTTTCTTAAATTTAAATAAATAATTATTTCACTAGTAATGCTTTATTTTTTATGAAGATTATTTTAGAAAATCCAAAATAAAAGTTATGGTAAGTGTGCACATTTAACATAATATTCAATGATAAATTTGTCTTAACATATGTAAGAATTATTCTCCTCAATTCTAGTTATTAAAACTTGTAATAAAAAAACTATTAAAGTCTAAGTTATATATTAGCTTTATCTAGAATGCGAACTTGATATGAGGTCTATGTGGCTGAATATGTTTGCGGGTTAGACATTATAATGCATTGCATAGAGAATGTGATCGGCCCGCATATCACGTATGCATATGTGAGGGCATCCTAATGTGTTCAATTCATACTCTAGATGGTAGATCTTTGTGACATGTATCTGCAACCCTCGAGGATGCAAAATCACGTATGCATATGTGAGGGCATCCTAATGTTGTCAATTCATACTCTAGATGGTAGATCTTTGTGACATGTATCTGCAACCCTCGAGGATGCAAAATCCTTGGGCTCCGTCCCTTGGTGGTGGCGGGTTCGGAGGGGGGATTATCCTTGCACCTTTATCACTTTTTACCCCCCGTCCATTGGTTGTTGAAATTGGAGGCAGCATGGGTAATCGTCGATTGCACCCTTATCACTTCTTTCCCCATGTCCATCGGTTGTAAAATCGGAGCGGCATCTTATAGTTACCTGTTGAGGACGTTGCTTCTCATGCCATGCTGGTGAGGAGAAACTGAAGGGCTAGAGTGTGAATCGAGTCTCGTCGTTGGAGAACGTGTGCTCTGTACTGTATCTATCAGAGTTACTGGAACTGAATGAGTCTAGTTGTCTGGGGATGTTGGCATACAATGCTCCATCTCTCTGAAGGACCAAATAAGAAATGTTGTGTGAATATCCATTGATAGATCTCTGAAGACAGGTCTCTCATAGAGACCTTGAAGTGGGTTCTCTCTCATAGGAACCTCGAAGGATCTCGTACTAGAGTTCAAGATCATAGGAGAATGGAATCTGAAACTGAGTCTCCTCTTGGAGAAACGGGTCTCTCCCATACTGTCTCAGAGAATGAGATCTCTACTCTAGAGTCCTTGTGGATCTCTTTGGATTGAGCTTCTAACACAGGTCTCTGACATAAGTGGTCCACATGAAAACCCTAAGCTCGCCTAATCAAGAGTACGGGGACCTCTCAAATAGTTGATCGATCGCATATGTGCGCCTCGAACTAGTGCATTTTAAAATATGAACTGGATCACTCTACATAATACTCCTTTCTCCCATACTTATCAGGAAAAGATGACATCAAGTTGATAGAAGAAAATGAAGATGGAGAACACACAATCAATCTCCTACTCCACCCCTTTATTCTCTCTTTTTTTAATAATATAATTTTTCTCATCGGCTCCTCTTTTTTTCCCAAAAAAATCACAGCTCAAATTGGCCGAAAACTGCAGCTTCCCTTTTTTTGTCTGAAGACCGATTGGGCATATATTCCCCACAGCCCCCTTTTTTCAATCACTATGGCCCAACTTTGGGTCCAAAAAATTTTGCATTCTTTTTCTTCTTCCAGCGGCAGCGTAATTGGACCCTTCCCTACAATTTTTTTATAAACCCATGACTCAATTGGGCCCCAAACAAATAAAAAATGTTTGTTATTTAGGGTTCCACGATGGGAACCCTTTCTCTCACGATGCCGCCACCAAGGGGTTCAAACCCCTCTTCTTCCCTGGAGTCTGCCGCCGCTTGCGAGTTCCGTTATCCGCTAACATGCATGAAAAAGCATATGAGGTTGGAACATAAGATGTAATAAAGCACGTATGTCTTTGGGAGTGGGCATTGGAGTTGGCTGGTTTGCCTGATCCGAGCACCCCACTTTGACATCCCTTGCCACACAGGACGTCACAGCCTACTGTGACGTTGCAATTACAGCCTCCCATTTAACTAGGTACAAAATCCCGCCTAGATTGTGAAGCCTAAGGCCAAATTCACCCAGGGCTGGGGCTTTGTCCGCTTTCTATTAGGTTGACCTCACCTAGGATGTTTGGGTACTCCCTTTAGCCTATGGGCTGGGTCATCCTACTTGTAAAGTCAAGGTCTGTTGTTTAAGTTCATGGTCCTAAAACCAGCCTAGCTGCAATTACATATATCCAACTAAAAATTATTGAATGTGCCTTCTGGCATCCTATTATACCAGCAATATCTAACAAGCAACATAAAAAAACACGAGAACAAGAAATAACTCATTTGGGCAAAATTAAACTAAATTGGTTTTTGAATAAAAAAATTATACACCGAGCCCTAGTCCATTTACTATTAGGTTCGATTTAACTCATATGCTTGCATAGCATATCACCACCCTCTAAAAGAAATGTCACCATTCTGGATGAGATTCGTTCATTCAAATGAAAGTCTGCTTGGTTTCAACAGCCGCTCATATTCGTTGATCTTAACATGCAGGACAAATTTGCAGGAATGATTGCTGATGCTGGCTTTCAGAGGGTTGATCATGAGAACCTTGTGGGTGGCGTTGTTGCCATACACTCAGGCCTGAAGATATAGAGCAAAGATATAAATCACATCATACAGATTAATGAATTTTCAACTATTCTAGCTTGCCAATAACTGTTCATATTTGTCTGCATTTTAGTTACATCGTCAGCATTAGTATTTTCTTCCCCATGCCATGTGCCAACTACAGCCCCCTACTTATTTCATGTTGCAGATGGTAATAAATCAGCGTATTTACTTTTGTTCCGACACCTTTGCAGAAAAACCTGCTGGGGAACTATTTAAAAATAGCTTCTTCTGCCGAACTGAACAAGTTTTTTCAGCACTGGCGGTCAATATTTTCCTTGTCTGGAAATGAAATGCCTCAGTAGTTTGTGCCTTATAGACCGATTTTTGTAGCTGACAGCTTATCTTCCCAGATATTTATGGCACATACACGTGATCATGTAATCATATTACCGTTCTGTCGATGTTATGTCCATCCTGTGCATGGGCATTATCAGTTTGACAGCCAATTCTGCAATACAGTTTGGCAACTGGGATTGTCGCATTTTATTTCTATGATTAACATTCCTACACGGGGTTTACCTGTCCTGTAGGAACAACTGGGGGAGGTCAGTGACATTATTTTTATGATAATTTATGCATATAATTTCTTTTTCAACATCTACTAATCATATGGTTTCCTTCTTTCCTAGGGAAGTCGCTGTCATGGTATGGTTGGGAAGCTCTTACAGTTGGCTGAATCTATCTACTTACGTCCTCAACAACTGATTGGATCTGAATGCATTGAGGTATAAATCAAATACTTGCATAGCCTTTTGAATAGTAATATAGTAATGATTTGGTCCAAAGAAGATGAGCAAAACAGCAACAATAACACGTTCTGAACGTTATAATTTCCTGATTTCCACCACAACAGTGACCATAGAATCTATCTTTGCGGATGCAATGTGGTATGGAAGGTAGGTAGGCAGGTGGCGCTACTTTTGGTTACTTTCTTTGTTTTAGTTATAAATCCTATTTAAATTGTTAGTCCGCAAGGTCAATGGAGACAGTTGGCATATATTTAATGGGAGCATGCCACCCAATTGGGAGTCCCATAGCCTCTACTCTCTATCATAAATAGGCAATTCTTGGTCATGCTCGTCATGCCATCTAGCAAAACATCCAAGATCATAGAAATGGTTGCCAACGGAGCGACACGGCACTGCCACCCTGTTGCTGAAGCCAACAGGAAGCACCCGATGGGCTCGCTTACTCCAGAGGAATTCTACTCCCGCCATTCTGTTTCGCATTCCGTGTCGTCCTTTGTCAATTCCCAAGGTCTGAAGATCTTCACTCAGTCTTGGACCCCATTGCTGCTAGCAGAGCCTCTTGGTATCATTTGTATGGTCCACGGGTTCGCCGATGAGTCGAGCTGGATAATGCAGCTCACCTCTGTTTACTTTGCCGAGGCTGGATTTGCAGTCTGTGCCCTCGACCACCGAGGACATGGCTTTTCAGAGGGGTTGAGCGGTTATATCCCGGATATCGACCTGGTAGTGGATGACTGCATTTCATTTTTCGACTCCTATTGTGCCCGCTTCTCCATCGCCCTTCCTAGCTTCCTTTATGCAGAGTCCCTCGGTGGGGCTATTGCATTGCTTGTCCACCTACGAGGTGCCAGCAAAAGACCATGGACTGGGATGGTGCTCAGTGGTGCCATGTGTGGAATCAGCGGCAGGATCAAGCCGCATTGGCCACTCGAGCACCTTCTCTCATGTGTTGCTGCTTTGGTTCCCACTTGGCCTGTCGCTGTAACTAGAGGTAACGTCGTGAAGGCTTCCTTCAAGGTGGGGTGGAAGAGGAAGCTGGCTGTATCAAGCCCAAGGCGGCACACACGATACCCGAGGGCCGCAACAGCTCTGGAACTCCTGCGGGTGTGTCGTGTGCTGCAGCATAATTTTGAAAATGTCAAGCTGCCTCTGCTGATAGTACACGGTGGAGCTGATAAGGTCTGTAGCCCCTCCAGTGTGGAAGAGCTGTACAGGCGTTCATTCAGCGACGACAAGACAATCAAGATATACCCTGGGATGTCTCACCAGCTCGTTGGTGAACCAGATGAGAGCGTGGAGCTGGTGTTCAGCGGGATTCTGGAGTGGCTTCTTGATCGAGCCGTCCATGCTGTGGTTGCAGCCATCCCTGCAGAAGATTTGATGGACGGGAAAATTTGCGATGTTCAGTGATGATATCTGGATATTTTTCCTTATATATTATGCTAATCCAATATTTCGAAATCTTTTTTTAACTATCTACCAAGATTACCAAATGTATTTTAAAAGGAAATGTGAAGAATTTTTATATATGAAGAATAAAGCATGCTGTTGCCTAATTTGCATCAGGATCAAGTTCATGGAAACGAACATCAACAAATGTGAGTGTAAACGTGTTTAGGTATGAAGTTTGTATCAGGAGTGCAATAAGGAGCGGGTGATAACCAGGAGAAGCTGGTGGCTGTGATGAGAAGAGATGTGATTGCGACAGCGGCAACTGCTGTGTGGCATCGTGGCAGGATCTCAACTGATCAATTTCCATCCACCAGCGAACAATCAAAGTCTCTTAAGCAACAGATACCTCTTGGACGACCGAGATGATCACCACCCACAGCGGTAGTTTCATTTGCGGCAATGGATGATGCACTTAGAGATCCTTTATGAAGTGGAGGGTTTGAAATCCTTGAAAATTTTATTACCTATCTGTCTAGGATTTTGTCTGTCAATTTTAATTGATCCAAATGAGGCTTCCAATTAGAGATGCAGATGAATACGAATCAACTTGAGATTCAAACGATTGCGAATGTATCTGTATTCATTCAACAAGTAACAGTTAGGCTTTGGACCAATATTTGGGTTCACTTAGTATTTGGGTATAATTTTAACTGATCCTGCAAGCGAGTTCGATCAGAGGTAGTCCTTGATATCTAGGAATGTAAACAGATACAGATATAACTCTGTCCGATCCGTCAGCATACCTGTTTTATATGGATTTTGACATCCATATCCTCATTCATTTTAAAAAGGTTACATATGTGGATATCAGACTGCAATATGCAACCATCTATTCCATATTTATGTATTGATTTCATATATAAATATAGTTGTAAATTTGTTATTCACCATTTGTTGCATGATTTTAACTTTCACCACATCTTGTATAGTTATTATTATGTGAGCACATATGGTACATTTGTGTCATGTATATCCCATCAAATACATGTACATTTAAGTTAATCTATATTGTATTTTTAATATTATTTGTATGCGATCAATCTCTATTTTACATCAGTATCTATTTTTTTCAAGGATATTAACATAGTGTCAATTTCTATGTCTGAATCCGTATTTAATAACGAATAAGGATATAATAACGCCTACGTATTATCCAGTTTGCATCCCTATTGATATATCACCAAGGGCACTGTCAGTGCCATCCCTGATATTTCGCTAGCTCTCGGCAAAAGAAAAGAATGAGCCCTTAATAATTTTCGAGGAACAATGTGCTCCTATGGAATCCCATTAAATTTTGGACTTTCACATTGAGCTGTTCACCTTTGATTCGATAAGGGTATATTTTTCGGTGAGTTGTTTCATCGAAAATTTGATTTTATAAGGGTCTGTTTTTGGTGAGATTTTTCACCAAAAATTCGATTCTATAAAAGTCCAATAGGACATATACTATTCTTTTCTTAAACTAAAGATTGAAGAACATGCAAAAATAAGCTCCTAAAATTGATGGCTCCTTAGCCATTGCACTCAGAAACTACCTTCAGGGACGGCCAAGGGCACTGCCTTTGCCTAACGATTGTTGTCATTGTTAGGGCCTGTTTGGTTGCTGGGTTGGACTGGATTGGGTTGGGCTGGGTTGGGATGGGTGAATAGTAATCTGTGAGGAGAAAGTACTCTTGTGAATAGTAACCAGGATTGGGCCAACCCTGCCCAACCTTGCAACCAAACATGCCCTTAAGTGTTCACAGCTGCGCCCATTGGATGAGATGATTAATGACTGAAGTGGTTGGGTTGGGACCTTGGCGTTAATATGGGAAGAGGGTTGGCAGTGGGATTGCATGGCCCTGTCGGATAAGAACCGGACACGGTCACAGAGAAATCTGATGCACATCTATCTATCTTACGGAGATGGAACTCCTCATCATCAAATTTCACCTAACATGGATGGCGAGAAAAACAGTATCCCAACTGTTCCTTTATCTCTTGCCAATGTTCGTGAATTACCCATATATATCATCGTGTTAGTTTTGGTTTTGATCTGTGAAGATTGATTGACGATGTATATGCATCTTTCATCCTTACAGATCTAACTTGCTCGTGTGTTCGGGAACATCGCTCGAGATGATTTTTTCTATGTACTTGTAGTATTTTCGTATGCATCTCCTTAGAACCCTAACCTAACCCTACCCCTAAAGTTGCGGTATGAATGAACTCTTCATATTGACTGTCCAGCTTGACTAGTAAAAAAAGAGTTTTTATTATTTGTGTCCTTAAATTATGCAAATTAGTTATGCTTCTCCTTTTTATAATATCAGTTATGTCATTTACTTCGTACAAAATTCAAAGTGATGCCCTTTCGTTAAGGTAAAATAAGGGCATAAAGTAAAGATGTGAATTTTGTAAAAAGTCAAGGATATATCTATAAATTTTGTGTTGATTGACGAGACTAGAGATGGAGTAAATGAGAAGTTAGTGGTCAGACATGAGTTGGAGACTAAAGGATTTCGTATAAGTAGGGTTGAGACGGAATATATGGAGTGCATCTTTGATGGAAGCAATGGTGAAGGAATCATGGTGAAGATTGGTGACGATAACACTACGAAGAGAGCTTCTTTTAGATATCTGGGATCAATTTGCAACATGATGGGAAATTGATGAAGATGTTACTAACATAATAAATGCAGGCTGGTTAAAGTGGAGAGGAGCCTCTGTAGTCCTCTGTGATAAGAAAATTCTTTAAAAATGAAAGGAAAGTTTTACAAAGCAGCCATGAGACCTGCTATGCTCTATGGATCTGAATGTTGGCCTGTGAACCATAGACATGTGCAGACAATGGCTGTAGCAGAAATGAAAATGCTAAGGTGTATGTGTGGACACACACGTAAAGATCGGATTTGGAATGATGCAATCATAAAGAAAGTTGGTGTAGCTCCGATCGAGGATAAGATGCGAGAAAACCGCTTAAGATGGTTTGGTCATTTGTAAAAAAAAGATCAGCTGATACACCAGTTAGGAGATGCGAGTGTTGGGATGTTAAGCCAGCTAAGAGAGGGCGAGGACGACCCAAGAAGTGTTGGAAAGAGATTACACGATGGAATCTTAGTTTTGAGGATATAAGCCAGGGATTGATCCACGATAGATCTGAATGGAGGCGAAGAATCCATGTAGCTGACCCTACTTAATTGTGAGAAACGGCTTTGTTGTTGTTGTTGTCTGGGATATATCTGATACTACAAAAAGGAGGGCTATAACTGATATTTCAGAAGTTAAAAAGGACACAAGTGAATATATATATATATATATATATATATATATATATATAAGAAATAAGGCAACATGGATTTTTATTTGGTTGTTGATGTTATATCCAATAGCACAATAGCTCTAGATTGAGAGTTTAAATATAAAAAAATGGAAAACTATCAAATAATGTTAAAAATCAAAATTTCCCTTCAAAAGTTGGCGGTGTTGCCTTGTGGCCCGCAAGTAGTTTGGTCATATCCTTCCATTTTCCTCTTTAATTCAGAAGTTGTTCGTACATCTTTTTTTATACTAATTTGAACGATTCAGAAAGTTGTAATCAGAAAGAAAATTGATGTAGCTCCAATCGAGAATAAGATGCAAGAAAATCATTTAAGATAGTTTCGTCATTTGTAAAGAAGGTCAACTGATGCATCGGTTAGGAGCAGGGGTGCAGGTGGATTGGATTATATCGGATTTTAGCTTAATCCGTGTCCAATCCAATCTCAAGTACCACATAATCAAACTAAAGGATTGCATTGAATTCGAAATTTAAGTTTCATTTTATAAATGATGCATTAGTTTATTTTTTGCAATTAGTTCCAACAAATAATTCAAATAAGAATGATACAAGTTACCAAATAAAGATATAAAGACAAGTTAGATAAACAAAAATATGATCTTTATAATCGGATATTGATGAAGTCCATGATTAATTAAGAGTATTAAGCAGTCATAGTCATTCTGGTAGGAATATTGATGGTCATGATTTACAATTTTACATGTTATAAGTCTTACTTTTAGCATTGGGCTTTCAAGAGAGAAGAAAGGATAATGGAAGAAAGTCTTTTTAACTAGGTTTGATATGGGAAAAAATGAGATGAATGACATTAACAGGGAATTCGGAATGAGTGCATATATAAATTATGTATGCATGCATGCATGTATGTATATAAGATAAAATGGGGCTGCCCCTTGGGGGAGCTAACTTGGCTCCCCCTGGCTCATTTTCCCCATTTTTTTATTTTTTTTCGAAAAATGCTTCTGTGGATTTTCATAACTGTATCTTTATATTATGCCATCCAAGTTTCGTACGAAACAAACTCATATGGCCTTCATTCAGACGGATCGTCAATTCTGTGATCGTTAAAAAATGATTGTCTCGATGGAGCTCGTAGGAGTTTCTATTTTGCACGAAACTTGAATGATATAATATACGGATATAATGATGAAAATCCACTGTTCGTTAAGAAATAAAAGAATGAGGGAAATGGGACGAGGAGCCAGGTTAATTCCTCGTAAGGGGTAACCCCATTTTACCCATGTATATATGTATGTATGCATGTATATGTGTGTGACACACACACAGAGACCTACATACATATATAAATATACATATATGTTTGTATGTACGTGTGTGTATATATGTGTGTGTGCGCATGCGCGCGTGCGTGCGTGCATGGGTGCATGGGCGTGGGCGTGGGCGTGTGTGTGCATGTGTGTGCGCGTGTGTGCGCGTATGTGTGTGTGCGTGCGTGTGCGTGTGCGTGTGTGTGTGCGTGCGTGCGTGTGTGTGTGCGTGTGCGTGCGAGCGTGTGCGTGCGCGCGTGTACATGCGTTCATGCGTGCTTACGTGCGTGCAATTACAGCACTACAAGGAAAACAAGTTGTGACTACAGAACTGTGGCCACAAATATAGGGTTTGTGGCCATAGAATTGGGCTCTAGCCACGACACATTGTAGCCAGTAACCGTAGCTACAAGTCTCGTCGCGAGAGTTCTCTAGCCACGAATATGTCGTGGCCACTACAAGTGGCCACAGATTTTACCGTGGCCACAACTCTTATATGAAGACTTTGGCCACTTATTGTGGCTACGAGAAACTAGTGGCCACGGAATTATCGTGGCCACTAGTTTCCGTAACCACATTCCGTGGCCACAACTCATTTTTCTTGTAGTGCAGATTGGATCGGATTTCAATAAAAATCCGATTCACTTCATGTTTGAACGGATTTGAAAAATTCCAATCCGATCCATTTCATTAGAATTATAAAACCAAACCAATCCAATCCAATAGCATTGGATTGGATAGGATTCGATCCGTGTACAACCCTAATTAGGAGATCTGAGTTTTGGGATGTTGAGCCGGCTAAGAGATAATGAGGACGGCCCAAGAAGTGTTGGAAAGAGACTATACGAATGGATCTTAATTTTTTTGATATAAACCCGAGATTGACCCAACTTAGATCAGAATGGAGGCAAATAACCTATGTAGTCGACCATACTTAATTGTAGAAAATGCTTTGTTATTATTGTTACTAATTTGAAGGATTGAAGGCTACTTCGATATCGTGAGAATCATGCGAGAGATCTGACCGTACAGACTAGGATATGGGGACGTCTTGTGGGGAATAGATTTCTGTCGGATTTTTGACTAATTTTTCTCAAGTATCATTAAGGATGCAAGTTGGGATAAAGTTTCCGTATGCAACATGTTTCACATGAGATGAGATGGGCCGTGTGGATTGGTTGGATTCGAGCCTCATTGCAATCGATTTTGTAATACTGCAGATTGTGACAGTAAGAGGGATCAAGATCAATTTATTTTTTACCCATTCCGGTCCGTTCGGATAAGGGATAAGATGTGATACAGAATAAGTTAGACGAGGAATGGCCTTGTCCTCGTTTCTGTAACTAGCATGGTCTATTTAAGGTTAATCCATATCGCGGGCCTCCTCCTGATGGTGGTGTTAGCGATTTCAAAACTGCAGGGAATACATATAGAATCCATTGTGCATCTTACTCATGATGCTGGTGACACTTTCCAAATGGTCTTAAGAACAAGTAAGGAATCCATTCACTTAAAAAGAAGCCATTTGTTAATTGTTCAGCTTCCAAGGAGTAAAAATCAGATCGTAGATGCCAGAAAGCTCAACCCATCTCTATTTTGATAGGAAACATCTAGGTTCGAGTCGCGCAAACTATATATAGTGTTCAGGATACTTGCATGTGATCTTCATTAGTATTCGGTGTACCCTTAGATCACATACCTCAATGTGCCAAAATGCTTTTCGTAATGAATGGATTCTTTTGTCAACGAACTCAAAAAACGTAGTAAATTACCTTCTTGACTTTGTATTCTTTGTAATTATCATCTATCTCCTGCAAACTTGGTTTGTCTTATGTCCAACCCTTGCCGCCAATTCTAACTCTTCTTGAGATAATATCTTGGGTTAAAATCAAATTAAATAGATCACAAAATCCAACGGTCTGAATTCAAGTCGACAACGGTGGCTTCAAGCAGCGTTCTTGTGTTGTCTCCAAGTGGCATCGCTGCTCGGATTGGAGGATGCACTTGAGGTTGAAAGGCTGCTGACGATGTAGGTGAGGGGGTTGATGATGTAATTTCATCAAAGGCATTGATTCTAAATCCAATAAATATGAATGTTAAATTGTAATATTTTCCACAGATTAAACTGATTTTAAGGGTTTGATGGATGGGAGTTAATCACATGGATCGTGATGTAAGAGTTGGTATGTTTACAAGATTCCCATCTCTTTCTCAGACCAGAGTTCACTACATGTAATAGTCAGTTGTGTCCTTCCAACTGCATGGTATTCAATATGACCACGTTATATAATTTTAATTGTACAAAATGACCTTTGCATTGATTGCTTTCATAAATATTAATTTTCATATGGACATGATAAAATGATAATTTTTATTGCATTAATGGCTTGTGAAGGGTTTACAGATCCAACAATATGCCCTCGCAACATCCACCTTCTTCCTTCACGGCTTTGCGGTTAGGGTCTCTTGTCAAAGACATTTGCTTGACCACACGATCATTTGAGACCATTACATATGTTGAACTATTAGGATACTCATTTCCTAATAGTTCTACCATGCCTATCCAGAATACCCATGTTTCCTAACATGCTCACTGCACTTGTTAGGAAATACTTCGTTTCCTAACATGTGCACTGGACCCATTATCTAATGGGTGTTCATCAGAGAATTTGAACACACTTATATTTGCCTTGTTTACCATACTAAGGGTCTGTTGAGTTCCTGGGATGGAGTGGGTTAGGGCAACCTCCTGTGAATGTGAATAGTAGTTGTTTGGATGGTTTTAAGGATTTGATAAGGTTGGAATAAGGAATGTGATGTGATGTCACAATTGATTTTTGATTGAATTCCAATCCAGGAATGAAGGGGGGTAAACCGGGTTACCCCGAGGTAACCCGATAACCAAACTGGTCCTAAAGGCTTTCGGGTGCGATTCACTAAGATGAAAATATTGTCGGGCGTGATTCCACTTGCTCGGGTGTTAGTAAAGGTTCGATTCTATTCATGAAAAATTTGATTTTCAACAAACCCTACAGAAAATATAAAACATTTTATAGCAGATATTATCTGGATTGATTTACTCCTAAGAAAGTCTTTTTCTTTATCTTGTAATTCTACAAAATAAAATCATAATGACGGATGATCTCAAGAAATGAGGAATCAGTCTTAAGCTTATACATTAAAGTTTTTTATATCCAATTATGTTGGAGATCTACCATCATCTTTGGGGGCTCTCTTTATTTATACTCTCTCTTTATTTGTTTATTTCGAAATTAACGAGGTAATTTTGTATATAATAGTATTTTTTTGTTATAGATTTAACATCACTAATGCATAAAAAATATTTTATCATGATCCATATTGTTACCGTTTAACACATACTGCATGATGCATCAATTAGTTTCAGTGTTTGATTTGAGAATATATGTCATATATGCGGAGAAAGATTATTGATTTTGGGTTTTTTATTACTTGTGCCCTTTAAGATATTGCAATATCAGGTATATCCCTTCCTTTTTTGCAATATCAGTTGTGTCACACACTTCTTCCACTATTATCCCTTGTACCCCTCCATTAGTTTGACCGGCAATGAGTTGAAATAAACCAAGGTATAGTTGTCCAATCCTCATCTACCCCCATCCTCCTCTTCGACCCCCATACTATCTGTCCTCAGCCACCACCACCTCTAGGCCCCTCCTCTACCCCCTCGCTCCTTCTTCCACCGCCTTTCCTCCGATCCCCAGCCCCTTCCTCAACCTTTCTTACAACTTCTGATGTGATCTCCAAGTGGTGGATTGGGTCTCCAAATGCTATTATGGAATCCGGATAATGAAAATGAATGTTGCAGCTTCTCTATCTCTAGTGGTTCTCGAGCAATGAAGACCAATTGATGAATTAGAGGGCTCGAGGTCAGGGGAGGGGGTGACGTTGAAGTCGGGGGAGGGGCTGGAGGAGGTGGGAAGTTGATGCTAGAGGTCGAGGGAAGGAGCAGAGGAGGCGAGGGATTGTGTTGGAAGTTAGGGGAGGGGTAAATGAGGTGGACGGCGGTATTGGAGGTTGGTGGAGGAGGCGCCAGGGCTTGTGTCGGAGCAGAGGCCGGTGCTGGAGGTCTTGGGAGGGGGAAACGAAGGTGGGGGTCATCACTGGAGGTTGGGCAAGGGGGCAGGAGGGCTTGTGTCAGAGCAGAGGCCGAAGGAGGTAGTGGAGGAATTGTGGTAGGTGGTGGTGGCTAAGAAAGAGGAAGGTCTATAGAGGAGGATGACGAGGATAAAAAAACGTATCTACTCAAGTTAGTTTATTTAATTACCTTCGTGTCTCAAAAATTAACCTCTGTTTGGGATCCAGATGGACACCAGCTAATCTGAGGGGCAAAAGTGATAACTTTTAATGAAGCTGGAGACACAACTTATATTCCAAAAAAGAGAGAGGTATAAATGATTATCCAATATCTCAAAGGAGCATGAGCGATAAAACGCTTAGGGCTTGTTTGGTTGGTGGGTTGGGTTGGGGTACACCGGTGTATCCCTCCTTCCAACCCTCCCAACCATCCTCACAGATTACTATTCACAGGGGTAACTCAACTCAACCCAACCCAATCCAACCCAGCAACCAAACATGCCCTTAGTTTTATTTGGTCTCAAGTGGAGGATTTCAACCTTCTCGATAAGCTGAAAATGGTTGGAAGTATGATTGACATGAAAGGTGGAGATGGGTCCTATTGGAACAACCTATTGAAGTCTATAATTTAACTAACTGCAACATATCCTCATCATGCAACCAACACAATGCATTTTGTAAGTTAATTTTGCTTTCAACAACTTTATGGACCTTCTCATGTTCGACGAAATCTCCGCAACAAAGTTAGTTTATAACGATGAATAATTCGAAAACCATGACCTTCTAGGTCCTGTGGAATTCGAAGTGGTAGATAAGGAATCAGTTCTCCGAGGTGTGATCATTGAGGGCAAACTTAGTAACAAACTAATAAGAAAGATAACAGTGTGCATATCATCTCCATATCTTCTGATGTTAATTACTAACCAACAGATAAAAGCTAATTATATATTTCGATTTTTAGAGATTAATGTAGTTGTTGAAACATCCTTACAAATAAATCATATGACAAGGATTGTCTTTTGCCATTTCTAACATTTTTTTCCTTTTATTCATTGCTAATATTAGCAGTACGTGGGTAGTATAAAATTTAAAGGTAGATAAAATAATTAATCCATTTTCTATGCCACATGATGCTATGCTATTCTATATATTTCATGTCAATGTTCCACAACCGCAATTAAGATTACTTGAACTCGATTCTCTCCACGACGTTCCATCCTTTTCTTTTATAAAATAAAAATGTTGTAGTTAAGTTGGTGAAGAACAAGGAATGTCGTCTAAGTTGACAATGATTTTTTTAATTGCACTTAACTTTAAATTCCACTTTCATATTCTCCGGTCATAGTCTATCTTGATTTTACGAAGTTTCAATGGATTCCACAGCAAATTATTAGACGGAGATAGGACGGTCGACACATTTACCGTCCAAATGTCTTGCTCTAATTATAATATTTATTTCGAGGCCTATGTATGCACCATAGTCCAATCTTCTTGTCTTTGAAAATTATCGGGTTTATATTTATCAAACATATCCCATTTGTATGTTATTATCTTTGGGGACGTCAACTCTTCTTTATAGTCTTTAGGGTTTAAGGTTAACTTCTGCAATATCAATTATACTCCTTCCTTTTTTGTTATATCCGTTGTACCTCTGATTTCTTATAAATTCACAGTTCTGTCCTTCCGTTAAGATAAAGTATGAGCGTAGCTGATATTACAAAAGAACAGGAATGCGAATTTTATAAGAAATGAAGGACATAATTGATATTACAAAAAGGAGAAGGGCATTACAGAAGCTAAAAAGGATACAAATGATAAAAACCCTTAAAATTATAAAAATAACACCAATTTTTTAAGAACAAATATTATTTATAATACAATGTAATTAAAAACTTTCCACATGTTACTACACGATATCATATCCTAATCCATAAGTGAAAGTATTCTAAAGGAGTGCACAAAAGAGAGAATGTGTGCAAGGCAAAGTTGATTACCGAGTCATACTCAACCTCATCCCAACACCCTTCCTTCCACCCTAAGAAATCTAGTATTTGTAATTAGTAATCTTACTATTAAGATGACAAGTCTCCTGGTAACTAAATACATGCATACATATAGGGTAAAATGTATGCTCTCAGCTCTTCCCACTCTCTCTCTTTTATATATTATTGTGATATTTTCTAAAATATTAGGGTGATTTAAATAACCTAATATCATCATGTTGTCATTCAAATTTCAACTCGATTCGAGATTTGTATCACATTCATCAAGCCTACCAAATTTTAACGGTCTGAGAATTACTGAAAAAGACCTCTTCTAGATAGACACGTCAAAAGTGTATTTTTCACTAAATTTGCTGAGAATATATTGTCATCGAGTAAACTAAATCCCCTCTGGTGCTTTCAAAAAAATACCACGAAAAAAAAGAGTGGGAAGAGCAAAGTTGCCTCCCATGAAGTATATACATTGTACCCATACAGACACTCATAGATGAATTCTCCAATGAGCTCTGATTAGGAAATTGATGAGCATTCCATCTTGTGCTTCAAGTTTAACTCCAACGGTGAAGATTAAAATCAGCTTTGACAACATTGGTGGTTGTAGAGTACATTAGAAAAGGAAAGTTATTATGATTTGATCGTTTATTTCTATATCTTTTCTCACCATCATCAGAACAGGAAAGTGGTCCTCTTCGCTTCAAATTCCCTCTGAACTATACATACAAACCCACAACCTTTTCCTTTGCCCCAACACATCTATATTAATCACGCACATCCGCCTCCATCTCCCTCGCGATCCTTGTAGCTCCTACACCCACAAGTCATCATACGTTGATGGTGGTAGCTTGATCCTCCCCACCTCCATGCCCTGCAATGTCAGAGATGCCATTTCTCCATTTCGATTTCTCGCGCCATCCGCCAACGTCCTCCAAGTCCACCTATGATTGCATTCGAATTTTGAAAATATGAAGGGATGAGAGAATGTAGAGAAAATTTGAGATGATTGACTTGTTACATTCTATATTTAGAATGGGTTAGTGATTAAAATAAGTTTCCAATCAATTAAATAATAATTATTAATATGATATACGAACTTTGACCTCTTTTTTTAAAGAAAGTGACTACACTACAAGCTCAGAGACAAAGCAAACAACCCATAAGCAGTGCACATAAATAGTGATAAAGTTCAAATAACTAACAATAAAAAAACAACCAAATTATAACCCAATTTAACAAAAGATCAAACGATTCTCTCTTAAGAAAGCACCAAAAAAATTTCAAGTAAAGCCCATACATGATTAAAACATAAAAATGATTAGGGTTCGATATCCAGTGATGTCTTTTGGTTAGAGTAGAGAAAAAAATCATATATTTCATTTATCAAAACAATCATCCTAAGTACACCATCCTTGTTTTCTCATATTAGTGTAAATTTTTGATAGTGTATGATCCCCATCGAGAGAGTATAACCAAAGGTAAGAAAGAGCACTTGAACAAACCTCTTTAGTTCCCAGTGGATGATGATCATAAAAAACACTTGCGAATCGAGCGCTACAACTTCAAACACCTATCGCAAAAAGAAGATTCAATGGAAATATTATCGCCATGAAAGAGCTGACACCAATGATTTGATCGAATTACTCAAGTTTCTTTTTGTTTTAAGATGGATTAGTAAAAGCTTTGGACAACCCAATGATCCCCCAATCATCATTAATGCATGATCATAAGATTTTGTCTCAAGCAACATTGAAGCGATTTTGATGGAATATGTTACAACTCCATAAGAATTTCCTACATATTTTGTTGATTTTTTAAATAATACAAATTGGAATTTTGATGCATGATATAACGTGAGTAACGAAGGGAGCGCGTGACGAATTTAGCAAAGGGACACAAGCAGGAAAAGACAAAAGACAACATGAGCTTTCTATCCTTGAAGTTTGGAAGTAAATTTTTTGATTAACCATCAAAGTCTTATATGCTTCAGGTCAATGAGTTGCTTAAGTTTGATAATGGAGCAATAATAAAGTCGGGTTAGCTTCAAGCTCCTTAATGAGCATTTTGTATGATGACAAGTACGGTTAACCTCTAAATTTGAAATCATTGTTTCTATATTCATTGTTTGTGAATTTTCCATAAAAATTTGACTTAAATTCATTATTAAACTGAATGAACAATTGGTTCTTTCCATTACAAATCGATTCGTTTTATAGAAAGAAAATTTGGATTTTTTTCTATACGCATACTTTACGTATGTGTACATGCATATTGAGCCAAGTTACCTAGTTGAACAACATTCACTCAAACTCAACTTGTTATAGATATTGAGTTGAACTCGTATTTCGACTCATTACGCACACTGAGTCATATTCCTGAGTCATTAAAAAATCGACCTTAGTCAAGTCGCGGTGAAGTTCACTGACCTCAAACTTCCTTACACCTTTGGATACACATGTGCTCACGTGTCCTTACAATTACAAAATTCACAGTACTTCCTTTCATTAATGTAATATAAGGGCATTAGCGTTTAACACCATGTAAGAATATAAGAGCACAATTGTTGTTTGCGAAAAAAATTAAGAATATAAGTGTATTTGCAAAAACTCATATGGAAGAAAGCTTAATGCAAATCATGGCTCCTGCATCATTGATGAATCCCGTATTCATCATGCTAAAATGGGTCATTTAGGCTCTGTTCCCCATCATGCACTTGTAGTTATTTATTAATAGAGCATTATTAGCATTCATACACGTGTGAATAATATTTACAATTCATCATGCATAAATCGCATTAAAAATCCCAAGTGTAAAATAGCCTAAAAAGCCGTTAACTTCTCACATTTGTAGATAATTCATCCTAACTCCGATTGACCCAAAACCACCTCCATTGTGTAGATATTACTAACTTTATTAAATAAAAAATACAAAAAAATTACTAACTCCAACAAGTGACATATTATCTCAAAGTCTAATTTCACATCTGATGGACTAAAACGAGCATATCTCCCTCATACAGTGTCCGATTTTGCTCTACTCACTTTTAAAATACTCCATTTTCAAATACCTTCAAAACAAGACTAATTTCATAAAATTCAGAGCTCATATGTGAAAGTTGGATTTTGGGCCTCTTTTGCGCATTTTGACCTTTTGCTACTTTTGACCTCAGTTTTTATGTACATAATTAATCCTTTTAATTTTATTTCTTTTTTATTTGTGTTCTTTGATGAAAGTTTTATTAAGAGACATAAAAATCCAAATCCAGATCAAAACTGAAATCAAAGAAACTGACCGAGTCCAAGTGTCCGTTGTCGGTCTGTACAAAAGTTGTGTGATTCTGACTTCTATTTTATTTTCCTTTTTTATCTATTAAAAATACAAAAAATTATTAGTGTGTAATTAATTTTCTTGTATTTTATCGTATTTTTTCTATAATTTTTATCTCCTTTAAAACCACCTAAAAAATACAAAATCCCAAAAATTCGGTTTTCCATACACATGGAGAACCACCAAAAATACCACTTCGCACAGGTGATCTCTTTTGCTCACGAGTCCTTCATGAAAGTTGTAGATCTCGACGAGACGAACAACTTTCGTGAAGGAAATTTTTCGATCCAAGGTCTCCTTCTACTTCTTCTCCATCGTCAAAGATGAAATTTTTTTGGGGGCGCCACGTGGCAGCTCCTGGGCGTGCCACGTGGCACCCCACTCTCTCTCCACTGCTGCCCCAAGGTCACGTGCCTAGCACGTGACCTGTACGTCTTCCACCTCTCTCCAGCCGTTCACGCTCGCACCCTCCCCCCGCCGTTTCTCCGCCTCCATGCACGACCCTTGGCCGTTACGCACCTCCCCCATCAATGTCCGGCCGTCCACCATCCCCTCATGTAACCGCCGCCACTCCCTCGCTCCTATAAAGCTGCTCAACCAGCCCCGCAACAGCTTCATACGCCATCTCTGGAGCATCCCTCAACACCTTGGTGACAGCAAGGCAAGACCAAGCCCTCCGGCAGGCGTGATCGATGGAGCGCACCTGTGCTCCTTACTGCTGCTCCAGTCAAGGACAGCTAGGTACCCTCTCTTCTTCATCGGAGAGAGACGATCCCCCGCACATCTCCATCTCCGACCTCGCTAAGGTCGGAGCTCCATCTCCACACGAACCCCGGCGACGTCATCCCCCGTACCCTTGTTTTTCTTTCTTTTCTCCTGCTTCTAAACCTTGCAGGTCCAGTGCTCCTCCGCCGCGTCCCGTCCCTTCACCCACCGCCACCTGGACCTGCAAAGTTCATCGCCCCTCCGCCGGGCCACTCCGCCTTCACCAACCTCCTCGCGCCGCCCCTCGCGTCGTGTGTCGGCCGAGGAGCAGCGTTGCACGTGCGGCACCTCCGCCCTCGGCCACGCGCACGGTGCCATGCCTTCAGGGCCTCGCCACCACCGCTCGAGCACCTCCGCCGCACGACCCCGCCTCCTACGCCTCGACCGGTCGTGTGTCGACCGGTCAAAGGCCTACCGACCACCCGTCATCCGCGCCTCGGTCGCACCGCGCCGCCCTCCAACCGCCGTTGGATCGGGCGGAAGCCCTTGATCCAACGGCTCCAGATCAGCCACGTGTCGCCCCCAAGCCATCCTCCAAAGCTCTAGGTTCGGGGCCCCCCAACCGTAGGCTCGGCAGCCCGAGCCTCCTGGTCCGAACCAACCCTCTGCTTCGTTAACCGTGCCTGAGCTAGGCATCCGAACCTTAGGCTCGGCCGCCGAGCCTCAGCCTCCTCCACCGAAGCTCGTAGCACGTACGCTGTGGGAAAATTGTGTAAAGGCCCTCGGTACTTGCTGAAATTGCAAAAATACCCTCGCCAGCGGGTAAATTACATCCGGGCCCCTCAAGTTTTTATTAATTACAGATAAGCCCCACCCAGGGACCTCCTTACAAGAAAAAATTATTTTATTTATATTTTACTCCCTGGAACTTCATTTTATCATATCTTTCTCATACGGACTCCGATTTGAGCGTATAATATGTCATTTTGAAGCTCTTTTCATGCTCTACAACTCAACATAATTTGTGGACATATTTAAGGATGTTTATTATTGAGGATATCTGATGGCTTATGCAGGCTCGTTTTGACATATTTGTTCCAAATTTTCCTTGGGAGAATTGACGATTTATTTTGCAGGGCTTTGATTTATGCAATGATGAAATTGATCTCAGATCTGAGGACTTAATTGTTGCAGGTGTTAAATCAAAGAGATATATAGGTTTACTGACTTGTGGACTGCAAACATTTCTTGAGAATAAATTTGAAGTATTTTGGAGATAAATCTGATATCTATATGTGCATCAGGGATTAATTTGATACATTTTAATGGATTTGATATTATTTGATCTGTGATTTCATTTCGCAGATAATGATTAATCTTATTTGGATTAAACATCACTGAATATCACAGATCCGGTGCTTCACTCTTTCTGTTTAACTTTCTTCACATTGCGCCTTTCATCATTGCATTGCATTGTACAATTTATCAACACAAAGTTAATCAAGCACAAATTAATTATTTAATTTGATTTAAGACAATGCAACTAGAAATAACCGTTCCCTGTCTTGCCAAGTAAAAATACTCCACAACATTCACAGATTGTGGTATTTTGATCGATCGAAATTCGCTTCCTATACTACAATTCCTCATTATTAAAGAGGTGAATTTCACGTTCATCAATCATATAAATGTTTGATTAGGCATTCAAAGAGGGGTTCGGATGTTTGTTGTAAGTTAATTGCTGCAGACTATGCTGCAATCAACGGATGAGCGCCACGTGTCTCTGAAAAATCCAACGGTTTCCCCACCCCTCCCCGACTCCTCTCTCCACTCGAATCTCTACCCCTCTCGAACCCCTCTCAGTCCCGACCCCTATTGCCACCAGATCGCCATCGCCGATGCTGCGTTCCTCTCGCTGCCACCTTCTCCACCGAACCCTAGCCCTCTCACCGCCAGCTTCTCCCCCGACGATGCCAGCACCCGTCCTTCCCCGACCCCAATCCCTCTCGCCGCCAGACATGCCCTCTCCTATCTCCTAACTCCTTCCTCCCCCAAACGAGAACGTGCGTGTGTGAATATGGAGGTGGCAATCTCGAAACCGAATCCCCTCGCACAGATCTTCCTCCTCGGCCTCGCCATCGCACGTATCGACGCCACCACCAATGACCTCTTAAGCTCCCCCATCTCCGTCATCTTCGACAGACTCGTCGCGAGCTTGTTGACTATCATACCCTTCGCTCTGAGGCTTTCGATTCTGACACCCTCCTCTACGACGACGACAATGCTGACCTCTACCCACCACTCAGACCACCCCACTGACATCGTTGTCGACCTTGTTGAGGACATGCACGACCTCCAAGCACAACTTCCTCAGCAGTATCTCCAAAAGGCTCCTCAGCGAGATCCGCGAGGGCATGATATTGTGATTTTTGGTAGTTTTAAGAATATTACAGTGTGTTCTATTATGATTTTGTTCACCGATCTAGATTGTGTTAGTTTTGAGGATATTCAATGAAACTGATAATTTTGTATAAGTGCAAAAATGTTTATACATTGAACTAAAATCTCGTAGGAAGTCCACTTTTGTATATCTGAGAGAAATTCTGTATGAAGTTTTCTTCTTTCTTATGCAATATGAAGGAGATTTTTGTATGAAAAAGAAGGTTTTTGTATGTTCTAGTATGTATTACTTCTCTGTTCTATAACAGAGTAGCATTGTGTATGGAGCTTTCTTCTTTTGTATGTAGTGTGGAGAAGAGATTCTTTTTATGAAAATGAAAGTTTTTGCATATCGGACTGAGCTCTTGTAGGCATTCCATATCGGTTCTATATTAAAGTGAAATTTTGCATGAACCTCTCTTATTTGGTTTGCAATCGTATCATAAAGTTGAATTTTGTATATATGTGCCTTCTTCTATATATCTAAGTGCAAATAGGTATGAATCTTTCCTCTTATGTATACACGGTGGAGAAAGGAATTTTTGTATAGAAACAAACATTTTTTTATATTGGAGTAAGTTCTTGTATGGATTCATCCTTAGTTGTAAATTTGAGTACATTTTGTATCAAATGACCTTTCTTTATTGTGGATGTATTATTGTCTGCAAGTTAACGATTTTGTATTATAAGATCGAATTTTGTATGGTCTTCTTTTCTTCGTAAATAATAGCATATTCGTTGTTACTCTATTTTTAATATGCAATTAGTTGTTGACGATTACTACTGTTCTTGAGTATACAAAAATATTTTTTCCCTACAAAAGGATCATTTAGAATAAAAAATACAAGAATTATCTCTATTGCACAGTATAGTGAACGACAATACAAAAAAGATTCCCCATTATGCAGCAGAGCGAACTGTCATACCAAATTCACCTTTAATATACAAAAATCTCCCATTTTCCTACAAAAGGATTGTTAAGAAAAAAGATACAAGAATTATTCATATTATACAACAGAGTAAAGTCTCATGCAAAAAGCTTCTTGACTATACAAAAATCATTATTATCCTACAAAAGAGTTGTTATATTGAACATACAAAACGTGTCTCCATTATGCAATAAAGTGAACAATCATACCAAAGGTCCTTTAATATACAAAAATTCCTCGTTTTCCTACAAAGAGGTCCTTTGGAATAATCATACAAGGTATATCTCCATTATGCAATAGAGTGAACAAACATACCAAAAGTTCCTTTAATATACAAAGCCCCCATGTTTTCCTACAAAGGGACCCTTTGGAATAATCATACAAGGTGTATCTCCATTATGCAAGAGAGCTGACTTCCATACCAAAACTTGTGTTATTATAAAAAAACCTCTATTTTCCTACAGAAAAACCCTTTAGAATAATAATACAAGATGTATCTCCATTATGTAACAAAGCAGACTTCCATACAAAAACTTGCGTTATTATACAAAAAACTCTATTTTCCTACAAAAGGGCCCTTTGGAATAAACATACAAGATGTATCTCTCAAACACCTCATGGATACGTGGAGCAAGGTCGTACGCGGGCTTGACTTGAGCCCACCTCCCTACCACGACGGGTCGGCTCTGGTGACGTCGAAGGATATTTCATCACGTGATCTCATCGAGTTCGAGAAGAAAGCTATGGAGCTCCTGATCCATCACGACCAATCAAGATGATTTTTGTATAATAAAGAGAGATTTTGTAGGATTTCCTTCTCTGTTGCATATTTAAGAGAACTCTTGTATTTTCCGTCTTATGTACGTGCACGAGTAGCTTTTTGTAGGAATGCAAAGATTATGGTATTAATAGAAAAATATTGATAACAGAACTCACTACATTAAACAAAAATCTTTATTCTCCTATAAAAGGGTGTTTGTTCATGAGAATGAATTAAAAAAACTCTCTAAAAAAAGCAACAGAGAATATATTCATACCAAAACTCACTCCATTATACAAAACTTTTCTTTTTCCTACAAAAAGATACATGTACGCATTCATGAAAAGGAACATACAAAGAACTTACTCCATTATACAAAACTTTTCTTTTTCCTACAAAGAGCATACATGTGCGCATCCACTGTTTAATAAATGAGTTCTGTATAATTTTGTTATGTACTGTATATCTAAAAGAAGTTTTGTATTACCTTTGTATGCATGCTTCATATGTAGTGTGTCCGACTTTAATTGAAGAAGAGGAAAGAGCTTGTTCAACCAATCGAGGCTAATTTTCTCACGTTGAAATAGGCATCGATTTTCACTCGACAACTCTAGAGCGTGTTCATGAGAGGGAACATACAGATACTATCTCAAATATGCAACAGAGAAGACATTCGTACTAGAATTCACTTCATTATACAAAAATCTTCGTTTACCTACAAAAATATTCATTTCCATACAAATCTTCCCTTCTCGACGGCATATACAAAAGAGGAAAGATTCATATCAATTTCCACTCAGATATGTAGAAGAAGACACATCTATACAAAACTCAACCTTATAATACAAATCATTCACTTGCAGACACTAATACATCCAATACAGAGGAATGCTGCTTGATGCAACACTTATCTCAAGTATGCAACACAGGAGGAATCCATACAATGACTTACCTGATATACGAAAATGTTCAGTCTCTATACAAACATCTCCTTCTCTAACATGTATATACAAGAAGAAAGATTCATACAGACTTACACTCAGATATGCAAAAGAAGGTATATCTATATAAAATTTGATCTTATAATACAAAATTGTTCACTTATAGATAATAATACTTCCAATACAAAGTAATGTCACATAATACAAACTTATCTAAAATATGTACAAGAATTTACTGCAATATGCAAAAACATTCATATGCGTACAAACATCCCCTTCTCTACTATGTACTAGGGAAGAACCACTTCAACAATGGGAATATTCGTCTCTTCTTCTTTCTCCTCTTTTGTCGATGGAGAGAAGTGGGATTTTGGTGATCCCAAAAGGAGGATGTGTAACGGATGTGGGAGGCACGAGGAGGTGGAAGCGCGACGGAGGGAATCAAATCCTCCTCACCCAAACCCTCTTCACCCTCAATCCATCATTGTCCACCCCCTTGTCGTGCATCCTCCTTGCTATGCATCACCCCTCTGTCGTGCATCCACCTCCTCGCCCCCCCATCCGTTGCACATCCTCCTCGTCGTGTCTCCTCCCTATGCCACGCAACCTCCTTGCCACACCTATCGCCTCTGTCGTACATCAACTTATGACCATCTTCCATTGTACATGGCTTTGAGATAGGAGAAGGAGAAGTCATGCCCGAGCTACTTCCATCCTTCGACTTGAAAGGGATGGAGGTGAGGTGAAGGTGCGAGCAGATGGGAGACGATCGATGTACGAGGAGGGGAATGTCGATGGAGGGAGAGAGTTCCGAAGGGTTTTAAAACCTTTCCCAAATATTTCTAACCGTTGGATTTTGCACCGCGACGTGTCATCCATCCCTGCATTGCATCAGAATCTACTGCAAATAACTTAAGACATAAGATTCACTCCCTCCAAAGAGACGAGAGAGAAAGGAAGTCCCACCTCACCCTTGTGATGACTATCGACGAGGTATGCCTTCCTTCGATTGCTGCGAGAGAGAGAACGAGAGAGACGAAGGGAATGGGAGATAGATATGTTGGGAGAGGGCTCCCTAATGCGAGAGATCGCGTTGTGTGCTTCCCCTCTCGGAGGAGGTCGATATATATAGGGCGTGTATGCCCCTCGCACAGTCTGCCCCCATCCTTCCACGCCCGCAACACCCGGTCCGCGCAACCGCCGGTGTGCGCAACTTCCGGCGGTTGTTTTGAGCGTGAGGTCATTCTTTGATTTATTCAAACATCTCCCACTTGACCGAAACGATCAAATATTCTACACTCCCACTGTTCATGTAGTGTACACATGGAGATGTCTTTAGTGAGGCTCATTGTTCATGAAATACCTCTTCCCTGACTCATGCATTTCTGAGTCCCATCAAATCAACATGTTTAATGTATGTTCCTGCAGCTATTCCCTTGGTTAGGGAATCAGCCAACATGTCACTTGTAGGTATGTAGGTTACCGTGATTTCTTGTTTCGCCACTATATCTTGTATATAGTGATATTGGATCTCAATGTGTTTTCCTTTAAAGCTATTAGCCCCACTATTAATCAAGCTTATCGCAGCTTGATTGTCACAATACATTTCAATTGGTCCTTTGACCAATTCAAGGCTTAGATTCTCTAAGAAACGTCTGATCCACACAGCATGAGTGGTGGCCATGCTACATGCAATGTACTCAGCTTCCTGTGTATGTCGAGATACACATCCTTGTTTCTTGCTACCCCAACAAACGGTTGCACCACCAAACATGAACAGGTAACATGATGTAGATTTTCTATCATCTATATCCCCTCCGAAATCGGCATCGGAGTAGCCTACCACTTCAAGCGATTCTGCTTGATATACAAGTTTCAGATGTACTGTTCCTTTCAGATATCGAAGAATCCTCTTAACAGCTTCCCAATGTGCTGGACTAGGATTGCTTTGGTATCTACTGACTATGCTTACTGGATAAGCTAAATCAGGTCGAGTACACATCATTGCATACATTAAACTTCCCACCGCCTGTGCATATGGTACATCTAAAGGTTTCTGCCTCTTTCCGGGACACTGACTCTTACTGAGTCTCTTTCCCATCACAAGTGGTGTTGGAGCTGGAGTGCTGTTCTGCATTCCAAATCTCCTTAATACAATATGCAAATATCTTTCTTGACTAAGGCTCAATGTCCTTGAGTCCCTATCTCTTGTTATTTGAATTCCAAGAACATAGGATGCTTCGCCCATGTCCTTCATCTCAAACTCATTGCTCAATTTCTGTTTGATTTCATTGAGCATTTGTATGTCATTACCTGCGAGCAGAATGTCATCTACATACAATGACATGATTGCAAACCTGCTCCCACTCTTCATGACATACACACAGTTATCCAATTTATTCAAAACAAAACCAAACTGAATAACTTTCTCATGAAATTTGAGATACCATTGCCGTGAAGACTGTTTTAAGCCATATAATGACTTCCTTAACTTGTAAACCTTTTTCTCCTGACCTTCAACCTGAGATCCCTCAAGTTGTCGCATATAGATCTCCTCCCTCAATTCTCCATTAAGGAAGACCGTCTTCACATCCATTTGGAAT
This sequence comes from Ottelia alismoides, assembly GCA_037367405.1. Lineage (NCBI taxonomy): Eukaryota > Viridiplantae > Streptophyta > Magnoliopsida > Alismatales > Hydrocharitaceae > Ottelia > Ottelia alismoides. The sequence goes on from JAZKJV010000584.1 coordinate 590,495, forward strand.
AATTCCAAATCCATATATGCGACTATGGCTAAGATCATCCGAATGGATGCAAACTTAGCCATTGGAGAGTAGGTTTCCTGGAAATCTATTCCAGCTTCCTGAGTATAACCCTTGGCAACTAATCTGCCTTTGTATTTGTCAACAGTACCGTCAACTCGGTACTTTTTCTTGAATACCCACTTACATCCTATGGATTGCTTACCTTCTGGCAAATCACATAATTCCCAAACACCGTTTCGCTCGATTGAGTCCAACTCATCTCTCATAGAGGCCGACCATGATTCCGACTCAGATGAAGCCATAGCTTCATTAAAGGATATGGGATCTGTACAATCCGCGACATCCTCATCCACGGTGTAGCACGACGCCTCGCATCCATAGAAATGGTAATCTTCCATCCATGCGGGCCGTGTTCTGGGTCTCTTGTTGCCGATTATACTCGTGGGTTGTGTGGGTTCACCCACTTCCTCTAAAGGATCATCATATTCCATAGGTTCATTCTCTACATTTGGATGATCGATATCACCCTCAAGTTCTTGTCTAATGCTCAAGTCGTATTCATTGTCTTGTAAGACAATCAGAGGATCTGATTCCTCTACTTCATGCTCTTTTTCTTGATGAATTTCAAGAAAAGTTGCATCACGACCTTCGATCAGACCTTTAGTTTCATAGAAAAACCTATATCCTTTAGAATGTTCACTATATCCAATAAACTTGCACTTTAATGTCATGAAGTCTAGCTTGTCTCTAAGCTGACTCGGTACCAGAACATGTGCTATACATCCCCATTTCCGGAGATGGCCCAACTCAGGATTTCTGCCATTCCATATTTCATATGGCGTTGATTCTACGGACTTGGTGGGAATCCTATTCTGTATATAGTTCGCAGTCAACACTGCCTCTCCCCAGAATTTCTTGGAGAGTCCTGAGTGTGAAAGCATACACCTTACTGCATTCATCGAAGTTCGATTCTTTCTTTCTGCTACACCATTCTGTTGTGGTGTATAAGGCATTGTAGTCTTCCTACGAATGCCTGCCTGAATACAGTAATCCTCAAACTCCTTTGAGGTATATTCCCCACCTCTATCTGTCCTAAGAGTCTTGATTGGTTTTCCCAATCTTGTCTCCACTTCCGTCTTGTATCTCTTAAATGTTTCAAGTGCTTCCGTCTTTCTTCCTAAGAGATAGACATAGGAAAACTTCGAGTAGTCATCAATGAATGTTATGAAGTATTCCTTATTTCTATATGTGCTGACGCTCAGTGGTCCACATATGTCTGAATGGATCAAACCTAATAACTATGTTGACCGAATTCCGATTGAGAAGGGTTTTCTCGTCATTTTACCGGTCAGACAGTGTTCGCATGACAATGTTCTTGCACCCGTAATCTTAGGCAACAAATTTGCCTTAATCATTTGATCCATCTTAGAATTTCCTGGATGACCCAGTCTCATGTGGCATAAATCATAGTCAGACAAACAACACAAGGAATAATCAGAAGAGACATTCATTGATTCACTAGAAGTTATTACAGGAAGACAAAATAGGTCATGCTCGGGCACAAACTTTCCCATCGCATAGACTTTCTTATTCTTGCCTATAGATACACGCTTATTGTAAAATCTAACTTCAAAGTCTTTCTTGAGCAGCACTGGGACAGATATCAGGTTCCGACGTATCCCTGGGGCATATAATACATCATTCAGTACCATAATACTATCTCCCAGGTCAAGTTTGTATGTCCCAACACCTTCCACGTCCAGGTAGGTGTTGTTCCCCATGAAGATCCTCTGTTCGCCTTTGCTCAGCTCCTTGAAGTCCACCAAGCCCTCCTTCGTCTTCGTGATATGTCTGGTTGCTCCAGAGTCGATCCACCATTCATCATTGTCCGTGATGACGGAGTTGCATTCCACGACAGCCGCGAATTCCATTTTCTTCTTGCCTTTATTTTCAGGCACTTTAGAATTTCCCGGCTTCTTCTTATTGGGGCAATTGACCTTGAAATGGCCATATTTGCCACAACCGTAGCAAGAGCTGCGTGGGTATTTCCCACTCTTCCCCTTGAAATTCGCTTTGGAGGGGCCTAGCCTTTTCTTCACGTGCACGGCATTCGCTTCTTCTTCCTCCTCGACCTCAAAGATCTCAGCTTTCGATCTTTATTTGGAGAGGTCCTGCTCAATTGCCAACTGTGCAGGTAGGTCCGTCACAGACTTAATGTTGCCATTCATCCTCAGAGATGTGGCAACCATGTCGAATGATGGAGGGAGACTTCCTAATATGGCTGCGATTTGCATCCTCTTCGGAATCGCGCAATCAGCAGCCGTAAGATCCTTGGCCATCACGATCATCTTGTTCACGTGCTCGAGGACGCTTTCAGATTCCTTCATTCTACACGAGTTGTACTTGTGTAGAAGAAGCTGGACACTCACTTCGGATTTGGAGTGATATTTCTCCTTAACCGCAGTCCAGAGCTCGTAAGTTGATTCGCAGGTCTCAAAGACCCGAATCAGGTTCAAATCCATATGGGTCAGTATAAAGCTCCTAGCCTATTATCCGTTTTCTCCCACTGTTCGCGGGATCTAATTTCTTCCACAGTTGGATTCTCAGATAATATAGGGCCAGGTTTATCTATGATTGTATGTATGCTATCGTGCAACAAGCCATAGTAGATCTTCCTACTCCATAATTCATAATTAGTACCGTTAAGGTACTCAATCTTCCCTACCTCAGTGGCAATGATTTTGCTTGTCATTTTGTTGATCTAAAGAAATAAATGTAGGATTGAGTGAGATTGTGTGACTTAACGAAAATAAACAAAGTTTTTTTTAAGTTGATAAAGAAAATAAGCACCAAGGTTCTTATTCTAGTTTGACTAATATCCTATTTAAGCAACAAGTTTTTTTTAAAGAAGCAGCGATAATTTTTTTTTCTTTTTGATGTAATATAAACTAGCACAAACTTATTCAATCAGTCTACGAGGTCTTGTTAAGAAGAACTTCCAATCTGATTAGAATTTACAAACAATAAAGAAAAGGTTTCGATATTGTTAAATATAAATGAAAGAGTAAGGCGCAACTCCTTTTTTTTAACAAGCAAACAACTAATTTTAAGAAAGATCTAACTATCAAGAAACTTTTCTAGTAACAGTCTTGCAATATTACCGAAATTTTAAAAAACGGGCTAAAAAATGGACGTTATAATATTTTTAAAGAAAAACTCCCTTAAAAGCTAAAGTATCAATATGAAAAGTTAAAAAGAAAGGATTAATTAATATTAAAAAAGGGCAAGTCAATATTATTCACTTTCTCTTAAACTGAAAAAAAAATGTTGAAACCAAAAAGAATACAAAAAGGTTAATGATCAGAGGCTTTTAACAAAAAGAAACAAGAATGGAGGGTTTCACGTGATGTAAAAAAACGATAAGACTCAAACAAGGGGCTCGCACAAAAAAAAGAACTGCTAGTCAATTCATCTCCATGTCCCAGCTTTCAAACAACACGTGATGCCAAGAAAAATAATGGAACTGTAGAGGCAAAGGGCTCTCACAAAGACGACAAGGGTCTAACAAAAACGGCAAGGGTCTGACAAGAATAGAGGGTTTACGTAAAATGAAACTTTTCTCGTAAATCGTGAAAAAAAGGAAAGACAGGGGACGTTCACGTGATTGTCTAAAATGCAAATAAATGGGGAAGAGTCCTGCCAAGAATCAACGGCAAAGGACAAAAAATAATAAAGAAAGCTATAGGATTGAAGGGGGTGCGTGACGTGACAGCCAAAGAAATCAATATAATAAAAAAACGGCAGGCGCACATTCAAAAAAAACTCGTACAATGTGATTAAGGATGGATGGGATACAATCACGTGAATAAGTAAAAAAACAATATAATAATATATTTAAGTGTTCACGTGATGCAACAGATGTGTAACAAAGGAAACAAACAAAAAAAACACGTGAACCTCAACCGATTGTACAAAAATAATAATAATAATAAACGGATCTCAAGAAAAGATAAAGAGGAACCTGAGACCGTCTTTTAGGGTTTCGGGAGAACAAGCACCTTGAGTGCTTGTGGAAGCGGCGACCGAGATGAGGATGCCGATCAGGGAGATCCTCCGGCAGCAGGTAGCAGGCGAAGATCGGAACACGTAGCGTGTAAGCTCTGATACCAGTGATGACTATCGACGAGGTATGCCTTCCTTCGATTGCCGCGAGAGAGAGAAAGAGAGAGACAGAGGGAATGAGAGATAGATATGTTGGGAGAGGGTTCCCTAATGCGAGAGATGGCGTTGTATGCTTCCCCTCTCGGAGGAGGTCGATATATATAGGGCGTGTATGCCCCTCACACAGTCCGCCCTCATCCTTCCACGCCCGCAAGACCCGGTCCGCACAACCGCCGGTGCACGCAACTTCCGGCGGTTGTTTTGAGCGTGAGGTCATTCTTTGATTTATTCAAACAACCCTCACGAAAAAAGTACAGAAAAGAAGAAGAATAGTCCCACTCCCTCATGTCCATCATATTTATCTTTTGGAAAAAAGGAATACCAAAAGAAAGGAAAGATTAGATTTTTTTCACTTTCCCTCTCCACATCAATTGCCTGATTAAATACTCTTCAAATACCGCTTCTCTCTCTCTCTCTAAAATGTGTGTATATATAAATAATAATACACATAACGGAATACGCAAAGAGCTCCCTCCTTTTGGTGTCAACTCCTCCACGCCACCTCACCTCCGCCTATGTCCGTCGCCGGAGCCCTAGTCTTCCACCCGGACTTCGACCACCACATCTACGCCGAGAAGCGCCGCCTCTTCCTCCAAAGCTACCAGCTCGGCCGCCGCTCCGAGACCGCTGGCGACCGTCTCCGCCGCCTCCTCACCCTCTTCCGCCGCACCCTCTCATCCCGCCTCCGCGCGCTCCGCCGCTTCCGTCGTGTCGTCTGGCTCACCCTCCGCCGCCGCCTCCGCCGCGGTCGCCGCACCTTCCAGCGCGTCACCCTCGGCGGCGGCGGCCCCACCGTCACGGCCAGGGATTGGTTCGGAACCCCGAGCTACTGGTGATCCGACTATTTGTTTGATGTAAACAATTTTCGTATATATTATTTCTGGATTAAACAGTTTCCCCTTTTTTCTAATGTAAATAACGGGTATCGTATGTATATGCAAATTGGGAAAAAATGTGTTTTTTTGAAGGAATTTGAGTTCATGATTTATTGTATATGTAACTCATATATAATTATCTCAACCAATCTATAAAGTAAATTCTTATGGTAAAAAGGAGTAAATTCAAAATAAAAGCAACATATATGGAGTAATGGAGGCAAAAGTGATAGTTGGAACGTCGCTTTCTAGAGTTTATTCGTATGAACAAAAGGAGGGAAGAAGAAAGAGTAAAAAAACAAATTTCTTTAACTTTTCTTTGAAATAAAGAGAGCGTGACCGTTCAAATCTCCAAGAATTTTTAAACGAATATTGATTTCACTTTTATATGCAAACAGACTTTATGATCATGATTAATTCCTACCCAATCAAGTTGTTGTTAGGATTAGAACCAAATTAGAATTATAAATCATAATAAGATTGGACTCCTAATCTTAATATATTTGAGTTGTATTTATATCATATTGGGAATATGATTATTGGATTGTAATTGAGCTATATATAGAGAGGGTGGAGGCAATGTTTCTACACCATCAAAAGAACATTGTAACCCTTAAAGAAATGGGAGAGAGAGAAGAGAGGAAGAGAATGATGAAATAGAGAAAATTGTATTCGTTATTCTTTTAGTTGTCTTTCTTTTCTGGTGATCGCGGAGGTGACTAATCACCTTTATATCTTGTTGTTCTTTTCTTTCACGTGCTTTCGTAGTGGTAGTGGTAGTCGTCGTTTGTGTATCCGCTTTCGTATCCGAGGAGGTTTATATCTCCAACATCCGTTATCCAAGAGGAGACGATACCGGTGAGTCGTATCCTACCAATTATCATGACCAATTTTCTTTGGACAGGATAGTTGTGTTATTGTAGACGTGAAGATACATCGACTCTTAATTGCTCACTTCATTTAAAAGAACTGCATGTCATGTGCATGGTAAAGGCTATTAGTTGACGATCTCAAGTATTTATTTAGCCTTTTAATTAGTAATAGAGGACAACATGAAGTACAACACTATCTCCTCTTTTCTCCACAAAAATGTTCAAAATACAATATTTACCTTTTAATGTGTTCGGATAAGGGAAAATTGAGCTTTACCTCTTGCTTGGATCGAGGAAAAAAATTGAAAATACTTAGATAGAGATTTAATTAATATTGTAATTGCGATATGATCATTTTTACCCCGCGATAATTTACGAGACAAATGCATTAATAATTCTCACCCAAACATATTAGTGGGTGAAAGGCTTAAGACACAAGTTTTATATTTTAACTTCTACAATACTCTTTAAATAATGTCATGCTAAATTATAATTAATGGAATAATTGAATAGGCACAATTTTAATGGGAGAAGATCCTCTTCGATGAGTTTACACACAACATGGATTGTTCTATCCTCGTTGCGAAAAAAATCTCACACATCCTACCGCATGGATTCAATCTATTAATATTATTATACATACCTATCAAATTTCACTTAAATCTGATGTTTTTTTATGTTTTTTTTATCTTCACGGTCAAATAACAAGTTAGCAATTAAGAAGCTTATGACCCATTTAAAAGACAAACGGATCTTTATTGTAGATATCGAATATGATTTTTACACAATAAATTCTAAAAAAAAGTAAATTATCTTTTCAATCATGTATTTTAGTTTGTAGTTATCACCTAAATCCCGCAAACTTGTTAGTTATTATGTTACAACCCTTTCAGGAGTTAATCACATAGTCAGTAAGGATCCATAAAGTAAGAGTTAGCAAATTTGCGTTTTATATGTGATAATTACAAAGAAAACATAATCGAGAAGGTAATTTACAAAGTTTTTAAAGTTTGTTATATTGAGTTCAGACGTAGGATGTACAACATCATTTATAAATTCGATATATAGAGTTAGGATTTTTAAAATCGATTATGAAAGGTGAGGAGGGCATGTGAGCAAACCCACATCACATCAGATGATTTGGTCTGGATTTAAGTCACGTAATCTCTTTTAGGTGATCCCTCACCACTTGGGCAAAGCACGAGCTAATAGTTATTGAATGGCATCTCAAATGGAGACGTGGCGTGAATGGCAAGTAATCTTCCCTACGTATACATTTCAGCGAAATTCGATCAAATTTCTATCGAAAATTGATATTCTATCGAAATCGAAATTCGATCGAAATAATCGAAATATGGAGGCTTTAGTATAAAAATGATCGAGATAACCAAAATTCGATCAAAATTCCGTTTCGAACCATCTCCATCTTTTTGTTAGTTAAATACTAATTTGTATCAGCAGTAAACAACACGAGGTTCAAAGACGTTGACCTTATGCTTTTCCAAGGGGGCACGAGGAGATCCGTATTCGACGTCGGTCATTAAATTCAAACTTACGTCTATGATGTGAAAATATCGGCATACTCTTCTTATTAACAGAAATGTATAATAGTATATAAATGACAGACCTTGAAAAAATTTTTTTGTTTCAGTGAGAGAAATGAGAGTGGAGAATTGATTTTGGACCCGAAGAGCATGGTCTATAGGTAGAGACGGAGTAGGAGCATTTTTTTAGAAGGGAAACAAATGTAACAACGTATAACAATTGCCTTATTCTATAATTAAGATCTTTTAGTATATTTTTTATTAAAAAATCAATGATACCATATTTGGAAGAAGAAAATTACTTCACGTACGAGATTGGAATGTTGGCACAAACATGGGGGTTGGTACCCAATTAAAACTTTGTTGTGAGTATATAATTTCGAATAAAGAAATAAATCTAAAAATATAGAAAATGAACTTTTATTAACTTACATCAAGATCTCGCGCCAAGGATAAGATTGTTGAGAGGCGAGGAGACGACGTCGATGAGCAGCTTGACGATGTCGACGAGCAGCTTGTAGATCGAGAGATAACGAATGAGAGATGATTTTGAGAGAGGGCTCCCTATGCAACGTAACTCCGTAACTTTTTATGTGTTTCCCCCCAGAAGGAGGTGTATTTATAGAACGTGTTAAATCCCTCGCATAGTCTGCCCTTCTACAACCACGCCCGACTCAGCTTTCGCGCAACTGTCGGCTTGTGCAACTACCAGCGACGGTTTGAGTGCGAGGTCATTTGATATGTTCAAACATATACCACTTGACCGAAGAGATCAAATATTATATATTCCCACTATTCTTGTAGTGTACATATAGAGATGTCTTTTGATCGAGTCAAGCATTCATGTGTCCCATCAAACCAACGTGTTTGATGTAGGTGCTACGTAATATTTCCTTCGTCAGGGAATTAACTAACATCTCACTTGTAGGTATATAGGTTACCGTAATTTCCTGTTGTATAGTAATATCGGATTTCAATGTGTTTTCCTTTAAAACTATTAGCCCCACCGTTGATTAAGCTTATTGCAGCTTGATTATCGCAATACATTTCAATTGGCCCTTTGATCAATTCGAGGCTTAGATTCTCTAGAAAACTCATGATCCACACAGCATGAGTGATGGCCATGCTACATATAATGTACTCAAAATCCTGTGTATGTCAAGACACATCCTTGTTTCTTACTACCTCAAGAAACGACTGCACCATCAAACATGAAAAGTTAATACGATGTGGATTTTCTATCATCCATATCCCCACCGAAATCGACATCATAGTATCCTACCACTTCAAACGATTCTGCTTGATACACAAGTTTCAGATGTACCATCCCTTTTAGATATCGATGAATCCACTTTATAGCTTCCCAATGTGTTGGACCGCGATTACTTTGATATCTACTAACTAAGTTTACTAGATAGGCTAATTCAGGTCAAGTATACATCATTGCATACATTAGACTCCCACCGCTTGTGCAGATGGTACATCTAAAGGTTTTTGCCCCATTCCGGGACACTGACTCTTGCTAAATATCTTATCTATCACAAGTGGTGTTGGAGCGGGAATGCTATTCTGCATTCCAAATCTCCTTACTATGGTATGCAAATATCTTTCATGATTACGGCTCAATGTTCTTGAGTCTTTTGTCTCTTGTTATTTGAATTCTAAGAACATAGAATGCTTCGTCCATGTCCTTCATCTGAAATTCATTTCTCAATTTCTTTTTGATTTCATTGAGCATTTGTATGTCATTACCTGCAACCAAAATGTCATCCACATATAATGACATGATTGTAAACCTGCTCCCACTCTTCATGACATCCACACATTTATTCAATTTATTTGCAACAAATCCAAATTGGATAACTTTCTCATGATATACCATTGCCGTGAAGACTGCTTCAAGTCATATAATGACTTTCTTAACTTGTAAACCTTTTTCTCCTAACCTTCAACCTGAGAGCCATCAGGATGTCACATATAAATCTCCTCTTGTAATTATCTATTAAGGAAGGTCGTCTTCACATCCATTTAAAATAATTCCAAATTCATATATACGACTATGGCTAAGATCATCCGAATTGATGCAAACTTAGCCACTGCAGAGTATGTTTCTTGGAAATTTATTCCAGCTTGATGAGTATAACTCTTTGCAACTAATATAACTTTCTATTTATCAACATCACCATCAACTTGGTACTTCTTCTTCAATAGCCACTTACATCCTATGGATTGCCTACCTTCTGGCAAATCATATAACTCCCATATCATTTCGCTCAATTGAGTCTAACTCATCCCCATGGTGACCGTCTATGATTCTGACTCAGATGAAGTCATAGCTTCATCAAAGGATATGTGATCTGTACAATATGTAACATCCTCATCTACGGTGTAATACGATGCCTCACATCCATAGAAATGGTAGTCTTCCACTATGCAGGCCATTTTCTAGATCTCTTGTTGCTGATTATACTTGTGGGTTGTGTGGATCCACCCACTTCCTCTAAAGGATCATCTCATAGGTTCATTCTCTATATTTGGATGATCAATATCATCCCAAGTTCTTGTCTAATGCTCAAGTCGTCTTCATTGTCATGTTGGACAATCAGAAAGATCTGATTCATCTGCTTTATGCTTCTTTTCTTGATGATTTTCAAGAAAAGTTGCATCACGACTTTCAATTAGACCTTTAGATTCATGGAAGAACCTATACCATTTAGAATTCCCATTATATCCTATAAACTTGCACTTTAATGCCTGAAGTCTAGCTTGTCCTTAAGATGGGTCAGTACCAGAACATGTGTAACACATCCCTATTTTTAAGAATGACCCAATTCAGACTTCTGATGAAGCTACGTTTCATCATCTTTATTCTATCATTTTGGCCTTAAAAACCCTAGTAAATGCGTGTAAATAGGCTTAATTTAGGCACTTTAGCATTCATGCATCATTGTGTAAATATTGTATAAAATGTGGTTTTTAAAGCCAAAATTATAGAATAAAGAAAAGAAAAGAAAAAGAATAAAATATTGTAAATATTTTATGACCCGAAACCCCGAGACCTAGGCATCTCGATGACTAGGTCGACCAGGAATAAAGTAGGGGGAGATAAGGGCCAAAATACAACACAAATTCCTTTTTATTTTATTTTATTCATTCTTTATTCATTTTGAGACCTATTTTGGTTCCACTTTTTATTCATCAAATAAAGAAACTTTGTACATGAAAGTTGTAGATAATTTAATAAAGAAAAATACAAAATTGATTTCACTGAAAAATAATGTACAGATAAAAAGTTATGGTCTAAATAAAATTCCAGAATCCCAACTTCCCAGACCCGTATCTCACAAATGAAAACTCAAATGCAGCAAACTCACCTTTAATTGTATATAGAAGAAAATAAGCTATTTAATGGCGGTGGTTTCGCATTTGGCAGAGCTACGGTTTGAAAGTTGAGTTTTGGACCCATATTGTATACTTGTACAGCTTAAAATATTCATTATATTCTTTGTTCATTATTTCAATAATTTTATATTTTTGTTATTTTGTAAATATTACTTATAATATATATGTGCATTAAAATCAACATAAAACTCAAAAGAAAACACAAAATAAAATTTACATACTAAGAACATAGATGAAATACACACACATATACCTATACTTTATATACTTTTATTTTATTAAGTGTACAAAATACCTCATAAAAATAAAACAAAAATATATTTAGATGTATAAAAGTATTTTATATTTTTAGAAAATCATAACCAAAAATATAAATTAAAAGCACAAAATAAATTAATAAACTATATAGATAATGTACCTATAAAGGGAATAAATGCAAACTTGTAAAAAATACATTTCATAAAAATGATTAAAAATCATAATAAAATAATTTATAAAATTAAAAACACTTTTTATTTAATAACCTAAATCTAATAAAATAATCTACTATTTTAAAACGATTTTTAAAGGTATTTTTGCAGGCTTTTTCCTGGTTGGTCCACGTGGACCAACTAGGGGGGTTGGAAAGTTGACCCGCGGTCAACTCTCTGACCCCAGCCTGCTGTTTGTCAGAATGAGATTTGTCCCCTTCTTCTCCCTTTTTTCTAGGACGATCCTGTCCTCGTTTGACCTAGATTTCTTCTGGGATTTTTCTCCCCTATGAATGATCATACACGCCCATCGATTGTCTCGGGGATTGGATCAATGGCACACCCGTGATCGCGCCTCGAAGTTCGCCTCTCCACCATGTTTCAAAAGTAACCCAAAACCACCCATTTCAGTTTGAACCCTCTTGACCACTCTTCTTCTATCTCTGGGGCGTGCTCCGGATTGGGCCTGGTGACAGGAGGTCCTCCAGCCGCCTAGAGGCGAAGAGTGAGCGGCCGAGGCGGCGCTCCACGCCCCCATCTCCGGCCAACGGCCGTGAGGTCCATCTCTTGGCCGACCAGCCAATCGAGGTTGTTTTGATCCATTTTCTTTGTAGTTTAGATAGCATTTTTGTCCCAGCTTTCCTCTTTGATACTTAGTTTGCTTTTTCGTTCCCTATATAGCGAAGATCTCGCAAACAAACGCCTTGCCGGAGCCCCTCGAGCTCCGGCCGACCTCACTTCCCATCCCGCCATATCATCTCAGTTTTTTTGCACTTAAAGGGACCTGGGACCTCGATACTGTGGGTTTTGTGTTTCATTGCAGGTCCCAGGACACGAAGACTCCCATCTGGGTAATTTTTGACGCCCGACGAAGCTCCTGGGAGCAGCCACCTGTCCGAGCACGCTACGACGGACCGCCGGCCCTCCGTGGGCCATTTTGACCCCACCGTCCATTCGTAGAGACTCCCAGGAGCCGCGCGGCCCCTTTTGCGACCTCCAACGACGATGGAGACGAGGGAGAGGGGCCGGGGAACTTCATCGTCACCGGCCCTCCTCCTGGTTCTTCGTGATTATCCTCGGGCCGTCGGATTCGGCCTGTTCTTCCAGGCCCCCCATCTGCCGTTGATCGCGCGCCCCCTCCAGCCATCAGATCCTCAAGCCAATCTAATCTCGGCCCTAGGTAGCGAAGGGGTATCAGCCGTCCCTGAACTGACACGTGGCATAAGTGAAGAATCATCAACCGTCAGATGCGCTAGTGTGGGTATTTTGCATTGTCTACCCCGTTATTTTTTGTAATATCTTTTTAGCTCTCAAACTTTCATCTGCTGTTTAATTACTTTTGTAATATTTATAATTGACCTCCCGTACTTTTGCACATTTGCATATCGGTCCTTCCCAGGCGCGTGTGTCGCGTGTGCGTGGGAGGACATCTTGCAGGCGCACCCCTGCGGGTTAGGGATTTTACTTGTGGTCCATAAACTTGTTTATTACGTTATATATTTTTGTAACAATCTGCATGTTGCCCCTGGATTCCTGTCTAATTACATATATGCCCTTGCAAATAGTGTAGTTTCTTGTTGTTATTTCTATTTATTGCATGCATTCATAAAATCTCAAAAATTTCTCAAAAATCCAGTTAAGCTCCTGCTGCATAGTAGTTTATCACCATATTTTATTTTCTATAATTATCGCATCTTATTATTTATAAAAATTCAAAAATAGCCATTTTCAGCACTGTTTGCATTATAAAATCCATAAAAAATATAAAAACACTCTAGAAAAATCCCAAAAAAATATATTTTGTCTATTTTAGCTTGTTTTAACTCCCAGCCAAAAATCATTAAAAATTACAAAAGAAAACTCATAAAAAATCGCAAAACCCCAAAAACCTTTATAAAAATATTAAAAATTCTTCAAAAACCCTAAAAATATAATCTTGGTGTCCAAATTTTCCTTATTTCATCATCTTTAATTTAAAATTAATTTGGAGAATTTTGTTACTGTTTGCTATTTTATTTCTCCATTTTAACTTCCAGCCTTGAATTTTATTCACTATTTTCTTTATTTTGCTATTTAAAAATACCAAAAACATTCTAAAAATTACCCAAAAATCACAAAAACAGTAGAAAAATATAAAAGACCAAAAAGACTTTATTTTCTAATTTTTGAACATTTTTATCTATTTTTATAAATACCTCTTTCTCCCTTTTATTACATAGTTCATATATTCCAATATTGAAAAAGAAAATATAAAAATATAAAATATAAAAAGAAAATAAAAATCAGTAAATTAAAAATCAAAATACAAAAATATAAAAATCAAAAATTAAATAAAAAATATGAAAATTAAAAACCCGCAAAAAATAGCATAGTAGACGCTTGATCACAATTCACACATTTTGAGCAATTTTTGCCCCGTTCTACCTGTCTGCTCCCTGTGTTCGACCTCTACAATACTCACACCTATACACATCTTGTTGTAGAGTTATAATAAATTCTAACTTCGCACATTTACTTTCATTGCTTGATATATTTGTCGTGGGTTAATTGTTGTTTGAATAGGGATTTTCGAGCGGTCACCGCATCGACTGCGGTTTCGCCTTGTGAAACCGTACGACCCTCGGATTTCTCGGTTCAACAAATGGCACCGTTGCCGGGAAGCAACAACGCGTAGTTCGGGTTATTGCTTTGTGTCTGTGATTATTTGTCTTTTTCACGGCTTTTTATTTCTGCTTGTTTATCATATTTCTTGTTTGAATTGTCTAACCCCTCTCTTGTTTGACTTCTTGCGAGGTACGCGGATCGAGGGAGGAGCTCTCTTCCAGGAGCACATGCGCACCCACGTGAGGCGACTTGACTTAGCACGAAGGCGGGCTAGGAGAGGATTTTGAAGATGATTCTAGTCTATTTATTGCATTTATTAGTGTAATTTTGGTGAGAGAGAGACCTTCTATTATTGTAATAATACAGGTACTCAGGACTGGACTTTCGGGCCCAATTTCCAAGTGTTTGTACACTTGGGGGCTCACCGTAGATTTTACGGTTTTCATCGCATCTTTTCCCTTTGTTTTCTCAGTTTTGTTTTCTTATTCTGTGTGATTGAGCCCCTAGTTTTAGGATTGCTTGCGATAGACTAAGGCCAAACACCTAATATATTTGCATGTACCTATAGACTCGTTTGGACTTAGTCAAATTTAAACAGTCTGTTCATTTATCTCTTAACCCTTGTGCCGTGATCAAGCCCCACCAAGCGCTACTCCTGAACTCGAGTGTGTCGAGAAGAGGAGACGTAAGCCAAGACCGGACTCTTAGGTTAAAGATAAGTGGCTGACTTGTGATTCTTCACGATAATAGCAATTTCTGAAACTTAGGGCGATTTCATCGGCTTTGCATTTGCATATAGATTAGGTTTCAATTCTGCTGAGCATCCCTGCATGTAGAGTGCTGGAAGCAAAGTGAGCATTTACGCTTTAGCATACATCATCGTTTTGTCGCTTGCATTGCATTTCCGACTCTCTACCTCTGATTTTGATCACCTAGGTGCTTAAAAGAATTGACTCCCTGTTAGGCTCGTGAATTCTCATTAAAATACCAAAAAAAGTGATAATTAATAAAATTGGGACTGCTAATTTTACTTGACCCTAAAACCGATCAAAAGAAAAATCTTGTATTGGGGCGAATAATCCCCTCATTGTCTTCGCTTTTACTTGCTCGCGCACACCCTAAGGACTGGTGCCCAAATCCCATCTTCAGCCCCTAAGTGTGTGTGCAACTCTTTGACTTCTAACCTAACTCTAAAACAGACAAGATAAAAAGACGACATTTGTGGTCTTCACCGAGTTGAGTAGGTGAATTGAGGGGTTGATTGTTTCATTTTTTTGTTTGTGATTGTTTTGTGTGTGTCCTAGATCGCTTCCGCGCACTTGCGCCTTTCTTCCCACTTCTCTTGACTTGATCATCGTGCTCTCCCGATCATTGTCTTTTGTTTCCGAGATGGACCCCTGGAGCATATTTTATCCGGACTTTGCGGATCCCTCGTTCACTCCAGCCGGTCCACCTCCTTTTTTCCAGGAGGACTTTGCTCCTGATTTTTGTACATATCCGACCAACCCACTATTTCAGGATTCGGACTTCGACTTCCACCAATCATTTCCACCATCATCGCCCTCACATTTCCACAACCTGCTCTTCATCGAGCATTCTGATCCGGAATGTGATTTTTGTCCACACCCACCGTCCACATTCGAATCACCCGATCCTGAGATTTTGGAGCCACCTTTCATGATATCCACACTTGAGACCTTGAATCAGATGATGGAGCATATGAATTCGAGGATTATTGATCTTACTATTTTAAATAAGAACCAGAATGTCGCTCCATTCTTTGAGGATACAGATTCATTTGAGGACGACCATGAGAGCTTGCAATCGCCCAAAACACAAAAAAATGAGAAAAATTTAAAAACACCAAAAGATTTCTGGAGACACATGATCGAGTCAGACTGTGAGGAGAGCATCCACTTGCTAGACCATTTGACCACACAACCTTTCATACCCGGTCCCACCTGTTACCCCGAGGATGCCGCTGTACAGACTGCTCTTGGCATGCCTCGTGTAGATTGTAACCCGAGTATCCATCAAGGAAACAGTAATATTGTTGCCCTGCTAGTTTCTCCGTTTTGGGATTTCTGATTTCCGGCGGCATGCAGTTTTCAATAATATATAGAAAGACGCCACCCGGTAGATGTGCGAGTAGGCACCAACTCACCTGAATCGGATGTGACGATCGTGAGTCCGGACTTTTGAGGAACGACTTGGGTTGGGCTCACCCACTGTCAGATAAGATCTTGTATATATTATACCCACATCGAGCCACTGAACTACTTCTTGCTTAACCACTTCTATGATTCCGACTTCCTCCCTTGTATGGAGGAGGTCCAAAAATTCAAAAAAATGTTGACTAAACCCGAAGTGGTGGCCACCATACATGAGATTATCTGTGCCCCACTTCAGCAGGTCATGACTGATTTATCTGCTCCTCTTCCCAAGAAGAGAAAGCGGAGGAGCAGATCTGAGCGTCACATTTTGACCATGGCCACTGCCCACGCCATCACACACCGTCCCATTCCTAAAAAGAGGAACACTGCCACACCTTTCATTAGCTGCACCATCTCTGACCACACATGTGATCACACTCTCCTCGACGGCGGTGCTTCGATTAGCATCATACCCTTCTCGTTGGTACAGTCTCTTCACCTAGGCCTCTCAAGAAGACCAGGATGATAGTTCAATTTGCTGATGGATCTATCAAGAGGCCGAAGGGTATCCTTGAAAACGCTGTCATTTCGATTCAGGGCACGAGCTATCATGTTGATTTTGTCGTACTGCCCATGGAGTCCTCCACTGGGGAGCACTCTCCAATCATCCTGGGACGACCATTCCTCGCCTCTGCGAGGGTCGTTATTGATTACGGATCAGGAGAGATTCGCTTCCGTCCTGCTGACGAGAGCGAAGCATTGATCACCGCACCCACCGCTGACCAGAGACCTGCACTTGATGTGACCACACCTATCTTGGCTGACCTCGAGGACCATGACCTTGATGATACTATCAGAGAATTTTGCTGCTTATTGGATTCTACTGAGACTCGAGAATTCCTCCCGGTTGAGGAAAACTCAGAAAGCATGGACCTCGACGTTCCTTCTTCTGGGATGTGGCGTTGTATTGATGACATCTGCGGGATTTACACGATTGATACCGTTGAGCGGAGGGCAGATTTAGAGACTATACAGGACGGACATGCTCTGACTACTTCCATTGATGAGTCCGCTCCTGTCCATGTAGATACTGATGAGACTAAGTGGCCGAATTTGATTTAGTTGCTTTTCTTCAAAAATTCGGGCCTTTTGATGAGAAAGATGATCCGATTGAAATTATAGAGGACGACCAGAGTTTGATTACTTCCACCGATGAGTTCGATCCTTTTGGTTTTGACCTCGACGAGACCTCGCAGGATGACTCTGATTATACTACTTCCGATGATGAGGAGTTTGTCCCTTTTCACTTTGACATCAGCGAGACTCCTAAGGCCGGACCTAGTCGTACTTCTTCCACTCACAAGTATGTGCCTTCACACCCTAGGGCCATTGAGGACCATCACCCTGTCGACCCTGATCAGTTTGCGTCATCTGAGGACCCCGATGTCGACTTGCACCATACCAGATCCATTCCTCAGCGGTCCCGCAAGAAGGTTCGCTTTCAACCTTCTTGATCCCGTGTATATCCATCTCCGTTGTATATTCACTTTTGTGTACCTCTATTCTCTCTACTGTTTTGCTCGTCCATCCATTCCTCGTGTTTGCCTTGCTTAGGATGTACTTTGTCCTAAGTATAGGGGGGTGGACGAGCCGAGTGTTCTTTCATCGTTCCGTGTCATCCCTCCTGTTGTTGTCTATACTTAGGGTTTCTTCCACCCTAAGTATAGGGGAGCGATGCGTACATCCTCACGATCTCTTCTTCCATCTCCATCTCTTTTCTTCTTTTCTTCTTTTCCTCTTCTATCTTCTTAATCTATCAAAAAGGTGTCACCCCTTGTCGACAGTTTTCTATACTTAGAACGTACTTTGTCCTAAGTATAGGGGGGCGTGCACCCCGAGTTTCTCTATTTTTCGATCCTCTCCATTGTCTCCTCTTCTTGTCTATACTTAGGGATATTTTACCCTAAGTATAGGGGGCGACAATTTGAGTACGATCTGTTCATTCCCACCCTTGACCCTCCCTGGTTTGTGTACAGTCTGCTATACTTAGGATTATTTGATCCTAAGTATAGGGGGGACGGTCAACTTCTCATTCGTTCATTCGTTTCTTCGTTCATTTATTCTTTAGATTTTCCTATACTCAGTACGAGTTATGTCTTCTCTTTTCTCTCTGATCTATGAGGACATAGCTCAAGCTAAGTATAGGGGGATCATATATACTATGTATATACTTTAGCCATAACTCGTACTTTCGTATTTTCTTAATAAATATGGCTAAAAATTCTTTAAAATTCATTAAAATCCTTAATAAAAAGGTGTTTTGTTCATCAAATTCTTTTATATTTACTGATTAATAAATCAGGTGAAAATGTTTTTTTGCAAAATGTTTGAAAAATAGTTTGAAAATCTTTGTGAACATTTATTGAAAACTATTTTGAAAATATTTTGTTACATGTTTTCAACCTGAGTAAAAATGTATGTTTTGTAAAATTTCTTTTCTTTGTGTGAAATAAAATGTTTGAAAAATGATTTGCAAATGGTTTGAAAAATGGTTGCAAAAATATTTTGAAAAATCTATTTATACCGTTTGAAAACCTTTGCAAAATGATTTCCAAATATATGTACATGTTTGCAAAAATGTTTGTAAAAACTATTTTGGACTACAGTTTTCAAAAATTGTGTGAAAACTTGTGTCAAATATGTTTGAGGAATATATACATCTCACCAAAAATCCACTATATGTATATAACTGATCACTTACCCTTGTAAATTCTTAAAATCCACTTATTGTAGATATAAGAAGCACTCCCGTGTACATATTTTCACCTAGTGTTTAGCCAAAAATCGTTTTGTTTTCAAAAATCCCAAAAACATTTGCAAAATTAAAATCCAAAAACATTTGAAAAATCTTTTTGAAAAATACAAAAAATGCATGCATCATCTTTTCAAAAAAAATCCATAAAAAGTTCAAAAATCTTGAAAATTGCATCACAAAAATATTTCTTGCATTTTGCGTAGCATTCGCATTTTTCGGATTGAGTTTGATAGTTGAACGAGTCTAAGTAAAATCCGGAGATTGGAGCTTGATTGGACCTTAAAATCTACCTAATAACAGGAACCTTATAGGAACTGGGTTTGAGGTACTTCAGGTCTAGTTGACTTAATTCTTTGAGGATCACGGGACTTGGTTCAATGGATTCTTGACTGCCTAAGTAGAGCATTTCGGAGCACACGCACGACTCTTGTTGATAATGACCTAACTTGGACACCTGCACCTTTCACATAGCTCTCCACGGATGAGGTGGTGAGGAGGCAGTTTCCTTTGGCTTGGGGTAGCATATGAGGGTAGTACTTCTAGGCGGAACCTCTCTTCTTCTTCTAGTGAAGGAAGTGCGCCTCAACTTGGTCTAGTGGTGATGAAGGCTAAAGACAGAAGCCGTGGGTTGCAATAAAGCTTCAAAAGAGGGATAGTCTACTGGCTCAAGAGGAAAATTTCTTGTATATATGCTGCACCATGTAGATATGTTGTACAGATGCACTTAAAAAAAGAAAAAAAAGAACTCCAAAAAAAGTGGTGGGTCGGATTGAAAATTTAATAACCACACCGGAGTGTATATAGTCCAATAAAGCAAAAGCTTATGGTATCCATGTTACATCTCATGAAGCTTGCAGCGGGAGGCTTAGCTACACTGGTTGAGCTCCCAAAATTCTATACCTCTTATTCCCCCTCTTCTTGAGTGATGAATACCCATTCATCACTCTTTATTCTATTATTTTAGCTACAAAAACCTTTGCAAATACATGTAGATATGTGTAAATACAAATAATTACCAAAAGCATGCATTGTGTAAAAACCTATAATTAGCATGTTTTTGTGCACAAAATAAAAGAATAAAGAGCAAAAAGAAAAAGAGGGAAATATTTAGAATAAATATTGAGCAACCTAACCCAAGGGAGGGCTCAGCATGGGCCTGACCGCATAAAAGCCAAAGTAGAGGGAGATAGGAGCTCATGTGTATATACTTCTGTAAAAATATATTTTCCTCACCCAAAAATATGTTGTAAATATTTGTACATATTGTGTGTATATTTAAAAAATATCAAAAACAAAATAAAAATAAAAAAATCAAGAATGCAAAAATATACCTTCACCATGTACACAAACCATCATCATGTATTTATTTAACCCTATAAATAAATAAAATTATTTTCAAAACTTTTTGTAAATATTCTTTGGCATATTTTGTAAATAAAATAAATAAAAAGAAACAAAACAAAAATCAAATAAAAATTACAAAATTAAAAATACAAAAATACATTGTATAAATACCATGTATATAAATGTATATATCTATTTATTTCACCCCTGTATATAAGTGATAAAAATAAAATAAAAATATTCTTTTATTCCATATTTTATGGTGTAAATAAATAAAATACAAAATGAGCATAAAAATTCATAAAAATAGCAAATAAAAAAATCAAAAATAAAAAAAACCATATAGTGTACATATACCTATATATAGAGCTACCCTATTTTTATTTCCAAAAATTAAATAAAAATCACCAAAAAATAGAAAAAAATAAAAGAAAAATATTTCATGTTTTGAGTTTTCTTTAATTCGGCCTATTTTTGCCTCAAAATAAATAAACAAAATTCGAGCACACGTGGCCGCTCCTGATTGGTCCACGGGGGAATGTTGACCCCGGTCAACTCCCCCGCGGACTCCTTCCTTTTCTGGAAGAGGCGCGCCACCCCGCCTTCTTCGAATTTTCCACGCTTCTCCAGGCTGTCTTCCACGCATATCCCATGCCCGGATTCTTCGCCGTTCATCCCTCTCCCTCGCCGGATCCTCCGCCATCAAATCCACGCTTTCCTTCGCTGTCTCCACTCAACCCTAATCGACGCTGTCACCATATATACCATCACCTCCGCCGCCTCCGCGCCCCATCTTTGGATAGCCATCCTTCTTCCCGTGACCTCCAGAGCAAAGCCCGAGGTGACAGCTCGAGTTAGCCCCTGTTGCAGTGAGGTGAGGGTGCCCCTACCATCGATCCGGCGTTTCTCGCCGCCTTGCTCCGCCACCGGTGTTGAGCATCGAGCTTCAGGCCTTGACGCCCTTCGAAGCTACGACCCGGAGATAGCCACGCTCCAGCACAGTCTCCAGCATCCATCAGGTAGCCTTAATTCCTTCTAATTTCTTCCAATTTCCGATTACGCCCAAATCATAGCTCTGACGTACATCTCCGATTCCGATCACTTCGCGTATCATCTCGACCATCCGACCCTACCTTCACCTTCGCCATCTCCCCGCGCACCTTCTTCACCCATTCGCACAACCCAGATCGCACAGGATCTGGGAGTCGAGCTCCACCGCCGTCGCCTCGCCGGAGCTCTTCCGCCCCACCGCACCGATCATCTTCACGCCACCTAACCGGGTCGAGGCACTTTGCCCTCGACCCGCGAAGCTTCTTGACCACTTTGCAGGTCCAAAGGGGGTGTCTGAGCCTCCTTCACAGTTCAGCCAGGAGCTTCGAGCCACTAGGCCTCGCCGGAGCCCCTCCAGGGCTCGGTTGGGCCCTTGGCCACCCGCAGCAGCTGCGCAACTTCACGCCGGACCTTCTCCGACCTTCAGGCGCAGCTGAGGAGGACCGGAGTTCACGCAGGACGTCGGCGAAGTTCGCCGGCGTCGAGTTCTTCCTCCACCCTCCAGAGCCGTCCGATGAAGACCTCACTCCAGTTCTCATCCTAGCCGTCGATCTGTAGAGGAGCAGCAGCCGTTGATCCATCTGAGGATCTCATCTGGACCGTCGCAACCGAGGAGAGAGGCGCAGGAGCCCAGCACCGTCAGATCAGCCACGTGGATCTCTCTCCGCCGTCGATCGAGCCCAAGAGCCGAAGGAGTAAAGGCGCGTTTGTTCTCCACCGTCAGATCTGCCACGCGTCAGAATCGGGCCGTCGCTATTAATAAAGGGGTAAATATCGTAGGACCCCATCGTAGTTTGTTGTTTTCGTTTAAGTCCTGTAATTTTTAATTCAGTTGTTTATTTTCTGGGATATTTGCATAGAGACCCTCGCGCTTAATTTTATTTGCATTTATACCCCTGCCAGTAGAGACCCACGTGCTTTGGCACGTGTTTTGTTGGGTTATTTGCATACGAAGCCCTGTAGTTCTGGATGTTACTCATTGAATGAAAAGTTTTGTTTATTTGCATATATACCCCTGTGAGCATTGATTTTGCACATGTGCGAATTATTTTGGGTAAATTGCATATAAGCCCCTGGACTTTTGATACGAGTTATCAATAAGTCCTTGGAACTTATTTTTATTACATTTAGGTCCTTGAGTGCCCCAGGCACGTGCTTGGCACGTGTGTTGCTGGGTATTTTGCACCAGGACCCCAGAACTTTTGGGTATTTGCACATAGGTCCCTGTGCACAGTGCCCCACCTTTATTTTTGAATAAAATAGCAAACGACCTCCAAATCCAATGAGATTTTGACACATGGCTCCTGCCATGGTGTAGGAATTTCTATGATTTTTGGGGACATTTTTGATTTCATTTATTATTTTTAAAAATTCAAAAACACCTATTTTTGCCACTGTTTGACTTTAAAAATACCAAAAAAATATAAAAACTCCACTAAAAATTCTAAAAAAAATTAGATAGTGTTTATTGCTTGCTGATTGATTTTCTGGCCAATTTTGGCTATTTTTCATCACCTAAAAACCTTAAAAATTGAAAAACCCCTAAAAACCCATAAAAATTATAATAAATAAATTAAAAATCCAAAAACAATAATTAGGGTGCCTAAATTTTCCTTATTCTTCAAAGATTACAGGAAAATTACCTCCAAGGTTGATTGAAACTCTTAAATATTTTATTTTTGAGTTTTTAACCTTGCTGGACAGTACCTTGGTGTTTCTGCCTTGTTTGATTTTTAATAAATAATTTACTCATTAGAAAAATCCCAAAAATTCACCAAAAATAGTAAAAAACATTTAAAACATAAAAACCATTTTTCCTTAATTTTTGCATCATTTTTGGTGTGTGTAATAAATTGTTGAAGTTCCCTTGTTTTGATTTTCTCTCATTTTCTCATTATTTAAAAAATCTAAAAAAAAATTTTATAAAAACAAATAAAAACCACAAAAATATGTTCTCTGTGTTTTAGTTCAAATTGACTACATCGTAGGCCGCAAGGCCAATCTGTGCTCCTTGTGTTCGACCCTGGGAGCTATACCAGGTTAATCCTATAGCTAGATCGCTCTATGGTGTGCTTGCTTGTTTTTATCTGCTTTGAGTGATTGATATTTTTCTTGTTGATCGATTTTCGAGGGATTGAGGTCGCAACGACCTGTTATTTATCTCCCTTGATCTCTCGTGATCTGTCGGTCATCAGAATGGCGCCGTTGCCGGGGAGCACGGCTTTGTAGTCAGTTTTCATTCTTCTATTTTTGTCTCTCTATATTATAATTGTTTTCTGACATTCTCTCTTGGATTTTTGTGCGAGGTACTGCTTGGACTGCTTGGAGTTACTATTTAGAGGACCCGCGCAGGAGGAAGAGAGAGAGGAGAAGAGATTTTCTATTTAGAGAGAGAGAGAGAACAATACTTGTTGTAATAATTTAGAACTCAGACTTTGGACTTGTAACTTAGCGGGTCTGTTTCGCCGAGCACCGGTGTGCTCGGGGGACCCATTTGGATTTTCGCGGCTTTTATCGTGGTTTTGATAGCTAGCTGCCTTTTCCGGTGTTTACGCGGTTTTTCTCGAGCCCCTAGATTTAGGAATTTCTGTTGATTGTGACGTAAATATCTAAGGCCCAACACTTAATAGAATATCTGTTCCTATAGAACGTAATTGGACCTTAATAAAATTCACTGAAAAAGTTAGTTTAATTGGATTTGAGACCACGTGCCGTGAGGAGTCACATACAGCGCTGGCAGGACCCGTTGTGGCGGGCACCGAGTGACTCCCAAGATCGGACTCCGGACTCGATTCGGTTAGCTAACTATTGTTCTTCACGATCAATAGAAGTTGCTTGTCTAAGGCCGGTTTTTCCTCGTTGCATCATTTAGGTAGTTTAATTCTGTATTTAAATTCTGCGAGGATCACTTGCATGTAGAGTGCTGGAGACAAGGTACGCATTTCTTTCTCTGCATGCATCATTGATTTTCTCGCGCATCGGCTTTTTCGTTCTCTCCCTCTGTTTTTGGCTTAATCACCAGGAGAATCGGAAAAACCGTTAGGCCGCTTGTTTTTATTTTTGAAAAAAATTAAAAAGAAAAACAATAAAAATTGGGACTGGATAACACTATTGACCCTAAAAGACACTCACATTAAAAATTTGTCTTGGGGAGAGCAACCCCCTCATTGATTGGTTTGATTGTGCGAGAGAGTGACCCGAACACTAGGTAAAGCCCTCCGGTGCTCATCTCGACTGATTACCGACTCTTCTGTGCGGGATAGTCGGTTGAGAGAGTATCGGGTATCCCAGCAGGTCACGTAATCGCTCTGATATCTTGTGTGTTCACCAAATAAAATTGACAAGATAAATTGACCGATCTTTCACGGTCTTCAGATTGTGTTGCGTTGGTGAACCGTGGGTTTGCTTTGCGATCATATTTTCTCCAGATCCCATCCGCCCAGCTCGCCAGATCAAGATGATGGGTAGACGATCTCTTAGGCAGCCTCTGGCTGCACCGCTTTCAGGCGCGGCTACTCCATCATCTAGGTTGGCCCGTGGGAGTCGAGACCAGCTCTCCGGGCCCGAGTACGATTCCACCCTGTTCCCCCTCGACCCCCTTTCTTTTTCTACTGAGAGACATGAGCCCGAGGAAAGACGAATTGATTTAACAGAACCTGAGTTGGGCTCATCTGATTTTGCAGACGTCACTATGGCCGGAGCCGGCAGTTCAGACGATCGCCAGCCCGAACATTTTGTCTTAGACCAGGGGGCGATCAACTCCACCCTGATCGCATCATTAGAGACGGTTCAGCAGCAGTTACGCGATCAGGGGGCTTTTATGATAGAGATGAGGAGGGAGTTGGAGCGACTCCGAAGAGAGCGAGACGAGCCGAGCGAGCCGGAGGACATTCCTGACGCTGATGCAGAGGCAGCAGCCGCAGCAGCAGCTGCCGCAGCAGCAGCAGCCGCCGCCGCGGCAAGACCAATGCGGGAGCTGCACAACCCCGGATCTACACTGATGCACCAGTGGGTGGTGATACCTGCTATCGTGGGGGATTTCAAGTTCCCTCCGAATACCCTGCAGATGCTTCCTCATTTTCACGGACTCGCCACTGAGGAACCCCACCTCCATCTCCAGGAGTTTTTGATGATCTGTAGCACTGTCCACGACCGTCGTGTGGACCAAGATACGATTCGGATGATGGCCTTCCCTTTTTCACTGGCAGATAGAGCAGCCGCCTGGCTGAAACATCTAGGGAAGTTTGTTTACACCTGGGATCAGCTCCGCACCGAGTACTTGAACAAGTACTATCCACTCGGGCGGACGAATGCAGCGAGGGCCCTGATCAACAACTTCTCCATGCTCCCTAATGAGCAATTTCACGAAGCATGGGAGAGGTTCAGAGAGCTTCTGGATAGATGCCCACATCACGACATCTCGAAGCCGAACCTAGTTCAGAGCTTCTTTAGTGGGATGACGCCAGAGCTTCAGGGTCTGGTGAATGCTTCTTGCGGCGGGTCCTACTTTGCCAAGGACCACAACCAAGTCTGGGCCATCTACGAAGAGATGGCAGAAAATTACATGGTGATGTCCCAGACTCGGTTGTACACTCAGAGATCTCAGCAGCCGCCAGGACCCGTGCAGTATCAGCGGATAGCACGGGTTGATGCAGGTCCATCCAGTTCGTCCACAGTTGCGGCCGTACAGGCAGAGTCGGCCACTGCGGACATGGGGATTATCAGCGAGAAATTGGACCGCATGGAAATAATAGAGAAGAAGCAGTGCCAGGGCATAACTCAGATGGAGCAAATGGCACAAACTCTGAGCGACATGAAGACCCAGCTCTTGTGTCTTCAGGAGGCACAGACGGCTCCTCAGCCCCGTCTTCTGTCGCGAGGCGATTCCGGCGGCAGCCGCAGCTCGTCCCAGCGCTCCAGCTCCTTGCAGCAGCCTAGACAAGTTCACCTTGTACAGGCGGAGCCGTACCAGCAGCAGCAGCCCTCTTACCAGTCACCACCATCTCCAGACTTACAGATGGTGGTATATCAGCCGGATCAGCCTCTGGATGTACTCCCACCAGCCCCTTACGATGCTGAGCCGTTGATGGATGTCAACGGGATTTGGTATGACCGTCCTCAACCTGGAATCCGACGAGACCATCCCGGATTCAGGTGGGGGAATGGGGGTAACCAGTCCCAGCAGCAGCCAGCCGGTCAGGGAGGGCAGTACTTCCAGCAGAGAGATCACCAGCAGCCCCCAGCACACCAGCCATCATCCTTCGTACCTCGTCCCTACCAGCAGCAGGGACAGAATTGGAGACGTGAGCAACAGGCTCACCAGCAGCAGCATCATTCCTCTTACCCCTCTCAGCCACAGCAGCACCAGGTCCAGCAGCCTCAATATCAGAGAGGCAACCCGTCGGGCTCCCATGAGAGCCCCGCCATGGATGATCTAGCCCGCCTCTTCACAGAGCAGCAGGCTACATTTAGACGGGAGATGGACGAGTTCCGCCAGGAGATGCGGGACCTGATGAGAGGGAAGGCCGCCATCCCTGCACAGATCGAGCCTAATCCGAATAACTTGAAGAGGAAATCTGAGCAGGTAGTTCACACAGAGCCTACCACTTCTAGTGACTCATTTGATGTTATCTCGTCGGATTTATTTGATGCTGATTTTGTCACACTTAGGAGCGGTAGAAGACCAGCAGGAGGCGCCTCATCTGAGCGACAACACGAGGATCCATCTAGAGCGCCAGATGAGGAAGAGGAGAGCGGTACTGAAGCCGCACATCATGATGACGGTGGTACTGATGCCACCCGAGATGCTGACCCCACCGGCGGTACTGAGGCCGCCGCTTCACCATATCGAGGAGGTGGTACTGACGCCACCAGCAGAGCCGAGCCAGCCCGCGGTACTGAGGCCGCAAGACGTCTAGTTGTAGAGCCAGCTAGAGGTGGTACTGACGCCACCAACATTTATTCTGATAGAAATGTTGTCTTTCCTCGCATGAATGTATCTCAGAACTCTGATTTGAATAAAGGAAAAGGTTTAGTTTCTTCTGATCCCACTGTGGTGAATGATGTTTGTGAGGATCCAGTCATCGAATCATCTAGGCCTATTTCTAGTCCTTCATCTGAGAAGGACCCTGTGATCCCCTTTCCTAGAGCCCTTGAGTTGGGGAAGGGGAAGAAAAAAGAAAAAGATCCAAAAAAGAGAGAGCAGGAGGAGTTCAGCCAGGGCATGATAGACCGATTTCACATCCAGCTGACCCTCAATGAGGCTTTGCAGCACATCCCTCTTCTTCAGCGATCCCTAAGAGATAGGACCACAGTCAGGAGGAAGAAGAGGAACAAGACCGCAGAAATTCATGTGCTAACAAAAGCCACGTGTTACGCGATCCAGAACCATCTGCCGACTAAGAGGCCAGATTTAGGGGCCCCGTATGTCAGATGTCAGATTAGTGAGCAGAGGTTCGACCGTACTCTCTTAGATAGCGGATCGTCGATCAACCTTCTTCCGGCAGCCCTTCTCGACCACTTAGAGTTGGGCACTCTTGTACAGAGCAGGACATACCTTCAGTTTGCTGATCGGTCTGTCAAGAGGCCAAAGGGGTTGTTGCGAGACGTTGTCGTCACGATTCAGGGTTTGCAATTCCCCGTGGACTTCGTAGTGCTGGACATGGAGACCCCTGACTCGTTGACCGATTCCCCCATTATCCTCGGTCGCCCGTTCTTGGCCACAGCCAAAGCGGTGACTGACCATGACAGTGGGAAGGTATTCTTTCGCGTCCAGGGCGAGAGTATACAAATAGAGACGGTTAAGGACCACAGAGCCAGAGCTAGATCCCGCTCAGAGGACAGTACAGATTCAGAGCAGCTGACAGACGCAGGACCAGACATCCACCAGGACTGTGATTTTGTGATCACAGATGATGAGGCAGTTTGGGCAGATCCTGCAGCACAGACCATCCTCTCATATTCAGATACAGCTGATGCAGAGATGATAGCAGAGGATAGTCTGGAGAGCACAGCCCTGGTTCAGGATACTATTGAGTCAGCAGAGTCGGACCTTGATCGCGACACGATTTCCAGTGATGGTGGTACTGAGGCCACCCTGCTATATGGTGGTGCTGATGCCACCTTGTTCTCCGGTGGTACTGATGCCACCGAGTCTGATATAGATCCCTCGGATTCAGAATCTGATTGGGCAGATTGTGATGATCAGATGCCAGATCTGGATCCACCTGAGCCTACAGATGAGGAGGAGGTAGAGGCAGAGCAGACCAGAGGCAATGCAGAGGACCCGCCTTCTCCAGATCCAGTTTGTGAGAGTTCGTTATCATTTTCCCAGGCAAATTTGGCAGAATTGTCCGCATACACACATCTTCTTCAGAAGCCAGATTTGCCAGCACCCAGCTGTCCAGAGCTGAAGCCGCTCCCTACTTCGCTGAAGTACAGATTCCTTGCGGGAGAGTCTGAGATGTACCCAGTCATCATCTCTGCTGATCTGACTGGAGAGCAAGAATCCCGTCTGATGGAGGTTCTTGAAAAGAACCGCAAGGCAATTGGATGGAGCGTAGCAGATCTCCATGGGATTAGTCCCTCATTGTGCTCCCACCATATCTATCTCGAGGAAGGGGCGAAGCCGTCGCGTGAGTTCCAGCGGCGACTAAACCCCAACCTAAGAGAGGTTGTTATGAAGGAAATATCAAAATGGTGGAGTGCAGATTTTATTTATCCCATTTCCGACTCCAAGTGGGTCAGCCCCTTGCATGTGGTGCCCAAGAAGACGGGCATCACGACTGTGATCAGTGAGTCGGGAGAGGAGATCGCTACACGAGTACCCACCTCTTGGCGGGTCTGCGTTGACTACAGGAGACTCAACCAGGCCACCAAGAAGGACCATTTCCCCTGCCCTTTATAGATCAGATCATTGAGAGACTGGCAGGAAAGAGCCATTATTGCTTCCTGGATGGGTACTCGGGCTACAACCAGGTGGCTATCGCTCCTGAGGATCAAGAGAAGACCACCTTTACCTGTCCCTTCGGTACCTACGCTTTTCGACGCATGCCATTCGGGCTATGTAACGCCCCTGCGACTTTTCAGAGATGCATGCTGTCAATATTTTCGGACATGGTAGGGGAGTGTTTGGAGGTCTTCATGGACGACTTCTCGGTTTACGGCGACGGATTCGATTCCTGTCTTGACTGCCTAGACCGAGTGCTCCAGCGATGTATTGCTACCCGCTTGGTTCTGTCTTGGGAGAAGAGTCACTTCATGGTGACTCAAGGGACGGTGCTTGGCCACATCATCTCCAACAGAGGCATAGAGGTTGATCCGGCCAAGGTCGATGTCATTAGAAAACTCACACCGCCGTCCAATCTGAAGCAGTTACGGTCATTTCTGGGGCACGTTGGTTTTTACAGGAGATTCATTCATGATTTCAGCAAGATTGCCCGACCGTTGACTGATCTCTTGACGAAAGACACCGAGTTCCTTGTTGATGACAAGTGTCTTTCGTCCTTTGAGACTCTCCAGCAATGTGTTATTGAGGCTCCTGTCCTTCAGCCACCCGATTGGTCTCTCCCATTCGAGATCATGACGGACGCCTCTGATTTTGCCGTAGGGGCCGTGCTAGGACAGAGGAGGGATGGAGTGCCATTTGCCATACACTATGCTAGCCGCACATTGGATTCTGCCCAGCGGAATTACACAGTCACAGAGAAGGAAATGCTAGCAGTAGTGTTTGCCCTAGATAAGTTCAGATCGTATATCATTGGATCTAGAGTGACTTTGTATACAGATCACACCGCCATCAGGTACCTCATGTCAAAGAAGGATGCCAAGGCCAGACTTACTAGATGGATCCTTCTACTCCAGGAGTTCGACATTGAGATCAAGGATAAGCCTGGAGTCAAGAATGTGGTGGCGGACCATTTATCCCGACTAGAGCAGCCTGAGGATTCTGAGCAGATTGATCCCATTTGTGATACCTTCCCAGATGAGGCGATCCTTGCTATCGCCTCATTCCCGTGGTATGCCGATATTGTGAACTTTCTCGTTGCTGGGAAAGTCCCACAAGATTGGCCCAAGCAGAGGATTGAGACCTTCCTTGCGAAGGCCAAGTCCTACCACTGGGAGGATCCCATCCTTTACCACGAAGGAGGGGATAGCATCTGGCGTCGGTGTATTCCTCAGGAGGAGCATCATAGTGTCCTCACTTACTGCCACAAGCTTGAGGCAGGAGGACATCATTCTGGGAGGAGAACGGCACAGAAAGTGCTCCAATCCGGCTTGTGGTGGCCTACACTCTTCAAGGACTCTGATGAGTTCGTGAAGAGATGTACTGACTGTCAGAGGATGGGCACTTGTGGACAACGTGATATGATGCCGATGCAGCCCATTCATTTCTGTGAGGTTTTTGACGCATGGGGCATCGATTTCATGGGTCCATTCCCTAAGAGTCAGGGATTTGAGTACATTCTGTTGGCCGTAGATTATGTTAGTCGTTGGGTTGAGGCTATCCCCACCCGAGCCGCTGATGCTAAGACAGTTTGCAGATTTTTGAAGAAGCACATCATCATGCGGTTCGGGGTTCCACGAGTTCTGATTTCTGATGGGGGATCTCATTTCATCAACGACCAGGTGAAGGCACTTGCTACCGAGTTCGGCATAGACCATCGTGTTGCTACACCATACCATCCACAGACAAATGGTCTAGCCGAAGTGTCGAATAGGGAGATCAAGAATATTTTGCAGAAAGTCGTCCGCCCTGACCGAAAGAATTGGTCACAGCTTTTGGACTCGGTCTTATGGGCATATCGGACGTCTTTCAAGACTCCATTGGGCACATCTCCCTTTCGCCTCGTGTATGGCAAGCCCTGTCATCTACCTGTCGAGCTGAGGCACAAGTCACTCTGGGCAGTCACAGATATTCTTATGGATCCAGATGGTATAGGAGACCAGAGGAGGGCAGAGTTAGCCGCCTTGGAAGAGCTTAGAGATGCAGCTTTCTCAAACAGCCTACATTATAAGGAGAAAGTCAAAGAGTGGCATGATTCTCATATCAGCCACAAACATTTCGAGATTGGACAGAAAGTATGGTTGTTTGATGCAAGGCTACGATTATTTCCAGGGAAGCTACAGAGCAAATGGAAAGGACCCTATTTGGTCAGAAAGGTACACGATAACGGTAGCATTGATATATCTGAATTATCTTCTGAGAGTACCTTCCGAGTGAACGGCCAGCGGCTCAAACCATTTCTAGATCATGAGCCGCGGGACGTTATTATTGCCGCTATTCATTTTGCGTGAGATGTAGTCTTTTGACTCACATCTTTTACATCTCACGCCTGATTTTCACTGTTCCTCCGCCTGTATAGATCCAGTTGTCCATATCATTCTATTCTTTAGTCCCACATCCCGTCTCTCATCTTATGATTATGCTATACTTAGGGTGTACTTTACCCTAAGTATAGGGGGGATGTCGGACCTGTGAGTATTCTTTTCATTCTTTCTGCTCTTGTTTTTTGCTGCCTATACTTAGGGATATTTTACCCTAAGTATAGGGGGGGCAGAGTCTGTATATTCTTCACTCGGCTTTCCCTTCATGTACAGCTTTCTATACTTAGAATTAGTTAATCCTAAGTATAGGGGGAAACCACCGAGTTCCTCTCATTCTATTCATTTATTCGTTCCTGTACTTAGACATTCCTTTTCACTTCCCTTTTACTAAGCACGAGTTATGTCTTCTTCATCGCTCTTGATCACTCTGAGGACATCGTTCGAGCTAAGTATAGGGGGGGTGTGTATATATTTCATATATACTTTAGCCATAACTCGTACTTTGTGTGAGTGTGTTAATAAATAAAATGGCTAAAAATCACAAAAAATTAAAAAAAAAAATTTCATGAACATAAACCTCTTTTATTCTTGCACATACATAGCTAGTGTACAAAGTATTTTTGTAAAAATAATTTCAAAAATCTTTTGTGTAAAGCTTGTGTAAATATTTTGTATCAAAATTATGTATATAGTACAAAATTTTTTCAAAATGTTTTGAAAATCAAAAGTTTGCAAAAATCTTGTGTAAATGTGTGTAAATATCTTTTTGCAAAACTTGCACTTCATGCATCATTCATTCATGATTTCAAAACATTTTTCAAAAATTTTTTGCATGATTGTAAAATATTTGTAAATAGCATCTTTTGTACATATATGTATATAGTTTTTCCTGGATAAGAGTTGACATTTAAACTAAGCCTGGAATTAAATTGAGAAATGGAGCTTGAAAAGATCTTAATCCACTTAACTTCAAGAGGAACCTTATAGGACTTAGGGTTAAGGCTTTTCAGGTCCATAAGGACTTAATTCTTTGAGTCCACTAGGCTATGAGCATATGTCATCTTGATGAGCCTAAGTAGAGCACTTAACAACACACGCATGACTCTCAGAGACAATGGCTTCACTTGCACCTGCACTTTACACATGGCTCTCCATGGATGAGGTGGTGAGGAGGCAGTTTCCTTTGGCTTGGGGTAGCATATGAGGGTAGTACTTCTAGGCGGAACCTCTCTTCTTCTTATAGTGAAGGAAGTGCACCTCAACTTGGTCTAGTGGTGTTGAAAGCTAAAGACAGAAGCTGTGGGTTGCAATAAAGCTTCAAAAGAGGGATAGTCTACTGGCTCAAGGAGAAATTTCTTATATATGCTGCACCATGTAGATATGTGTACAGAAGTCTTGAAAAAAAATGCAAAAAGAACTCCAAAAAAGTGGTGGGTCGGATTGAAAATTTAATAACCCCACCGGAGTATAAAGCAAAAGCTTATGGTATCCATGTTACATCTCATGAAGCTTGCAGCGGGAGACTTAGCTACACTGGCTAAGCTTCCAAAACTCTATACTTCTACCCCCTCTCCTTGAGCCGGTTGCACTTGAACTTAGAAGGGAATACCCCGCTTCTCGAGGAAAGAGTTGCTAGACCGAGGCATTAGAGTTACCAGGTTGAGGGAAGTTGTTTCTTTGTTACTTCTGAGGTGGGGAGCCACATATCACCTACACCGCAAGGAAAAGATTCATGGTCATATAGAGTTTGTGTATGTAGACTTGTTCTATCTGGTTTATTGAGGAGTCTTGCCCATAGATTGGTGGAACTTGGAGGCTGTTGAGTTTTAGGCTTAAGTCCAAATAAGGTTCCGACACATTAATAATCCAAAGATCTGATCGAGCTCCATATTTCAATTTAATGAAGGAAAATTTAATAAGTCAACCTTGATCCATGTACATCCTCTTTTTCTTTTTCTTTTCTTTCTTTTTCACTTCTTTTTCAAATAAGTGTTTGCTAAGGGACTAGCAAAGTTAAAGCATAGGGGGTGATGAATACCCATTCATCACTCTTTATTCTATTATTTTAGCTACAAAAACCTTTGCAAATACATGTAGATATGTGTAAATACAAATAATTACCAAAAGCATGCATTGTGTAAAAACCTATAATTAGCATGTTTTTGTGCACAAAATAAAAGAATAAAGAGCAAAAAGAAAAAGAGGGAAATATTTAGAATAAATATTGAGCAACCTAACCCAAGGGAGGGCTCAGCATGGGCCTGACCGCATAAAAGCCAAAGTAGAGGGAGATAGGAGCTCATGTGTATATACTTCTGTAAAAATATATTTTCCTCACCCAAAAATATGTTGTAAATATTTGTACATATTGTGTGTATATTTAAAAAATATCAAAAACAAAATAAAAATAAAAAAATCAAGAATGCAAAAATATACCTTCACCATGTACACAAACCATCATCATGTATTTATTTAACCCTATAAATAAATAAAATTATTTTCAAAACTTTTTGTAAATATTCTTTGGCATATTTTGTAAATAAAATAAATAAAAAGAAACAAAACAAAAATCAAATAAAAATTACAAAATTAAAAATACAAAAATACATTGTATAAATACCATGTATATAAATGTATATATCTATTTATTTCACCCCTGTATATAAGTGATAAAAATAAAATAAAAATATTCTTTTATTCCATATTTTATGGTGTAAATAAATAAAATACAAAATGAGCATAAAAATTCATAAAAATAACAAATAAAAAAATCAAAAATAAAAAAAACCATATAGTGTACATATACCTATATATAGAGCTACCCTATTTTTATTTCCAAAAATTAAATAAAAATCACCAAAAAATAGAAAAAAATAAAAGAAAAATATTTCATGTTTTGAGTTTTCTTTAATTCGGCCTATTTTTGCCTCAAAATAAATAAACAAAATTCGAGCACACGTGGCCGCTCCTGATTGGTCCACGGGGGAATGTTGACCCCGGTCAACTCCCCCGCGGACTCCTTCCTTTTCTGGAAGAGGCGCGCCACCCCGCCTTCTTCGAATTTTCCACGCTTCTCCAGGCTGTCTTCCACGCATATCCCATGCCCGGATTCTTCGCCGTTCATCCCTCTCCCTCGCCGGATCCTCCGCCATCAAATCCACGCTTTCCTTCGCTGTCTCCACTCAACCCTAATCGACGCTGTCACCATATATACCATCACCTCCGCCGCCTCCGCGCCCCATCTTTGGATAGCCATCCTTCTTCCCGTGACCTCCAGAGCAAAGCCCGAGGTGACAGCTCGAGTTAGCCCCTGTTGCAGTGAGGTGAGGGTGCCCCTACCATCGATCCGGCGTTTCTCGCCGCCTTGCTCCGCCACCGGTGTTGAGCATCGAGCTTCAGGCCTTGACGCCCTTCGAAGCTACGACCCGGAGATAGCCACGCTCCAGCACAGTCTCCAGCATCCATCAGGTAGCCTTAATTCCTTCTAATTTCTTCCAATTTCCGATTACGCCCAAATCATAGCTCCGACGTACATCTCCGATTCCGATCACTTCGCGTATCATCTCGACCATCCGACCCTACCTTCACCTTCGCCATCTCCCCGCGCACCTTCTTCACCCATTCGCACAACCCAGATTGCACAGGATCTGGGAGTCGAGCTCCACCGCCGTCGCCTCGCCGGAGCTCTTCCGCCCCACCGCACCGATCATCTTCACGCCACCTAACCGGGTCGAGGCACTTTGCCCTCGACCCGCGAAGCTTCTTGACCACTTTGCAGGTCCAAAGGGGGTGTCTGAGCCTCCTTCACAGTTCAGCCAGGAGCTTCGAGCCACTAGGCCTCGCCGGAGCCCCTCCAGGGCTCGGTTGGGCCCTTGGCCACCCGCAGCAGCTGCGCAACTTCACGCCGGACCTTCTCCGACCTTCAGGCGCAGCTGAGGAGGACCGGAGTTCACGCAGGACGTCGGCGAAGTTCGCCGGCGTCGAGTTCTTCCTCCACCCTCCAGAGCCGTCCGATGAAGACCTCACTCCAGTTCTCATCCTAGCCGTCGATCTGTAGAGGAGCAACAGCCGTTGATCCATCTGAGGATCTCATCTGGACCGTCGCAACCGAGGAGAGAGGCGCAGGAGCCCAGCACCGTCAGATCAGCCACGTGGATCTCTCTCCGCCGTCGATCGAGCCCAAGAGCCGAAGGAGTAAAGGCGCGTTTGTTCTCCACCGTCAGATCTGCCACGCGTCAGAATCGGGCCGTCGCTATTAATAAAGGGGTAAATATCGTAGGACCCCATCGTAGTTTGTTGTTTTCGTTTAAGTCCTGTAATTTTTAATTCAGTTGTTTATTTTCTGGGATATTTGCATAGAGACCCTCGCGCTTAATTTTATTTGCATTTATACCCCTGCCAGTAGAGACCCACGTGCTTTGGCACGTGTTTTGTTGGGTTATTTGCATACGAAGCCCTGTAGTTCTGGATGTTACTCATTGAATGAAAAGTTTTGTTTATTTGCATATATACCCCTGTGAGCATTGATTTTGCACATGTGCGAATTATTTTGGGTAAATTGCATATAAGCCCCTGGACTTTTGATACGAGTTATCAATAAGTCCTTGGAACTTATTTTTATTACATTTAGGTCCTTGAGTGCCCCAGGCACGTGCTTGGCACGTGTGTTGCTGGGTATTTTGCACCAGGACCCCAGAACTTTTGGGTATTTGCACATAGGTCCCTGTGCACAGTGCCCCACCTTTATTTTTGAATAAAATAGCAAACGACCTCCAAATCCAATGAGATTTTGACACATGGCTCCTGCCATGGTGTAGGAATTTCTATGATTTTTGGGGACATTTTTGATTTCATTTATTATTTTTAAAAATTCAAAAACACCTATTTTTGCCACTGTTTGACTTTAAAAATACCAAAAAAATATAAAAACTCCACTAAAAATTCTAAAAAAAATTAGATAGTGTTTATTGCTTGCTGATTGATTTTCTGGCCAATTTTGGCTATTTTTCATCACCTAAAAACCTTAAAAATTGAAAAACCCCTAAAAACCCATAAAAATTATAATAAATAAATTAAAAATCCAAAAACAATAATTAGGGTGCCTAAATTTTCCTTATTCTTCAAAGATTACAGGAAAATTACCTCCAAGGTTGATTGAAACTCTTAAATATTTTATTTTTGAGTTTTTAACCTTGCTGGACAGTACCTTGGTGTTTCTGCCTTGTTTGATTTTTAATAAATAATTTACTCATTAGAAAAATCCCAAAAATTCACCAAAAACAGTAAAAAACATTTAAAACATAAAAACCATTTTTCCTTAATTTTTGCATCATTTTTGGTGTGTGTAATAAATTGTTGAAGTTCCCTTGTTTTGATTTTCTCTCATTTTCTCATTATTTAAAAAATCTAAAAAAAAAAATTTATAAAAACAAATAAAAACCACAAAAATATGTTCTCTGTGTTTTAGTTCAAATTGACTACATCGTAGGCCGCAAGGCCAATCTGTGCTCCTTGTGTTCGACCCTGGGAGCTATACCAGGTTAATCCTATAGCTAGATCGCTCTATGGTGTGCTTGCTTGTTTTTATCTGCTTTGAGTGATTGATATTTTTCTTGTTGATCGATTTTCGAGGGATTGAGGTCGCAACGACCTGTTATTTATCTCCCTTGATCTCTCGTGATCTGTCGGTCATCATTGAGCCGGTTGCACTTGAACTTAGAAGGGAATACCCCGCTTCTCGAGGAAAGAGTTGCTAGACCGAGGCATTAGAGTTACCAGGGTGGGGGAGGTGGTTTATTTGTTACTTCTGAGGTGGGGAGCTACATATCACTTACACTGTACGAGTCAGATTCATAGTCATAAGGGTTTGCGTATGAGTTGAAGTATTTCTGACCTGGCTATTGAGGAGACTTGAACAGAGTTTTGGGATTCTCGAAGGCTGTTGAATCTCAAATCAAGTTTTCATTAAGGTTCCGCCCGCACTAAAGATCCAAAGGTCCGATCTAAGCTCCAAACTTTGATTTGGTGAAGACAAGTTTGATAATTAAACTTCATCCAATTTTCTTCTTTTTCTTTTCTTTGTTTTTCTTTTTCTGCACTTATTGCATAAGTGTTTGCTAGGGACTAGCAAAGGTAAAGTATAGGGGGATGATGAAGCTACGTTTCATCATCTTTATTCTATCATTTTGGCCTTAAAAACCCTAGTAAATGCGTGTAAATAGGCTTAATTTAGGCACTTTAGCATTCATGCATCATTGTGTAAATATTGTATAAAATGTGGTTTTTAAAGCCAAAATTATAGAATAAAGAAAAGAAAAGAAAAGAAAAAGAATAAAATATTGTAAATATTTTATGACCCGAAACCCCGAGACCTAGGCATCTCGATGACTAGGTCGACCAGGAATAAAGTAGGGGAGATAAGGGCCAAAATACAACACAAATTCCATTTTATTTTATTTTATTTATTCTTTATTCATTTTGGGACCTATTTTTGGTTCCACTTTTTATTCATCAAATAAAGAAACTTTGTACATGAAAGTTGTAGATAATTTAATAAAGAAAAACACAAAATTGATTTCACTGAAAATAATGTACATATAAAAAGTTATGGTCTGAATAAAATTCCAGAATCCCAACTTCCCAGACCCGTATCTCACAAATGAAAACTCCAAATGCAGCAAACTCACCTTTAATTGTATATAGAAGAAAATAAGCTATTTAATGGCGGTGGTTTCGCATTTGGCGGAGCTACAGTTTGAAAGTTGATTTGGACCCCTATTGTATACTTGTATAGCTTAAAATATTCATTATATTCTTTGTTCATTATTTTGATAATTTTATATTTTTGTTATTTTGTAAATATTACTTATAATATATATGTGCATTAAAATCAACATAAAACTCAAAAGAAAACACAAAATAAAATTTACATACTAAGAACATAGATGAATTACACACACATATACCTATACTTTATATACTTTTATTTTATTAAGTGTACAAAATACCTCATAAAAATAAAACAAAAATATATTTAGATGTATAAAAGTATCTTATATTTTTATAAAATCATAACCAAAAATAAATAAATTAAAAGCACAAAATAAATTAATAAACTATATAGATAATGTACCTATAAAGGGCATAAATGCGAACTTGTAAAAATACATTTCATAAAAATAATTAAAAATCATAATAAAATAATTTATAAAATTAAAAACACTTTTTATTTAATAACCTAAATCTAATAAAATAATCTACTATTTTAAAATGATTTTTAAGGTATTTTTGCAGGCTTTTTCCTGGTTGGTCCACGTGGACCAACCAGGGGGGTTGGAAAGTTGACCCGCGGTCAACTCTCTGACCCCAGCCTGCTGTGTGTCAGAATGAGTTTTGTCCCCTTCTTCTCCCTTTTTTCTAGGACGATCCTGTCCTCGTTTGACCTAGATTTCTTCTGGGATTTTTCTCCCCTATGAATGATCATACACGCCCATCGATTGTCTCGGGGATTGGATCAATGGCGCACCCGTGATCGCGCCTCGAAGTTCGCCTCTCCACCATGTTTCAAAAGTAACCCAAAACCACCCATT
The DNA here is from genome assembly GCA_037367405.1 of Ottelia alismoides. Taxonomy (NCBI): domain Eukaryota; kingdom Viridiplantae; phylum Streptophyta; class Magnoliopsida; order Alismatales; family Hydrocharitaceae; genus Ottelia; species Ottelia alismoides. The sequence continues at coordinate 629,760 of JAZKJV010000584.1, forward strand.
TCAGTTTGAACCCTCTTGACCATTCTTCTTCTATCTCTGGGGCGTGCTCCGGATTGGACCTGGTGACCGGAGGTCCTCCAGCCGCCTAGAGGCGAGGAGTGAGCGGCCGAGGCGGCGCTCCACGCCCCCATCTCCGGCCAACGGCTGTGAGGTCCATCTCTTGGCCGACCAGCCAATCGAGGTTGTTTTGATCCATTTTCTTTGTATTTTAGGTAGCATTTTTGTCCCAGCTTTCCTCTTTGATACTTAGTTTGCTTTTTCGTTCACTATATAGCGAAGATCTCGCAAACAAACGCCTTGCCGGAGCCCCTCGAGCTCCGGCCGACCTCACTTCCCATCCCGCCATATCATCTCAGCTTTTTTGCACTTAAAGGGACCTGAGACCTCGATACTGTGGGTTTTGTGTTTCATTGCAGGTCCCAGGACTCGAAGACTCCCATCTGGGGTCATTTTTGACGCCCGACGAAGCTCCTGGGAGCAGCCACCTGTCTGAGCACACTACGACGGACCGCCGGCCCTCCGTGGGCCATTTTGACCCCGCCGTCCATTTGTGGAGACTCCCAGGAGCCGCGCGGCCCCTTTTGCGACCTCCAACGACGACAGAGACGAGGGAGAGGGGCCGGGGAACTTCATCGTCACCGACCCTCCTCCTGGTTCTTCGTGATTATCCTCGGGCCGTCGGATTCGGCCTGTTCTTCCAGGCCCCCCATCTGCCGTTGATCGCGCGCCCCCTCCAGCCGTCAGATCCTCAAGCCAATCTAATCTCGGCCCTAGATAGCGAAGGGGTATCAGCCGTCCCTGAACTGACACGTGGCATAAGTGAAGAATCATCAACCGTCGGATGCGCTAGTGTGGGTATTTTGCATTGTCTACCCCGCTATTTTTTGTAATATCTTTTTAGCTCTCAAACTTTCATCTGCTGTTTAATTACTTTTGTAATATTTATAATTGACCCCCCGTACTTTTGCACATTTGCATATCGGTCCTTCCTAGGCGCGTGTGTCGCGCGTGCGTGGGAGGACATCTTGCAGGCGCACCCCTGCGGGTTGGGGATTTTACTTGTGGTCCATAAACTTGTTTATTACGTTATATATTTTTGTAACAATCTGCATGTTGCCCCCTGGATTCCTGTCTAATTACATATATGCCCTTGCAAATAGTGTAGTTTCTTGTTGTTATCTCTATTTATTGCATGCATTCATAAAATCTCAAAAATTCCCCAAAAATCAAGTTAAGCTCCTGCTGCATAGTAGTTTATCACTATATTTTTATTTTTTATAATTATTGCATTTTATTATTGATAACAATTCAAAAATAGCCATTTTCAGCACTGTTTGCATTATAAAATCCATAAAAAATATAAAAACACTCCAGAAAAATCCCAAAAAAATATATTTTGTCTATTTTAGCTTGTTTTAACTCCCAGCCAAAAATCATTAAAAATTACAAAAGAAAACACATAAAAATCGCAAAACCCCAAAATAATTTATAAAAATATTAAAAATTCTTCAAAAACCCTAAAAATATAATCTTGGTGTCCAAAATTTTCTTATTTCATCGTATTTAATTTAAAATTAATTTGGAGAATTTTGTTACTGTTTGCTATTTTATTTCTCCATTTTAAATTTCGGTCTTGCATTTTATTCACTGTTTTCTTTATTTTGCTATTTAAAAATACCAAAAATATTCTAAAAACTACCCAAAAATCACAAAAACAGTAGAAAAATATAAAAAAACCAAAAAGTCTTTATTTGCTAATTTTTGAACATTTTTATCTATTTTTATAAATACCTCTTTCTCCCTTTTATTACATAGTTCATATATTCCAATATTGAAAAAGAAAATAAAAAAATATAAAATATAAAAAGAAAATAAAAATCAGTAAATTAAAAATCAAAATATAAAAATATTAAAATAAAAAATTAAATAAAAAAATATAAAAATTAAAACCCACAAAAAAATAGCATAGTAGACGCTTGATCACAATTCACACATTTTGAGCAATTTTTGCCTCGTTCTACCTGTCTGCTCCCTGTGTTCGACCTCTACAATATTTGCACCTATACACATTTTGTTGTAGAGTTATAATAAATTTTAACTCCGCACATTTACTTTCATTGCTTGATATATTTGTCGTGGGTTAATTGTTGTTTGAATAGGGATTTTCGAGCGGTCACCGCATCGACTGCGGTTTCGCCTTGTGAAACCGTACGACCCTCGGATTTCTCGGTTCAACAACTTCCTGCCATCCATATTTCATATAACGTTGATTCTATGAAATTGGTGGGAATCATGTTATGTATGCAGTTCGCAGTCGACACTGCCTCTCTCCAGAATTTCTTAGAGAGTCTTGTATGTGGAAGCATATACCTTATTACATTCATCAAGGTTCAATTCTTTCTTTCTGTTGCACCATTCTGTTGTGATGTATAGGACATTACAGTCTGCACACGAATGCATGTATGAATGCAGTAATCCTCAAAATCCTTTGAGGTATATTTCCCACCTCTATTTGTTCTAAGGATCTTGATTGGTTTTCTCAGTCTTGTATCCACTTACGTTTTATATCTCTTAAATGTTTTAAGTGTTTCTGACTTTCTTCCTAAGAGATAGACATAGGAGAACGTTGAGTAATCATCAATGAATACTGTAAAGTATTCCTTATTTCCATGTGTGATGATGCTCAGTGGTCCACATATGTCCAAATGGATCAAACCTAATAACTCTATCGACCGAATTCCGATTGAGAAGGATCTTCTCGTCATCTTACCGACCAGACAATGTTCGCAGGATAATGTCATTGCATCTGTGATCTTAGGCAACAAATTTTCCTTCATAATTTGATCCATCTTAGAATTTCCTAGATGACTCAGTCTCATGTGCCACAAATCATAGTCAGACAAATAACATAAGAAATACTCAGAAGAGACATTCTTTGATTCACTAGGGTTTACTACAGGAAGGCAGAACATGTCATGCTCAGGTACAAACTTTCCCATCACATAGACCTTTTTATTCTTGCTTATAGATACACACTTATTATAAAGCCGAGCTTCAAAATTCTTTTTGAGCAGCACTGAGATAGAGATCAGGTTCCGGCATATCCCCAGGGCATATAGTACATCATTCAGTACCATAACGTTATTCCCCAGATCAAGTCTGTATGTCCCAACACCTTCCACGTTCAAGTGGATGTTACTCCCCATGAAGATCCTCTTTTCTCCTTTTTCAGCTCCTTGAAGTCCACCAGGTCCGCTTTCATCTCCGCGATGTGTATGGTTGCTCCAAAGTCGATCCACCATCTGTCATTGCCCGTAACAATGGAGTTACATTCCACGACATCTGCGAATTTAATCTTTTTCTTGAAATTTCGTTCAGGGACATATGAAGTTTCTAGATTCTTCGTTTTGAGGCAACTGGCCTTGAAATGACTATATTTGCCACAACCGTAGCAAGAGTTGCATGGGTATTTCTCACTCTGTCCCTTGAAATTCACCTATGAGGAGCCCAACCTTTTCTTCACATGCACGGTATTTGCTTCTTCTTCTTCCTCGACCTCAAAGAACTCGATCTTCGATCTTTATTTCGTGAGGTCCTGCTCAATTTCTAGCTGAGCAGGTAGTCCGCCACAGTTTTAATGGCCCAAATCATCCTCAGAGATGTGGCAACCATATTGAACAATGGAAGGAGGCTTCTAAGTATCGTTGCGATCTGCATCCTCTCTGGAATGGCACACTCCACAGCCTCCATATCCTTCACCATCATAATCATCTTGTTCACATGCTCTAGAACACTCTCTGATTCTTTCATACTACAGGAGTTATACTGGTGTAAAAGGAGTTGGACATTCATTTTCGACTTGGTGTGATTTTTGTCATTGACCGCGTTCTAGAGCTCGAAAGATGATTCTCAAAAACTCAAATCGAGTTCAACTTCATATGCATAGTCATGGAACTCCTGGCCTATTATCGATCTTCTCCCAATGTTCATGGGATCGTATTTCTTCTACGATCGGATTTTCTGGCTGTGTAGGACCAGGTTTATCAATGATGGTATGAATGTTGTAATGTAGCAATGCATAGTAAATCTTCCTACTCCACAACTCATAATTGGTACCATTCATGTACTAAATATTTCGATTTTAGTGGCTATAGTTTTACTTGTCATTTTGGTTTTGGATTTATTAAAATAAATGTAAGAATGCATGAGATTGTGTAATTTAATAAGAATAAGATAAAAAAATTGGTGCGATGGCTATAGATGAAAGAGTAAGATGAAACTATATTTTCAACAACTATGGTAACAATTAATGATAGTTAATAAAAGATCATTTTTAATTATAAGAAAGTACAACCAATAACAAATAATAAAACTAAGACAATGTTGGCGTAACATGGGATGTAAACACCAAATTAAGTTTTTTTAAATAAAAACTTGATAGGATTGTCTTAAACATAGTAATAATTACACAACTATCCATTTTTCAAAGAACTTTCGAGATTAAAAAATGATCTTAATAAAAAAATTTACTTACGTTTAGACAAGTTTTTTTAAGCTATAAGGGTTAAAAAAACTTAATTTAACATATTTCAATGTTTAAATAGTCTTGAATTCAATATACAACCCAAAAACAAAAAAACTTAATACAAATTTTCAAACGTAAATGAACTAGACCCTCTTTTTAAAAAACGTGCTAATTGGAATATCATATATTTATATGGGAAAAATGGGGCTTCCCCCAAGGGGTAGCCAACATGGCTGCCCCCACCCCATTTTTCGCAAATTTTTTTTATTTTTTTGGAAAAATATCACCATATATATTCATCCATATATCCCTCCTATATACCATTCGAATTTCGTCAGAAACAGAGACTCCTACGACCTCCATCCATATGCCATTTTTTAACGGTCGCAGGATTTTTTAAATCGATATATATATACATATACATATATATATATATACATATATACATATACATATACATATATATATATACATATATATAGGGAAAATTTCAGATGATGTGCACCTTTCCTTGCTATAAGGAAAGCCACGAATCTTGACCGTCTGATCTGTATCGAAGGCTATGATATGTTTATTTTCAGCCATGCGAAACCACTGTGAAAACCACTTCCGGTATTCTATTTTTAGTAAACTAATTCATTTAAGACGTAATCAAATATGTTAAAATCGCATGGTTATCAATAAGTATTCTACTTCCTATTTTTAGACTCGTCATGCGTCATTTACTCTACCTAATTATCCCATATTTTACGGTAAGTTGTTTTGTGTAAATTGTTTTATTTCATTTTTTCCTTTAATTTTTTGTATTCTCAGTCGTTCTTCATCATGGAAGATCCGTCCTCTTCATCAGACGATGATTCTGCATCCGAGTTTATGTCTAACTATTTTGAAGAAATCTACCAGGTTCATACATTATATTTATTTGTTGTTGTAATTATTTCGTTTTGATCTACATTATCATCTTTTAAACAGGATAATAGCACCATAGATACAGGTCACGACAATTCTGATATCGGTTCTCTCCATCCAGGTGTTGTTCTTTCTATTCTAAATCTTCATTTTAATATAAATAATATGATTTTTATGTATCCATTTCATTCTTTCCATATTGGATTCACAATTTTATTTTCTATTGTACTATATTTACCAATATGTTACATAACCATGTTTTTTATAAAATAATACATATTTATAGTTTACTATATATCTTCATATTTTTCAATATATTAGTTTCGTATAATATATGTAATTTCAATATCCAGTGCAACTTATGAGTATTTATTTTACTTTTTATTGCTCTTGAATACTATTTCCTACGACAGTATACAGAATTTCACTTTATTTTTTTTTGCTAGGACAAATTTCTGGAGCTCTTTATTCCAAAGATATTACAGAAGAACGTCTTCCATATATTGAGGTAATGAGACACCAAATAATTATCTATTATTAATTTTGTTTTTTAAGAATTTATGTCTCTGCAATTTTTATATTAGGATTCTGCTGCAAACATTTTATACTCAGAGTGCGTAGAAACTGATGGATCCTTTCTAGGTAATAATATTATTGTGTAAATTTATTAATGATGCAAACAATATATCCTCAGGTAATAACATTAATATGTTTTCGATTATATTTAAAATAATGCAGTTGATCCAAGTTCCCCTACTGCAAATTGTCATAATTATCAGCATACACCCACTGTTGGCATGGTTTTTGGTTCCGTTGAACATGCGTATAATTTTTATGAAGCTTATGCTACAAAAGAGGGATTCAATGTACGCAAAAGTAGCACAAGACATAGAGTTGACAGATTAACTAAAAATAAGACACTTGTGTTTAAGAGTTTTGTTTGTTGGAAAGAAGGAAAATCAAGAGCTTCTTCATCATCAAGAGGTGCATACTCAGTTGAAAGTGATTGCAGCGATGAAAGTATGTTTGAAAGATCAGAGAGAGTTGTTGGTGTTGTTCGAACTGGGTGTAAGGCCATGATGTCGGTTAAATATAGGTTTGATGATCATGATTGGATAGTGTTTTCTTTCAATGAAGAACACAATCATAACCTAGTATCCCCCAGCAAACGGTTGTATCTTCGTGCCAATAGAAAGTTTTCTAAAGCTGCTAAAATGCTTATCAAGTCCATGACTGATGTTAATATTCCTGTCTCAAAACAATCGGCATTTTTGGACAATGACTTCATTACAAACAACAAAGTTGGTGGCATTGTACGTGATATATACAACCTTAATAGGGATGAGAGAAGACGTCGCGATGGTTTGGACGCAAAACTTGTGTTAGATCTCTTTGATAATTGCAAGAAGTTGACGCTTGAATTTTTTTATTCATATCGAACTGATGAGAATAATAGGCTCACCCATTTATTCTGGGCTGATAGTGTATCCATTGAAGATTATAAGGTTCTTGGCGATACAATTTCTTTTGATACGACATATAGAACCAATGAATACAAATTAATATTTGCCTCTTTCTGTGGAGTTAACCACCATGGTTGCTCAATTTTTTTTGGTAATGCATTTATAAATAGAGAAACAACAGAAAGTTTTACATGGTTATTTAATCAATTTCTTGAAGCTGGTAGAAAACACCCCATTTCTATAATTACCGATGAAGATCCAACAATATGTGCCGCAATCCGTCTTTCTTTTCCTAACACTGTTCACAAGTTTTGTACATGACACATTATGACAAAGCTGAAACTTAAACTGGGTAGAATGAAGGAAATTGTCAAGGCTCTTAAAACATTCAGCAGACTTGTTTGGCGGAGTGAGTCTATTGATCAATTTGAAGATGGTTGGTCAGCAGCCATATCTGAGTTTGGATTGCTTGAGAATAAATGGTTAGCAGAGAAGTATGACATAAGACACAAATGGATAGATGTATATACAAATGACGGATTCTTTGCTGGGATGCGTAGCACTCAAAGGAGTGAAAGTATGAACTCATTTTTACAAAATTCTATTACTAAACAGAATACTCTTTTAGAGTTTGTTTCCAGATTCCAGACAGCCATCCAGAGGTTAAGAGAACGTGAGAATGACATGGATCATGATTCAAAGACTAGAAGGCCTAAGTTAAGAACCAAATGGACTTTGGAAGAACAAATGGTTGATGTTTATTCGAAAAAGATTTTTTACAAATTTCAGAAAGAGTTGAAGGAGTTAATGATGTTAAATGTTTGTGTTGCTGAAATCAAAGATGGATTGTCATTTTACAATGTTTCTTCAATTGATAAGTCTGTAAAAGATAGAATAGTTTCCGAAATACATCACTCTGATTATCTATCTTGTGAATGCAAAAAAAATGAAATTTCAAGGAATACCATGCAGGCACTTACTTGCTTTTATCAAGTTCCGAGGAGAATCATTTCTTTCTAGTTCTTTTATCCTGCCCAGATGGACCAGGAATATTAAGAGTTCTGGTAATTATCCAATCTACAACCAAAATCCACAACATGAAAGGTCTGGACAGTTAAATAATATTTGCTCTCAGATTGTGGCTAAAAGTAGCATAGAATATGATGACATTTTTTTCTCGTCAAAGCAAAGCTTGTCAAATTGCTCGAAGAAGTTCAAAGTTTAAATGCAAAAAAAAAGATTATCAAATGTATCACAGGATCAACCTCAATTGGAATCTCATGATAATAATAATCATGTTATTATTCCGGTTACTGCAAAAATTAAAGGTAGTGGAAGGGGAGAAAGACCAAAAGGTTCAGGTAGTCGTCGAATATCTCAACAAGAATTAAAAAGAAATAGAGGCAGGCAGTGCAAAGCGTGCATGAAGTACAATGTTGGTCATGATTCTAGGAATTGCCCTTCAAACAAGATTCAATCAACTTCAGACTGGTATGAAGGGTTAAACAGTATATATTTTTTATATATTTCTATTGTTTTTAAAATCTGACAATTTTTACATTCAGTTATGATTCAGGACAGTCAGAATGATACCAAATATATTGCAAATTTCTTGCATGCTAGATGGTATATTTTTTAACACTTTATTTGGTTATTATATTTTTTTTCATATAATTAGATATCCTTTTTCCTTTCTACAGAGTTTACTCAGGAGAACATATTTCAGATATCACATACACAATTATTTAAAATCAGCATGGTAAGTTACACATTAAAATTGTATATTTTTTCGATTTATTATATTCAATCAAGCTTACTGATGTAGTGTCCTTTTTCTTTGCAGGATCTTTTTGATCAAGATGGAAGAGTACATAGTTGCAGCCATTAGAAAATACAGACTGATGTTTTAAAACTATATTTATATGTATTTTTTCATAAATCATGATGTTGATTGATTTATATTGGTTGTGTGATCTGATGTTACTCAAACAATAGATGTTCATTATTTATTTAATGTTATATTTTTTGTAATGTTTTGATCTGATGTTACTCAAACAAATGTTGGTGTTACTCAATCATTTGAATTTGTGCAAACAAGATTAACTAAATAAATAGCATTCGTGGATTTTATTGTTGGTAATGATTAAGAATCATTTTCAGTGTTGTATTTGTCATAATGTTATAGTAAAATATAACAAAATATCGTAATATATTATAAGTGTAATATTGTAAAATAAAGGAATATAATATACAATATGATACAGCATTTTATATAGCCACATTCTTATTGTAATATAATGTAAAATATATGACGGCTGATTTATGTTTCAAGTTATCTTCAGATTGTTAACGCTAACTGATCAATTGCAGTAATTTTTAAATTTTCAGGAATATATTAATTTTTGCAACGACTTATATGACGCTATCTTCAAATTGTCCACATCACAATTAAGTTAATTTTACATACTAGACCCATATATCCATTAGATTCGATTTTAGAATTTCATCATTATATCGGACAATGTACTCAAATCCATTTAATATATAATGATCTTTGTATAATGTTATTACAATAGAGAATATCAAACGTACTATTAAATGATTATAGGTACATAATCATACTTTTTATGATGAATCAAAAGATTTAGATATAATGGAAAAATATGAATTCTTAATGTATTTCATTGATGTGTAAAACAATCAATTTCAATATTGCAACCATGTTGCAGTTATTGTAAAATATAGTAACATATATTAAAATATATCATATTATTTTATTTTTTGCAGTGGTAAATGTAACACCAATACAATAAATTTGAACATTATAATGTAACAATTGAATAAATAAACTATGGACCAAAATACATTTTGTTTTTTATTGTTAACATATATGTCGATTGGTTTATTTATCGCATTATCTTCTTATAGTTAACGATACCTTCTCACTTCATGACATCATTTATATAATCTTAAATATATTATGCACCTACATTTTATACAGTTAAATTAAAATGTTTTTACATATGAATTTACAGTTATCTGCATATTACAAAAATATAAGATCATCAAACAATACAATTCATTCATAATAGACGGTATAAAAGATGTAACATGGCTGAATTATGTAAGGTAAACAAAATAAACAAACCAACATTCTTCAACATTCCAGTAAATACTTCTAAATACAAACCAAAGTTATCTTTTCAGGAAATACTTTTAAACACAAACTTCTAAATATTGTTTCAGAAATCTAAATGTCAACACTGTTCAACATCTATGAAATATTTTTTTGGTGTTGTCATGAAAACACCATGCACCATCCTCGGTCAATTAATTTCCAGCTTCATTATCAACGTGTCCGCATGTCAAAAGAGTACATGCTATTTCTGCCCTGAATCTTGGAATGTCTTCATAGCTGAAGTCCAGAGCCCTCCCTTCACACAAGTACTCTATTGTCTTCATCACGTAGACACCGCAATCCAAGCTGTGAGGAGGTTATTGCGGGCTGTCAACCACATATATTATCTCCCAATCATTCATTGTTTCGTCCACCAGGTTCATGTCAAAGCATTCGCACATCCAGCCATGCTAAAAAAATAACTTGTTAATTTCCATTGTAAACATAAGATGTTTTCAATAAAAAACATATTTTAATTAAACATACCCATTTTTGAGCATCTTTTTTGTGAAACTTTGACCCTCTCATCGAGTTATATGCATAGAATTTCCTCGCTGTGAAGTCTGTGACCAAAAGATGCCAGTGATTCTTGGTATGAATAACTGTGAAAACCTTACACAATCCAATCAGCCTTTCATCTTCCAATTCATGAAGGTTGTCCAGATTATTGATCTCTTCCTTTGTAGCTCTATCAACCATATTTACAAAATATTGCTGCATGTAGAAGTAGAAAGTATTATGATTTATTTGGAGATTTATATGTGATTGAAGTGACTAACCATCTTATAAATAGGCGTTAATAGGAATGGGATCGTGTCACCGGTACAATATTTATATCGCAGAACATCCATGAACATTTCCAAAATCTGTATTCCAAGTAAATAAATCATCAGAGTATTTTATAAGTTTATATAGAAATATGAATTAAAATAATGTGATTACGCTATCTTCAATCATTTTCTCATATAAGAAATGATGTATCTCTTTTCCCTTGCAAAAAATTCCAAGAGGTGTGAAGTATGTGGCGTTGAACCTGCAGTTTTGAGCAGAATATCATTAAATTGTAATTACAAATTTGTATAAAACATAAGTTCTTATCTTAAATCACAACTTACTTGTCCGCCGGGTCTCTTAGGAAATCCTGAATCAATCTCCTTTGATCCTCTGATATGTTAGCATATCCGATAAAGTCAGTCGCAGGATCACAGAGATACTGTAATGTTTATATATAAATCATTTTTAGAAAATTAATCATTAAAACTGTAAATATGTCATATATATATTCTCTGGAAGAACTATAAATCATTGTATGATTAATAATCAAGTTCAAATACACACCTCATGGTCTGTTTCACTTGTAATATTTTCTCTTATTTCCCTTGCATCTCTTTTTGCTGCATTCCTCTCTTTGACTCTTTTTGTCAACGAGGTAGGATGCACTTCTGATCTCTCCTTTCTTCTCTTCCTTTGTGCGATCTTATTTTTGTCCGTGACAATGGACTCATGCTCCACAATTTCAAGTTCAAAACATGGAATACACTCTTTTTTGGATAAATTGATTTCTCCTTCTTGTTCTGTATCCATCTTGGTGATAATTTCAGAATTGCTTTCCACCACAAGTCTATTTTTCTGATCATCAACCTCAGTCAGTTTGTTCTCTCCTTCCATTATCAATTTCTCATTGTTTTCTTTGTCCACTTCAGCTGGAGTTGCTTTTTCCAGTTTCCCTCTCAGTTCTTCATTTTCCATTTCTAACCTTCTTAACTGAATTTCATAAGCTGTGATTTTGGCATCCTTATCTTGATGTATAACATTCAGCTCTTCTATTAGCTTATGCAACCTGTCTATTTCTTTTGAAAATTCATCACACATGCATTGCTTGTCAGTCCCTTTTCCAGCACGAATGTTAGTTTCTTGATTTATACTTTTTACAATTTGAAATTCTGCTCTCTTGTATCTCCCTCTCCTTGCAGGTCCATCCTCAGGCACTTTTATTCGGGATTGGAGGTTTATCTGTGGCCTTCTCAATGAGAACCCGTATTGAATGAATCTTTCATACGGGAAAACATATTCATCTGCTCCTATTTTAAATATTTCATTTTTTGTGGATGCAAACCTCCTACAATCTGATACATTTGTAGTTTATAAAAAAAGGTATGTCAACTTTAAATTACTATCATTTACAACATTAAGTCATATATAGTATTATTTATGTGCATATACTATTTCATACCTGTTCATTGGTGAGTGAAGCGATTCTCCTTGATAAACCTTTTATTGAGCCTGCCCATTTCCGTATCCTTGGACGTAGATCTCTGTTGACGACAAGATCTTTGCAACAATATTCTAACATCCAGAACTATTATAATTTTCAAAAATATCTGATTAGTTACGATTTTATAAATTATTATACAATAACATGTTTACTTACGTATAGGCATGCTACACAACCTGTAAGATATCCAAGTGTTGTTCTTGACGATCCTTGCCTCCTCTGATGTATTCTACGCAATACATCTTCCATGTTGAACAAAATCATTTTTGCTATAGCGTCTGACCAGTTAAAAAATCGGGTATCTTCCAAAGATTCTACGTAATGGAGTAAGTCTCTTGGGAAAGAGTATCCACAATCTGGGAACAAGAACGTGGAAAACATGAACAATATCAAGCAAGTAACGTAAACAGCCACCGAGTCATCATCATCTCTATCGTAGAAATCTATCAAAATATTGACTAATTTCTTCCTATTGATAATCATTCCAGAATCAAATATCTCCTTTGAAATATAGCTCTTCCACTGTAGGTGTCTGCCCTTCACAGTCACTGCAAAGCCTGTGCTTGGAATTCCTAATATTGCTCCTATGTCTTTGTCCGTGAAGTTAAGAACCCGGTTCCCAAATTTAAATTGGCGTCCTCCTTGATATTGTTCAACAATCCATTGCAGAATCCTCCTTTGGATATCAACCTTTCCAATGTTTATTAATTTCGAGAATGCAGTCTTATTAATCAGATATTGTTGCTTTGCTGTTGGTCTATGAGCATCTATGAATTGAACAAAATGCTCCACAAAGCATCTGTGCTGTATGTAGCCCTTACCTTTAAAGAAGTAAACACACTCTTATAGTAATTTTGTATAAAACACATAAAATAGATTAAACAATAAGACTTTGCAAAATTATCTAAAAGGATATGTAATTTGTATCTTACTGCCAACAGTCATGCACTCTTCAATAGCTGCATCTTCTATGTCAGGGATGTTACTCATGCCTTTACCATTCACTGTAATTCACAAATAACAAATACATAATATTTTTAGAAGACACGTAATGTTTTAGTTTTTATTTAATTTCATGTACCTTTCATCACTAATGAAATTGTGCGGTTTGAATCAGCAGCTTCCTTCACATTGTCCTCATCAGAAGAATTTCCGCTTAAGTTTTCTTTCATTTTTCTTGGTCCCCTTATTTCATCAAAATCAGATTCACTGCAGCTCATCTCTACAATATTTTCATTATAATTTCTTATATGTTAAAACACCATAAATAAACGTATAAAATATGCATCTGTAATTTTAATATTACACAGCAGACATGAATGTTGTTGTTAACATTTTTTCTTTTGCTTTAGCGCAGCAGTATAACTAAGTTTTATTGTTTACATGTTTTTTTTACTGTCGTAATTTTTGCAAAGATCATTGTAACGAGATATGAATAATCTGATGATTTAAAAATCCATCCTTTGCAATTAAAAGATAATCAGATGGTTAAAATATATACAGTTCTCTCATGCATTTTCTACGGTGACGATTATTTTTTGTGAATCCAAATTCTAAGAAATCTAATCAATATAGCATTTTAGAGCTATTTCTGACCTGGTTGTCTTCTTCTTAGTTTCGTCGTCTTCGTGCCTTTGCCGCCGTGGATCGAAGGTGACAAACCCCCTAGGGTTCTTGAGTCGCCAAAGCCGTTCGGAGAGGGAGGGAACTCTGTTTCTGTCACCTTGTAACTGAAGGAGGAAATCACGATGATAAAGTCTTCCTATATATTACTTTAAGTTATTTAAGTCAAATTAATTATGTAGCTGTATAATCAATATTTAATAGTTGATTGTATTAGCTAAAAATAGAAACATATTATTCTCAAATAATCCAATACTCTCAAATTTCAAAATTTTTCACGTCAATGTTCATTCCACAACGTCTTTAGCTTCTTCACGTTTCCAGGTATGAATTCTTTCATCCTTCTTCCAAATTTTCAATGCTATTCTTTATAAAAATTTAGAAGAGTTTTTTTTGCATCGTTGTCAGTACATAGTATTCATTGATTCATTCAAAAATAGGTTTATTAGTTAAATTTTGTAAGATCAATTTGTCTTATATCATGCTAATTGAATGTTTTTCAAAATTTCTTATCTATCAAAAGATGTTATCTATTAAATCGAACCCCTGTTAAGGGATCGTTTTATTTTCTATTAGATAATGTATTTTTTATAATAAATAATTAATATTTATAAAGTAATTCATTTGTTTAACAAATTCATGATTTATTATATAGTAAATTTCATCCTCTAATTATTTTAAGATTCATAACATTAAAATTTATTTTGATATTGTATTTTTTACGTTATAAAATGTATTTTGTCGATCAACTTTGTATTACAAAGTTACAAATAGTAATTTACGGGATATAATTTACTGGTTCGTTTTGTAATAGTTTGTATTTTAATGAAATCTAATGTATTGTAATGTTATAATTTGTAAATCTATATAAATTAAAGTAAACCCAACGCTTTTATCACTTGTGAATTCAAAATTTTACTCAAGTTCGATTAATACTGTTAAGTTTTTTTTATAGAAATATTTCTCTATGAAACTTGTTTAAAAAGGTAGAGTTCTTGTATGCACATATTGTGTTATGTGTTCTCTTATAGTAGTTTTCGGAGACATATCTCATTAGTTTGATAAAAAATGTAAATTAAATGACAATTATTGCATATATGTGAGTATTTATTATGTATTCCTTTGCATTGCTTTGTATTGTAGTACATATTATTGTAATTATTAGTAATTTAAAGTAACACATTGAGCTTATCAGATTACAAGTCGTAGGTTTAAGATAAGTTTTACTTATAGCGTGAAGCTTTGTTTTAGGAATTTTTCATTTGGTTATGGTAGTAAGAGTTGAAACTGTAAATGCAGAAAATGTGTTGTGGCTTGTTATATTGTAATTGGAAGTGTTTTATATCATATATTTGTTTACAATTTCGTTATAACTGGCAACAATATCACAAAGTCCTGGATTTCTTTTGTATTTTTTGTAGCGTTTTGTATTGTGTGTTAATAATTTGTAAATCTTAGTAATTTAATGTACACAGACCAACAATAACAGATGCAAATATGTATGCTCTTTTCGAGTTTGAACTATATTTCCAACATGCAATACATTATAACAAATATGTGTGATTTCATTATATTGTATTATACAACAAACATATATCATATTATCAAGATATTTCTTATTATAATGTTAGTAATTGTAAATCCATTAACAATTTTTGAATGTATGTCAGCATTTTTGTTGTATTCCTTTGCATAGTTTAGTATTGTAGCCCTTATTTTTGTAAATTTTAGCAATTCTAAGCACCACATCGAGCTTAACAGTTTTTGTATTGTTATACAGGTCGTACGTTTTTGGTAAGGTTATAATTTATTTTAGGTATGTTTTATATTAGTAGTTCGAATTAATTGTAGAAGTGTTTAAATTTCAAAAAATTTCAAAATATTTTATTCTATGTTAAATGCTCATTGTCCTCCTTAATCTTAGCTAATTAGTTAGTTCGAATACCACTCCTATCTTTTTCTTGGTGGTTTTAATCTCATCCATTAGATCCCCATCTTATGGTCATTATGAGTGGCTTTCCAAGCACCCAGGAAAGGTGCACCTCATTGGAAGGGCCCTCTATATCTATCTATATATATATATTGATATTTTAAAAAAAATAAAAAATTGCTAAAAAATGAGGTGGGGCAACCATGTTGGCTACCCCAAGGGCAGCCCCATCAGCCCCTATTTATATAAATAATTAGAATGTCAATTAGAAGCCTTTGAATGACATGAAATTAAGAATTTTAAAAAATTGGACCCTAACGTTCAGGGACAGTGACAAGGGGGGCGGGAGGGGGCTTGGCCCCCCAAGTCTCCCAATTAAATCTTTGTATATAATATATTATTATAATGGAATATAATTTATATGTGAAATAATTAACTAGAGAAAATAATAAGTTGTATATAATGGCTCCCCCATCTCCCATTTACAAGTAGTATAGATATAAATATATCTGTATCTAATACGACATCGTATCAATATCATACAAATTCTAACATCCGTATCCGCATCAGTTTTCAAATGGATACAAATATCGATATTACATTCATATCAACAAAAATTTATATCTAAATCGATATATCCATATAAGGGTTTAACGGGGCTGCTCCCTCAGGGTAGCCAACTGGTTGCCACTGCATAATTTTCGACATTTGATTTTTTAAAAAAATACCATCACGTATTTTCATCACTATATCCCTCTAATATATCATCAAATTTCGTCAGAAACAAAAACTCCTATGTCCTCCATCTAAAACAGGTCGATTACAGTAATTATAATACCGTTAAATTTATATGTTCTAGATGAAGGCATAAGAGTCTCTATTTTTAACGAAAATTGAATGATATATTAGAAGATATAATGATGAAAATACATGACAGTATTTAAAAATAAATAAATTTCATCGAAATATGGGGTGGAAGCAGCCAGTTAGCTATCCAGCATGACGATATCATTAAGATAATCATATAGAGTATAAAGACTAATATCATTCTACAAAAGATACCAACATGACGATATAAATGGTCAGTTATGCAAAAACGTATAAGTATTTCCATATATATCTACATAATTATGGATGTCTGTTGATATCAACGAATATGAATAATGTATTACCATATCTTGAAAATTATATATAAGATATAAAATCCACTTCAACATTTACAATATCACAAGAAAAAATAAAACTTTGACAAAAGAGAAATATTCAGTGAAAACAAAACTGCCCCTGTCGTCTCCGCCTCTTCTCCCTCCGTCAGCACAACTCCCTCGTTGTCATCATCGTCCTCTCTGCCAGCGGCATGGTCGCCCTCGAGGGCCTCTCCTTCTTTCTCTTCTCCCTCGCCTACGCCCTCTTCCTCTCCCGCATCGTCTTCACCCCACCGCCCTCCGGATCTGACCCCGACCTCACTGATTCCCGCGCCCTCACCGTGTACGCCTTCGCAGGCGTCGTCGTCGCCTGCTCCTCCCGATTGTGTACATCTTCCACTGGATCCTGGAGGGGGACAAGGGGGATCAAAGTGGCGACCACACAAGCATTCCTGCTGGCAAGACAAATGTTCGCGGAGGGGGCGGCGAAGGTCGGGGGTCCTCAGCGCCTGTAAGGGCCTTCGTGTCGATGTTCTACAACGCGAAGAGGCTGATCGCGATCTCGAAGTGGGTGCAGAGCGAGGTGGTGAACGCAGAGGAGGAAGAGTATGGCAGCGCGACGAGGCTGATCGGGCGGGGGTTGGCGCTGCTGAATCTGACCTTCTAGTCGGTGAACCTGTTCGGGATCTTGGTGTCGGTCTCCCCCGCTCCGTGTCGCCCCCGCTCCCTACGCCTCCACCTCCCCCGTGCCTCCCCCTTCCGCCCTCCTCCTTCGCCTGTCTGGCTGAAACCGGAGAGCTTTCAATTTTTGTTAAATTAAGATAAATTTTTAACTAATTGATTTATAAAAATTCATTAAAAAGTTCAATAAAATTCAGTGTTTGATTCGTAATGAGTGATATATCTGTAAAAATACAAAAATTTTAGAGATTCAATGGATGCATGAAGGTGTGACTAAGAGAGACAAATTATGAAGAGAAAGGAAGAAGAACAAATGGAGGAGGAAGAAGATGAAGAAATCTGGACAATAATACCCCTCTTAACTGCACCAAGGTTTGAAAAAATCATGGTTAAGTCAACTCATTGATGGTCAATATGACGGAAGGGCACAAGTGATAACGGAGAAAGAAGTGAGGGGCACAACTGATATTAGCAAAAAAGATGGGCGCATAACTGAAATTACGATATCTCAGAGGGGCACAAGTGATAAAAATACTTTTAATAATTACAATGAGAAATAGTAACAATGATAACGTATATATAGTCTCAATAATTTTGGCCCCCCCAAGTAGAAATTTCTGACTTCGTCCCTGCTAACGTTAAGGCCGAATGAAAAGAGAAAAAAACATCGTACATGACAAAAGTTTTTTAATTTAAAGGTGGTCAAAGGCTTTCTTGGTAAAAGAACATGGGCAAAAAATAGGGACATGAACGGCAAGGAGATCTTAAAAAATCCAGAGGATTTTATTAAAAAAATATATACGAGGGACATGGAAAATCGGCTTTTAGCGGCTTTTAGGGTGTGTTTGGTACGCAGGTTAGGGTGGGTTAAACTGGTAGAGGGTAACTCATTTTTGTGTTTTGGTAGCAGTGGGTTTGTTGTGATATGATTGTATTGAGGTTTGGAAAAGTGAGTAGTTATTGTGGTGTGATTGTATTGAAATTTGAAAAAGTGAATAAAAGTGGAGTAGTTTATAATTTTTTTGATGGAATTGATAAAAGAGAATGATTTATTTAATGTAATAAAAGAGAGAAAAAGTGAGACCCACATAGGAGAGATAAGGAATGGGTTAAGGGGGGAGAGGAGTTTACTCGACATACCGAACAACCTCTTACAGTTTCGTCCAGCGGTTGCAGCTACATCCTAGGTGGTGCTCAACGGCTGAGGAGATCAACTACAGAGGAGCTCACCTTTGGAGGAGATGGACGAAAGAGAAGCTCGATGATAGCTCTAATACTAGTTGAGAGGCAATGCGACGATGTCGACGAGCAGCTTGACGATGTCAACGAGCAGCTTGTAGATCGAGAGAGAATAAAGGAGAGATAATTTTGGGAGAGAGCTCCCTATGAAATGTAACTCTAGAACTTTTTCTGTGTCTTCCCCCTTCAGAAGAGGTATATTTGTAGGGTGTGTTAAGCCCCTCGCATAATATGCTCCTCTCCAACTACACTCGAATTATGCGAGTCTCGTGCGCGACTCATCCTCCGTGTATCTGCCGGCTCGTGCAACTACCAACAGTGATTTAAGCGTGAGGTCATTTGACATGTTCAAACATCCTTCACCGCTTGAGATACAATCTTCCAATATATAATGTAAATGGGAACACGCATATGTATGACTTGACCGAGCTGACTAACAAAACCAACGAAATCAAGCGCTTGCCCATCGATTGTAACATTCACCTGAATCCATTGTCTGGGAGGTAGCCAAAAAGCATTATGACGTATCGCATGAAAAGTCATACTTTTGCCCCTGCAACTCTGGGCATCATTCCGAAATTGCCCCTTCCAATTTCAATAATGCATGTGCATCCAAGTTTCCCTCTGCGGCCTCTGCCTCCCTGTCCGTGAACCCCTAGAAATCTTGCCCCTTCTCGTGATTTCGACCTTAACCTTTGTGAAGGCCACAACTACCCGGTGGAGCCCCCAACCGGGCGATGAAGGCAAAGAGCTGCGTGGCCAAACACTACAGTTGGAGGTGGAAGCAGAAGAAGAACCGACGAAGTCCCCAATATGCAAAGGTAGCCTCATCTTCACCCTCAACGGGATTCAATGACAATGGGGACGGTAACTATGAACGGATTGTTTCACTGTCGTAGTTGTAGTTCTCGAGTTGGACAATCGATTGAGTTCATTGACTTAAAAGAAAGCCTATATTGATGTTGGGTTTCTATGATTTTAGTTGTCTTCTGTCACCGGTAACGACTTCAAGATGTCGGCTTGGCCTGAGGCCTCTTCCCATACCTTAGGCACGTCATCCCAAAATGCACATGAATGTTATTCTTCAAAGGTTAGCTTTATTACTGTTTTCATAATACCATAACCACACATTTATTTGAATCATTTACTCGACCTAAGAAAACTAGCGTAGCACAAAAATACTCGAGTACAATAAATTATTTATAAATTCGAAATTAAATAATAAATGATTTTATTATTTAAATTATAAAATAAAAATGTTTATTTTTTCTATAGTATTTTAATATAATTTTTATTTTTTTTTGAACTTATTATTACAAGTTAATTGATACGGTTTTATTCATAGTTACATTCATCTTTATTTTATATTTTCGATTTATTATTTTATTTTATTATTTTATAAAATTATAAATTATTTTTATTTACATAAATATATTTTTATTATAATGTTCTAATATAATTTGTACATTTAAATAAATATAGGTGTATATTATATAGGTATAAGTATTGTATATTCATCTATGTATATTAGTACACTATTTTATTATTTATTATTTTATTGTATTTTTAATATGTACAAGTTTTATAAATAATATTTAAGAAATTATAAAAATATAAAATTATAAAAATAATAAAGTATAAATAAAATGTGTATTTTATATAGGCAAACCATGCAATGGGGTCCAAAACCTAACTTTCACATCTTAACTCTAAAAAATATGAAATAACCTTCATTAAATAGCTTATTAAAAGTTATATGCAATTAAAGGTGAGTGTGATATATTTTGAGTTTTTATTTAGGAGATATAAGTCAGGGAAGTTGAGATTTTGGAATCTTATTTAAGGTATAAAAGGTACATTGTGTATTATTTTTATATGAAATTAATTTTGTATTTTTTGTATTTTTATCTACAACTTTCATGTACAAAGTTTCTTTATTTGAGGTATAAATAACATAAAATAAAATAGATCCCAAAATAGACTAGTTGATGAATGAAAGAATGGGAATTATTAGGGATTTTTGCCCTTATCTCCCCCTACTTTATTCTTTGTCGACCTAATCATCAAGATGCTTAGGGCTCGGGGTTTGGGGTCATAAAATATCTTTAGCATTTTATTACTTTTCTTTTTTTATTTTCTTTATACTGTATTTTTGGCATAAAATGTATTTTATACACAATAAATACAATAAATAATGAATATTAATTTGTACAAAATTGTTATTTACATGCATTAGTTAGAGTTTTAAGGTCAAAATAATAGAATAAAAGTGATGAAATGAAGATTCATCATATTCCCTCTTGTTGTGGTGTAGAGGTTGTGCCTCCACTTGCCTCAATATATAGCCTAGTTACAACCCCATAGTCATATTCCCAATAGGATTATAAATAGAATACAACTCAACTACTTTTAGGATTAGGAGTTCAATCTTATTACAATTCCTAATTATAATTTAACTATAATCTTAATAATCTCACCCTTGAGTTGAATTCCATCATGATCTCCTCATTGTCTTGAGTCTGCAATGGGCCATCATTATTACCTGTAGGTCTGATTAGGTCACTAGACGCCCTCAATGTGCACCCTCTCAGGCACGCACAAACCTTAGTTGTGCCTCATGATGCGGCATCACAAATCTCTCGTGACTATAGATTGTGCTGACATTCTTCGATAAAGCGAATTGCACTCGCTTCTCCTTGTTGTGCTATTCTGCAGCAAAAATGCCTCATCACCTATCACAACCCTTCCCTCGAGATTATACACCTTATTTGTCATCTTCATCCCACACATCGTCACACATACTCCCTTGCTTGCTTTGAGAACTCTTCCATAATTGGTGACTCGATGTCCTCATGACTCGATCGTTCCCAGTGAAATCCGATTCTTCTTGGCTATATGAATGTGTCTAACACCTGTCAGAGTTCATACTACTCCATCAAACATTTGGAATTGCACTGATCTAATTCCCTTGACGTGGTGGACCTCTCCACCTCGCATCTTGACTGTACCATCATTCCATGCATGATATATACTAAACTACCCATTGGATGAGCACATATGATATGAACATGTTGAGTCTAGAAGTCATCTTGAATCTACCTTCATCCCCCTCGAGCACTCTAGAAAGTCTCCCTTGCAGACTACGGTGGAATCCTCTTGGTCGGATTAAGATCACCAACCTTCTTCTTTCCTTTCTCCTTCTCACGTCTTGGACAATTGGTTACTTTGTAACCCTCCGTGTCATAATAGAAGCATCTGATCGGATCTCGTGACTTGGATCGACCTATGAATCCTATGATACTTGATCTTGAACATCTACCCTCAATTGCCACCACATGACCTTTATTATCTGTTGCCTCATCCATCGACCTCTGTCGAGATTTGTTTATAAGCAGTGAAGCAACTGTCTCATCCAATGTGATCGTTTCCTTTCCATAAAGTAGCATTGTCACAATATGATTGTAGGAAGATGGAAGGGAAATCAACAAGATCATTTCCTTTTCCACTTCTCTGAAAAGATATTCTTCTTTCGCATTCTTCTCATAAAATGTGAGCACGTCTGTCAAAATCTTGTTAAATTCATCCAAGTGCACTTCAAGATTTGTCCCCTCGATCATCTTTAGACCACAAATCTTCTTCTTCGTCAATAGTTGATTTCGCAAAGATTTAGACTTGTATCATCCCTCGATCTTTATCCAAACCTTTGTTGGATCCACCAGGCTGATGACTTTACAAAGAGTGTTATTTGCCAAGAACAATTGTATTGTACTGTTTGCGAGATCTCTCATCTCCTTCCACTCTCCCTCTTTCATCTTCTTTGGTTCTTTTCTTTATTCTATAGAGCTTTCACAAGTCCTTCTTACGTGAGTCTGTTCTTCACCCATTGTTGCATAAGGTGAACTCGTTCTTCCTGTTGAAAGGTTCCACGGAGAATATTGCACTCCTCAATAAAAAATTTGTCATCTGCTTTCTTATTGTACCCTCCACCGTCATTGAACCAAGATATGATACCAGTTGTTGAGGATACGAACCATTGGTATCGCCTATGCTCGGATACCGGATGAGCCCTCCGATATGGATGTGCAATTGACCATCATTACGGAAGCATGCGAAAGAAAAAATAACCAAATATAGCGATGGTCGGTCACCTCTCGCGACCACCGAAGAAGAAAGATCACTATAAGAAGAACGAGTACAACTATCTCTGTTACCTCACTCTCCCACATCTCTCTCTCTCTCTTCTTTGTCTCTCTCTTATGGTTGTTGAGAGCAAAAGGGCATTGTGGGTATTTGACATTGAGTGAGATCCCCTTCTTGTAAACTCTAACCCTAATCCTCTATTATATAAGGAGGATTAGGGGCCTAATGATAAACATAGAATCAAATTATCCCCTTCAACATGGTATCAGAACCCTAGGTTCTGACCTAGGGATTTGCCCCCCCCCCCCGGCTGCAGCGCCCTCCTCCTCTCCCTCCTGCCTCGCCTCCATATGCCAAGCCCCGCCTTCCTCCATCCCCCTCGCCTTCCTCTAGGCCCAGCCATCAACTGCTCCTGTCCTCGGCTTGCCCCCATCCCCACTCGCCACGCCCTCGCCCCGCCCCTCCCTCACCCTCGTCCTCGCCTCACCCCACCCTCGCCCTTGCCTTCACCTGGCCCCTGCCTCGCCCTCACCTGCGTCCTCGGCCTCGCCCCGCCCTTGCCCTCGGCCCGCCCCACCTTCGCCTCTCCCTCACCCCGCCCTCTCCCCGCCCCACCCTCGCCCTGCCTTCCAGTGGCACATATAAACCCTTGCACGATCCTAAGGAGGATACCCCCAAGGCGACCCCAACTTCGATCCTTCTCCACAGCACGCGTCCAGATCTGGCCATAGCTCTTGGCCAAGCAAGTTGTGTCGGCTCTTCTTCTTCACACACACCTCCATAGTGTGCCCTCCAGCAAGAATCCATTGTGCGCCATCTTTCAGTGGTGACCTAGTAGGTCCCATCTTCAGGCCGCACAAGGCTTCTCTCTAAGGCAGCGCAAACACCTCCAAGGCGTGAACTCGCGCATCACCACAACGCTCTCCTGCCCTAGCTCGACAACCTCCTTGTTCTTGCCATCTCCCAATACCTATTCCAGCACCATCCAGCATCATAATCAGGCACCCTCGCCCGCTTCCAGGCACCATCCTTCAGCGCTTCTTCATTCACTATTGCATCATATTATATGTAATATGTTGTCTGATGTACATTGAAATGTAATAATATATATGACAGGAGAGAGAGAGAGAGACACATAATCAATACAAATCGACATAGATGGCACCAACAGCAGTACGTTGCGATCTTGCTGAAATATGACGACAGAAGATCCTATGGGATGCCAGATAGCTACATCGGAAATCGATGGAGGCGGTCATTCAAAAATTCCCTCCTTTGGAGCAATCTCAAAATTAGATGTCACGAACTATTCCACGTGGTCCCGGATTTTCCTGATGATAGTTCGAGGGTATGATAAAGAACATATCCTCCTCGAAGAAGAACCAACCAACAAGGTTAGAAAATACACTACTTGGGTCAAAGACAACGGTATGGTTAGCTCGTGGATTATGGTTAGTGTCATCGACAGGATCGCTCATGAGTTAGTCTACTATGATAGTGCGCACGATATATAGAAGTCATTGTTAGCCACCTATGGACAAGATAAAAACTCTATCAGAATGTATCATTCATTTCATGATTTGATGCATATGCACCAGAACGGCCGACCACTATCAGAATATTTTTCTGCCCTCAAGTCCCTTGTTGCAAGCTATAATGTATGTGCCCCTTTATGCATATGTCCTACACAATGGCAACATCGACAGAATATGAAACTATGATCCTCCTTGGCGGCCTAGATCAGAGTTTTGCAGCCCCTCGAGATCAGATGATCACTTCTCCTACTCTTCCGACTATAGAGGAAGCATACAACACAATGTGTCTACTACCGACTTCTCCGACTTCTTTTACATAAACTATGAGCCAAACAACGGATCTCGCAGCATCCGGACGGAGCTTTAGAGGCAGCTACAGGGGCAGAGGACGTGGTCGTCACTTGCAAGGAAGAGGATGATCACAAATACAGTGCACATTGTGTCACAAATCAGGGCATATCGAAGCTGTATGCTACAACAAACATGGACGTCCAGGACCATTGGCTCAGGTTGCGACTACAGACATTGAAGGAGGCTCAATCAAAATCCCACGAAAGGATTTTGAGGATCTTATGCAGCGGCTATCATAGATGAATCCCGATGAGGCCACTACTTTAGGAGATATCGCCGCCATCACCCAGACATGTATGGTTCTCTCATCAGCTAGCAGTCACAATCACTTGCAATGGCTTATTGATACGGGGGCCTCCACCCACTTGTGTGGAAATCCTGGACTCTTCCGAAAACTTAGAACGTCCCAAACTGGAAAGAATGTTCAAGTTGCTGATGGACGATCATCACCAGTTACATGTGTTGGGGATGTGCACCTTACCCCTGCAATCGAGCTGCACAATGTTCTATTAGTTCCAGATTTGCCGCTTAGTTTACTCTCGGTCAGCAAAATATGCAAAGAACTTCACTGTCGAGTTATCTTTGATGCTACTAGTTGTGTTTTTCAGGACATATACGGATCGTGAAGAAGGGGGCATCTACCACCTTGATAATCCCTCTGTCGTGGTCGCCTATTCCAGAACCTCTATGGGCCATTCATCCACTACTCTTTGGCATCAGCGTTTAGGTCATCCTTCAGTACACAAACTTCGTCGGCTTATTCCACACATGTCCCCCATGAGTAATATCACTTGCGAGACTTGTCAAGTAGGGAAGCATCACTGAGCCACATTTCCCTCCTCTGGTAACCAGCGTTCAACTAATATTTTTGATTTAGTTCACATGGATATTTGGGGACTCAGTCGGTATCCTGATCGACTGGGTCATCGTTACTATCTTGTCCTTATTGATGATTTCTCTCGAGTAGC
Organism: Ottelia alismoides; assembly: GCA_037367405.1. NCBI lineage: Eukaryota > Viridiplantae > Streptophyta > Magnoliopsida > Alismatales > Hydrocharitaceae > Ottelia > Ottelia alismoides. The sequence continues at coordinate 655,722 of JAZKJV010000584.1, forward strand.
ATGGGTATTTCTTTTGAAAAATAAATCGGATGCTACCAGTTTCATTACTCGATACATCGCAAATATAAAAACTCAATTCGGACGAACAATCAAAACCTTTCGCTCTGATAACGGACAAGAGTTCTTATCTCATGACTTGCAAAATCTTCTTTCTAACCAGGGTATTGTGCACCTGACCACCTGTCCCTACACTTCTCAACAAAACAGTGTCGACGAACGTAAACATCGTCATATCCTAGATACTGCACGCACATTACTTCTTGCCTATAATGTCCCATCACTCTATTGGGGAGATGTTGTCTTAACAGCGACATTTCTTAACAATTTTGTCATCTACAATTCTACATGAACAAATACCTATTGAGATTCTTTTTCCTGGAAAACCCATCTATCCTATTCAGCCACGGGTTTCTGGGTGTACTCATCCTCATGCATCTGGCAGAGACAAGCTTGCTGCGCGTGCTGTCAAATGTTTCTTTCTGGGATATGCTGCAAATCAGAAAGGATATTGATGTTTTGACACACGATTACGTAAACATTTTGTAAGCGCTGATATCACCTTCTTCGAGTCAATTCCTTATTTCTCAACTTCAACCACTAATATTCGCCCATCAAATTTCTTCGCCTAGAACCTCACCTTCCCATTACCTGTTCCAACTCCCCAACCATCTTTCATTTCCCCTTCTGAGCCAGTGCCACCTCCTCAGTTATGTTACCTGATGAGCGCACTGAGCGACTAAGGTAAAGGTACAAAAATGGTCGTTGCGACCTCAACCACTCAGCTAGGCTCGATCAAGAAAATAAAATCAATCCAAATACGAAAGCGGCCTTGCTATTAATTTAACCTGGTATAGCGACCAGGGTCGAACACAAGGAGCACGGATTGGCCTAACGGCCTACGAAGTAGTCAATCAGAGAAGAGAAGATATTTTTGGTGGTTTTTAAGGGTTTTTATATTTTTTTGGATTTTTAATATGTTAAGAAAATAATAAAAGCAAAGAAACTACACACTTCAACAATTTATTAAATGCACTAAAAATCAACCAAAAATTCTTACAAAAATATTTTTATGTGTTTTCTAGTTTTTAGTGTTTTTGGTGAATTTTTGGGACTTTTCTAATGTTTATTTAATTTTCTAAAAATGAAACAGTGACTGAAATGAAAGGTACTGTCCAACCGAGCTAAAAGGGCCTAGATAAAATATCTAAAGGACCCAAATTAGCTGGGAGGTAATTTTCCTGCAAAGAAGATAAAACAAGGAAAATTTAGGCACCTATAATATTATTTTTGGGTTTTTGGTTTAATTATTAGAATTTTTATAACTTTTTAAGTGGTTTTCAATTTTTTAGTGGTTTTCAGTAATGAAAAATAGCCAAAATTGGCTAGACAATCAAACACACATAAACAAATAGTAGACAATTTTTTTGTAATTTTTAAACACTATTTAATATTTTTTTGTGGTTTTTAAAGTTAGACAGTAGCAAATTTAGATGTTTTTGAATTTTTAAAAATATCAAATCTACTCAGAAATATCTCCATAAATCCTTGAAAATTTTACACTATGGCAGGAGCCATGTATCCAATTTTCGTTGGATTTGGAGGTAATTTGTTATTTTATTCAAAAATAAAGAAGGGGCACTGTGCACGAGGACCAAAGTGCAAATACCCGGAAGTCTGGGGGTCTGGTGCAATTAACCCAGCAAAACACGTGCGATACGCGTGTCTGGGGCACTCAGGGACCCAAATGTAATGAAAATAAGTCCCGAGGGCTATTTGGTAACATGTACCAAAAACCCAGGGGCTTATCTGCAAATAACCTAAAAAATCACGCACATGCTCAAATGTTTCACGCACAGGGGTATAAATGCAAATAAACACAAACTTTCATTCATTCCTTAACATCCAGAACTACAGGGGCATGATATGCAAATAAGCCAAAAACTCACGTGTCGATGCACGTGTCAGACCATACACAGGGGCATAAATGCAAACTAAGCAGAGTACGGGGTCCTCTATGCAAATATCCCAAAAACTAAACAACTATATTACGTATTTACAGGACTAACTACGAAATGCAATAAACAGAAGGGCCTAAGGGTAGTTTACCCTTTATTAATGGAGCGGCTGGATGGAGGCCACGTGGAACATCTGACGGTGGCGAACAACGGGCGCTCCACAGCTGGGCTCCTCGGGCGAATCCGACGGCGGGGGTTGTTCCACGTGGAGGATCGAATGGTGGTAGCTCTCTGTGGCTAACCCTCGAGCATCGGGTGGTCCAGATCTATCCTCCTCAGATCAAACGGTGGCTGCTGCTCTTGAACGGACGGCCCAGATGCAAACTGGAGCTGGAGGTCTGATCGGACGGTGGCTGAAGGTCGAGGAAGAACAGGTGGCCGGCGAAGTTCGCCGGCCCAGTACGTGCGCTCCTGACCTCCCCTGCTGCGCCTGAAGATCGGAGAAGCTCCGACGTGGTGCTCCGCAGCTGCTGGTGGCCTCCGATGGCCCAGCCGAGCTCTGGTGAGCTCCGGCGAGGTTGTCGGAGGCGAGGCTCCTGGCCCGAATGACCCAAGCCCTCAGATGGGCTGGGTAGTACCTGCAAAGATGACTAGAAGACTCGCGGGTCGAGGGCAAACTGCCTCGACCCGGTTAGGCAGGGTGACGGTGAACTGTGGGGCGATATGGGCGAGCTCCAGCGAAGAGGGGCGGTGGAGCTCGAATCCCAGCTCCTGTGCGAGCTGGGTTGGATGGAACTATGGAGAAGGTGCGCGAGAAGGAGGCGAGGGCTATGGTGAAGCCCGATGGTCGGATGATGGTCTGAATCGATCGGAATCGGTGGGGGATGGCAGAGCAGCGAATTGGGCGAAATGGAAAATCCAAGAAAAAGAAAGGCCTAAGGGACTACCTGGGTGGACGAGGAGACTAGGGAAGAGCTTGTGCAGCTCTGGGTCGTCGCCTCGAGGAGCGTCTCCCTCCGAGGCTCGAGCTCCTGCTGGTGGCGGAGCAAGGCGGCGAAGCTTCGCCGGATCAGTGGTCACGCTCCCTCTCCTCGCTTCAACAGCACGGGACGCGAGCTGTCACTCTCACGAGCACGCTGGAGCTCACAGGGGGTGGAATCGAATGGCCAAAGATGGAGAAATGAGGTGGCAGAGCTCGGCTTTATACGCTGGAAGGGTCCGGGAAGACAGGCGCGGGTAGGGCGTGGAAGCGCGCGGATCCCGATGCAGGAGCTCCGGCGAGGGTCTCAGGTATGTCGTGGACGGATCTGACCCGGGGTTTAGGTGGGAATCAATCGGGTTTAGGCGCTAAAAATTGGTGAAATCGGGTCGGGCGCCTAAGCCCGTGAGAAGTGGTCCTGGGGGGGGGGGGTAGTTGACCGGGCAGTCAACATCCCCAGGGCCAATAGGGATCGACCACGTGGATAAAGTTTGGAAGTGAAATTCAAGGTAGCTAAGGGCCGAATTTGCAAAAAGTTAAAACATGAAATATTTTTATTTTATTTTTTTCTATTTTTTAGTGATTTTTAATTAATTTTTCAAAATAAAAATAAGGTATATACATTATATAGCTATATATAGGTATATGTACATTATATAGTTTTTTTGATTTTTGATTTTTAATTTCTTATTTTGTACAATTTTATTCTATTTTATATTTTATTTATTTATATTATAAAATGAGGAATAAAAAGACATTTTTATTTAATTTTTTTATTATTTATATACATAAGTGAAATAAATACATATGTATAATTATATACATGGTATATTTACAATATATTTTTGTGTTTTTAATTTTGTTATTTTTATTTCGTTTTTGTTTTAATTGTTTTTATTTTATTTATTTACACTATATAATGTAGAATATTTACAAAAATTTTGGAAATTAATTTTATTTATTTATAAGGCTAAATAAATTTAAAGGTGGTTCTATGTACAATGTGAAAGTGATGTTTTTGTTCTTTTTGATTTTTCTATTTTTATCTTGTTTTTATATCTATAAATATGTACAAATATTTACAAACCAATTTGAGTCTATTTTTGTGAGGAAAATACTTTTATTTATTTACATAATCATTTACACACATGATCCCCTATCTCCCTCTACTTTGGCTTTTATGCGGTCAGGCCCATGCTGAGCCCTCCCTTGGGTTAGGTTGCTCAATTTTTATTCTAAATATTTCCCTCTTTTTCTTTTTAATCTTTATTCTTTTATTTTTGCACAAAAACATGCATGCTATTGATAGGTTTTTACACAATGCATGCTTTTGGTAATTATTTCCATTTACAACTATATACATGCATTTGCAAAGGTTTTTGTAGCTAAAATATAAGAATAAAGAGTGATGAATGGGTATTCATCACCCCCCTATACTTAACTTTTGCTAGTCCCTTAGCAAACACTTATTTGAAAAAGAAGTGAAAAAGAAAGAAAGAAAAAGAAAAGGAGGGGAATGTACATGGATCAAGGTTGAATATTAAACTTTCCTTCATTAAATTGAAATATGGAGCTCGATCAGATCTTTGGATTATCAATGTGTCGGAACCTTATTTAGACTTAAGCTTAAAACTCAACAGCCTCTAAGTTCCACCAATCTATGGACAAGACTCCTCAATAAACCAGATCAGAACAAGTCTACATACACAAACTCTAATGACCATGAATCTTTCCCTGCAGCGTAAGTGATATGTAGCTCCCCACCTCAGAAGTAACAAAGAAACAACCTCCCTCAACCTGGTAACTCTAATGCCTCGGTCTAGCAACTCTTTCCTCGAGAAGCGGGGTATTCGCTTCTAAGTTCAAGTGCAACCCGCCCAAGAAGAGGGGGAAGAAGTATAGACTTTTGGAAGCTCAGCCAGTGTAGCTAAGTCTCCCGCTGCAAGCTTCATGAGATGTAACATGGATACCATAAGCTTTTGCTTTATTTGACTATATACACTCCGGTGGGGTTATTAAATTTTCAATCCGACCCACCACTTTTTTGGAGTTCTTTTTGCATTTTGCAATTTTTTTTCAAGTGCCTCTGTACAACATATCTACATGGTGCAGCATATATACAAGAAATTTTCCTCTTGAGCCAGTAGACTATCCCTCTTTTGAAGCTTTATTGCAACCCACGACCTCTGTCTTTAGCCTTCATCACCACTAGACCAAGTTGAGGCGCACTTCCTTCACTAGAAGAAGAAGAGAGGTTCCGCCTAGAAGTACTACCCTCATATGCTACCCCAAGCCAAAGGAAACTGCCTCCTCACCACCTCATCCGTGGAGAGCTATGTGTAAAGTGCTGGTGCAAGTCAAGCCATTGTCTCTAAGAGTCATGCGTGTGTTGTTAAGTGCTCTACTTAGGCTCATCAAGATGACATATGCTCATAGCCTAGTGGACTCAAAGAATTAAGTCCTTATGGACCTGAAAAGCCTTAACCCTAAGCCCTATAAGGTTCCTCTGAGAATTAGGTGGATTAAGATCTTAATCAAGCTCCATTTCTCAATTTAATTCCAGGCTTAGTTTAAATGTCAACTCTCATCCAGGAAAAACTATATACATATATATACAAAGATGCTATTTACAAATATTTACAATCGTGCAAAATTTTTGAAAAATGTTTTGAAATCATGAATGGATGGATGCATGAAGTGCAGGTTTTGCAAAAGTATTTACAAATATTTACACAAGATTTTTGCAAACTTTTGATTTTCAAAACATTTTGGAAAAATTTTGTACTATATACATAATTTTGATAAGAGAAATATTTACACAAACTTTACACAAAAGATTTTTGAAAACATTTTTACAAAAATAATTTTGTACACTAGCTATGTATGTGCAATAAAAGAATGATTATTTACAGGAAAAAATTTTTAATTTTGTGATTTTTGGGGTTTTTAGCCATTTTATTTATTAACACACTCACACAAAGTACGAGTTATGGCTAAAGTATATATGAAATATATACACACCCCCCTATACTTAGCTCGAACGATGTCCTCAGAGTGATAAGAGCGATGAAGAAGACATAACTCGTGCTTAGTAAAAGGGAAGTGAAAAGGAATGGCTAAGTACAGGAATGAATGAATGAATGGAATGAGGAGAACTCGGTGGTTTCCCCCTATACTTAGGATTAACTAATCATAAGTATAGCAAGCTGTACATGAAGGGAAGTCCGAGTGAAGAATGAACAGAGTCTGCCCCCACCCCCTATACTTAGGGTAAAATATCCCTAAGTATAGGCAGCAAAACAGGGGCAGAAAGAATGAAAAGAATACCCGCAGGTCCTACATCCCCCCTATACTTAGGGTAAAGTACACCCTAAGTATAGCATAATCATAAGATGAGAAAAGGGATGTGGGACTAAAGAATAGTGTGATATAGACAACTGGATCTATACAAGTCGGAAGAACAGTGATAATCAGGCGTGAGATGCAATAGATGTGAGTCAAGAGACCACATCTCACGCAAAGTGAATAGGGGCAACATCAACGACTCGCGGCTCATGATCTAGAAATGGCTTGAGCCGCTGGCCGTTCACTCGAAAGGTACTCTCAGAAGACAACTCGGATATATCAATGCTACCGTTGTCGTGTACCTTTCTCACAAGATAAGGACCCTTCCACTTGCTCTGTAGCTTCCCTGGAAACAAACGAAGCCTCGCATCAAACAACCATACTCTCTGTCCAGGCTCAAAATGCTTGTGGCTGATATGAGAATCAAGCCACTCTTTCACTCTTTCCTTATATTGTAGGCTGTTTGAGAAGGCTGTATCTCTCAACTCCTCCAAGGCTGCTAACTCTGCCCTCCTCTGGTCTCCTACACCATATGGATCCATAAGTATATCTGTGACTGCCCAAAGTGACATGTGCCTCAACTCAACAGGCAAATGGCACGGCTTGCCATAAACGAGGCGAAAGGGAGATGTGCCCAATGGTGTCTTGAAAGACGTCCTATATACCCACAAGACCGAGTCCAAAAGTTGTGACCAATCCTTTCGGTCAGGGCGGACGACTTTCTGCAGTATAGTCTTGATCTCCCTATTCGACACCTCGGCTAGACCATTCGTCTGTGGATGGTAAGGTGTAGCAACACGATGGTCTATACCGAACTCGCTAGCAAGGGACTTCACCTGGTCGTTGATGAAATGAGACCCCCATCAGAAATCAGAACTCGTGGAACCCCGAACCGCGTGATGATGTGCTTCCTCAAAAATCTGCATACTGTCCTCGCATCAGCGGCTCGGGCAGGGATAGCCTCAACCCAACGACTAACATAATCCACGGCTAACAGAATGTACTCAAATCCATGACTCTTAGGGAATGGACCCATGAAATCGATGCCCCATACGTCAAAAACCTCATAGAAGTGAATGGGCTGCATCGGCATCATATCACACTGTCCACAAGTGCCTATCCTCTGACAGTCAGTACACCTCTTCACGAACTCATCAGAGTCCTTGAAGAGGGTAGGCCACCACAAGCCGGATTGGAGCACTTTCTGTGCCGTTCTCCTCCTAGAATGATGTCCTCTTGCCTCAAGCTTGTGGCAGTAAGTGAGGACGCTATGGTGTTCCTCCTGAGGAATACACCGACGCCAGACGCTATCCACTCCTTCGTGGTAAAGGATGGGATCCTCCCAGTGGTAGGACTTGGCCTTCGCAAGGAAGGTCTCAAGCCTCTGCCTGGGCCAATCTTGTGGGACTTTCCCAGCAACGAGATAGTTCACAATATCGAATGGCGATAGCAAGGATTGCCTCATCTGGGAAGGTATCTCGAATGGGATCAATCTGCTCAGACTCCTCAGGCTGCTCTAAACGGGAGAGGTGATCCGCCACCACATTCTTGACTCCAGGCTTATCTTTGATCTCAATGTCGAACTCCTGGAGTAGAAGGATCCATCTAGTAAGTCTGGCCTTGGCATCCTTCTTTGCCATGAGGTACCTGATGGCGGTGTAATCTGTGTACAAAGTCACTCTAGATCCAATGATATAAGATCGAAACTTATCTAGGGCGAACACTACGGCTAGAATCTCCTTCTCTGTGACCGTGTAATTCCGCTGGGCGGAATCCAATGTGCGGCTAGCGTAGTGGATAGCAAATGGAACTCCATCCCTCCTCTGTCCCAGCACGGCCCCTACGGCAAAATCGGAGGCATCCGTCATGATCTCGAATGGGAGAGACCAATCAGGCGGCTGGAGGACAGGAGCCTCAATAACACACTGCTGGAGAGTCGCAAAGGACGAAAGACACTTGTCATCGACAAGGAACTCGGTGTCTTTCGTCAAGAGGTCAGTCAACGGCCGGGCAGTCCTGCTGAAATCCTGAATAATCTCCTATAAAATCCAACGTGCCCCAGGAATGACCGTAGCTGCCTCAAATTGGATGGCGGTGCGAGTTTTCTAATGACATCAACCTTGGCTGGATCAACCTCCATGCCCCTGTTGGAGATGATATGGTCAAGCACCGTCCCTTGAGTCACCATGAAGTGACTCTTCTCCCAAGATAGAACCAAATGGTATTCAATACATCGCTGGAGTACTCGATCTAGGCAGTCAAGACAGGAGTCGAATCCGTCGCCGTAGACCGAGAAATCGTCCATGAAGACCTCCAAACACTCCCCTACCATGTCCAAAAAGATCGACAGCATGCACCTCTGAAAAGTCACAGGGGCATTTCATAGCCCAAATGGCATGCGTCGAAAGGCATATGTACCAAAGGGACAGGTAAAGGTGGTCTTCTCCTAATCCTCAGGAGCGATGGCCACCTGGTTGTAGCCCGAGTACCCATCCAGGAAGCAGTAATGGCTCTTCCCTGCCAGTCTCTCAATGATCTGGTCAATAAAAGGTAGGGGGAAATGGTCCTTCTTGGTGGCCTGGTTGAGTCTCCTGTAGTCAACACAGACCCTCCAAGAGGTGGGTACTCGTGTAGCAATCTCCTCTCCCGACTCACCGATCACAGTCGTGATGCCCGTCTTCTTGGGTACCACATGCAAGGGGCTGACCCACTTGGAGTCGGAAATGGGATAAATAAAATCTGCACTCCACCATTTTGATATTTCCTTCATCACGACCTCTCTCAGGTTGGGGTTCAGCCGCCGCTGGAACTCACGCGATGGCTTCGCCCCCTCCTCGAGATAAATATGGTGGGAGCACACTGATGGACTAATCCCATGGAGATCTGCTACGCTCCATCCGATTGCCTTGCGGTTCTTTTCAAGAACCCCCATCAAACGGGATTCTTGCTCTCCAGTCAGATCGGCGGAGATGATGACTGGGTACATCTCAGGTTCACCCGCAAGGAACTGATACTTCAGCGAAGTAGGGAGCGGCTTCAGCTCTGGATAGCTGGGTGCTGGCAAATCTGGCCTCGGAAGAAGGTGCGTGAATGCTGCTAAATCTGCCAAATCTGCCTGGGAGAAAGAATACGAGCTCTCGCAAACTGGATTTGGAGAAGGCTGCTCAACTGTGCTGTCTCTGATCTGCTCTGCCTCTACCTCCTCCTCATCTGTAGGCTCGGGTGGACTCAGGTCTGGCATCTGATCATCACAATCTGCCCAATCAGACTCTGAATCCGAGGGATCTGCATCAACCAAGGTGGCATCAGTACCACCATCACACAAGGTGACCATCACTAAGAACCGTGTCGCGGTCGAGAACCGGCTCTGCTGCCTCTGTAGTATCCTGGACCAGGGTTGTGCTCTCCAAGCTCTCCTCTGCTGTCATCTCTGCATCAGTGGTGTCTGGAAATGAGAGGATGGCCTGTGCGGAAGGGTCTGCCCATGCTGCAGATGAAGCCACGTTTCATCATCTTTATTCTATCATTTTGGCCTTAAAAACCCTAGTAAATGCGTGTAAATAGAGCTAATTCATGTATTTTAGCATTCATGCATATGTGTGTAAATATTGTATAAAATGCGGTTTTTAAAGACAAAATTATAGAATAAAGAAAAGAAAAGAAAAAGAATAAAATATTGTAAATATTTTATGACCCGAAACCCTGAGACCTAGGCATCTTGATGAATAGGTCGACAAAGAATAAAGTAGGGGGAGATAAGGGCCAAAATACAGATAAAATACCTATACTTCCTGTTCATTCTTTATTCATTTTGGGACCTATTTTTGGTTCCACTTTTTATACATCAAATAAAGAAACTTTTTACATGAAAGTTGTAGATAATTTAATAAAGAAAAATACAAAATTGATTTCACTGAAAAATAATGTACAGATAAAAAGTTATGGTCTGAATAAAATTCCAGAATCCCAATTTCCCAGACCCGTATCTCACAAATGAAAACTCCAAATGCATCAAACTCACCTTTAATTGTATATAGAATAAAATAATCTATTTAATGGAGGTGGTTTCGTATTTTTCGGAGCTACGGTTTGAAAGTTGAGTTTGGATCCACATTGTACATTGTACAGATTAAAATATTCAATTTATTATTTATTTATTATTTTTATAATTTTATATTTTTATAATGTTTTAAATAATACTTGTAATAATTATGTACATTAAAATTGGAATAAAAACCTAAATAAAACATAAAATAAAATACATGTATACACAATACATAGATACAATACTTATATACATACCTATACAACACATATTCATATTTTATTAAATATAGAAAACATATCAGAAAAATAAAATAAAAATATAATTATGTGTATAAAAGTATGCTATAATTTTATAAAATACTAAATAAAAATAATAAAATTAAAATACACAAAATAAAAATAAAGAATAAAATATGTAGATATTATACCTATAAAGGGTATAAAAGCAACTTGTAAAAATATACTTCATAAAATAAATTAAAAATCATAATAAAATACTACATAAAATAACGAATATTTTTCATTTTATAATCATAATTTAATTCGGCTTATTTCTATTTTTAGATTAATTAATAAAACGTTTTTCCAGGGTTTTTCCTGGTTGGTCCACGTGGACCAACCAGGAGGCCAGAACTGTTGACCAAGGTCAACAGTCTGACCTACACCCTGTAGCCCTGCGCGCCTCGTTTTTTCCCCGCTTTTGCGGATTTTTCGAGGCCGCGCCGTTCGTCCTTTGCCGCCGCTCTCTTCATGGAAATTGTTCCTTGTACCATCACCTCCATCGCCGACCTTCCAGATCTCCTTAGATCTGCTCCTCCCGCCCGTGACTTCTTCTCGAAGTCACGCGTCCGAACTTCTTCAAATAGAGCTCCGCCACTTCCTTCTCGGGTTGAACGCTCTTCGACCATCAATCCTCCTCCCTGTTGTGCTCTCTACGTTGCTGGAGGTGACAGCTCCACATCTGAACCATCAGGCGAGTCGAGGAGGCGCTGCAGCGGCTCCACCACCTCCGGCAAGACACCGCCGTCGAGGTTCTGTACCTCAGGTCACACGCCTTCGAGGTTTGTTCCTATCTTTTTTTCTCTTCACTTCTTATCACTCCCTGTACCCTTAGGATCATTAGCACGCGAAATCATCAAAGATCCATCGAGTATATCGTTCCACCCGCTCACCTCGCCGGAGCGCACCTCCGGCCGAGCCTCCCCTCCATCGATCACGCATCCCCACGCCTCCGCGAGGTCCAGGCAGTTTGCCCTGGACCTTTTCACCATTTCTTGCAGGTCAAAGAGCAGTCAACGCACCTGGAAAGCATTTTGCGATCTTCGCCGGAGATACCTGGAGCTTCGAGCTCCGCCGCCTTCGCGCCAGCACCTCGACGTTTCTCCGACAAATCCGAGCCCTCCAGACCATAGGGTGACCTTCCGGGAGTCTGCTGCTCCATTTTGGAGCCCATCCATAGCCTGAGGAGCGAGATCGGAGTCAGGGAAGTGCGCCTCCGCCGGTGTTCTTCCCTGTTCTTCCTCGCTTTTCCACCGTCTGATCGAGCCGCAGCTCCAGATCCAACATCGGCCATCCGATCCATCATCGCCAGTGTCGTCCGATCCTTCCCAGCGATCTAATCATCGCCGCTCATCCGCGAAGCGTCATCCGCCATCCACAACGCGCCACGTGTCTAAGTGACCCATCATCCGCCGTTGGATCGCGCACAAGAGGGTATTTTGCAACTCACCCCTCGTGCCTTTTTGAATTTAAGTTTCAATATTTAAACTTTCATCTGTAGTTGAAAAACTCTAGGATATTTGCATATGAACCCTCGCCTTTATTTTATTCGCACTTAGGTCCTTCGCCACGTCACCTCACGTGCCTGTACGCGTGAGGGGGTGGGCATTTTGCAAGGACACCACTTGAGGTTTGGGTGTTTCATTTCAGTCCAAAAATATTGTATCACAGTGTAAAACTTTGGGCTATTTTGCACCGTTCCCCCTGACAGTTTTAAATATTGCACTCATGCCCTTGCCAGGCGCGTGTTGTGCACGTGTTAGGCTTGGGAATTTTGTACTGAGGCCCCTCCGGGTATTTTAATCGCTGTCTGACCTTAGAAATTGAATGTTTAGTTTAAAAACTTTGTGGAAAATTGCAACTTAGCTCTTGGATGTTCTGAAAATTGCATATATGCCCCTGCCAGGACTGTTTAATGTTTGGATGCTTGTTGTAATTATTTATATTATCATTTTAAATCCAAAGATTCTACAAAAAGAGGCTTAAGCTCCTGTTTACCTGTACTTGCACGCCATATTTTTGCATTGCATTTTTATTGCATTTTCACATTTATTAAAAATAAAAAAAACATGCATTTATTTCACTGTTTGCATTAGAAAACCCATAAAAATTATAAAAACGTTTTGAAAAATTCCCAAAAAAATATATTTTGTGTGTTTTACCATATTTTAGTGTCACTCCAAAAATCACTAAAAATCTCAAAAGAAAAATACTAAAAATTTAAAAACACTCAAAAACTTCAAAAAAATATATAAAATTAGAGAAAAAAATCCAAAAAATACAAATTCAGCTCCTGTTTGTTGTATATTTCAGTAGCTTTATTTGAAAATTAGTGTGAAAAATTTTGAGTACTGGTTGCTATTTTTAAATCACATTTTACTTACAGCCAGCACTTTTTCCACTGTTTTCCCTCATTTCAATATTTAAAAATACCAAAAACATTTGAAAAATCCCCAAAAATCACAAAAACAGTAGAAAACCACAAAAACACCAAAAAGATTTTATTTCTTAATTTTTGGATATTTTTGCACATTTTTATAAATATTTTATCTTGTCTTGTGTTACATTGTTTGTAAACTCCAATATTGAAAAGAAAAAAAGAAATATATAAAATATAAAATATAAAAATCAGAAAATTTAAAATCAAAATATAAAATTAAAAATTAAAATATTTTTTTTTAAAATTCAAAACCCACAAAAACATCTTTGCTTGCTTGTTTAGTGTAGACATCACACATTCACTCACGCACATTTTTGTGAATTACCCTGCTTGCTCCCTGTGTTCAAACTCTCTGCATACTTGTCACTATACACCATTTGTGCAGAGTTAAAAATAAATTTTAACTCCACATTATTTCTAATTTATTGATCTTTAGTGTGGGTCAATTGTTGATTAAATTCAGATTTTGATTGGTCGACACTTCGACAGTGTTCCCGCCTTGTGTGGAACACAAGACCGATCGATTTTTGAGTTTATTAAATGGCACCGTTGTCGGGGAGCAACAGCGAGTAGTTTACATTTTGTTTGATTGTGTGATTGTTTACCATAGCATTAGTTTACCTCTCTTACATTTTTGATATATCTTGTTGAGCTATCTGACCATTTATTTCTTGTCTTCTTGCGAGGGACCGCGGAGCAAGGTGGATCGCTTAGGTGAACCGGAGCAACCTTGGGAAGCGGAGCTGGCCTTCTTGGGCCAAGCCGGCAGGAGAGAGCAGGAGGAGTGAGAGAGAGTGGTAGATTAGCTTCTGTGAGAGAGTGACTTATTAATTTGTAATAATACAGGTACACTTGGACTCTTGGACACTACCGGGCCTAATTTCCGGGTGTTTGTTCACCCGGGGGCTCACCGCAGTTTTTGACGAGTTTTTCTCGCTTGTCATTTTCCGATTTTGTTTTCCTTTTTCATTTATTTTGTGGATTGAGCTCTTAGTTCTAGGTCCTGCTTGATTCGATTAGAATAGGTCCAAACACCCTAATTATCTTTGCATGCTCCTATAGTCGTATTTGGACTTAGACTAATTAAACAGTTAACCCCCTTTCTTAGATCCCCGCGCCGCAAGCCCTCTCCATCAAGCGCTACTCCTGAACTCGATGTGTCGAGAAGAGGAGGGGAGGGTCTAGACCGGACTCTTAGGATCGACGATAGGAGGTTGACTTGTGGTTCTTCACGCTAGCAGTTGCCTATTCTAGGACGATTTCCGTTGTGCATATCGGCATATAGATTAGGTTTAAAAATTCTGCTTTGCATCCCGCATGGAGAGAGCTGGGATTCGCTGTAAGTCTTCTTACTTTGCACGCATCATTTAGGCACAAAGGTGAGATTTCCATCTTTGTGTCAATTTGCACGGCTTTTCCGACTCTACTCTCCCTCTGTTTTTGGACAAAGAAGGATCAAGAAAATACCAAAACCGTTAGTCGCTTGCTTGAATTGACTCAACAGAAGCGATAACACCAAAAAAATAAAAAAATGGACTGCTAAGAAAACTTGACCAAAAATAAAATCGGTAATTGGATTCATTGCTTGGGGAGAGTAACACCCTCACTTGTATTCAGGTTGCATGGGAAGGTCTCCTTCCAAGTGAGGTGAGCGCTTCGTAAGGATTAGAGCCAAAAACCCAGCTTGTGGCTGCCTTGTGTATCGCCTGGATTTCCGAAGTATTGGCGATTCTATCGTACATGGACGAGTAGGGCTTGGTCAACATTGGTGACTCTCTATTGTGTAGAGCATCGACCTTGTCCGAAGTATCGAGCCTAGGCCACGCCTTCACGGGGGTGTCTGTCTCATCGTCTCGCGTCCGAGTAGGTTCTTGCACGCTCACGGGTGATTCCGTTGCGAGCGAGTTCCGAAGTATCGGTTTCGCCTATTGGCTTCCTCTCTTATTCTTTGGCTGAGTAGGGATCCAGGAAGGGTTACAAGGACCTCAAAAAGTGCAAGCTACAGGTTACATAGGAGGAGGACAAGTACGGGATACTTTTCCGGCAGTACTCTCTCTCCTTTAGGAGTAGCGTTCTAAGGACTCGTGAAAAGATAAATCCCTGAATCAAGCTAAAATTGACAAGATAAAAGCCTAACCTTCACGGCTTCACGTGTTGAGTTGGTGAACTCACCCCTGCTTTGTGTTTGATTGCTAGATATGTTTAGGTCAAGATCAAAAACACCGCACAATCGTGCGCAATTTTGTTGCGTCTCATTTCACTCTTCTTCTTCTAAATTCCCTCTGCTCTTCCCAAATAATCAAGATGATGGGACGGAGATCTCTTAGGCCGACTTTATCGGCACCGCTATCCAGCACTCCTCCTCATTCATCTAGGAATACCTCGGAGAGTCCACTCTCCGAGCCCGAGTTTACATCCACCCTGTTCCCCCTCGACCACCCTTCTCATTCTCCTTCCATCAGTCCAAAAGTGTCAGAATTCAGTGCATCACAGTGTTCAGCTCATTCGACAGCACCTGAGATGGCCTCTTTTGCTTTTTCAGAAAATCCAGACATGGCAGACAGAGGCGAGCATGCAGATGATCATGAGCATTCTCCGTTCCTATTTGATCAGGCAGCCATCAATAATTCCTTGTTAGCATCCCTGGAGACTATGCAGAGGCAGATCCGTGACCAGGGTACATTCATGGGTGATCTCATGAGGGAGATAGCTCAGATGAGAGAGAACCGAGCTGGCAGAGAAGGTGGTGGAGGAGGAGGACCTGATGCAGGAGGAGCAGATCCAGACGCTGAGAGACCGCCACAGACTATCATGAGGGAATTGCACAACCCAGCTGCATCCCTCACTCACCGATGGATCAGACTCCCGTCCATCCACGGAGATTTCGAGCTTCGGCCCCACACTATCCAGCTGCTACCCAAGTTCCATGGGTTGCCGACCGAAGAGCCGCACCTCCACCTCCAAGAATTTGAGATGATATGCTGCACCATCCATGATCGGTTGATGACCGAGGACACCATCAAGATGATTGCCTTTCCATTCTCTTTGGTTGATAGAGCCGCATATTGGCTCAAACACCTTGGGCGATTCGTCGACACATGGGCAGATCTCCGGACCGCGTACTTGAAGAAGTATTACCCTCTCGGCCGGACCAATGCAGCTAGAGCTATGATTAGTAATTTTGTCATGATCCCAAATGAACAATTCCATGAAGCCTGGGATCGATTCAGAGAGCCCATCGACCGGTGTCCACATCATGATATATCCAAGCCCAATCTGGTTCAGAGTTTCTTCTGTGGGCTGACACCGGAGCTGCAGGGGCTTGTCAACGCCTCTTACGGTGGATCATACTTCTCCAAGGGTGAAGACGACATCTGGGCCATCTATGAAGGCATGGCAGAAAATTCAACTGTGATGACCCAAGCCAGAGTCTACACACAACAAAAACCACCGCAGGGAGCAGGATCATTTCAGAGGATCACCTGCATCGATGCCGGTCCTAACACATTGTCGGTAGCCGCAGCCCAAGCTGAATCAGCCGCAGCCGACATGGGCATTATTAGTGAGAAGTTGGACCGCATGGAGATCCTTGAGAAGAAGCAGAATCAAGGTCTTGCTCAGATGGACCTTCTCACCAAAACTATGAGTGACCTGAAGACTCAAATTCTATGCATTCAGGAGGCACAAACTCATTCCCAACAGCCTCCCAGGTCACGGGCTGACCCCAGCAGTAGCAATACCAACCAGATCTCTACCTCATACCGCCAGGTGAACCATATCCAGGTAGAGCCGGTTCCATTGCTACAGTACCATCCAGAGCGACCGCCATCTCAGGAGACTCAGATGGTGGTTTATCAGCCGGAGCAGCCACTGGCAGTTCTTCCTCCACCCTCCTTCGAGCAGGACCCATTGATGGAAGTCAATGGGATTTGGTACGACCGGTACCCTCAGCCCGGGGTTCGTCGTGATCACCCCGGATTCCGTTGGGGCAATGGTGGATCATCTTCCCAGCAGCAGAACCCTGCCCAAGGACAGCAGAACAGCCAGCCACAGCAGCAACACCAGCAGCCCTAGTATGCCAATCAACAGCAATACCAGAGTGGTCCTCGTCCCACCTATCAAGGACAGCAGTGGAGGCAGCGACAGCCGCCTCAGCAGTCTTATTCCCAGCACCTCCCGTATCAGCAACAACAGCAGCAGCAACCCCATTTCCCGCAGGGACAGCCATCCGGTTCTCAGGGTCTTGCCTTTGAGAACCCAGCCCTTGATGATCTTGCCCGCTTGCTATCTGAACAGCGAGCCTCTTTCAAGCAAGAAATGGATGAATTCCGGCAGGAGATGAGGGACATCATGAAAGGCAAGGCCGCCATACCCGCTCAGATTGAACCTAACCCGAACAATCTGAAAAGGAAGTCTGAGCAGGTAGAGTTTACAGAGGATACCTCTCCTAGTGATTGTTTGAGTGACATGCCTTATTCCTATCATGATGCTGATTTTGTTACTACTAGGAGCGGTAGGATGCCAGCCGACGGTGCCTCTTCTGAGTGACAACCAGATACAGAACCAGGAGCGCCAGAGGAGCAGAGTAGCGGTGCTGATGCCACTGATGATGACGTTGGAGACGGTGGTGCTGAAGCCACCAATGAGGTAGATCCAGACGACGGTGCTGATGCCGTCGTGATACCAGTTGCAGACGGCGGTGCTGACGCCACCATTTTGTATGCCGAGCCAGAGCGCGGTGCTGATGCCGCAGAGACAGGTGCCGGTGGTGGTACTGAGGCCACCACCTCTACTTTTGTTGAGCCACCTTCTGTGATGTTGCCACATTTTGTACCTAGGGACTGTGGGAACAAAAAGAAAAACAAAAATATGAATAAAGGAAAGGCTTCTGTTCACATTGCGGATCCATATGTGTTGCATGATGATGGTTGTGTGGATCCTTCTTCTTCACAGGCACAGGAACCGATTCCTACTCCTCCATCTGAGGAGGCCCCTACCATCCCCTTCCCTGAGGCGCTCCGCCATGCGAAGGGGAATAAAAAAGAAAATCCCAAAAAAGATCAGCAGGTAGAGTTCGACAACCAAATGATTGATAGATTTCACATTCAGATGACTCTACGGGAAGCATTTGAGCATATCCCCTTCTTCAAAAAGAATCTGAAAGAGACAACTACTGTCCGAAGGAAGAAGAGGCACAGAGATCAAATCCATATGCTCACTCATGACACTGTTGTGCCATTCAGAACACATTGCCAGCTAAGAGACCCGATACAGGAGCTTCCTATGTCATATGCGAGATCCAGGAGCAGCAGTTCGATCGTACTCTATTAGACAGCGGGTCTTCGATCAACCTCCTTCCGGCAGCCTTACTCAAGCGATTCGAGTTTGCCCTCTTCTTCGAAGCAGAACAGTCCTTCAGTTTGCTGACAGGTCGATTAAGAGGAAGAAGGGGTTGTTGAAGGACGTGGTCGTTACCATTCAGGACCTGAAATTTCCCGTGGACTTTGTTGTATTGGACATGGAGATCCCTGAGTCGGTAACCGATGCCCCCATCATACTTGGACGCCCATTCTTGGCTACTGCCAAGGCGGTATCCGATCATGACAGTGGGACGATATGTTTTCGCGTAGAGGGCGAAAGCATACAAATAGATACGATCGACCAGACCATAGCCAGAGAGTTGGCATGCTCAGAGCAATCCAGCGAAGCCGAGCAGATGACAGAGGAAGAGCTAGACATCCACCAGGTTTGTGATTTCGAGATGACTGATGATGAATCCAACTGGAAAGATCCCGTAGCACCGACCCTTGCCTTGCCTACAGATTCACTATATCTCAAGCTCATGGCAATCGAGAGCCTGGAGAGCACATCCCTGGATGAGGATACACATGAGGCTGACAGTGTTGTGACGAGTGGTGCTGATGATTTCCATTCTTGCTCATCTTCTTCTGATCCCTCGGATTCAGACATTGACTAGGATGATTCCAATGATTATTTACCTTGTCTGATTCCTTCCGAGTCGACAACCATGACAGAGTGCGAACCAGTGCAGTTTATAGATGATTCAGCAGGCCGCCCTTCGTCAAAAATTCATGCAGAGCGAGAGTTCTCCCATGCAGACTGGTCGCCTTCACGCAGACATACCAGAAGCCAGATCTGCCACCTCCCAGTTGTCCAGAACTGAAACCTCTTCTGCAGTCAATGAAGTATAGATTCCTTGCGGGTGAGCCAGAAATGCACCCAGTCATCATCTCAGCAGATTTGACTGGAGAACAAGAATCTCGTCTGATGGAGGTTCTTGAAAGGAACCGCAAGGCAATCGGTTGGAGTATAGCAGATCTCCAAGGGCTGAGCCCAAATCTTTGCTCCCACCACATTTATCTCGAGGATGACGCTAAGCCGTCGCGTGAGTTCCAACGACGGCTGAACCCAAATCTTCGAGACGTAGTCATGAAAGAAATTTCAAGGTGGTGGAGCGTCGATTTCATCTATCCCATCTCCGACTCCAAATGGGTAAGTCCTTTACATGTGGTACCCAAGAAGACGGGTATCACTACAGTTGTCAATGAGTCTGGAGAGGAGATCGCTACCAGAGTACCAACTTCTTGGAGGGTCTGTGTGGACTACAGACGATTGAATGAGGCCACCAAGAAGGATCACTTCCCGCTGCCCTTCATTGATCAGATTATCGAGCGGCTAGCTGGGAAGAGTCATTACTGTTTCCTTGACGGGTACTCTGGATATAATCAAGTGGCCATTGTGCCCGAAGACCAGGAGAAAACGACATTCACCTGTCCGTTTGGGATGTATGCTTTCAGACGGATGCCCTTGGTATATGTAACGCTCCAGCGACATTCCAAAGGTGCATGTTGTCCATCTTCTCGGACATGGTGGGTGACTGTTTAGAGGTCTTCATGGATGACTTCTCGGTCTATGGCGATGGGTTCGATGCTTGTCTTGACTGCCTAGACCGTGTGCTGAAGCGCTGCATCGAGGTCAATCTTGTATTATCCTGGGAGAAGAGTCATTTCATAATGACTCAAGGGACGGTCCTTGGTCACATCGTCTCCAACAGGGGCATGGAGGTCGATCCCGCCAAGGTGGATATCATCAGAAAACTCAATCCGCCGTCTAATTTGCGTCAGTTACGGTCTTTTCTGGGGCATGTCGGTTTCTACCGACGGTTTATTCAGGACTTCAGTCGAATTGCCCGACCGCTCACTGACTTGCTGATGAAATACACCGAGTTTATTGTCAATGATAAGTGTCTTGAATCTTTTGAAACTCTCAAAAATATGGTTGTTTCAGCTCCTGTCCTTCAGCCACCCGATTGGTCTCTCCCATTCGAGATCATGACGGATGCTTCAGATTTTGCCGTTGGGGCTGTGCTTGGACAGAGGAGGGATGGATTACCTTTTTCCATTCACTACGCCAGCCGGACTTTGGATGCCGCTCAGCGGAATTACACTGTGACTGAGAAAGAGATGCTGGCTGTAGTCTTCGCTCTTGATAAGTATCGATCATATATTCTCGGATCTAGAGTGACTATCTACATTGATCACACTGCCATCCGGTATTTAATGGCTAAGAAGGATGCCAAAGCACGTCTCACCAGATGGATCCTTCTACTCCAGGAATTTGATATTGAGATTCAGGATAAGCTTGGAGTCAAGAATGTGGTGGCAGATCATCTCTCCAGATTGGAGAATCTTGAGGAATCTGAGCCCAGCGCACCTATCACAGAAACATTTCCAGATGAGGCGATCTTGGTTGTCACCTCACTCCCGTGGTATGCTGACTTTGTAAACTATCTTGTTGCCAAGACAGTCCCTCAGGGTTGGCCCAGACAGAAACTTGAGACCTTCCTAGCTAAGGCCAAGTTTTATCATTGGGAGGATCCCGTCCTTTATCATGAAGGAGGGGATAGTATCTGGAGGAGGTGCATTCCTCAAGAAGAGCAGCAAAGCGTCCTCACATACTGCCACAAGCTTGAGGCAGGAGGACATCATTCTGGAAAAAGAACAACACAGAAGGTGCTTCAATCCGGCCTATGGTGGCCTACTCTCTTCAAGGATTCTGATGAGTTCGTGAAGAGATGTACTGACTGTCAGAAGATGGGAACCTGCGGACAGAGAGACATGATGCCCATGCAACCCATTCACTTTTGTGAGGTTTTTGATGCATGGGGGATTGATTTCATGGGCCCATTTCCTAAGAGTCAGGGATTCGAGCATATTTTGCTCGCTGTGGATTATGTCAGCCGATGGGTTGAGGCCATCCCCGCCCGAGCCGCAGATGCGAAAACCGTGTGCAAATTCTTGAGGAAAAATATCATTTCACGGTTCGGGGTACCTAGAGTCTTGATTTCAGACGGGGGGTCTCATTTCATCAATGATAAGGTTAGGGCCCTTGTAGACGAGTTCGGCATTGACCATCGGGTTGCACACTCCATATCACCCTCAGACTAATGGTCTTGCCAAAGTATCGAATCGGGAGATAAAGACTATCTTGCAGAAAGTTGTCCGCCCAGACCGAAAGGATTGGTCGCAGCTTTTGGACTCGGTCTTGTGGGCTTATCGGACTTCTTTCAAGAATCCATTGGGGACATCTCCCTTTCGTCTCGTCTATGGCAAGCCGTGCCATTTGCCAGTGGAAATCAAGCACAAATCTTTTTGGGCAATCACTGAGTTACTTTTAGATCCCGAGAGTATAGGAGACCAGAGAAGAGAAGAATTGGCAGCCTTGGAAGAACTAAGAGACACAGCCTTCTCCAACAGCCTACAGTACAAAGAGAAAGTAAAGACATGGCACGATTCGCATATCAGCCATAAACAGTTTGAGCCAGATCAGAGAGTATGGTTGTTTGACTCTAGGCTGAAATTATTTCCAGGGAAATTGCAGAGCAAGTGGAAAGGTCCGTATGTGGTCAGGAAGGTACATGACAATGGCAGCATCGACATATCAGAACCGTCATCTTCCTCTACCTTCCGCGTCAATGGTCAACGCCTGAAGTTATATCTAGATCATGACCCGCCGACCATTGACGTTGCCCCCATTCTTATGGTATGAGATGTGTCCCTTGACTCATATCATCTGCATTTCATACATGGTGATCACTTCTATCTTCTGCTGTACAGATCATCTGTCCATATCACTCTTTCATCTGTTGATTTATTTTATTCTTTTCTTCTTTTCTTCTTTTCCTCTTCTACCTTCTTCATCTATCAAAAGGTGCCGCCCTTGTAGACAGTTTTCCATACTTAGGACGTACTTTGTCCCAAGTATATGGGGCCTGCACCCCGAGTATTTCAATTCTTTGATCCTCTCCATTGTCCCCTCTTCTTGTCTATACTTAGGGATATTTTACCCTAAGTATAGGGGGAGACAATCTGAGTACGATCTGTTCATTCCCACCCTTGACCCTCCCTGCTTTGTGCACAGTCTGCTATACTTAGGATTATCTGATCCTAAGTATAGGGGGGACGGTCAACTTCTCATTCGTTGCTTCATTCATTATTCCTTTCTTCTTAACACTTGCCTATACTTAGTACGAGTCATGTCTTCTCTTTTCTCTCCGATCTATGAGGACATAGCTCAAGCTAAGTATAGGGGGGTTGTATATACTACGTATATACTTTAGCCATAACTCGTACTTTCGTATTTTCCTAATAAATATGGCTAATCATTCTTTAAAATTCATTAAAATCATTAATAAAAAGGTGTTATTATTCCTCAAATTCTTTTTGTATTTACTGATTAATAAATCAGGTGAAAATGTTTTTTGCAAAATGTTTGAAAAATAGTTTGAAAATCTTTGTGAACATTTATTGAAAACTATTTTGAAAATATTTTGTTACATGTTTTCAACCTGTGTAAAATTGTGTGTTTTGTAAAACTTCTTTTCTTTGTGTGAAATAAAATGTTTGAAAAATGATTTGCAAATGGTTTGAAAAATAGTTGCAAAAATGTTTTGAAAAACCTATATATACTGTTTTGGAAAGCCTTTGTGTACATATTTGTAAAAGGTTTGTAAAATTTACTTTGGACTATAGTTTTCCAAAAATTGTGTGAAAAAGATTTTGTCAAATAAGTTTGAGGAATACTTACATCACACCAAAATCCACTATATAATATGTACTTATAAAATTGATCACTTACCCTTGTAAATTCTTAAAATCCATTTCTTGTATATATAAGAAGCACTCCCGTGTACATATTCTCACCTAGTTTTTAGCCAAAACTTTTTATTTTCAAAAATTCCCCCAAAAAAAAAACATTTGCAAAACTAAAATCCAAAAACATTTGAAAAATCTTTTTGAAAAACATATAAAAAAAATTGCATCTGCATGTGCATCATCATCATCGTTTCAAAAATCCATAAAAAGTTCAAAATCTTGAAAATTGCATCACAAAAATATTTTCTGCATAGCATGAGCATTTTTCGGATTGAGTTTGATAGTTGAACAAGTCTAAGTAAAATCCGGAGATTGGAGCTTGATTGGACCTTAAAATCTACCTAATAACAGGAACCTTATAGGAACTGAGTTTGAGGCACTTCAGGTCTAGTTGACTTAATCCTTTGAGGATCACGGGACTTAGTTCAATGGATTCTTGACTGCCTAAGTAGAGTATTTCGGAGCACACGCACGACTCTTGTTGATAATGACCTAACTTGGACACCTGCACCTTTCACAGAGCTCTCCACGAATGAGGTGGTGAGGAGGCAGTTTCCTTTGGCTTGGGGTAGCATATGAGGGTAGTACTTCTAGGCGGAACCTCTCTTCTTCTTCTAGTGAAGGAAGTGCGCCTCAACTTGGTCTAGTGGTGATGAAGGCTAAAGACAGAAGCCGTGGGTTGCAATAAAGCTTCAAAAGAGGGATAGTCTACTGGCTCAAGAGGAAAATTTCTTGTATATATGCTGCACCATGTAGATATGTTGTACAGATGCACTTAGAAAAAAAAAGAACTCCAAAAAAGTGGTGGGTCGGATTGAAAATTTAATAACCCCACCGGAGTGTATATACTCCAATAAAGCAGAAGCTTATGGTATCCATGTTACATCTCATGAAGCTTGCAGCGGGAGACTTAGCTACACTGGTTGAGCTCCCAAAAGTCTATACCTCTTATCCCCCCTCTTCTTGAGCCGGTTGCACTTGAACGTAGAAGGGAATACCCCGTTTCTCGAGGAAAGAGTTGCTAGGCCGAGGCATTAGAGTTACCAGGTTGGGGGAGGTTGTTTCTTTGTCACTTCTGAGGTGGGGAGATACATATCACTTACACTGTACGAGTCAGACTCATAGTCGTAAGAGTTTGCGTATGAGTTGAAGTATTTCTGACCTGGCTATTGAGGAGACTTGGACAGAGTTTTGGGATTCTCAAGGACTGTTGGATTTCAAACTTGGTTCTCATTAAGGTTCCGACCGCACTAAAATTCCAAAGGTCCGACTTAAGCTCCAAACTTTGATTTTGCGAAGACAAGTTCGATAATTAAACTTAATCTAATTTTCTTCGTTTTCTTTTCTTTCTTTTTCTTTTTGCACTTATTGCATAAGTGTTTGCTAGGGACTAGCAAAGGTAAAATATAGGGGGATGATGAAGCCACGTTTCATCATCTTTATTCTATCATTTTGGCCTTAAAAACCCTAGTAAATGCGTGTAAATAGAGCTAATTCATGTATTTTAGCATTCATGTATATGTGTGTAAATATTGTATAAAATGCGGTTTTTAAAGACAAAATTATAGAATAAAGAAAAGAAAAGAAAAAGAATAAAATATTGTAAATAATTTATGACCCGAAACCCTGAGACCTAGGCATCTTGATGAATAGGTCGACAAAGAATAAAGTAGGGGGAGATAAGGGCCAAAATACAGATAAAATACCTATACTTCCTGTTCATTCTTTATTCATTTTGGGACCTATTTTTGGTTCCACTTTTTATACATCAAATAAAGAAACTTTTTACATGAAAGTTGTAGATAATTTAATAAAGAAAAATACAAAATTGATTTCACTGAAAAATAATGTATAGATAAAAAGTTATGGTCTGAATAAAATTCCAGAATCCCAACTTCCCAGACCCGTATCTCACAAATGAAAACTCCAAATGCATCAAACTCACCTTTAATTGTATATAGAATAAAATAATCTATTTAATGGAGGTGGTTTCGTATTTTTCGGAGCTACGGTTTGAAAGTTGAGTTTTGGATCCACATTGTACATTGTACAGATTAAAATATTCAATTTATTATTTATTTACTATTTTTATAATTTTATATCTTTATAATGTTTTAAATAATACTTGTAATAATTATGTACATTAAAATTGGAATAAAAACCTAAATAAAACATAAAATAAAATACATGTATACACAATACATAGATACAATACTTATATACATACCTATACAACACATATTCATATTTTATTAAATATACAAAACATATCAGAAAAATAAAATAAAAATATAATTATGTGTATAAAAGTATGCTATAATTTTATAAAATACTAAATAAAAATAATAAAATTAAAATACACAAAATAAAAATAAAGAATAAAATATGTAGATATTATACCTATAACGGGTATAAAAGCAACTTGTAAAAATATACTTCATAAAATAAATTAAAAATCATAATAAAATACTACATAAAATAACGAATATTTTTCATTTTATAATCATAATTTAATTCGGCTTATTTCTATTTTTAAATTAATTAATAAAATGTTTTTCCAGGGTTTTTCCTGGTTGGTCCACGTGGACCAACCAGGAGGCCAGGACTGTTGACCAAGGTCAACAGTCTGACCTACACCCTGTAGCCCTGCGTGCCTCATTTTTTCCCCGCTTTTGCGGATTTTTCGAGGCCGCGCCGTTCGTCCTTTGCCGCCGCTCTCTTCATGGAAATTGTTCCTTGTACCATCACCTCCATCGCCGACCTTCCAGATCTCCTTAGATCTGCTCCTCCCGCCCGTGACTTCTTCTCGAAGTCACGCATCCGAACTTCTTCAAATAGAGCTCCGCCACATCCTTCCCCGGGTTGAACGCTCTTCGACCATCAATCCTCCTCCCTGTTGTGCTCCCTACGTTGCTGGACGTGACAGCTCCACATCTGAACCATCAGGCGAGTCGAGGAGGCGCTGCAGCGACTCCACCACCTCCGGCAAGACACCGCCGTCGAGGTTCTATACCTCAGGTCACGCGCCTTCGAGGTTTGTTCCTATCTTTTTTTCTCTTCACTTCTTATCACTCCCTGTACCCTTAGGATCATTTAGCACGCGAAATCATCAAAGATCCATCGAGTATATCGTTCCACCCGCACACCTCGCCGGAGCGCACCTCCGACCGAGCCTCCCCTCCATCGATCACGCATCCCCACGCCTCCGCGAGGTCCAGGCAGTTTGCCCTGGACCTTTTCACCATTTCTTGCAGGTCAAAGAGCAGTCAACGCACCTGGAAAGCATTTTGCGATCTTCGCCGGAGATACCTGGAGTTTCGAGCTCCGCCGCCTTCGCGCCAGCACCTCGACGCTTCTCCGACGAATCCGAGCCCTCCAGACCATAGGGTGACCTTCCGGGAGTCTGCTGCTCCATTTTGGAGCCCATCCATAGCCTGAGGAGCGAGATCGGAGTCAGGGAAGTGCGCCTCCGCCGGTGTTCTTCCCTGTTCTTCCTCCTCGCTTTTCCACCGTCTGATCGAGCCGCAGCTCCAGATCCAACATCGACCGTCCGATCCATCCTCGCCAGTGTCGTCCGATCCTTCCCAGCGATCTAATCGTCGCCTCTCATCCGTGAAGCGTCATCCGCCATCCACAACGCGCCACGTGTCTAAGTGACCCATCATCCGTCGTTGGATCGCGCACAAGAGGGTATTTTGCAACTCACCCCTCGTGCCTTTTTGAATTTAAGTTTCAATATTTAAACTTTCATCTGTAGTTGAAAAACTCTGGGATATTTGCATATGAACCCTCGCTTTTATTTTATTCGCACTTAGGTCCTTCGCCACGTCACCTCACGTGCCTGTGCGCGTGAGGGGGTGGGCATTTTGCAAGGACACCACTTGAGGTTTGGGTGTTTCATTTCAGTCCAAAAATATTGTATCACAGTGTAAAACTTTGGGCTATTTTGCATCGTTCCCCCTGACAGTTTTAAATATTGCACTCATGCCCTTGCCAGGGGCGTGTTGTGCACGTGTTAGGCTTGGGAATTTTGTACTGAGGCCCCTCCGGGTCTTGTAATCGATGTCTGACCTTAGAAATTGAATGTTTAGTTTAAAAACTTTGTGGAAATTTGCAACTTAGCTCTTGGATGTTCTGAAAATTGCATATATGCCCCTGCAGGACTGTTTAATGTTTGGATGCTTGTTGTAATTATTTATATTATCATTTTAAATCCAAAGATTCCACAAAAAGAGGCTTAAGCTCCTGTTTAACTGTACTTGCACGCCATATTTTTGCATTGCATTTTTATTGCATTTTCACATTTATTAAAAATAAAAAAAACATGCATTTATTTCACTGCTTGCATTAGAAAACCCATAAAAATTATAAAAACGTTTTGAAAAATTCCAAAAAAATTATATTTTGTGTGTTTTACCATATTTTAGTGTCAGTCCAAAAATCACTAAAAATCTCAAAAGAAAAACACTAAAAATTTAAAAACACTCAAAAACTTCAAAAAAATATATAAAATCAGAGAAAAATCCAAAAATACAAACTCAGCTCCTGTTTGTTGTATATTTCAGTAGCTTTATTTGAAAATTAGTGTGAAAAATTTAAACTCTCTGCATACTTGTCACTATACACCATTTGTGCAGAGTTAAAAATAAATTTTAACTTTACATTATTTCTAATTTATTGATCTTTAGTGTGGGTTAATTGTTGATTAAATTCAGATTTTGATTGGTCGACACTTCGATTGTGTTCCCGCCTTGTGTGGAACACAAGACCGATCGATTTTTGAGTTTATCAGCTGCCTCATCATCTGTGATCACAAAATCACAGTCCTGGTGGATGTCTAGCCCGGCGTCTGTCAGCTGCTCTGTATCTGTGCTGATCTCTGAGTATGCTCTCTCTCTGGCTCTGTAGTCCTCAACCGTCTCAATTTGTACACTCTCGCCCTCGATGCGAAAGTATACCTTCTCGCTATCATGATCAGTCACCGCCTTGGCTGTGGCCAAGAACGGACGACCGAGGATGATGGGGGTATCGGCCACTGAATCAGGGATCTCCATGTCCAACACTACGAAGTCCACGGGGAATTGCAGGCCCTGAATCGTGACGATAACGTCTCGCAACAACCCCTTCGGCCTCTTGACAGATCGATCAGCAAACTGAAGGACTGTCCTGCTCTGTCGAAGAGTGCCCAACTCGAAGCGGTCGAGAAGGGCTGCCGGAAGGAGGTTGATAGACGATCTGCTATCCAATAGAGTCCGGTCGAACCTCTGCTCACTAATCTGACATCTGACATACGGGGCTCCTGAATCTGGCCTCTTGGCCGGCAGACGGTTCTGGATCGTGAAGCACGTGGCTTTTGTCAGCACATGTATTTCTGAATGATGGTTCCTCCTCCTCCTCCTCCTCCTGATTGTGGTCCTATCTCTCAAAGATCGCTGAAGAAGGGGGATGTGCTGCAAAACCTCCTGAAGGGTCAGCTGTATGTGAAATCGATCAATCATGCTCTGGCTGAACTCCTCCCGCTCTCTCTTTTTTGGGTCTTTTTCTCTTTTCTTCCTCTTCCCCATCTGAAGGGCTCTAGGGAAGGGGATTACAGGGTCCTTCTCAGATGAAGGACTAGGAAAAGGTCTAGACAGCTCGACGGCCGGATCAGCACATACAACAATCACCACAGTGGGACCAGAGGAAACTAAACCTTTTCCTTTATTCAAAATAGTGTTCTGAGATACATCAACAGAAGGAAAAACAACATCTCTCTCAAAATGAACACCGGTGGCCTCAGTACCACCACGGGCTGGCTCTGCTAGACGTCTCGCGGCCTCAGTACCGCGTGCTGGCTCGGCTACTCTGGTGGCGTCAGTACCACCTCCTCGAACTGGTAAAGCGGCGGCCTCAGCACCGCCGGTGGGATCATCATCCTTGGTGGCATCAGTACCACCATCATCGTCGGGTGCGGCCTCAGTACCGCTCTCCTCCTCCTCATCTGGCGCCCTGGGTGGATCCTCAAGTTGTCGCTCAGATGAGGCGCCGCCTGCTGGTGCTTTACCTCTCCTAAGTGTAACAAAATCAGCATCAAACAGATCTGAAGACATATCATCAAATGGATCACCAGGAGTGGCATGCTCAGGGTAAACTACCTGCTCAGACTTCCTCTTGAGGCTATTGGGATTCGGCTCTATCTGTGCAGGGATGGCGGCCTTCCCTCTCATCAGGTCCCGCATCTCCTGGCGGAACTCGTCCATCTCCCGTGAGGAGGCGGGCTATGTCATCCAAGGCGGGGCTCTCATGGGAGCCCGACGGGTAGCCTCTCTGGGGCTGAGGCTGCTGGAACTGGTGCTGCTGAGAGGGGTAGGAGGGAGAATGCTGGTGCTGGTGTGGCTGGTGAGCCTGCTGTTCACGTCTCCAAGACTGTCCCTACTGCTGATAGGGACGAGGAACGAAGGACGACTGCTGGTATGGCTGGTGGGCTGGGGGCTGCTGCTGTTGGTGATCTCTCTGCTGGCTATACTGCCCTCCCTGACCGGATGACTGCTGCTGGGGCTGGGTACCTCCACTTCCCCACCTGAATCCGGGATGGTCTCGTCGGATCCCAGGCTGGGGACGGTCATACCAAATCCCCGTTGACATCCATCAACGGCTCCGCATCGAACTGGGCTGGCGGGAGTACTGCCAGAGGCTGATCCGGCTGGTATACCACCATCGGCATGTATGGAGATGGTGGAGACTGGTAAGAGGGCTGCTGCTGCTGGTACGGCTCCTCCTGTACAAGGTGAACCTGTCTAGGCTGCTGAAAAGAGCTAGAGCGCTGGGACAAGCTGCTGCTGCCGTCGGTATCGCCTCGCGACTGAAGAAGGGGCTGGGAAGCCGTCTGTGCCTCCTGGAGACACATGAGCTGGGTCTTCATGTCGCTCAGAGTCTGTGCCATCTGCTCCATCTGCGTGATGCCCTGGCACTGCTTCTTCTCGATCAGCTCCGTCCGGTCCAACTTCTCGCTGATAATACCCATATCCGCAGCGGACGACTCTGCCTGTGCTGCTGCAACTGCGGATGAACTGGATGGACCGGTGTTGACCCGTGCTATCCTCTGGTACTGCACGGGTCCTGGCTGCTGCTGGGGTCTCCCTGAGTGTATAACCGGGTCTGGGACATCACCATATAGTTCTCGGCCATCTCCTCGTAGATGGCCCAGACCTGGTCGTGATCCTTGGCGAAATAGGACCCGCCGCAAGAAGCATTCACCAAGCCCTGGAGCTCTGGTGTCAGCCCGCCGAAGAAGCTCTGAACAAGATTCGGCTTCGAGATATCATGGTGCGGGCATCGGTCAGTAAGCTCACGAAACCTCTCCCATGCCTCCATGGAATTGCTCGTTGGGGAGCATGGAGAAGTTGCTGATCAGGGCCCTCGCTGCATTGGTCCGCCCGAGTGGATAGTACTTGTTCAAGTACTCGGTGCGGAGCTGCTCCCAGGTGTAAACAAACTTCCCCAAATGCTTCAGCCAGGTGGCTGCTCTGTCTGCTAGGGAGAAGGGGAAGGCGATCATCCTAATCGTATCCTGGTCCACCTGACGGTCGTGGACAGTGCTGCAAATCATCAGAAACTCCTGGAGGTGGAGATGGGGCTCCTCAGTCGCGAGCCCGTGGAAGCGGGGGAGTAGCTGCAAGGTGTTCGGGGGGAACTTGAAGTCCCCCACGATGGCTGGAAGTACGACCCAGTGGTGCGTCAGCGTCGATCCCGGGTTGCGCAACTCCCGCATCGGTCTCGGTGGTCCTCCAGCCGCGGCTGCGGCGGCTGCTGCGGCTGCTGCATCTGCATCCTCTGGAATCCTCGGTCTCTCTCTGCGCTCCTCGCGCTCTTCTCGCATCTGCTCCATCTCTCTCCTCATGTCGAGCATGAAAGCTCCCTGATCTCTCAACTGCTGTTGGACGGTCTCTAAAGAGGCGATCAGGGTGGAGTTGATCGCTCCCTGATCCAATACGAAGTGCTCAGGCTGACGGGAGCGATCCTCAGAACTGCCGGCCATGGCGTCTGCAAAATCAAACGAGCCAAACTCAGGTGCTGTCAAATCTGTGAGTCTCTCCTCTGGCTCATATCTCTCAGAACCGAAAGAAAGGGGGTCGAGGGGGAACAGGGCGGAATCATACTCGGGCTCGGAGAACTGGTCTCGACTCTCGTGGGCCAACCTAGATGACTGGGTAGACGTGCCCGAAAGCGGTGCAGCCAGAGGCTGCCTAAGAGAGCGTCTACCCATCATCGTGATCTGGTCGAGTAGTGCGGATGGGATCTGGAGAAACTATGATCAAAATGCAAACCCCTCTGTTCACCAACGCAACACGAGCTGAAGACCGTGAAGGCTCGGTCAAATTATCTTGTCAGTTTTTATTAGGTGAACAAACAGTCTATCAGAGCGCTTACGTGACCTGTTGGGATACCCGATGCTACTCCAACCGACTGGCCCGCATGGAAGAGTCGGTAGTCAGCTAGAAATAGCACCAGAGGGCTCTACCTAGGGTGCGGGTCACTCTCTCACGCAAGCAAACCAAACAATGAGGGGGTTGCTTTCCCCAAGACAAATTTTTAAGGTGAGTATTATTTAGGGTCAATAGCTTAAACAGTCCCATTTTTATGGTTTTTCTTTTTAATATTTTTCAATAAAAACAAAGGCCTAACGAATTTTTCGGTTCTCCTGGTTATTTAGTCCAAAACAGGGGGGAGAAGACGAAAAAGTCGATGCGCGAGAAATCAATGATGCATGCAGAGATAGAAATGCGTACCTGACTCCAGCAGTCTACATGCAAGATGATCCACGCAGAATTGAAAGACAGGAAATAAACTACCTAAATGGTGCAGCGGTGAAAACCGAGTCCTAAACAGGCAATTTTTACTCGATAGAACCGTCTAGCCTAGTCACTCGCCCTCGATCCAAAGAGTCCGGTCTAGACCCATCCCTCCTCTTCTCAACAGGTCGAGTTCAGGAGTAGCGCTTGACGGGGCAGGCTCGCGGCGCGTAGGCTCTCACGAAAGCGACTAAACTATTTTTATTATTGATTTATTAGTAGGTCCAATTATCGCTCTATAGGTACAGGCACTCAATTAAATGTGGGGATCCTACTAATTACGACACAGTCAAGAAGAAAATCCTAAATCTAGGGGCTCGAGAAAAACCGCGAAAAACCGTAAAAGGCAGCTGAAAAGCTAAAACCGCGAAAAACCGCGAAAAATCTAAATGGGTCCCCCGAGCACACCGGTGCTCGGCGAAACAGACCCGAGAGTCCCAGTGTCTGTCCGAATGTACCTGTATTATTACAATAGTTCAAATATACGGGAAGTAAATCCTAATCTAAACTATGCTAATCCGCGGCTATTCCGCGGCTCCCGCACTCCTGCTCGCTCTCCTGCGGCTCTGTAAAGAAGAGAGCCGCCTCCGACTCTCGCGGTTGCGTCGGCTTCCGAAGAAGCCGCCTCGATCCTCGGGCCCTCGCAAGAAAACAAGCAAGAATGTCAGACCAAATGAATATATAAACAGATCAAATGTATATACAAGAATATGTACAGAAAACCGTGGAAAAACAACTACTAAGCCGTGCTCCCCGGCAACGGCGCCATTCTGATGAGCGCACTGAGAGACTAAGGTAAAGGTAAAAAATGGTCGTTGCGACCTCAACCACTCAGTTAGGCTCGATCAAGAAAAATAGACCACTAAAATAGATAAAATCAATCCAAATACGAAAGCGGCCTTGCTATTAATTTAACCTGGTATAGCGACCATGGTCGAACACAAGGAGCACGGATTGGCCTAACGGCCTACGAAGTAGTCAATCAGAGAAGAGAAGATGTTTTTGGGTGGTTTTTAAGGGTTTTTATATTTTTTTGGATTTTTAATATGTTAAGAAAATAATAAAAGCAAAGAAACTACACACTTCAACAATTTATTAAAAGCACTAAAAATCAACCAAAAATTCTAACAAAAATATTGTTATGTGTTTTATAATTTTTAGTGTTTTTGGTGAATTTTTGGGATTTTTCTGATGTTTATTTAATTTTCTAAAAATGAAACAGTGACTGAAATGAAAGGTACTGTCTAGCCAAGCTAAAAGAGCCTAGATAAAATATCTAAAGGCCCCAAATTAGCTGGGAGGTAATTTTCCTGTAAAGAGGATAAAACAAGGAAAATTTAGGCATCTATATTATTATTTTTGGGTTTTTGATTTAATTATTAGAATTTTTATAAGTTTTTAAGTGTTTTTCAATTTTTTAGTGGTTTTCAGTAATGAAAAATAGCCAAAATTGGCTAGAAAATCAAACACACATAAACAAACAGTAGACAATTTTTTGTAATTTTTAAACACTATTTAATATTTTTTTGTGGTTTTTAAAGTTAGACAGTAGAAAAATTAGATGTTTTTGAATTTTTAAAAATATTAAATCAACTCTGAAATGTCTCCAAAAATCCTTGAAAATTTTACACTATGGCAGGAGCCATGTATCCAATTTCCGTTGGATTTAGAGGTAATTTGCTATTTTATTCAAAAATAAAGAAGGGGCACTGTGCACAAGGACCAAAGTGCAAATACCCGGAAGTCTGAGGGGTCTGGTGCAATTAACCCAGCAAAACACGTGCGATGCGCGTGTCTGGGGCACTCAGGGACCCAAATGTAATGAAAATAAGTCCCGAGGGCTATTTGGTAACAAGTACCAAAAACCCAGGGGCTTATCTGCAAATAACCCAAAAAATCACGCACATGCTCAAATGTTTCACGCACAGGGGTACAAATGCAAATAAACACAAACTTTCATTCATTCCTTAACATCCAGAACTACAGGGATATGATATGCAAATAAGCCAAAAACTCACGTGTCGATGCACGTGTCAGACCATACACAGGGGCATAAATGCAAACTAAGCAGAGTACGGGGTTCTCTATGCAAATATCCCAAAAACTAAACAACTATATTACGTATTTACAGGACTAACTACGAAATGCAATAAACAGAAGGGCCTAAGGGTAGTTTACCCTTTATTAATGGAGCGGCTGGATGGAGGCCACGTGGAACATCTGACGGTGGCGAACAACGGGCGCTCCACAGTGATCGACCCGAAATCCTCGAAGACCGGGTGAAGGTAATAAATCAAGGGTTGTTGCGACCCGAATCTCAGAGGAGAGGTCAATCAAGAAAAATGTCGAACCGCGAAATAAATCAGAGATCAAAAACACGAAGTGCGGTCCTAGCTATGGGATTAACCTGGTATAGCTCCCAGGGTCGAACACAAGGAGCACGGGTTGGCCAGAGGCCTACGAAGTAGTCGAAATGAAATAAAATAAAGACAAAATATTTTTAGTGGTTTTTAATGATTTTTATATTTTTTTTGGATTTTTACAAGTGAAGAAAATAAGAGAAAGGATAAACAAGCACACTTGAGCAATTTATTTAATGCACCAAAGATCAAACAAAAATTCAAGAAAAATTGTTTTTATGTTTTTTAGGTTTTTAAGTGTTTTTGGTGAATTTTTGGGATTTTTATAATGGGTATTTTATTTTCTAAAAATCAAACAATACTAAAAAGAGAAGGTATTGTCCAGCAGGGCCCAAAACCCAAAAATAAAATATTTAAGGATCTCAGATGGCCCTGGAGGTAATTTTCCTGTATTCTAGAGAAAATAAGGAAAATTTGAGCACCAAAATTATTGTTTTTGGATTTTTAGATTATTTAATATGATTTTTATGGGTTTTTAGCTGTTTTTCAATTTTTAGGGTTTTT
This sequence comes from Ottelia alismoides, assembly GCA_037367405.1. Classification (NCBI taxonomy): domain Eukaryota; kingdom Viridiplantae; phylum Streptophyta; class Magnoliopsida; order Alismatales; family Hydrocharitaceae; genus Ottelia; species Ottelia alismoides. The sequence goes on from JAZKJV010000584.1 coordinate 690,697, forward strand.
AATCGATGAAAAATAACCAAAATTGGCTAGAAAATCAAGAAACACAAAGGAAACAGTCCCTAATTTTTGTAGAATTTTTAGGGGGGTTTTTATATTTTTTTTAGGGTTTTTCAAGTTAAACAGTGCCAAAAATGAATGTTTTTGAATTTTTAAAAATAGTAAACGAGATCAGAAATGTCCCCCAAAATTCTCAAAAATCCTACAACATGGCAGGAGCCATGTGTCAAATTTTCATCGAATTCGGAGGTGATTTGATATTTTATTTAAAAATCAAGAGGGGGCACTGTGCACAGGGACCAAAGTGCAAATACCCAAAGCTCTGGGGGTCTCGGTGCAATTTTCCCAGCAAGTCACGCGCGTGGCGCGTGCCTGGGGCACTCAGGGACCCAAATGTGATGAAAATAAGTTCCGAGGACTTGTTGGTAACAAGTACCAAAAGTCCAGGGGCTTATCGGCAAAATACCCAAAATATAACGCACATGTTCAATTAAAGTACTCACAGGGGTATATATGCAAATAAACACAAACTTTCATTCATTCATTAACAGTCAGAACTACAGGGGTAAGATATGCAAATAAGCCAAAAACTCACGTGTCGATGCACGTGTCAAACCATACACAGGGGCATAAATGCAAACTAAACAGAGTACGGGGTCCTCTATGCAAATATCCCAAAAATGAAACAACTATATTACATATTTACAGGACTAAATGCAAAATGAAATAAACACGAGGGCCTAAGGGTAGTTTACCCTTTATTAATGGAGCGGCTGGATGGAGGCCACGTGGAACATCTGACGGTGGCGAACGACGGGCTCTCCACAGCTGGGCTCGATCGGGCGAATCCGACGGCGGGGGTTGCTCCACGTGGAGGATCGAACGGTGGTGGCTCTCTGTGGCTAACCCTCGAGCATCGGGCGGTCCAGATCAATCCTCCCCAGATCAAACGGTGGCTGCTGCTCCTGAACGGACGTCCCATATGCAAACTGGAGCAGGAGGTCTGATCAGACGGCGGCTGAAGGTCGAGGAAGAACAGGTGGCCGGCGAAGTTCGCCGGCCCAATACGTGCGCTCCTGACCTCCCCTGCTGCGCCTGAAGATCGGAGAAGCTCCGGCTTGAAGATGCGCAGCTACTGTGGGTCTCCGATGCCCCAGCCGAGCTCGGATGAGCTCCGGCGAAGGTGGCAGAGCTGAAGCTCCTGGGCTAGATGTCGAGAGGCCTCAGATGGCCTCTGCTGGTCCTGCAAAACAGCTCAGAAACTTCGCGGGTCGAGGGCAAAGTGCCTCAACCCGATGAAGCAGCGTGAAGGTGAAGGGTGCATCGGAATGAGCGAACTCCGGCGAGCGGAGGACGGTGGAGCTCGAACCCCAACTCCGGGGCGAGCTGGGTTGAACGAATGGGCGTAGAAGGTGCGCCGAAGGATGGCGAAGGTGATGGTGTGTTCCGATGATCGAGAGGATACGCGATACGGTCGGAATCAAAGGAAATCGGCGGAGCTTCGATTTGGGGGAAACAAGAAATTAAGCGAAATAAAGAAGCTCTAAGGTTACCTGGGTGATGCGGAAGACTATGCTGGAGCTTAGCTAGCTCCTGGTCGTCGCCTCGAAGGGTGTCACTGCCTGAGGCTCGAGCTCCTGCACGCGGCGGAGCACGGCGGCGCAAAGCTGCCGGATCAGTGGTCCGGCCACCTCCTCCTCGCTGCAACACCGGCAAACGGGAGCTGTCACCTCACTGGATGCGATGGAGGTCACGGGAGTGAGAGTGGAGAGCCAAAGATCGCGATTGAAGGTGGCGGAGCTCGAGATTTATATGGGTGCCGACCCGACTAGGGCTGGTCGGGTAGGGCAGCATGAAGCGCGGATCCCGAGGCGAGGGCTCCGGCGAGCATGTCGGATGCAAGGAGAAGAATTAGGACCTGGGGTTTGGGTTAAACTCAATCGGGTTTGGGCGCTAAAAATCAAGGAACTCGGGTCGGGCGCCCAAATCCGCGAGAAGTGGTCCTGGGGGGGCCAGTTGACCGGGCGGTCAACATCCCCAGGATCCAATGAGGATGGGCCACGTGGCAGGATCTTGAAGCTCAAAATAAGGGTAGCTAGGGCCCGATTTTCCAAAAACTCAAAACACAAACTATTTTTATTTTATTTTTTTCTATTTTTTGGTGATTTTTAATTAATTTTTGGAAACAAAAATAAGCTATATACATAATATGTATCATATAGGTATATGTACATAATTAGGTTTTTTTAATTTTTGATTTTTAAATTATTATTTTTGTGCAATTTTATCCCTATTTTATATTTTATTTATTTATAGAATAAAATGAGGGATAAAAGGGTATTTTTATTTGGTTTTTATTATTTATGTATATGGGTAAAATAAATAGATATGTACAACTATGTACATGGCATATGTACAATATATTTTTGTATTTTTAATTTTTGTTATTTTTATTTGATTTTTGTTTTAATTCTTTTGATTTATTTTATTTACAATATATACCATAGAATATTTACAAAAAGTTTTGAAAATAAATAAGTTTATTTACAAGGAAAACTAAATAAGAAGACAAGGTCTATGTACATGGTGAAGGGTTATTTTTGGATTTTTGACTTTTAGATTTTTATTTTGTTTTTAATAGTGTATAAATATGTACAAATTTTTACAAAATATTTACAACATATTTTTGGGTGAGGAAAATATAATTTATTTATTTACATAGGTATTTACACATGAGCCCCTATCTCCCTCTACTGTGGCTTTTATGCGGTCAGGCCCATGCTGAGCCCTCCCTTGGGTTAGGTTGCTCAATATTTATTCCAAATATTTCCCTCTTTTTCTTTTTGCTCTTTATTCTTTTATTTTTGCACAAAAACATGCTAATTATAAGTTTTTACACAATGCATGCTTTTGGTAATTATTTATATTTACACGTATCTACATGTATTTGCAAAGGTTTTTGTAGCTAAAATAGAAGAATAAAGAGTGATGAATGGGTATTCATCACACAGCTGGGCTCCTCGGGCGAATCCGACGGCGACGGTTGTTCCACGTGGAGGATCGAACGGTGGTAGCTCTCTGTGGCTAACCCTCGAGCATCGGGTGGTCCAGATCTATCCTCCTCAGATCAAACGGTGGCTGCTGCTTCTGAACGGACGGCCCAGATGCAAACTGGAGCTGGAGGTCTGATCGGACGATGGCTGAAGGTCGAGGAAGAACAGGTGGCCAGCGAAGTTCGCCGGCCCAGTACGTACGCTCCTGACCTCCCCTGCAGCGCCTGAAGATCGGAGAAGCTCCGACGTGGTGCTCCGCAGCTGCTGGTGGCCTCCGATGGCCCAGCCGAGCTCTGGGGAGCTCCGGCGAGGTCGGCGGAGGCGAGGCTCCTGGCCCGAATGACCCAATCCCTCAGATGGGCTGGGTAGTACCTGCAAAGATGACCAGAAGACTCGCGGGTCGAGGGCAAACTGCCTCGATTCGGTTAGGCGGGGTGACGGTGAACTGTGGGGCGATATGGGCGAGCTCCGGCGAAGGGGGGACGGTGGAGCTCGAATCCCAGCTCCTGTGCGAGCTGGGTTGGATGGAACTATGGATAAGGTGCGCGGGAAGGAGGCGAGGCTATGGAGAAGCCCGATGGTCGGATGATGGTCTGAATCGATCGGAATCGGCGGGGGACGGCAGAGCAGCGAATTGGACGAAATGGAAAATCCAAGAAAAAGAAAGGCCTAAGGGACTACCTGGGTGGATGAGGAGACTTGGGAAGAGCTTGCGCAGCTCTGGGTCGTCGCCTCGAGGAGCGTCTCCCTCCGAGGCTCGAGCTCCTGCTGGTGGCAGAGCAAGGCGGCGAAGCTTCGCCGTATCAGTGGTCACGCTCCCTCTCCTCGCTTCAACAGCACGGGACGCGAGCTGTCACTCTCACGAGCACGCTGGAGCTCACAGGGGGTGGAATCGAATGGCCAAAGATGGAGAAATGAGGTGGCGGAGCTCGGCTTTATACGCTGGAAGGGTCCGGGAAGACAGGCGCGGGTAGGGCGTGGAAGCGCGCGGATCCCGATGCAGGAGCTCCGGCGAGGGTCTCGGGTATGTCGTGGACGGATCTGACCCGGGGTTTAGGTGGGAATCAATCGGGTTTAGGCGCTAAAAATTGGTGAAATCGGGTCGGGTGCCTAAGCCCGTGAGAAGTGGTCCTGGGGGTGTAGTTGACCGGGCGGTCAACATCCCCAGGGCCCATAGGGATCGGCCACGTGGATAAAGTTTGGAAGTGAAATTCAAGGTAGCTAAGGACCGAATTTGCAAAAAGTTAAAACATGAAATATTTTTATTTTATTTTTTTCTATTTTTTAGTGATTTTTAATTAATTTTTCAAAATAAAAATAAGGTATAACATTATTTTATTTTTGATTTTTTAATTTCTTATTTCGTACAATTTTATTCCTATTTTATATTTTATTTATTTATATTATAAAATAAGGAATAAAAAGACATTTTTATTTAATTTTTTTATTATTTATATACATAAGTGAAATAAATACATATGTATAATTATATACATGGTATATTTACAATAAATTTTTGTGTTTTTAATTTTGTTATTTTTATTTCGTTTTTGTTTTAATTGTTTTTATTTTATTTATTTACACTATATAATGTAGAATATTTACAAAAATTTTGGAAATTAATTTTATTTATTTATAAGGCTAAATAAATATAAAGGTGGTTCTATGTACAATGTGAAAGTGATGTTTTTGTTCTTTTTGATTTTTCTATTTTTATCTTGTTTTTATATCTATAAATATGTACAAATATTTACAAACCAATTTGAGTCTATTTTTGTGAGGAAAATACTTTTATTTATTTACATAATCATTTACACACATGAGCCCCTATCTCCCTCTACTTTGGCTTTTATGCGGTCAGGCCCATGCTGAGCCCTCCCTTGGGTTAGGTTTCTCAATATTTATTCTAAATATTTCCCTCTTTTTCTTTTTTATCTTTATTCTTTTATTTTTGCACAAAAACATGCTATTTATAGGTTTTTACACAATGCATGCTTTTGGTAATTATTTCCATTTACAACTATATACATGCATTTGCAAAGGTTTTTGTAGCTAAAATATAAGAATAAAGAGTGATGAATGGGTATTCATCATTACCTACTCGAGATTTGGAAACTAATGTTGTTGCAGAGAATCAGGCAGAACTATCGATAGCTCAACGTCGCCAAGCTCGACAGTGTCCGTTTGTCTATCACATCAAGCACCCGATCTCTGTAGCAGTGTCCCTCTCCAGGCTTACTCCGACTTATAAGAATTTTGCGCAGGATGTCTCAGAGACTATCATTCCCAATAACCACATTGATGCTCTACAAGATCCCCACTGGCTTAAAGCAATGCAAGAAGAGATGCCAGCTCTGGAATCGAGACACACTTGGACACTAGTGGATACTCCGACAAATACTCATGTTGTTGGTTCCAAGTGGATCTTCACTGTCAAGTACAACCCAGACGGTTCTATTGCATGCTACAAGGCGCGTTTGGTTGCCAAAGGGTTCACCCAAACCTATGGCTTTGACTTCTTCGACACGTTTTCACCAGTTGCTCGTTTGTCGATGGTACATATTCTTATTGTTGTCTCTGTTTAGTTGGATTGGCCACTATCAACCAGATGTCAAAAATGCCTTCCTATATGGTGATCTTCATGAGGTGGTTGATGAATCTACGTTTCAACATCTTTATTCTATCATTTTAGCCTTAAAAATCCTAGTAAATGCGTGTAAATAGCGTTAATTCATGCATTTTATCATCCATGCATCATTGTGTAAATATTGTATAAAATACGATTTTTAAAGACAAAAATTATAGAATAAACAAAAGAAAAGAAAAATAATAAATTATTGTAAATATTTTATGACCCAAAACCCCGAGACCTAGGCATCTCAATGAATAGGTCGACAAGGAATAAAGTAGGGGGGATAAGGGCCAAAATACAATAAAAATTCCCTTTCATTTAATTCATTCTTTATTCATTTTGGGACCTTTTTTTGGTTCCACTTTTTACACTTAAAATAAAGAAACTTTGTACATGAAATTTGTAGATACTTAAATAAAGAAAAATACAAATTTGATTTCACGCAAAAACAATACACAAATAAAAAGTTATGATCCGAATAAGATTCCAGAATCCCAACTTCCCAGACCTGTATCTCTCAAATAAAATCCCGAAATACATCAAGATCATCTTTAAGTGTATATAACTTTAAATAAGCTATTTAATGAAGGTGGTTTCGCATTTTGCGGAGCTACGGTTTGAAAGTTGAGTTTTTGGACCCCTCTTGTATACTTGTACAGATTAAAATATTCATTTTATTTATGTTCATTATTTTTATAATTTATTATTTTCATAATTTCTTAAATATTATTTATAATATATGTGTATATTAAAATCATAATAAAAACTAAAGAAAACACGAAAATAAGATACATGTGTATGACACATAGGTATAATACCCGTAAATATACCTATATAATTACTACTCCTATTTTATTAAGTGTACCAAATAAATCAGAAAAATAAATTAAAAATATATTTTAGTGTATAAAAATATTTTGTTAATTTATAAAATAATGAACAAAATAAATAAAATTAAATATACAAAATAAAATATTAATATATATATATATATATATGTATACCTATATAGGCCTAAAAAGGCATCTTGTATTTTTATACTTCTAAAAAATAAATAAAAATCATAATAAAATATTTTAGAAAATAACAAACATTTTTTTATCTTTTAACCAAAATTTAATAAATTCATTTACAATTTTAAAATGATTTTTAAATAATTTATGCAGGGTTTTTCCTGGTTGGTCCACGTGGACCAACCTGGTGGCTTGGACAGTTGACCTCTGGTCCACTGTCTAACCCCCCCTCTGCACCCTTGTCATATCTGTATAGAGAGAAAAGGGGGAGGGGCATTTCGAGAAAGAGGAGCGGGGCATTTCTCAATAACGCCCAATGGAGGGCACTGAAGGAGCTGAAACGGTAGAATGGAGAGGAGGTCGAAGGACTTATCCACGTGGCAGCAGAATCTGCAAAAACTCACCTTTAAAATATGTATGTAGATGATTTAAAAAATAAAAAATTATAGTCCTATTAGTTTAATTAACCTGTCAATCCGGATCATTTTGCAAATCAATGGGCCCTCCTCATCTTACCTCGGTATCAATTCGTGTTTCTCAAAAACAAATCGGCTCCTGATGCTTTCATTGTGGCATTCACCATCTTACATGATTGGGCTAGAACAAAAATTAGAGTAATTGTTCTCAAGGTCGATTTTAGGAAGGTTTTCGACACACTTAGATGGCCCATTATCTTGAGGGTTCTTATAGCGGCTAACTATCCAAATCTTCTCTTGGATCAGGACCTTCAGGATACAACGGGTCTCATTCAAGGTGAATAGCTCTTCCTTGGATTAGCTAAAATCGAAGTCAGGGTGATCAAGGTGATCCTCTCTCACATCTTTTATTTATCCATTCACCAGCTGTGATTGATGTTATGTTAACAAACTAGCATCTATTTCACATATCAGAGTTGGCTCGGACGCATTTTTCGTGGCCACAACTCATTTTTCGTGTAGTGATTATAGATGAAAATGGTCAGATACGGATACAAATATAGGTATAATCATATCCTTATCCATTTTAAAATACGAATTCGAACGCGGATACGAATATTGACGGATGCGAAAAATGTGTTATCATATCCTTCAAAATGAATACAAATGTAAAACGAATACGAATTAGATACGAATAATAATAGAATTAATTAATATATTAACAAAAATATACATGTTCAAGATAGTTTATATATAAAATAGATATATCATACATAGTAATTTCATAACAATTATATCAATAACGATGAATGCAATCATAAAATAAACGGTTTCTTATTCTGATAAGCATCGTGCTAATGTAAAACGATGATCTAACTTAATTCATGTATTTTTGACCATATCTTAGCCAAATACATTTAAGCTAACAATAAATTGATCATGGTCATCATCATATTCATTGAAACTAGCGATATTTTTTCCAATGGTTTGAATATATTCTCCTCTAATTTCATGTACAATAAATAAAGGGATATACACACCGTGATAAATCGTTTTCTAGCCATGCTAAAACGGTATCGTTTTAGTATAAGCCAAAAGCAAATTATGGAGAGCCACACTTAATTTAATCTCGATATAGAGAGTGTGGTTTAATTTATTTTACATGTTTAAATTTAGGATCGAACTCAGGAACACAATCAAATAAGATATCTAATCTAGGTGAAGTATCTATTCTATTTAATCTACTGTGATTAAGATCAAGACAATGCAATGTATGGTTTCTTTTTATCTTTTTTTATACACATGATATAATGCTACATAGTGGATATGTACATAGTAGACTTTTTAATTTCTGTTGATTACTTGTTGGTATTGTTAATAGGATTATATTTTTACTGTATTATGTACAACATTACTCTGATTTTTAGGGATTTTGTAGGTAAATAAAAATTTATGTGAAACACAAGGAACACAGAGTCAAATATTAGGGTCCACAAAAGGCTGCATGCATTCGAAACGTCTACTTTTATTTGCATCACGAGACTAGAAACCAGAATACAAAAGTACCTTTAGCACATCAATTAGAGGTTGCAAGTTATATCTGTGAAATTCCCATGACCTTTCGAGCTTAGAATAAGAGGTCATAATATCATGAAAGTCGATTTCATATATTTAATAGCACATAATATAGAAACATGGATTTGAATGGATTAAATCCATCGCTTGCAAAACCTAATCGAACATTATATACATCATTTGTGAAATCTAAAAAGTTTAAATCAAACGATTTTCGATCGTCGGAATCAGTTAAATGGTGTTTTATTTCATCTTCAAAATTATTTTTAAAATACCATAACAATCCTTTTTTATGTACAAGAAGACATAAATAGTTGTTGTTATCTCAGAAGTAGAAAGTAGTAGTCCAACACTTTTACAATTTGGCATTTTTTACGTGCTCCCACTGTATCATCTTGGACTCTGACACACTTCCTGAAAAAAGAATAATGTTGCAAATGAATGATCAAGAACAAAGACAAAACGTCATGATTTAAGTGGAAAATCCTTCAGAGAGGGAAAAACTGTTGGACATGTGAGCCCACGGCGAGCCATTATGCAATAAATGTTATTGCAAATATCATTCCCTGATCTGAAATGAAGAATAAATAATTTGCCTAATAGGTCCCTTTGTACAATTAGTGTTATGTACCATGGCTTTCTTAATGATCATACAGTTGTTAATTCAATTATTGAATCATAGAGGCTGGTGCTTCGATGAATATCTAAAGAGTTAGATTGAGGACTCATCAAGCACCGTCAAATGATTGTTAAGATGTGATCTCCAGCCTGAGTAGGAGATGGCAGTCCTTTCTCATATAGGCGGATATCTGATCGACCTCTTGATGCAGGTCCTCTGCATAGGAATAGAGATTCGGAGGTGTCAGATTAGTTAGGTCAATGGGTTGACTTAACGAGATCGAGATAACCTAAGTCCTATGTTGAATGCTGTCACAGCATGGGCACGCATCCTCTGACCGGAGACAGATTTATTGCTATATGTCTGAGTATGTACATTTGGCAGACCAATAGGTTGATGACCTAACCAAGGTCTATACACCGGCGCGCTGGTGTGCATATAAGGGCATATGAGTAATACGATCTCTCAAAGGGATCATACAGGTTCATTACTGAACCGGAAGACATGAGCTCACTCATGAGATATTGGGAAGAATCAAATTCCGTGTACGGTCGTTTCGCTTTGGAAGCTTGACTGAATTTGTAGGTTTGATATATACTTTTGGAAAGTATATGATCAAGACCTAGGTATGATATATGCTTTTGGAAAGTATATGATCGATACCAAATCCCAATGATCAAATGAGAAACTTAGTGATCAAACCCTGAAGAAGACAGTGTAATATAGATCTTGATCTTCGGGTTGACCATGGGTCTTCCAGTATACAGGATGTACAGGTATTGGGAATACCTGAGGGTGATGTGATCATAAACGATTGTATATCCATGACGCTTCCATTCCGAGGGAGTGATGAAACAGGTCTGGATTTTAGTGACTCCTTCCAGTAGAGAAGCAATCTGATCTTAGTCCAAGTGTTGGACATTGGTCTGAATGAGATTCAGATTCAATGGTAAGATTAGATTTGCGGTCTTGATTTAATCAAGCATCTATGGAGGTTCGTAAGATCTGGATTTGAGATAAGATCTCAATATCCAAGTCACTATACGTGGAATAATACAATCGCCCTGTCCTTATCTCTAAGTATTTGCGGAGAAAGCACATTATTCTTGAAAGGGTTCGAGAATAATTCATTTGATGAAATTCATATCCAAGAAAGAAGAACTTGATGATTAAATGAGATTTAATTATCAAGCTTAATATGAATATGATTCATATTGTGAGAATGTTTGTCCAAGATAATTAAATGGGATTTAATTATCAAGGATTGGAGAATGTGGATATTATTATCCATAATATTTGTGTATTGTAAATGTGATTTATAATATACATATATTCAAGAGAGAGAAATTTATGTAAATAACATTTGTTAATTAATAATGTGGATTGGATTCACATTGATTAATTAATTGGAAATGTAATTTACAAATTAGTTTGGGATGTGAATATGATTCACATATTTTTCAATGGCATGATTGAAGTATTCACAAATTAATTTGGAATTAATTTTGTGAATAATTTTGTGATAATTGTTATTAGAAAGTTAATTAAGAAATAATAAGATAAAATAAAAAGGAGGCAAAAACAACCACCTATAATAAAGGTGGCGTCAACTATGAATTATTCATAGGTGACGCACCCTTAAAAATAGGGTGGTTATTTGACTACCTTTTTTATTATCACATTATCTCTTGATGAATTTATTTATGTTAAATTAAATTATGTTGATAATGTTGCCACATATATTTAATTTTAATTATAAATAAATGTTGTTGGTTTTAACCAACAACAATCATAGCCATTGATCTTACATAGACCAAGCCTAGCCGTTGGATCTATGAGTCCATGGATTGAGATCAAATGGATCCTAAACTAATATAAAAGAGGGCTAGGGTAGCCATCCAAGGTACATCATTAAGAGTTGTGCAAGGTTACAACTCTCTCTCTCTCTCATATTCTCGCCCTCTCCATTTCTCTCCTCCAAAAGATGGTCGTCCATCTTGTGTTGAGAAAGGAGAGACTCTTGGCTTCTCCTTCGACGACTCGTGGATCTCCATCTTCTTTGGAGTTGCTTACTCTAAAGGAAGACGACGGATTTCGTTTGACGAAATCGGGAGAGCCATCGCTTGGATCTTCATCGAGGATTGCGGGAAGGAACGTGACTCATCATCGCGCCCGCAAGTGCGTTCTTCGTGGATAGGACTTAAGACAGGAGGATCTCTACTTTGGGATCTCACGATCACAACCACGCTTCAAGAGGTATTTCTTATACTTGGTGGTTTGATGAAACGATCCGAGAAGTGTTCTCGTGATCATGTGGTTTCATCTTTAATTTTAAAAATTTTAATTTCCGTTGCATCTAGTGACTAGTGCGACTAGTCGCCCCGATCGCATACGATGTGATCGACACGCTTCCGTGATGTGCTTAAGGATACTCAATATCCTTCAAGTGGTATCAGAGCCAGGTTGAATAAGGGTTTGGATGTGATCCATAGACCTTATAGACGATTTGGTTCTTGAAAGTTTTTACTGCATTATTTTTCTGTACTGTTTAAAATGTTTAAAGACAAAATTTTCAATTGGATTTTATTCCCCATTAAACAAGGAAACCATAGGACTTGAGTTTACTAAATTTGGACTTCATTTTCTCAAGATATGGCCTTTTGAATATGCCTATATTCACTGTTGCGGGAACAACGGATTTAAACGTGATTAATGAGATAATTACGGTTTTAATCCGCCTCGAAATGCGTTAATTATCACTTAGGTTCTTTAATAAATCAAATAGGTAATATTTGAAAACTTAGTTTGCATTTTTTGGATTTAAATTGATTAAGATAAGTTAATTTTAGTGATGGAAATTAACATTTTTTGATCTTGAACCTTGTGATAAGTCATTCAGTTACCATGATGAAAATTAATTGTTAATTTTCTGGAATAATTAGTTATAAATATTTGTGAAATACTTAAAGAGATAATTATTTCATTGAATGACATTTTCCTAAACCACAATGATGAGATAATAGATCTTGATCATTGGTTCATCAACAAACATTGATTTCATGAAAACCTTAGTTTATCCTATAATAGTTGTAGGACAACTTTACATGAAAAACCCTCTTGCTTGAATAGGATTGGGGATTTTTCTAGCAAATCTCCTTATAATATAATCAAAAATGTTTTAATGTATATTATTTGGTATAATTTCGGTTGAAAAACCGATGAGCATCTCAAAGTACATGATGATCTATCTGGTATTATACTTTCCCGAGGCGGATGTGGTGCCTAGTCGGAGAGCATTGGGGTCGCGAGTTGAAACGTATGTGGTCTGTCCCACTCTCGTCGGTACTGGCCATGACAGCGGGTAGGGACTGTATAATACCGGAGAAAGTCAATGTGTATTTTTCTAATTATTAAAATTCGAATAATACGTATCTTGAGAATATACCTACTATTCAAGTAAAAGACATGTTTGTTGATTGATGATTGGATTGATGATTAATTTAATGTGATTAAATTAATTATATCCAATAAACACTCTATTATGAATAGATGTGTATTTTCCTTGGAAGAATTAATTATGTGAATATGATTCACGCTAATTAATTACAACTTGAATATGAGGTGGAGGATCACATAAGTGACATCCATGGTCTCCCGTCAAGGCAAAGGATTCCGTCGCCAGTTGTTGTGTATAGGAGACGCCTGTCCGAAGTGACAGATTCTATATATGGTTTAATTGGATCGGGTTCTTTGCTTCTCGAAAGAGTAAGGCCGTATACGTAGTGATCCCAATATCGGGTCCTCATATTATTGGGGCGATATTGGATTGTGTATAGCGACTATTAAGCCTGTTGACGGTTGGTTCAATTAATGACGGGTCAACATCATCTTAGGGGTGGTGGGCCCGGGTATTAAAGACCGAATTGGGAGATGCAAGTTGGACTTGCAAGGCGGAATGTCTGCCCGCTTCTTTTTATCGGAGTTGTAGGTTCTCATATTATTGGGATGCAACGAAGATAAAAAAAGGAGATCCCAGATCTTGCTAGAGATATAATGGTAAGAATATCTCTTACATTGAAAGTGATTAAGGGAATGAACTTTCATTGTTGACAAGGCAAGACAACTTTGATATAAAAATTCCTAAATCAAAGTAAAACATGTATATATAATATATATACCCTTATGCAAATTTCTTATTTCAGATAATCCTTCATTAAACCCACTCAATGTTATACTCAATGATAACCAGTAAAATATCATGCATTGGACTCATCATCCAGATATTGTACTTGCAATTGGACACATAATGTATGTGGTTGCAATGTGCAAGTTTCCTCAACATAATGAGGAATGACAATTAAATAAGACAATAAGACATCACCTTAGGGTTTGTATGTCTCTATGTTCTTGATCTTTCATCGAGTGTACTTTAGAAGTCACATGTCGATGGTGATCGTAATTGTCAAATAATCCTTATAAAATAAAAGAAGATATTTTGGCATAAATATGTGCTCTAGACATTTAATCATGAATGACATGGTTCTCTGCATTATGCAGAATGGTGGCTCGAAAGAGATGATGTATTCAAAATGTTTGAATACCTACCTGAACCAATGTTTTAAGAGTCTAGATGGATGTAGACATGATGAGTGTCATCATTCTACTGTCTATACTCTAGTCATCCATGAAGGTTCATAATATTCATATTGTATGAATTTAATAAAGCATGTATAAATGTTTAAATGCTCTTGTATTGAAATCTTTGGAATTCAACATAAGAGATTTTTTGTCTTGAACAATGGTTGTTTATAGACGAAGAGAGTACAGTGGAAGTATGGGTCGGACCCGAGTAAGAAGGAAAGTCAAACAGTTGACCTGCTTCTGTGACTTCCATATCACATCCAAAGAAGTTGGATGAATGCCAATACTGCAAAAAAAAAGTTGATATGTTGATAGTATGACTATCAAATCTGTCTAAAATCCTTAGTGAAGGACTCAGATAGAGCATCGGAATAATCTACATATAATTATTGACTTTGACTTTCTTATTTCATAAGATAAAGTCTGACAATTGTATCCCAATCTTCTAATGACATTTGCAATTGGTTGCATATATATTAGAAGATTAGAAATTTGATCTAAAAGTTTAGTAATCATCTACATGGATATTGATGTAATTGTTGCAGCAATCTCTATTGGATAGATGGACTTCATATTCTCAGTGGGAGAGCCCTTAGTCTTGGAGAATGTCTCCATGACCTAGACATTAGAATACCCTCATTGTTTGTTTCTAAATGTTGGAAATAAACATGAATTCTGAGATAGAACTATCATAAAAAGTATGATGGAAATATTTTAGATAGTAATCTAACATCTAGTGGACTCCACAAAATTAGAAAATTAATGAATGGTTCATTAAGATTTCTAGTACTGAAAAATCAAACCTTATAAGATCAATAGGAGGATGAAGATCATTTGACGATGATCTGGCATCAAGCCTTGGACATTTGTCTGTTGATTTGATCAATAGACTAGTAAGATATGAAACTTTAGAATGTCTAAAATTTCAAATCTTACATACTTGTGAATATTGTATTCGAAGAATGTCCAATACACCCTTCTCTTAGGAAAGGTGTAAGATGTCATGGTATTCGGGATCTCATACATATTGATGTGTGTGGATCATCTATATCATAATGAACAATATGGATATATGATATCTAGTGATGATCATGTATGATATGATATTTCTTCTCTTCACCTGAGAAACCTTTGAAATGTTCAAAGATTTCATAATTTTGATTTTGAACCAAAGTTTGAAGAAAGATGAAATGAATTTGATCTAACCTAGGTAGCTTGTACCTGTTAGATAAAATTCAAAGGATACCTTATGGAGATATGAATATCATTTCTATCTTACTCCTCCTGATAAATCTGAACTCAATAGAGTTGTAGGGAGATACAATTGGATCATGTGTGGAATGATTTTATCAATGATGAATTTTAGCATAATTACCTCTTAGTTTCCAGGTATATATGTAGTAGAGACTACACTATATATCCTTAATAAGATTCCATGCAAGTAAGCTGGAATTAAGCACTAGAGAGTGATACTTCATTAAGAAAATAAAGGACGGTATTGGATACCTACTTTATGACCTTGAGATTCTTAAAAGATCTCATCTTTGAGAATGTGATTCTTATAGGATGACTCTCTTGAGAATCAAGATGAAAATGAAGTGTAGGATCTCATTTAATCTTTAGAAGATAATGAGGCTCCTGAAATCGGAAACTGAAAGGACAATTAAAGATGAAGCACTAATACCTCTTCAAATGATTTTGAGGATGTATTCCATGTGTCGATTAAGTCTGACAATGATCGGACTTCATGTGATGAAGCTCCTAAGGATCATGACATGGAAAGATGGATATTAGCAATAAAGTCTAAAGTAGACTTCATACACAAGTGGTGTATATGGACCCTAGAGGATCCACCTGTAAGGGTATGACCCATAAAGGTGTAAATGGATCTTCAAGAGAAGAGGGAACCTGATGAGAAAGTAGAGACCTTCAAAGCTTGGTTCGTAGCCATAAGCTACACACCAGAAGAGAAGACATTGCTTGCAATGAGACTTGCTCTTCGGTGACCATGCTTAAAATCATCAGAATATTGCTAACCTCAGCTACACAACTTAACTATTGCATCTTCAGGATGTAAGTCAAGATTCCATTCCTCTTAATAATACCTCTCTGAGGATATTCACATGAAGTAGCCCCAGGGTTTCATGGTTAAGGAAAGTAAAGTGTGAAAGCTAAAGGAATCCATCTGTGGACTCAAATAAGCTTCTTCTTGTTGGAACATAAGATTTGATGAAATTATAAATGTTATAATTTCAAATATAATCGTGATGAACCATGTGAAGCTTAGTGGGAGTGCCATTGTGTTCATCGTGCTAAATGTAGATAATATCCTAATCATTTGAAATGATATAAGGATGATAATAAGTGTTTTATAATCTGGTTATTCCATACCTTGAGATATGATCTCAAGAATACCTCTTAGATCTTAGTTCTGAAGTTGTTCAGAAGGAAAGAAAAAGGGGTATTGGGACTGTCACATTTGTAGTACACCTTGGACATATTCCATTCTTGGAAATTCCAAGAAAGGCTTCCTTCCTTGAGATTTGGTACTGACCTATCTAAAGGAATAGCACCTCAAAGAGTTGAGGAGGTGAATGCTAGAACTTATTGCACTTGTGCATCAGTTACGAGAAGCTAAGTGTATGCTTGATGTGTACAAAAGCCAGATATCTGCCATGCAGTGGGAGTAGTAAACTGTTACTAATCCTTCTATAGAGATAGAACACTTGATTGCAGTAATAACAATATCTTCAAGAAATTAAGACTTTTAGATGGAGATCTAAAAGGTCTTAACTGCGAATACCGTAGGAGATAGAGATCTCCAGGAATAAGGGTATTCTGATAAGGATTATGGAAATACTGGTTATAATAATTATTGAGCATTAGTGTCAAGGACACTATAACTGCTTTGACTAGATTGAATATTGGTTGCATTAGATGCAACATTCGCATTGGATGCGAGCACTGTTACCTAGGGATATGCAAGTGCCGTAAAAGGACTTGGCGTAGTCTTTTGTGAACAGAGTGACTGATCAACTTACCTAGCTATTTCTAAATAGCCTATGATTGTCACATGAGTGTGGGTTTAAATGATTAGCCCATTAAGGGCTCTTTGGGCTAGTGGGAGATTGTTGGACATGTGAGCCCACGGCGATCCATTATGCAATAAATGTTATTGCGAATATCAATCCCTGATCTGAAATGAAGAATAAATAATTTGCATAATAGGTCCCTCTGTACAATTAGGGTTATGTACCATGGCTATCTTAATGATCATACAGCTGTTGATTCAATTATTGAATCATAGAGACTGGTGCTTGGATGAATATCTAAAGAGTTTGATTGAGGACTCATCAAGCACCGTCAAATGATTGTTAAGATGTGATCTCCAACCTGAGTAGGAGATGGCAATCCTTTCTCATATAGGTTGATATCTGATCGACCTCTTGATGCATGTCCTCTGCATAGGAATAGAGATTCGGAGGTGACAGATTAGTTAGGTCAATGGGTTGACTTAACGAGATCGAGATAACCTAAGTCCTATGTTGAATGCTGTCACAGCATGGGCACGCATCCTCTGACCGGAGATAGATGTATTGCTGTATGTTTGAGTATGTACATTTGGCAGACCAATAGGTTGATGACCTAACCAAGGTCTATACACCGGCGCGCTGGTGTGCATACAAGGGCATATGAGTAATACTATCTCTCAAAGGGATCATACAGGTTCATTACTGAACCGGAAGACATGAGCTCAATCATGAGATATTGGGAAGAATCAAATTCCGTGCACGGTCGTTTCGCTTTGGAAGCTTGACTGAATTTGTAGGTTTGATATATATACTTTTGGAAAGTATATGATCAAGGTATGATATATGCTTTTGGAAAGTATATGATCGATACCAAATCCCAATGATCAAATGAGAAACTTAGTGATCAAACCCTGAAGAAGACAGATCTATATTCGCTTTGGAAGCTTGACTGAATTTGTAGGTTTGATATATATACTTTTGGAAAGTATATGATCAAGGTATGATATATGCTTTTGGAAAGTATATGATCGATACCAAATCCCAATGATCAAATGAGAAACTTAGTGATCAAACCCTGAAGAAGACAGTGTAATATAGATCTTGGTCTTCGGGTTGACCATGGGTCTTCCAGTATGCAGGATGTACAGGTATTGGGAATACCTGAGGGTGATGTGATCATAAACGATTGTATATCCATGATGCTTCCATTCCGAGGGAGTGATGAAACAGGTCTGGATTTTAGTGACTCCTTCCAGTAGAGAAGCAATCTGATCTTAGTCCAAGTGTTGGACATTGGTCTGAATGAGATTCAGATTCAATGATAAGATTAGATTTGCGGTCTTGATTTAATCAAGCATCTATGGAGGTTCGTAAGATCTGGATTTGAGACAAGATCTCAATATCCAAGTCACTATATGTGGAATAATACAATCGCCCTGTCCTTATCTCCAAGTATTTGCGGAGAAAGCACATTATTCTTGAAAGGGTTCGAGAATAATTCATTTAATGAAATTCATATCCAAGCAAGAAGAACTTGATGATTAAATGAGATTTAATTATCAAGCTTAATATGAATATGATTCATATTGTGAGAATGTTTGTCCAAAATAATTAAATGGGATTTAATTATCAAGGATTGGAGAATGTGGATACTATTATCCATAATATTTGTGTATTGTAAATGTGATTTATAATATACATATATTCAAGAGAGAGAAATTTATGTAAATAACATTTGTTAATTAATAATGTGGATTGGATTCACATTGATTAATTAATTGGAAATGTAATTTTTACAAATTAGTTTGGGATGTGAATATGATTCACATATTTTTCAATGGCATGATTGAAGTATTCACAAATTAATTTGGAATTAATTTTGTGAATAAATTTGTGATAATTGTTATTACAAAGTTAATTAAGAAATAATAAGATAAAATAAAAAGGAGGCAAAAACAACCACCTATAATAAAGGTGGCGTCACCTATGAATTATTCATAGGTGACGCACCCTTAAAAATAGGGTGGTTATTTGACTACCTTTTTATTATCACATTATCTCTTGATGAATTTATTTATGTTAAATTAAATTATGTTGATAAAGTTGCAACATATATATAATTATAATTATAAATAAATGTTGTTGGTTTTAACCAACAACAATCATAGCCATTGATCTTACATAAGGAGAGACTCTCGGCTTCTTCTTCGATGACTCGTGGATCTCCATCTTCTTTGGAGTTGCTTACTCTAAAGGAAGACGACGGATTTCGTTTGACGAAATTGGGGGAGCCATTGCTTGGATCTTCATCAAGGATTGCGGGAAGGAACGTGACTCATCATCGCGCCTGCAAGTGCGTTCTTCGTGGATCGGACTTAAGACAGGAGGATCTATACTTTGGGATCTCACGATCACAACCAAGCTTCAAGAGATATTCCTTATACTTGGTGGTTTGATGAAACGATCCGAGAAGTGTTCTCGTGATCATGTGGTTTCATCTTTAATTTTAAAAATTTTAATTTCCGCTGCATCTAACGACTAGTGCGACTAGTCGCCCCGATCGCATACGATGTGATCGACACGCTTCCGTGATGCGCTTAAGGATACTCAATATCCTTCAAAAACTACAGAGGCACACACGACTCTCGGAGATTAGAGACCTCTCTTCACTAAGATGATGAAAATTGGTGGGAATGAGTACATATATTGAATGGTGGGTAAACGGTCCCTCATCCAAAGACCCGTTTACCCAACTAAATTCACACTATTCAACACTTCCCCTCAAGTTCGACATACATATCAATCATGCCCAACTTGCATACATTCAACTCAAAAGACGTCGTAGGTATCCCCTTTGTGAAGAGTTCAGCAATCTGATCACTAGACCACAAGTATGGATGGCACAACTGGCCACCATCAATCTTCTCACGTATGAAGTGCATATCAATCTCCGCATGCTTCGTTCTGTCACGCATGATAGGATTATTTGCCATGTTGATTGCAGCTTTATCATCACAGAACATCTTTAGTGGCATGAGTGGTTCAATACCCAACTCGTTTAATAAACGCTTCAACCATATGACCTCAGTGACCTGATTTGCAAGTGTGTGATACTCAGCTTCCGCATTGGATCTGCAGACCACATTTTGTTTCTTACTTCGCCATGTGACTAAGTTATCACATAGATAAACAACATATCCGATGTTGTTCGCCTATTATCAACAGACCCGACCCAATAGTATCAGTATATCCTTCAATGCCACAACACTATGTTTTTCAAACAAAAGTCCTTTACCAGGAGATTTCTTAATGTAGCATAAAATCATGTTGACATCCTTCATATGAATTGTGGTGGGGGCATGCATGAATTGATTGACCACATTTACTGCATAGGTGATGTCAGATCTTGTAAGGATAATATAAATTAACTTTCCAACCAGTTTTGGGTACCCGCTTTTCGTAGATTCATTAGAGGTTCATCATATTCCTTGCTGAGTTTATGGTTAGCATATATAGGAGTAGAGAGTGGCTTGCAGCCAAGTAGACCAGAGTCACGACGTAAATTGAGAGTATAATTCCATTAGTTTAAACACATACCTCTAGGGGAGAGGGTCATCTCAATGCCGAGGAAATACTTTAACTTACACAAGTCTTTTAGTTCGAATTCTGTAGCTAGAACTCTTCTTATGTTCATTACTTCACCATCATCGTCACCAGTCAGAATCATATCATTGACATATACTAATAGAATTAGCCTCTTTTCTTGTTGCCTTTTAATGAAGAGGATATGATCTCCATTAGCTTGATGGTAGCCATGAGCAATCATCACCACCTGGAGACGTTCAAATCAAGCTCTAGATGATCGCTTTAGATCATATAATGCTTTTTTTAACCGATAACACTTAGTCAGTACTTCATACCCAGGAGACATCTTCATGTAGACTTCCTCTTTGAGCTTACCATTAAAGAACACATTTTTGACATCCAACTAATACAGCTTCCATGAGAACTGTACGACAAGATAGATCACGACAAGAACAATATTCATTTTGGCCACATGCGCAAAAGCCTCAAGATAGTCTATTTCTTATTTCTGGTTGTACCCACGTGCAAGTAGTCTTGCCTTAAATCTGTCGACTTTCCCATCAGAATTATACTTGACGTGTAGACCTACTTCGAACTAACAAGATGAGCTCCGATGTCCACAATATCCCAAATGTCATTTTTTTCCAGAGCTGTCATCTCCTCATCTATAACACACGCCCGTCTTGGATCCACTTTTGCTTCAACTACATTCTTGGGAATTTCATGGAGTCCAAAAGAATAAGAAAACTTCTATAACCGGAACTTACCTTGGAGTAAGAGACAAAATCTTCCACAGGATAACGAGTAGAATGCTTAATTGACCTAATTACCTTTCTCATTGCAATGGGATGGTAATCTTCATCACTCTCATTCAAGTCATTTAGTATAGCATTAGTTTCATCGACATGATTATCAAGATTGGAAGAGCTACTTACATAGGCTTGAATGGGATTATGGTTTGTTAAAATAGTTTCTCCATTATCAATATTATCAATCATGATTTCTTCTTCGTCATTCACGTTCTCAAGAAGCCTGTTACTATCATGGTTTTTCACATTAGCATTGGTGTCTCTAGGGTCATCATGATGTATGGTCAGAAACGCATCCAAACAAAGAACACTGGCCTCGTTTCCAATAGATTCCCTTTGAGTAAGAGATACACCATAGTAGGATTCATGTTCATGAAAAGTAACGTTCTTACTCACATATAATTTCATTGACAATAGATCATAACATTTGTACCCTTTCTGAGTACAAGAGTAACCAAGGAAGATCCACTTTATGGCTTTAGAATCCAACTTCCTTCTATCAGGCCTCGAATTGTGAAAAAAGCATACACAACCAAATACACGAGGATCTATAGTAAAGGAAGATTTATCAGGATGCAACATAGAGAAAGGAATCTTCTTTTTAATAGCAATAGAAGGCCGTCTGTTAAGTAGGTAAGTAGCAGTGAGCAAAGCCTCGCCTCAAAAATTCTTTGGGGCATTTTTTTGAAATAAAAGGCCACGAGTAACGTACAACAGTGATCGATTTTATCATTTAGCCAAGCCATTTTACTGCGGAATATAGTTGCATGATGTTTCATGTATAATTCATTTTTATCAAGATTTCAAAAACCAAATCAAACCGACCGGTTCAACCGGTTAAACCAAGAACCGGAAGAAAAATGGTCCAACCACCCGGTTTTTATTCATAAACTAAAAACACGTTTGGATCACTTAAACCCGATTGAACCAATTGAACCAAACTATCGGTTCAACCATTCATTTTTGACAAAAAAAAATAAATTATGATAACTTAATAAAATGTAAACTTATGAAAAGTATCCATATTCTAGTGTCATTCTAACCATAATATAATACTCCGTTATCTCTTCTCCTTTCACATGTACCAATGACCTATTATCATGTCTCACTTCCTGCTATATAAGCATTACCTCTCATCTCACATATTACACATGTTTGTCTACTTCCAACAATAACAAAGGAAGAATATATCATAGTTATACTATGAGAAGTAATAAATTAAAAACACTTATTATTAACTATAGTTTAAATAGTTTTAAAATTATTAATTTTATACATCACATACAAATAAATTTTACAAAATATGTCTGTGATGCCCATTTGAGTTTTTCTAATAACATATATACCCCTAATATTTAACAATGTCTCTTGTGTTTCTATATTCTGAAAAAGTTCCATAATATTATTCTTATGTTGGTATAATATATGAGCACACTTGTACTAATAAAATGTCACTACTATTCATTTTGTAAAAATATAGAGGAGTACATAATTGTAAAAAAAAGGAGTATAAGTTTTATTAGAAAACTAGGAAGGGCACAAGTTTGTAGATCCTTTAAAGATATGATGTAGTATTTTTCATATTTATTTGTATGATACTCTGGTATAACTTGGTTCGACCCAGTTAAACCATATGAACCAAACCAACAGTACAACGGTTCGGTCTTTTCCGATTTTATGAACTATGGCATCATCACCGGTTCTACCGGGCGGTCCCATTGGTCTGACCATAAAAATCAAAAAGCGATACTTGCCCAGTTTGATGTAAGGTTCGGTTTTTAAAACTTTGATTATTCTCGTAGAATGGTCTGAAGGAATCCTTCCATATACTCCCTAGCATTGTCTATCCGTAATGTCTTCACCTTAGTCTCATGCTGAGTTTCTCTCCTGTTGAGAAAGGTATGAACAATGGTAGGAACTTCACTTCTACTCTTCATTAATTAAACATAGGTATAACGAGAGAAATCATCTGTGAATGTAAAAAAAATTGACCATCCAAACTTTTCACACTCGATGGTCCTCAAACTTCAGAATGCACTAACTAAAATAGAGCAGAACTTTTACTACATGAAATAGAATAAATAATTCTTGTGTGTTTTGACAGCTAACACACTTCACATGAAAAAATCTCACTATCTACTTTATTGCATAAGTCTGGAAATAAAATACAAAGAGTGGAATAACCAGGATGTCCTAGACGTTCATACAATATTTGCATCTGATAAACATCTTCAGTTCTATGACCAGTAGAAGCAACAACCCAAGCAGAGACGATACAAGTATGAAGACGGTAAAGTCCATCTAAAACCAAACCAATCACAATCTTCTTCCCCATCTCCAAGTCCAGCAACACACATGCGTTTTCATCAAAAATCAGTCGACCATATAGGTAATTAGTAATGCGGTAAACAGATAAGAGACTAATCGGAAAATCCGGAACATGAAGAGCATTCTTTAGAATAAATTTATCTATGATAGATATGCTTCCTTTTCCTATCACAGTGACGGAAGATCCATTGGCCAAGTTAACTCTTTCTCATCCCGAATCAAGTCTATACTCGTGGAACATCTTAGAATTTCATGTCATATGATCAGAGGCTCTACTATCAATAATCCATTCATCATGAAAAAAAATTTTCCGTCATATTTTGCAACTGCGATGGCATTATTGAGGGCATCAACATCGCTCTTTCCTTGATCAGAAATAGATATTTTCTGGACATTTGCATGCACATCTCTAATTTGATCTGTTGACAGCCTTTTTTCTTCAACAACCATTGCGAGAGGTTTCTTTTCCTTTGTCCATCTTCCTTTTTGGATGGAGTTCCCAACAATAATCAACTTTGTGACCTGTTTTCTTGCAATGTTCACGCTTTTTGGCTCGGACGCATCGTTCCCATTTGATTCTTGAGATTGGAGATGGTGCCTCTTTTTATTCATGATAAATACCTTTTGTCGCAAAGCCGGAGCTACAAAAAATAAACTTGCACTTAGGATTATAGATGAAAACGGTCGGATGCGGATACGAATATAGGTAAAATTATATCCTTATCTATTTTAAAATACGAATATGAACACGGATGCGAATATTGATGGATGCTAAAAATGTGTTATCATATCCTTCAAAACGAATACAAATGTAAAACGAATACGAATCAGATACGAATAATAATAGAATTAATTAATATATTAACAAAAATATACATGTTTAAGATGGTTTATATATAAAATATATATATATCATACATAGTAATTTCATAACAATTATATCAACAATGGTGAATGCAATCATAAAATAAACGGTTTCTTATTCTGATAAGCATCGTGCAAATGTAAAACGATGATCTAACTTAATTCATGTATTTTTGACCATATCTTAGTCAAATACATTTAAGCTAAACAATAAATTGATCATGGTCATCATCATATTCATTGAAACTAGCAATATTTTTTCCAATGGTTTGAATATTTTCTCCTCTAATTTCATGTACAATAAATAGAGGGATATACACACCGTGATAAATCGTTTTCTAGCCATGCTAAAACGGTATCGTTTTAATATAAGCCAAAAGCAAACTATGGAGAACCACACTTAATTTAATCTCGATATAGAGAGTGTAGTTTAATTTATTTTTCATGTTTAAATTTAGGATCGAACTTAGGAACACAATCAAATAAGCTATCTAATCTAGATGAAATATCTATTCTATTTAATCTACTGTGATCAAGATCAAGACAATGCGATGTATGGTTTCTTTTTATCTTTTTTTTTATACACATGATATAATGCTACATAATGGATATTTACATAGTAGACTTTTAATTTCTTTTGATTACTTGTTTTTATACCATTACTTTGATTATGTATACCATTACTTTGATTTTTAGGGATTTTGTAGATAAGTAGAAAATTATGTGAAACA
Organism: Ottelia alismoides; assembly: GCA_037367405.1. NCBI lineage: Eukaryota > Viridiplantae > Streptophyta > Magnoliopsida > Alismatales > Hydrocharitaceae > Ottelia > Ottelia alismoides. Next base: position 715,992 of record JAZKJV010000584.1, read on the forward strand.
TAAGGAATACAGAGTCAAATATTAGGATCCACAACAAGGCTGCATGCATTCGAAACGTCTACTTTGTATTTGCATCACGAGACTAGAAACCAGAATACAAAAGTACCTTTAGCTCATCAATTAGTGGTTGCAAGTTATATCGGTGACATTCCCATGACCTTTCGAGCTTAGAATAAGAGGTCATAATATCATGAAAGTCGATTTCATATATTTAATAGCACATGCCAAATTAAATAATATAGAAACATGGATTTGAATGGATTAAATCCATCGCTTGCAAAACCTAATCGAACATTATATACATCATTTGTGAAATCTAAAAAGTTTAAATCAAACGATTTTCGATCGTCGGAATCAGTTAAATGGTGTTTTATTTCATCTTCAAAATTATTTTTAAAATACCATAACAATCCTTTTTTATGTACAAGAAGACATAAATAGTTGTTGTTATCTCAGAAGTAGAAAGTAGTAGTCCAACACTTTTACAATTTGACATTTTTTACGTGCTCCCATTGTATCATCTTGGACTCTGACACACTTTCTGAAAAAAGAATAATGTTGCAAATGAATGATCAAGAACAAAGACAAAACGTCATGATTTAAGTGGAAAATCCTTCGGAGAGGGAAAAACTACAGGGGCACACACGAATTCTAATCCTGGAGATTAGAGACCTCTCTTCACTAAGATGATGAAAATTGATGGGAATGAGTTTATATATTGAATGGTGGGTAAACGGTCCCTCATCCAAAGACCCGTTTACCCAACTAAATTCACACTACTCAACACTTCCCCTCAAGTTCGACATACATATCAATCATGCCCAACTTGCATACATTCAACTCAAAAGACATCGTAGGTAGCCCCTTTGTGAAGAGTTCAGCAATCTGATCACCAGACCACAAGTATGGAAGGCACAACTGGCCACCATCAATCTTCTCACGTATGAAGTGCTTATCAATCTCCACATGCTTCGTTCTGTAACGCATGATAGGATTATTTGCCATGTTGATTGCAGCTTTATTATCACATAACATCTTTAGTGGCATGAGTGGTTCAATACCCAACTCGTTTAATAAACGCTTCAATCATATGACCTCAGTGACCCGATTTGCAAGTGCGTGATACTCAGCTTCCGCACTGGATCTGCAAACCACATTTTGTTTCTTACTTCGCCATGTGACTAAGTTATCACATAGATAAACAACATATCCGATGTTGTTCGCCTATCATCAACAGACCCGGCCCAAGAGTATCAGTATATCCTTCAATGCCCACAACACTATGTTTTTCAAACAAAAGTCCTTTACCATGAGATTTCTTAATGTAGCTTAAAATCATGTTGACATCCTTCATATGAATTGTGGTGGGGGCATGCATGAATTGATTGACCACATTTACTGCATAGGTGATGTCAGATCTTGTAAGGATAATATAAATTAACTTTCCAACCAGTTTTGGGTACCTGCTTTTCGTAGATTTATTATAGGTTCATCATATTCCTTGCTGAGTTTATGGTTAGCATATATAGGAGTAGAGAGTGGCTTGCAGCCAAGTAGACCAGAGTCACGACGTAAATTGAGAGTATAATTCCATTAGTTTAAACACATACCTCCAGGGGAGAGGGTCATCTCAATGCCGAGGAAATACTTCAACTTACACAAGTCTTTTAGTTCGAATTCTGCAGCTAGAACTCTTCTTATGTTCATTACTTCACCATCATCATCACAAGTCAGAATCATATCATCGACATATACTAATAGAATGAGCCTCTTTTCTCGTTGCCTTTTAATGAAGAGGGTATGATCTCCATTAGCTTGATGGTAGCCATGAGCAATCATCACCACCTGGAGACGTTCAAATCAAGCTCTAGATGATTGCTTTAGACCATATAATGCTTTTTTTAACCGATAACACTTAGTCAGTACTTCATACCCAGGAGGCATCTTCATGTAGACTTCCTCTTTGAGCTTACCATTAAAGAACACATTTTTGACATCCAACTGATACAGCTTCCATGAGAACTGTACAACAAGACAGATCACGATAAGAACAATATTCATTTTGGCCACATGCGCAAAAGCCTCAAGATTGCCTATTTCGTATTTCTGGTTGTACCCACGTGCAAGTAGTCTTGCCTTAAATCTGTCGACTTTCCCATCAGAATTATACTTGACGTGTAGAGCTACTTCGAACCAACAAGATGAGCTCCTTTCGGGATATCCACAATATCCCAAATGTCATTTTTTTCCAGAGCTGTCATCTCCTCATCCATAGCACACCCCCATCTTGGATCCGCTTTTGCTTCAACTACATTCTTGGGAATTTCATGGAGTCCAAAAGAATAAGAAAACTTCTATAATCAGAACTTACCTTGGAGTAAGAGACAAAATCTTCCACTGGATAACGAGTAGAGTGCTTGATTGACCTAATTGCCTTTCTCATTGCAATGGGATGGTAATCTTCATCACTCTCATTCAAGTCATTTAGTATAACATTAGTTTCATCGACATGATTATCAAGATTGGAAGAGCTACTTACATATTTAATGGGACTTGGATCATCCGGGGCTTGAATGGGATTATGGTTTGTTAATATAGTTTCTCCATTATCAATATTATCAATCATGATTTCTTCTTCGTCATTCACGTTCTCAAGAAGCATGTTATTGTCATGGTTTTTCACATTAGCATTGGTGTCTCTAGGGTCATCATGATGTATGGTCAGAAACTCATCCAAACAAAGAACACTGGCCTCATTTCCAATAGATTCCCTTTGAGTAAGAGATACACCATAGTATGATTCATGTTCATGAAAAGTAACATTCTTACTCACATATAATTTCCTTGACAATAGATCATAACATTTGTACCCTTTCTGAGTACAAGAGTAACCAAGGAAGATGCACTTTATGGCTTTAGAATCCAACTTCCTTCTATCAGGCCTCGAATTGTGAAAAAAGCACACACAACCAAATACACAAGGATCTATAGTAAAGGAAGATTTATCAGGATGCAACATAGAGAAAGGAATCTTCTTTTTAATAGCAATAGAAGGTCGTCTGTTAAGTAGGTAAGTAGCAGTGAGCAAAGCCTCGCCTCAAAAATTCTTTGGGACATTTTTTTGAAATATAAGGCCACGAGTAACGTACAACAGTGATCGATTTTATCATTTAGCCAAGTCATTTTACTACGGAATATAGTTGCACTATGTTTCATGTATAATTCATTTTTATCAAGATTTCAAAAACCGAATCAAACCGATCGGTTCAACCAGTTAAACCAAGAACCGGAAGAAAAATGGTCCAACCACCCGGTTTTTATTCATAAACTAAAAACCCGTTTGGATCGCTTAAACCCGATTGAACCAATTAAACCAAACTACTGGTTCAACCATCCATTTTTGACAAAAAAATAAATTATGATAATTTAATAAAATATAAACTTATAAAAAGTATCCATATTCTAGTCTCATTCTAACCATAATATAATACTCCGTTATCTCTTCTCCTTCCACATGTACCAATGACCCATTATCATGTCTCACTTCCTGCTATATAAGCATTACCTCTCATCTCACATATTACACGTGTTTGTCTACCTCCAACAATAACATAGGAAGAATATATCATAGTTATACTATGAGAAGTAATAAATTAAGAACATTTATTATTAACTATAGTTTAAATAGTTTTAAAATTATTAATTTTATACGTCACACACAAATGAATTTTACAAAATATGTCTGTGATGCCCTTTTGAGTTTTTCTAATAACATATATACCCCTAATATTTAACAATGTCTCTTGTGTTTCTATATTCTGAAAAAGTTCCATAATATTATTCTTATGTTGGTATAATATATGAGCACACTTGTACTAATAAAATGTCACTACTATTCATTTTGTAAAAATATAGAGGAGTACGTAATTGTAAAAAAAGGAGTATACGTGTTATTAGAAAACTATGAAGGGCACAAGTATGTAGATCCTTTAAAGATATGATGTAGTATTTTTCATATTTATTTGTATGATACTACCGGTATAACTCGGTTCGACCCAGTTAAACCATATGAACCAAACCAACAGTACAACGGTTCGGTCTTTTCCGATTTTATGAACTATGGCGTCATCACCGGTTCTACCGAGCGGTCCCATTGGTCTGACCATAAAAACCAAAAAGCGATACTTGCCCAGTTTGATGTAAGGTTCGGTTTTTAAAACTTTGATTATTCTCGTAGAATGGTCTGAAGGAATCCTTCCATATACTCCCTAGCATTGTCTATCCGTAATGTCTTCACCTTAGTCTCATGCTGATTTTCTCTCCTGTTGAGAAAGGTATGAACAATGGTAGGAACTTCGCTTCTACTCTTAATTAAGTAAACATAGGTATAACGAGAGAAATCATCTGTGAATGTAAAAAAATATAATTGACCATCCACACTTTTCACACTAGATGGTCCCCAAACTTCAGAATGCACTAACTAAAATAGAGCAGAACTTTTACTATATGAAATAGAATAAATAATTCTTGTGTGTTTTGACAGCTAACACATTTCACGTGAAAAAATCCCACGATCTACTTTATTGCATAAGTCTGGAAATAAAATACAAAGAGTGGAATAACCAGGATGTCCTAGACGTTCATACAATATTTACATCTGATAAACATCTTCAGATCTATGACCAGTAGAAGCAACAACCCAAGCAGAGACGATACGAGTAGGAAGACGGTAAAGTCCATCTAAAACTAAACCAATCACAATCTTCTTCTCCGTCTCCAAGTCCTGCAGCAAACATGTGTTTTCATCAAAAATCAGTCGACCATGCAGGTAATTAGTAATGCGGTAAACAGATAAGAGACTAATCGGAAAATCCGAAACATAAAGAGCATTCTTTAGAATAAATTTATCTATGATAGATATGCTTCCTTTTCCTATCACGGTGACGGAAGATCCATTGGCCAAGTTAACTCTTTCTCATCTCGAATCAAGTCTATACTCGTGGAACATCTTAGAATTTCATGCCATATGATCAGAGGCTCCATTATCAATAATCCATTCATCATGAAAAAAAATTTCCGTCATATTTTGCAACTACGATGGCATTATTGAGGGCATCAACATCGCTCTTTCCTTGATCAGAAATAGATATTTTCTGGACATTTGCATGCACATCTCTAATTTGATTTGTTGTCAGCCTTTTTTCTTCAGCAACCATTGCGAGAGGTTTCTTTTCCTTTGTCCATCTTCCTTTTTGGATGGAGTTCCCAACAATAATCAACTTCGTGACCTGTTTTCTTGCAATGTTCACGCTTTTTGGCTCGGACGCATCGTTCCCATTTGATTGTTGAGATTGGAGATGGTGCCTCTTTTTATTCAAGATAAATACCTTTTGTCGCAAAGCTGGAGCTACAAGAAATAAACCTGCACTTAGGATTATAGATGAAAACGGTTGGATGCAGATACGAATATAGGTAAAATTATGTCCTTATCTATTTTAAAATACGAATATGAACGCGGATACGAATATTGATGGATGCTAAAAATGTGTGATCATATCCTTCAAAACGAATACAAATGTAAAACGAATACAAATTAGATACGAATAATAATAGAATTAATTAATATATTAACAAAAATATTTTTATATATAAAATAGATATATCATACATAGTAATTTCATAACAATTATATCAACAATGGTGAATGCAATCATAAAATAAATGGTTTATTATTGTGATAAGCATCGTGCAAATGTAAAACGATGATCTAAATTAATTCCTATATTTTTGACCATATCTTAGCCAAATACATTTAAGCTAAACAATAAATTGATCATGGTCATCATCATATTCATTGAAACTAGCGATATTTTTTCCAATGATTTGAATATATTCTCCTCTGATTTCATGTACAATAAATAGAGGGATATACACACCGTGATAAATCATTTTCTAGCCATGCTAAAAACGGTATCGTTTTAATATAAGCCAAAAGCAAATTATGGAGAACCACACTTAATTTATTCTCGATATAGAGAGGGTAGTTTAATTTATTTTTCATGTTTAAATTTAGGATCGAACTCAGGAACACAATCAAATAAGCTATCTAATCTAGATGAAATATCTATTCTATTTAATCTACTGTGATCAAGATCAAGACAATGTAATGTATGGTTTCTTTTTATCTTTTTTTTATACACATGATATAATGCTACATAATGGATATTTACATAGTAGACTTTTTAATTTCTTTTGATTACTTGTTTGGTATTGTTAATAGGACTATATTTTTACTATATTATGTATAACATTACTTTGATTTTTAAGGATTTTGTAAATAAGTAGAAAATTATGTGAAACACAAGGAACACAGAGTCAAATATTAGGGTCCACAACAAGGCTGCATGCATTCGAAACGTCTACTTTGTATTTGCATCACGAGACTAGAAACCAGAATACAAAAGTACCTTTAGCTCATCAATTAGTGGTTGCAAGTTATATCGGTGACATTCCCATGACCTTTCAAGCTTAGATAAGAGGTCATAATATCATGAAAGTCGATTTCATATATTTAATAGCACATGCCAAATTAAATAATATAGAAATATGGATTTGAATGGATTAAATCCATCGCTTGCAAAACCTAATCGAACATTATATACATCATTTGTGAAATCTGAAAAGTTCAAATCAAACGATTTCCGATCGTTGGAATTAGTTAAATAGCATGTTATTTTATCTTCAAAATTATTTTTAAAATGCCACATCAATCCTTTTTTATGTACAAGAAGACAAAAATAGTTGTTGTTATCTCAGAAGTAGAAAGTAGTCCAACACTTTTACAATTTGACATTTTTTACGTGCTCCCACTGTATCATCTTGGACTCTGACACACTTTCTGAAAAAAGAATAATGTTGCAAATGAATGATCAAGAACAAAGACAAAATGCATGATTTAAGTGGAAAACCTTCCAGAGAGGGAAAAACTACATGGGCATACACGGACTCTAATCTCGGAGATTAGAGACCTCTCTTCACTTAGATGATGTAAATTGAAGGGGATGAGTACATTTATTGAATGGTGGGTAAACGATCCCCCATCTAAAGACCCGTTTACCTAACTAAATCCACACTACTCAACACTCCCCCTCAAGTTGGGCTACATATCAATCATGCCCAACTTGCCTACATTCAACTCAAAAGACGTCGTAGGTAGTCCCTTTGTGAAGAGATCAACAATCTGATCACCAGACCACAAATATGGTAGGCACAGCTGGCCACCATCAATCTTCTCACGTATGAAGTGCTCATCAATCTTCACATGCTTCGTTCTGTCAGGCATGATAAGATTATTTGCCAAGTTGATTGCAGCTTTATTATCACAGATCATCTTTAGCAGCATGAGTGGTTCAGTACCCAACTCGTTTAATAGACGCTTCAACCATATGTCCTCAGTGACCCCATTTACAAGTGTGTGATACTCAGCTTCCGCACTAGATCTGCATACCACATTTTGTTTCTTACTTCGCCATATGACTAAGTAACCACACAGATAGACAGCATATCCTGATGTTGTTTGCATATCATCAACAAACCTGGCCCAATCCGCATCAGTATATCCTTCAATGCCCACAACACTATGTTTTTCAAACAAAAGTCCTTTACCAGGAGATTTTTTAATGTAGCATAAAATCCCGTTGATAGCCTTCATATGAACTGTGGTGGGGCCATGCATGAATTGATTGACCACATTTACTGCATAGGTGATGTCAAATCTTGTAAGGATAAGATAAATGAACTTTCCAACCAGTTTTGGGTACCTGCTTTTCGTAGCTTCATTGAGAGGTTAACCATATTCCTTGTTGAGTTTATGGTTAGCATCTATAGGAGTAGAGACTGGTTTGCAGCCAAGTAGACCAGAGTCACGACGTAAATTGAGAGTTATAATTCCATTGGTTTAAACACATACCTCAAAGGGAGAGGGTCATCTCAATGCCGAGGAAATACTTCAACTTACCCAAGTCTTTTAGTTCAAATTATGTAGCTAGAACTCTTTTTATGTTGATTACTTCACCATCATCATCACCCGTCAAAATCATATCATTGACATATACTAATAGAATGGACCTCTTTTCTCCTTGCCTTTTAATGAAGAGGGTATGATCTCCATTAGCTTGATGGTAGCCATGAGCAATCATCACCACTCGGAGACGTTCAAATCAAGCTCTAGACGATTGCTTTAGACCATATAATGCTTATTTTAATTGGCAACACTTAGTCAGTACTCCATAGCCAGGAGGCATCTTCATGTAGACTTCCTCTTTGAGCTTGCCATTAAGAAACACATTTTTGACATCCAATTGATACAGCTTCCACGAGGACTGTACAACAAGACAGATCATGATACGAACAATATTCATTTTGGCAACATGCGCAAAAGTCTCAAGATAGCCTATTTCGTATTTCTGGTTGTACCCACGTGCAAGTAGTCTTGCCTTGAATATGTCGACTTTCCCATCGGAATTATACTTGACGTGTAGACCCACTTCGAACCAACAAGATGAGTTCCTTTCGTAATGTCCACAATATCCCAAGTGTCATTTTTTCAGAATTGTCATCTCCTCATCCATAGCACACGCTCATCTTGGATCCAATTTTGCTTCAGCTACATTCTTGAGAATTTCATGTGAGTTTAAAAGAATAAGAAACTTCTATAACCAGAACTTACCTTAGAGTATGAGACAAAATCTTCCACAGGATAACGAGTAGAATTTTTAATTAACCTAGTTGCCTTTCTCATTGCAATGGGACGGTCATCTTCATCACTCTCATTCAAGTCATTTAGTTTAGCATTAGTTTCATCAACATGATTATCAAGATTGGAAGAGCTACATACAGAGTTCATGGGACTTGGATCACCGGGGCCTGAATGGGATTATGCTTTGGTAATATAGTTTCTCCACTATCAATATCATCAATCCTGATTTCTTCTTCGTCATTCACGTTCTCAAGAAGACTGATACTGTCATAGTTTTTCACATTAGCATTGTGTCTCTAGGGTCACCATGATGTATGGTCAGAAACTCATCCAAACAAAGAACACTGGCCTCATTTCCAATAGATTCCCTTTGATAAGAGATATCCCATAGTAGGATTCATGTTCACGAAAAGTAACATTCTTACTCACATATAATTTCCTCGACAACACATAACATTTGTACCCTTTCTGAGTACAAGAGTAACCAAGGAAAATGCACTTTTTGGCTTTAGGATCCAGCTTCCTTCTATCAGGCCCCGAATTGTGAACAAAGCACACACAACCAAATACATGAGGATCCATAGTAAAGGAAGGTTTATCAGGATGCAACATAGAGAAAGGAATCTTCTTTTTAATAGCAATAGAAGGTTGTCTGTTAAGTAGGTAAGTAGCAGTAAGCAAATCCTCGCCCCAAAAATACTTTGGGACATTTCTTTGAAATAAAGGGCCACGAGTAACGTACAAAAGTGATCGATTTTTTCTTTCAGCCAAGCCATTTTGCTGCGGAATATAGCTGCATGATGTCTCATGTATAATTCATTTTTATCAAGGTTTTAAAAACCGAACCGAACCAGTCGGTTCAACCGGTTAAATCAAGAACGGGAAGAAAAACGGTCCAACCACCCGGTTTTTTCAGAAACTAAAAACCAATCAAAACCTGATTGGATCGCTTAAACTCGATTGAACCAATTGAACTAAACTATTGGTTCAACCATCCATTTTTGACAAAAAAATGAATTTTGATAATTTAATAAAATGTGAACTTTTAAAAATTATCCATATTCTAGTCTCATTCTAACCATAATATAATACTCTGTTATCTCTTCTCCTTTCACATGTGTCAATGACCCATTATCATGTCTCACTTCCTACCATATAAGCATTGCCTCTCATCTCACATATTACACGTGTTTGTCTACTTCCAATAACAACAAAGGAAGAATATATCATAGTTATACTATGATAAGTAATAAATTAAAAACACTTATTATTAACTACAGTTTAAATAGTTTAAAATTATTAATTTTATACGTCACATACAAATGAATTTTACAAATACGTCACAGTTTAAATATGTTTGTGATGCCCTTTTGAGTTTTTCTAATAACATATATACCCCTAACATTTAGGAATGTCTCTTGTATTCCTATATTCTTAAAAAAATCATAATATTATTCTTATGTTGGTATAATATATGAGCACACTTGTACTAATAAAATATCACTACTATCCATTTTGTAAAAATATAGAGGGGTGCACAATTGTAAAAAAAAGGAGTATAAGTGTTATTAGAAAACTAAAGAGGGCACAAGTATGTAGATCCTTTAAAGACATGATGTAGTATTTTTCATATTTATTTGTATGATACTACCAGTCTAACTCAGTTCGACTCGGTTAAACCATATGAACCAAACCAACAGTACAACGGTTCGGTCTTTTCCGATTTTTATGAACTGTGGCGCCATTACCGGTTCGACCAGTCGGTCCCATTGGTCTGATCATAAAAACCAAAAGGCGATACTTGCCCGTTTTGATGTATGGTTCGATTTTTAAAACCTTAATTTTTCTCGTAGAATGGTCTAAAGGAATCCTTCCATATACTCCCTAGTCTGTCTGTAATATCTTCACCTTAGTCTCATGTTGAGTTTCTTTCATGTTGAGAAAGGTATGAACAATGGTCGGAACTTCGCTTCTACTCTTCATTAAGTAAACATAGGTATAACGAGAGAAATCATCTATGAATGTAAAAAAATAATTGACCATCCAAACTTTTCACACTCGATGGTCCTCAAACATTGGAATGCACTAACTAAAATAGAGCAGAACTTTTACTATATGAAATAGAATAAATAATTCTTGTGTGTTTTGACAGCTAACACACTTCACATGAAAAAATCTCACAATCTACTTTATTGCATAAGTCTGGAAACAAAATAGAAAGAGTGGAATAACCAGGATATCTTAGACGTTCATACCACATTTGCATCTGATGAACAGCTTCAGTTCTATGACCAGTAGCAGCAACAACCCAAGCAGAGACGATACGAGCAGGAAGACGGTAAATTCCATCTAAAACCAAACCAATCACAATCTTCTTCCCAGTCTCCAAGTCCTGCAGCACACATGCATTTTCATCAAAAAATCAAACGACGATGCAGATCCTTAGTAATGCGGTAAACAGATAAGAGACTAATTGGAAAATCCGGAACATGAAGAGAATTCTTTAGAATAAATTTATCTATGACAGATATGCTTCCTTTTTCGGTCACAGTGACGGAAGATCCATTGGCCATGTTGACTCTTTCTCATCCCGAATCAAGTCTATACTTGTGGAACATCTTAGAATTTCCTGTCATATGATCAGAGGCTCCACTATCAATAATCCATTCATCATGAAAAAAAATTACCTTGATATTTTACAGCTGCGATGGCAGTATTGAGGGCATCAACATCTCTCTTTCCTTGATCAGAAATAGATATCTTCTGGACATACGAATGCAAATCTCTGATTTGATCCGTTGTCAACCTTTTTCCTTCAGCAACCATTGCGAGAGATTTCTTTTCCTTTGCCCATCTTCCTTTCTGGATGGAGTTCCCAACAATAATCAACTTTGTGACCTGTTTTCTTGCAATGTCCACACTTTTTATCCTTCCAATACCCACTCTTACCTCCTTTCGTGATCAAAGCAGTCCTTTAAAAAATGGAGACTTGATCTTCTTTCATAATAGTCTCTCGTTGTTCCTCAGACTCAATAGCATGATATATCTCTTCGATATCAGACCCAATCCCTCCTGTTAAAAGTTGGCTTCTAGTTGCCTCATATTCAACATCCAATCCTTCAAGAAAAATGAAGATCCTCTGCTTCCACAACTCATCCCAATATTTCTTATGATTAGCAGGGCTTATCCAAGAATCATCAAATTAGCAGTCAATCTCCCCCCATTTAGTCTTCAGTGAAGCATAGTAACTAGCGACAATCAGATTTCCTTGTTTCATAGTGTAGGCATCTCTGCTCAACTGATACATTCCGATATCTTTCTTCTGTTGCCCATACATACTCTCGAGGGTGAGCCATTGTTCTCTAGCCAATTTTTTTTCCAAGAATAAGCGGTTGAATGTCAGATGACACAATATTGATGATCTAATTTAGCATTGATTGTCCTCAACGTACCACTGTTCGTAAAGTTTATCAGTAGCTGGAAGGACCTTCATAGCTGCGGACCACATCAAATAATTAGTCTTGGTTAACTTAGCAATGGTGATTTGAGCCGGAACATTATCCATCTTAAAGGTTATAATATCCATAGACTTTTTTAAGGCATAAATTTCACAACAATAATAACCTCAGCATACCAATCCCAAAGAGAAATCCTGTAATCTCTCCAATCACAAAAAGACAAAATAAGAAAAGGTAAAAGGTAAACAACTCACGTCCCTAATTGAATGAGAGGGTATGAAAAGTCATGGTCCTTTTTCACAGGAAGGTGTGCACAGGGCTTTGAGGAAGGTGCGCACAGGGAGAAGATCGCATCAAGGAAGGCAGCCCCGCTGAGGCGACGTTCAGGCGGTGGGCATAAAGATAGGGGCGCAGCACTGCGCACAGGGAGGAAGCGGGCGAAGGAAACCCTGCTCAGGAGAGGAGGCCACGCTGGGCATGCATAGTCAGGGGTACAACACCGCGCACAGGGAGGAAGTGGGCTGCACTTATGATGTGGCCTTATGCAGGACGCCGGACGGCTCTCGGGATGACCTCGCGACGAAGGAACGCAAGATGAAGATGACCTTATGGGGAGTAGCCGCGCACTGGGATGGACGTCCATGCGGTAGAGAAGAGCAACCACGTGACCTTTGTGATGGAGAAGCCATGCACACAGGGCAACACAAAGAAACACACTGGTCGTGTTTGGAGGAGAACAGGAAGACAGATTCTGTCTTAATTAGGTTTTGATACCATGTTGTAAATGAATGATCAAGAACAAAGAGAAAATGTCATTATTTACGTGGAAAATCCTTCGGAGGAAAAAACCATGGAGCACACACGAACCCTAATCTCGGAGATTAGGGACCTCTCTTCACTAAGGTGCCGTTCGGCAAGGGGGATAAACTCCTCTTAGGGTGCTTACCCCCCTTAACACATCTCTTCTCTCTCCATGTGGGATCCACTTCAATTCTTTTTAAAAAAATTAAATAAATCAATTCGCCATAATCAATTTCATCAAAAAATAATATATTATACCATCATATCATATAAAAATTATAAATTGCTCCACTTGTACTCACTTTTTCAAACTTCAATACAATCACATCACAATAACTACTCACTTTTTCAAACTTCAATACAATCATATCACAATAAACCCACTTCTAACCCACCCCCAGTTTAATCCTCTATCCAAACACCAAAATACAAAAACGGGTTACTCCCGACCAGTTTAACCCATCTAAACCCACATACCAAACATACCCCAAGGGCATATTCGTTTGGATAATAGGCCCCGGAATAAGGGGCCTATTCTCCATTCGACACGGATTTATATGGTATGATTTTTCCTCCTCATTCCATCTTATTTCACTCTTATTCCTATCTTTATCCCACCTTACCTACCTTTATTTCACGTTATTCTCCTTATTCCTATCCTCCAGCCGAACAAAGAATAGACCCTTATTCCCCATCCTTATTCCTGCTTATTCCCGAACCGAACGGGCCCTAAGGATGTGTTTGCTATGTGGGTTTAGGTGGGTTAAACTGGTAGCAGGTAACCCATTTTTGGGTTGAGATACTTACACCCATAACCCTAAGTAATCTCGTAATTACCCCCACGAACCCTGCGTAATCACGAATTACATGAGAAACCTTGAATACTTACTCCGTCTCACAGCCATAACCCTCCGTTAGTTTCAACCATTAATCAACCACATCATCGAGTTAATCTAACCCAACATCATCGATTAAATGGCTAATATTAAATCAAAAGGAAAAAGAAGAAAGAAAGCCATCGTGGAAGGGGCAACGGGGGTTGAGGGGGTTTGCAGGAGGGTGGGGGCGGCACAGCGGGTGTGCAAGCGGGAAGTTTCAGGGGGATGAGGGGCGACGGGGTGGGGGGCTTGCTGGAGGGCAGCACGGTGATGAATCTCGTATTCGTCATGCTAAAATTGATCATTTAGGCTATGTCCCCCATCATCCACTTGTAATTAATCATTAATAGAGCATTATTAGCCATCATGCATGTGTAAATAATATCTGCATTTCATCATGCATAATTGCATTTAAAATCCCTAGTGTAAATTAGCCCAAAAAGCCGCTAACTTCTCACATTTTTAGTTAATTCATCCTAACTCCGATTGACCCAAAACCACCTTCATTGTGTAGATATTACTAACATTAATAAATAAAAAATACAAAAAAATTACTAACCCCAATAAGTGTCAAATAATCCCAAAGTCAAATTTCACATCTGACGGACTAAAATGAGCATATCTCCGACAGACAGTGTCCGATTTTGGTCTACTCACTTTTAAAGTACTCCATTTTCAAATACCTTCAAAACAAGACCAATTTCGTAAAATTCAGAGCTCATATGTGAAAGTTGGGTTTCGGGTCTCTTTTGCGCATTTTAACTTTTTGCTAATTTTGACCTGAGTTTTTATGTGCATAATTAACTCTTTTAATTTTATTTCTTCTTCATTTGTGTCCTTTGATGAAAGTTTTAATAAGAAACGCAAAAATCCAAATCCAGATCAAAACTGAATTCAAAGAAACTGCCCGAGTCCAAGTGTCCGTTGTCTGTCTGTACAAAATTTGTGTGTTTCTTACTTCTATTTTATTTTCCTATTTTCTTATCCATTAAAAATCTAAAAAAATAGATTAATGTGTGATTAATTTTCTTATATTTTATCATATTTTTTCTATATTTTTTTATCCTCTCTAAAACCACCAAAAAAATACAAAATCCCAAAAATACGGTTTTCCAAACACATGGAGAACCACCAAAAATACCACTTCGCACAGGTGATCTCTTTTGCTCACGGGTCCTTCATGAAAGTTGTAGTTCTCGACGAGACGAATAACTTTCGTGAAGAAAATTTTTCGATCTGAGATCTCCTTCTATCTCTTTTTCCCCTCCAAAATTGTGAAATTTTTTTGGTGCCACGTGGCAGCTCCAGGGCATGCCACGTGGCACCCCACTCTTCCCTCTCTCTCCAGCCACACCTGGGTCACGTGCCCAGCACATGACCCCACCCTCTTCCCCTTCCTCCAGACGTTCACGCCCGCGCCCCCTCCCTGCCGTTTCTCCTCCGCAGGCGTTCCCCCTCTCGCCTTTAA
The DNA here is from genome assembly GCA_037367405.1 of Ottelia alismoides. Classification (NCBI taxonomy): domain Eukaryota; kingdom Viridiplantae; phylum Streptophyta; class Magnoliopsida; order Alismatales; family Hydrocharitaceae; genus Ottelia; species Ottelia alismoides. The sequence continues at coordinate 731,355 of JAZKJV010000584.1, forward strand.
ACCTCCGCCATGCACGGCCCCGGCCGTTACGCACCGCCGCCCTCCTCCTATAAAGCCCCCTCCCTCCGGCCTTATCTCGCATCCGCCATTACATAGAGTGACGAGGCCCAGCTTCCTCCTCCTCAAGGTGACAGTACGAGGTGCGAGTCGAAGGAGACAACGACCGGTCTTTCTTCACGGCGAGATCCAAAGCTCTACGAGCTTTGCTGCAGCAGCTTTAAGACCTGCAACGCTTCACGGAGGATTCCCCCTTCCGTTGGAGGCGACAACCCACTGTCGAGCCTTGCTCTGGCCGACAACACACAGGTAATCTCCCTCTGAACCCTCTCCTCATTTCTCCCCCTTCTTCCTTCATCTCTCCACTCGCTTTTCACTGTTACCTGCACTTTAGCCCTCTTTCCCTGATCTGAAAACCCAAATTAAAAACCCCCCAAAACTGCCCTCGCCTACCATCTCCACCAACGTTCCTTTTCGTTTCTATTCTACCTTCACAACCTCCCACCTTCGGTGATTTGCACCGAAGCATCAGCTCCTAATCCTTCACCTTACACAGGAGTTACTCATTCCCCATTTTCTTTGTATTTCATGAAGAGCAATGAGTTATACCCGATATTTTGAGATCCATTTCGGGTGGACAATTGACTGGAAACAGCTGAATCTCGAGCACACACATCAACTCCTGAATGCTGTAGAAAAACCCGACCTAAGTCCACTGCTGATTTTGTTGGATCTACATAATTCTAATATTCGATTCCAATCCATCTGGATCCACTTTCCTCTTCGATTAAGCATCATAGATCGGGAATTTTAAACTACTCTGTGCTAAACCCAAATCTATCCTTGCAAATCACATTGTTTTCCTTTGTTAACACGGAACTGATTCCATTTCTCCAAGTTACTTCACAAATCAATAAGTTCATGCTCTTAATTTGGAATGGAAAGAGAACTCGTTTACAATTTTCAACTACTAATCATTGCCTCCTAATTCATTCGGTTGGAATAGTTGATTGCACATACCACTTATTACATACTTATTTATATCAACTAGAGTTCTGTGGACCCTTCTGATGCAAACAAATCTGTAGCTTCTCAATCCAATTTGAGATATGAATCTTAATCCTTCCAATTGATGATTGTGAATTAGATTTCTTTAACGCATCCACAGAAAAAGTGCACCACACAAGTTCCACCAATTTCATTCAACTTGGAAATTTCAATAGTCCGTGCTCTGAACATTGATTTGTTGTTGATATGTGATGATATTTGGACTGAATACTAATCTAATTTGCTTCCGATTCCACACGAATCGAGAAAGAAAACTGATATTTGCAGGCCTTACCCATCCTTGGAGCCAAGGGATCTGGAGTATCTGCCCTATCTCGATTGAAGTTCAGAGCAATTCCCTCTGAAGAATATTGATACCTGGCCATTTTTTAGCAACTACATCCACTAAAGAAAAGCTGAGGACGAAAACATTATCTCCGCTATCGTTGTCATCAGATCGTAGGGGGTTCGAGATAAAATCGTTGAGGCTTCCTTCGTCCTGAACCATTGATCATTCCATCAAGAAGCCTCGAACTCGCCATATCCCTCGCATTCAGTTGTATGATTAAGATGCATGAGTAGTATTCAAGCTGTCAGCCCAAGCATGTGATACACGGATTTTACAAAGAAGCTCCCAGAAGCTCCTTAAATCGCAGATCGACCCCTACTGGGAGAGATTTACACAGAAAGCTTGGCGATTTTATATGATAACAGATAAGTCCCTCATTTGGACTCTTCTGAGATAAAACTTATGTTTTTATTGCATTTGGGTCTCTAGCTTGAATATATTGCTCATTTTATGTCAAAAAAATGCAAACATGGAGTTGTTTTAAAGGGATTCTTATTCTTTATCTATCTAAATTTGTATTGATATGATCACTGTTTCTTATTGAATATTTGTTTTTTTAAGGAAAAATTATCTTGTCGCTTGATTCTAACATTATTTGCAGGGGTATTTTGGTCTGGTTGCCTGCATCTTGGAACAAGATTGTAGAACATTTTTTTTGGATAGATCATTTCTTTAGGACTGTGATTAATTAATTGAGGATTAATTGACCATTTTATTGAGGATTGCAAATAATCACAGCTCTTGTGCTTCATCACATTCTCCATTCATTTTTGCATTGTACTTTATCACTACTTAGTTCTTTTTATTTTCTGACATGGAAATTAACTTAGCAATTTATTCATTATTTAATTTGATTTAAGGCCACGCAACTAAGAATCACCGTTCCCTGTGTTCGACCTTGGTACACTTACCAAGTAAAAATACTCCACAACATTCAAAGATTGTGGTATTTTGACCGACCAAAATTCACTTCCTATACTACAATTGCCAATTATTAAAGAGGTGGATTTCGCGTTCATCACACGGCCGGCGTGCGGGCAGGGGGGGTGTTTCAGGGGGGATGGGGGATGCAGGAGACGGGGGTGGGAGGCGTTTGCAGGAAGGCGACATGGCGGGTTTGCGGCGGTGGCGGGGAGGGGGCGGAGGGGGGTTCAGGGGGATGCAAGAGACGAGGGTGGGGGGCGGCACGGCGGGGTGTTCAGGGGGATGCAGGAGGCGACGGGGGTTGGGGACATTTGCAGGAGGATGGCACGGTGGGTGTATGGGGGGAGGGGAGATGCAGGAGGCGACGCGGGTTGGGGACATTTGCAGGAGGGCGGCACAGTGGGTGTGCGGGGGAGGGGGTGTTCAGGGGGATGCAGGAGGCGATGGTGGTTGGGGGCGTTTGTAGGAGGGCGGCACGGTGGGTGTGCGGGGGATGGGGGCGACAAGGGTGGGGGGCTTGCTGGAGTACGGCACGGTGGGCGGGGGGTTGCAACGGGCGACGGGGGTGGGGGGGCTTGCAGGAGGGCGGCACGGCGGGGGGGGGGCCTTCATCGGGTTGCATCGGGACTGGGAGGTCTTGCTGGAGGGAGCGCAGCGGCGGGGTTGGTGGGCCAGCAGCGGTGGAGAGAGGGAGGAAGTTTCATCGGGATGCAGGGGGCAGCGGGTGGTGGGGGGATTGTTGGAGGCACGGCGAGGGTGGGGGGACACGGATTCGTCGACAGTCGACGGAGGTTTCAGCGAGGGAAGGAGGAGGTCAACAGAGGAAGTCCACTAGGGGATAGTTTGGGGGGGAGGGTGGTTTTGACGGGAGGAGAAGGAAGAGGAGGTCGGCAGAAGTTCGCTGGTTGGATGATGAAGGAAGATAGGATATCTTTTGAGAATGTAATTTTGTTCGAGGGGTAAAATTGTCTAAAATGGATAGAATCTATCAAAGTTAACGGCATAAACAGAAGGAAGTTGACACAGGGTTATGTAATGTAAGGGTTAAACATTATTCGAGGCTATGGGTGTAATTCGTGATTACGCAAGGTTCCTGGGTAATTATGAAGTTACTCAGGGTTATGGGTGTAAATATCCCTTTTGAGTTTTGGTATTTGGATAGAGGGTTAAATTGAGGGTGGGTTAGAAGTGGGTTTATTGTGAGGTTGTATTGAAGTTTGAAAAAATGAGTAGTTATTGTGATGTGATTGTATTGGAGTTTGAAAAAGTGAGTAAAAGTGGAGTAGTTTATAATTTTTATATGATATGATGGTATAATATATTATTTTTTGATGGAATTGATGATGGGGAATTGATTTATTTGATTTTTTAAAAAGATAAAAAGTGAGCCCCACTTAAGAGTGAGAAAAAATGGGGTGAGGGGGGGTAAATTCCCCTTGTGCTGAACGCACCTAAGATGATGAAAATTGAGGGGGTGAGAACATTTATAGAATGGTGTGTAAACGGTCCCTCATCCAAAGACTCGTTTACCCAACTAAAGATCTACACAACTCAACAAATACAATCATTCAGACATGCATCAATCTTTTATGATCACAATCCTAAATTTTGAAATTCTCACTACAAGAAAAACAAGTTGTGGCTACAAAACTATGCTCACGGACGTGGGATTTATGGTCACAGAATTGGACGCTGATCACAACACGTCATGGCCTATAGTCATAGCTACAAGTCTCATCGTGAGTGTTTTCTAACCACAAATATATCGTGACAACTACAAGTAATCGCAGATGTTATCATGACCACAATTCTTGTATTAATGTCCTCCTTACATATCTGAAGACTTTGGCTACAGAATTGTAGCTACGAGAAACTAGTGACCACAAGTTTCCGTAACCATATTATGTGATCACAACTCGTTTTTCTTATAATGTCTTTTTTCGCATAATACTAACTCCTGCAAAAAAAAACGTTGACATGTGTCTAGCAACTGAGGGGGAAAATGTAATATGTCACTTATACATGTTGATGTAATCATGTGTCATGCTTTGAATTTGAATAATTCCAAAAGAAATATCAAAATACACATTTTTTACAAGGAGTTATAGATTCCTCGACATCTTTAAAGAACTGACAGGTGTCTTTAACTAAGTCCATTCTATCAGTGTCCGTAAGTTTCTTCTCTAACATATCTTTTGAGATGGAGACATTATCAGCTACATAAGTTGTTGATAACTCTTTTTTTTCTTTATTGTAAGGGTATTAAAGAAAACCATTCAAATCATATTCTACACGAACAAAGAATTCGAGGTAAAAAAACTTTTCCAGTGGTAATGAAAAGTTGGCATTCAAAGTCACACTAAGTCATTTGGTATGAGTTTAGTTCCAAAAAAGGATGATTAAATACAAATTTAAAATTACGATTAGGGATTTTTGAAACAAGCTACATATTTTATAGTATAAGTTTATCATCGTATAAATTAGACGTAAAAAATAATTAGATTCGAAAAAATAAATAAAGACAACAAGTGCACAACAATCTATAAAATACCCATAACAAACAATTTACAAAGGCAAAAATCACATGAAGAATATGAGATACACCTAATCATTTCCATCATTATCGAAAAACTACAAACACATCATTCTCGTAAACTTCCAAAAAAATGCATCATATTCGAATAAAATCACCGTACAACAAATTCCATTTGAATACAAAAGTACAATATCCCATCAAAAACAACTTATGAATATATTATATATACGAATATGTTATTATACACGTTTTTACATTTATAAACTATAACATCTAAAATACGCATATATCCCTGTAAAATTTTGAAGTATATATTGATATCTAACTTAGCTAACGCAGCTCTATTTTGTTCAATTTTTTTTTGAAAATTCCTTTCGTGGATTTCCATTAATATATCCCTATATTATATCATAAAAATTCCGTGCGAAACAGAGACTCCTACGGCCTTCATCCAGATGGGGTCGATTTTAGCAATTCTGTTACCGTTAAAAAAATAATTGTCTTGATGGAGGCCGTAGGAGTCTCTTTTCGCATGAAATATTAATGACATAATATAGGGATATACTAGTGATGAAATTTCTCAAAAGAAATTTTCAAAAAAAAACGGACGAGATGGAGCAGGGGAGCCTAGCTACCCCGAGGGGCAGCTCTATTGAACTATAATATGTATCGATGTTTATTAGAAATTCCAAACGAATACCTTAATAATTCACAAATTGTAAGTGGACAGAAAACATGAAATAAATATGAACTTTTTTCTCATTGAGATTAAAACCTGTCAACCCGAGCTAATTTTTTTGTTAATTATCTCAGTTTTTTGTGTGTCGGAATTCAATAAATATAAGATGGTGGTGTGATTTAAGATCAACATTTAAAACAGTTGCGTAATATGAAAAAAGGGTTGCTAAGATAGCAAATCAAATTATGCAATCATCCATTTCCTTTCAACAAAACAAACAAACAATGAATTGGACTTATGATCTAAAAAAATGACGATATAGCTTGCTGCCCGTCTTCTATCAATCAATCCGTAAAACTTTAATTTGTTATATTGAATTCCAATAATAGACAAATTATACAAATTGGAGAAGGAGGCGTATGAATCTTGACCTCTTTGTACAAATCAACCAATATAGATCGACAGCTTAATTTGGACTTTCATTCTGCAAAGATCATGCAGTTCATGGATAGACAAGCTCAAGCTCACAGCCGAGCAAGTGCTGCGAGGTCCCCTCTCGACGCGAATCCGGCCATGCACTTGGCGTACGCCTCCGCAAAGCCGCCCGGCTTGTCCTTTTTCTGCCATCTCCTGTCGTACTTCGAGCCGCCTCGCCCCCGCAGTGCGTCGACGTCCAAAACGGCCACTTCCTCCCGCTCGTCCTCCTCGAGGATTGTCGCGAGCGGCGATCGGAGCATGTCGGCCATGTCTTTCCTCGACGTCGTGCGGAGGTTCTTCCGGCTTGCGCAGGAGATGTCCTGGAGGAATGAGAAGGCATCCTTCCATGCCATGGCCTCCCTTTCCTCCTTCTCCCTTCCACACTATGGAATGATACTGGCTCTTGATGGAAGGAAAACTTAGACTTTATATGCTGAGATTATTACAGATAAATATTAGAGTATTTGTCTTCTTGCTTTGTCGATGAGAATGACATGGTTGGTGGGGGTATTACTTGGTCACATCGATCACACACGGAAGGTATATGTTGGGAATTGGAAGCAGGTAGAGGTAGGTAGTCTCCTTGCCCAAGGAAGAGGATTTTTTCTACGTGCTTACCTTTGTGAATACCTCTGCAATTTACAGAATACTCTTGTAAAGTTTTCTGTTTGCGAAAACACCCATCATATATTTTACAAACTTCTCCTTGTTACAAAGCCCGAGATTGGCTCGAGATAGATCTGAATGGAGGCGAAGAATCCATGTAACCGACCCTACTTAATTGTAGGAAAAGGCTTTGTTGTTGTCGTCGTCTCCAGGTTACAAAGTACTCCTTATGGCGGAAAGAGTATTTTTCGCAGAATGAAGACGTTTACCGTGATGAGTTTTTAAACGTTGAAGTTACAAGTTTATAGCGGTGTTAATGTTTAAACTACTTTTTTTATTGATACTTTATCCCTAAACTTCTTACTTTTCTAACCTATACGTATATATGTAAGGCTGACTATCGAGCGGAGCCAGGCCCCGGCTCGGGCTCGGTAAGCTCAGCTGGGCTCGGGCTGCTCGGGCTTGATAAGGCTCGAGACGAGCTCGTTATTGAATATGGGCCGGCTCATTAAGGAAAATAGACATTTTTGATGGAAAAGTATTGTTCCTTGGGTTCAAGCTCACAATCTCCTCTTTGAAAACCGACTTCTTTACCGATAGGTCACTATTCGAGTTGTATACAAAAGTTTTATTATAATATATATTGTAACACATATTTCTAATAAATAATAATAATTATCTAATTATAACCTAGATTAATATAGATAAAGTATAGAAAGTCCAAGTCTACAAGACTACAACATAGTCTACCCAACATTGCCGCTACATAAACCACATAAACACATACTCCACCATTCATAATGCGGCAAAACTAATACAAATAAAAATAAACATCATTACAATTTCACAAATAGAATATACATAACTATATTCCTTATCGGGCCCCTTATTGAGTTATCGAATCGAGCAAGGCTCGGCTCGAACTCGACTCGTTAAGCTATTGAGCCCAAAATCTAGTTCGGACTCGGCTCAATATCCTAATGAGCCACGAGCCCTTATCGAGTCGAGCCCGTGACTCAATAGCCAGCCCTATATATATGTGTGCGCGCGCGCACGTGCATGCAACAACAAAATCGGCATGTATCAGCGAATTTTCTGAATATCCAGTAATTATATCAAGTTAAGTTTATATTCGTCATAAAATCTTTGATATTTTAATTCCGCAGCAAATTATCAATGATTCATACAACGAAGATTATTCCTTCTCTTTAAAATTTCTAATAACGTATCACTAACGACAATCAGAAGATTAATTCCTCGAAAAATTAAAGGATGATTGTTGTTATAATACAACAATAAATGATATTCGATGGTATCAACTTGATATCGGAAGAGTCAGGAATGGTTCCTTAAATTATTCATTGTGATATTTCACTTTTATTGTAGTGCATACATCACATAGATACCTCTTTTTTATATAATTATATAGGTACCCTTGTAAACATTAATTTGTTTCAAAGCATATTTAATTTAAAGAAATAATAGTGATCTAAAGTGAATAATATTATCTAGAACTTGAGATTTGTATAATCCCACTACTTGTATAGGATAATTCTATCTTCCAATAATTAATGTTATACGATAAGTAATCTCATTCTTTTTATATTCTTTGCATTATCTTCCATTATTATATGCCTCTATCATCACTATCTCCACCATGAATCACCTAATTTTACCAACTCTTAGGCTTCATTTGGTTGCAGGTTCCATCCCTCCTAATCCTCCTCACAGATTACTATTCACAGGAGTATCTCAACCCAACCCTGCCCAACCCTGCAACCAAATGAACCTTTAATCTCTTACATATATTTAGCCAACAACTTAATATAAAACAAATTGCTAAAATCTTGCCTAGGTATATTCAACCCTTAATTTTGTTGTAACTACGCCATGTATCACCTAATTTTACCAACTCCTAATCTCTTACACTGTAACATTTAGAAAAAAGCATGTGCTAGTTAGAGTAATGTTATCGGGACCTTTATTGTGTACTTGAATATGATTTCACGTGTCATGGTCTAAATAATCCAATAAAATAGTAGCCTTCTTGCCATTTATTGTAAATCAAATTTAGATGGAATATCTAAAAAAACCCAATGGTGTTTTGCACTATTTTGATCATTGATGTTCCATCATGGATGACAAGAGATGCCATCTAATTGCTACTAATTTGGCAAGTTCGTTGGAAAATTATATACTATTTTTTAAAAGTTTTCACACATTTGATTTTTTTTGCTAAAATGTCAGTTGGTAAATTTTAAAAATGCAATGTAAATGGAAAGAAACCCCATCCGAAAATCAAAAGTTCAATCAAGTAATTCACTACATCAACATCCATATAACTATGAAATATTGGCATGCAACGTTGCATTAAACCTTCTTCGAGATCGCATCTTAAATGACGATACTAATTAATATTAGTGCATTGTCATGTTGATATCCGTATTGTTAATTGTAAGCATATAAGGATATACCATCTAACTTAGGTAACCATTTACATCTCTATCACTTAATTAAAAAAATAAAAATATGCAACCATTACTTAAATATGATTCCCTGTAATCTCAAAGTAAGAAACGTTCCAAAACTCTTTCTTTACTTTGTCTGGGAGTAAACATTTACATGCATATGTATTTTACTTTATAATATGCCCATATAAGAAACAAAAATGTATTTCAACTTATGATACTACATGCAGATTTAATTTACATTATCATTGTGATCAACTCGAAAGAGATTATTTTTTATCAAAGGGGAAGATCATCTCTTTTCTTTATGTAAGTAAAATATGATATTATATACTACTGAAAAAATTTCCAAACAATAAAAAACCGGAGGTACAATGTACATGCCTAATAGCAGAAAAGATTACACAATATAATAACTTACATGGGACTTGTCCTCGTTTGGATATGGATGGATTTAAAGTCCTCTAAGGGTGAAATTGGAATATTGGGTGGATTTAAAGTTCTCTAAGTGTAAATTGGAATATTGTCAACAAAAAATTAATAGGAGAGGTGCTTCTCCCCTCTTTAATATATAGTAAAGGATTTGAAGCACAGGTTAATTTTCAACTTTCTTTTTTTTATGTGCTTCTATATTTTCCATCTTCAACCATTTTTTTTTGCTATTGTAATTTTTGACCATCGAATAATGAATGATGGTATGAATCTATTTGCTATTATAATAATTTTTATGTGTCGAAAAATGATCACTAGTGTTAAAATGAAATTATGTTATTAGTAGAAATATATAAGGTAGCCTTCAAATTTTATGAAAAATGACAAGCATTAAGAGAGGAGAGGTTTGACATTAATGTCCCAACCAATTTGAATCTTTTATTTTTATTAAATAATTGCCACGTGTACAAGGGATGATATGGCATTCATCAATATTATATTACCTACTCTAGGTAAAAGTAAACTTACCTAGATCCAAACCCTCATTTAGAAATACTCACTAAGTTACAATATATTGAAAGAAAAGACAGCAAAAAGAACAAAAATGTATTTTTACACGTGAGCCATTCTGAGTTTTGGAGGCAAAGAGTTGCCCCTCACGACCTCCCAAGCCTCCAAAACTTCCAAATCTCATTGATGGGGAAACCACCATCGCTATCTCCCTCGATCCATCAATCCGTACCATCAAAGTCCCTTGGCCCTCAAGTTCGTCGCATCCGCATTGGCAGTTCGATCCTCCTCTGTCACGACCCGTCCCGCTTAATCCTTGAGACGAGCGTGACTAAAAATATATACTTATCTTATCAAATTTAACCTGTGTAAAGCACAATATAATAACTAGTAGAGAAAAAAAACCGTATTCATGTACATTTCCACTAAAAATGAAATACATATTATTACATACATGATTTTGAAATTTAAAGAAATGATCTAACACAAAAATCCAAACTCATAGCAATCGGAAAACATCATAAAATAAATATTAACTATGATGGCACAACCTCTTTTCCTAGATGACACTTCCCTACTTGCTCTACTTAGGCCCATATCTTCTTTCCTTTGAGTACCTGAAAAAAATTTATTTGGAGTGGTGAGGCTAAACTCATCAACATGTGCTTAGACCCAGTGAATGGGCCATAAACCTCCAGCTAAACAATTGCAAATTTTATATATTGGCATAATCTTGAAACTAATGAATACTATAATTTAAACGTGAATATTTCATAATTCCAAAAACTTTTCTATAGAATTTCCATCATTGACATAGAGCTTGATAATTACTTACTGTAAGAAAAAAACAATGGGTAATAATAATCATAAACTTATTCTGAAATCAAAAATCATATTTTGAAAATAAGCTTGCTTTTCCATACTTGACGATGCAACACTACCCCGACATATCTTAGTAAGTCCATGAACCATACTGCCAGGGAGAGGTTAATCATCCCTTAGCCTTACATACTTATTGCCTAGGCGAGCGAACTCAACCTAGGTCCTTATCTTACTGTCATACGCGTAGACGGCCCCAAAGGCCAAATAACACCCTGCATACGGCCCAAAGCCTATTGCATACAGAATGCGGACCCAAAGTCCTCTTACTTGTTCATGACTTTCCTAGACTATAGGACATAGTGCGCATCTTACTTAAACATCATTTAATCATACCATTTGCATAATCATTGTAAGAATCATACAGAACTTGCTTAACTTGACGTAGTTTCTTAAGCAAGAATCATATTTCCATATAACATAAATGCATGCTTAAACCATAATCATGAGTGGATCATACATTCATAAAGGAAAATAAGACTCGCTTAACTTAGCATACTTAAAAACTTGAAATGCATAACTATCCGAAATATTAAAAGCTTGCATCATAGAAACTTTTGCATAGAATAAAATAATAATAAGGCCTTCAGCTTATGAACCACTCACCTGACAGTAGATCGAGTCTCGTATCTACTTTGTCTTTACGAGGTATCCTTAATATTGGGAATTTTCCTAACAATATAAGATAAACTCAACGAGTAAGATCTTGTAATTTAATTATACTCCGTGTACTTTAGTCAATAAATCCAGTAAAGTTTATACAGATGAATTCTGCCATATACTTAGTTCGTTTGGGGGTATGTTACTACTAAAATAAACATTAAACGAAAATAATAGAATAATGTTCCCATGTTAATATATTCCACTTTTCAAACATGGGCTTACCTCATACACCTTCTTGATATAATATCATTAAAATTATAACAATATTAATTTCGAGGAACTGTATACTTGGCTACCAACCTTACATTCTGTATAAAGAACTAAAAAAATATCTATTGTTTTATATAAGTAAATAAAATCGATGACTTGACTTCATACATATATATGCATGTATGTATGTATCACATAGTACTTATGGGATGTGTGTTGCCTTAACAGGTGATGTACCCATGTCCTTTATATTTTATCATCTGAATGTTGTTTTACCTGTGTCCAAAGATATTAGATTTATTAAGTTAGATTATTCTTACTTTTCAAATGCATGCTTCTACCGTACCATAACCTTCTAATTTATGACCAAAAAAATAAGCCAATTAACCATCTACATATATATTTCAAGCAGCCCAAAAGTATATATAAGGTTTCTCAGTATCTGACAGGTTAATGGATAATATTGAATCATAGTTATCTCTAGCAGGAATAATCCAAAATTATAAAATATCAATATAGATACTACTAAATTAAACATCATAATTTGCCAAAAAAATTATGTTTTCTGCCGTTGAGATCAGAGTTCCAGGTTTATCTCATATTGAAATTACTAGGAGCTTTCAAGTTAAAATGCCCACGTTGATAGAATATACATAGTTGCTATAATTTTAGATATTTGGAAATGATCTTACAAATGTTATAACTAAAATAATATGAATATTTTACCTTCTTGGATCCTATATATATAATGACAGAAAAATTTTACAAGAAGGAAACGGTGTCTTATTATTTTAGATAATAAGTTTATCTCACACTCTTCTGACGTATGATTAAACACAGACTGTTTCAGCACACATCGTAGTTAATGAGATAATGGACAAGTCTTTATGGGCATAATAAAATTTAAATCTTTGCAATATATAATATACGAGACATGCACCTACGATCTCGACTCAATCTCCCTATTATTTTCCCCATGTGATGTTTAAATAGATGATCTACGCATGATCAATTTATGATAATAGAAATAGTGGATACATGAGAATACCTTGGACAACTTCTTCGAGAGCCCCTTCCAGTTCCTTTCCCCTTTTCGTACCCAACTCTACATAAGACATGTCGGTTTCTTCGTGTGCAACTCTTTTAATAGCCCCCACAATCTCATGCAAACCTGCATGCATCAACCACGTGTATTGCTAGATGTACTCCTATTAACCCTTCTCTCAAGTAAGAAGGATCGAGAGAAACTTCCTCTATTTTTTTTTTCCAGCCAACACGTCAAAAAAATTTTACTCCATTACTAGTTATATTTAGCATATTATGCCCCTATACTTTTTAAATCTCATATTTCCTCGTCGAGGATTATAAAAATTCCAAATTTTAGTTAATAAATCAATGCTAAAGCTTTTCTTATTAGTACAATATAAAACTCATTTGCTAAATCAAATGATGTAGATATTACATCCTCCCCCGCCCTCCTCCTTCATCGACAAGGCCGTGTGTGACCTCTGCCTCCATAGCAGTGCAAGTGTCACCTTTGTTGTCATCCAAGACCATCTCATTCTTCATCACCCATTCGCTCATTGGCAGAGCCATCACGGTAATGCCAGCTCTCCACCTCGTCATTTCTACGGTGGCACATCATCCTCATCATCATATGACAACCATTCGATCTACGCTCGCAGAGTTGAGTCTCCATCTCTACCACCAGTTATAGGTGCCCAATGCCTAGAGATAAGAGAAGGGGATCTGGCCAAAGGGGATAGGTGTCAGAGGGAGTTTCGTCCCAAGATTGCCGGTGGGGCTTTACTCCGTGCAGTGTTAGTACGTCTATACTAACTAACATGTTTTTTTCGCGGAACTGGCAACGGTGCCGTACTCTTTTTGTTGAGAGTGTAGGCATGCCCTAATAAATTCCACAAATAGCTGGCAGAGCCGAATGCTTAGCGCAATGTAAAAAGGTCGGTAGCGCCGCACACTTAGCACAATATCAAAAGGTCGGTAGCGTCGTACATCCAAACAAAGTAAGAGAAGAAAGTGTGATTCGGTAGTCCAAACACAAACAATGGAAAGAACGGTCCGCTAGTCCGAACACAATAAGAAGAAGAATGGTTCGGTAGTCCGAGCGCAGCAGTATAAAATGATCCTGGAGAGCCGGACACTAGAAATCCAATGAAAGAGAGGATGACACAAGAATGTAATGCATCCCTTTAGTACATATTACAACTCACACAACACACCGATTTTGTGAATGAAGGAAAGGAGTAGTAGAAGATAGACACTCACGTTGGCCTCGATATCGCTCTCCTTGATATCGTCGCAGACCCACAAAGATAGTGCCTCCAAGCCTTTCTCTCCTATGATTGGGCCTTCTCTCCCTAAGGAACTCCACCAAGAGTCCTTACTTCCTCCCTTTAGATCCTCTTATTGGCTCCTGCCCTCAATGCCTTGAAGCTCTTGGCATTCCCCTCTATTTATAGAGGAGATTTACGACCTTTAGCCTTCCCAATTGTCCAACGGGAGGAGGCCATTGCAAGGTCCAATGGCATGTTGGTTCTACGGACGTAATTTCTCTTCTCATTCCATGAGCAATGCCCACCATTTCTCTAATATGGACGGTTACATTGGCTCCAGACAATGGGATGCTTCCATTCTTTCAATCGAGCATGCTAAGGTGATTTTCTCCATTTCCTGGAAAATGGGCATAGCCAATTCCTTCCATGGCCTTGGGTTGCCATTAAAACCTTTGGATTAAATAGCATGACCTCCATTATTATTGGGTCCAACCAATATTAGCATGGTATCATGTTGATCCCGCATTGATGTGATGTCGGAATATTGTGCTTCCTCTATGTCAAAAGGATGTGTCACCCACATGAGCATTGTAGAATGTCTTCATGTCGCACGCAGCCTCCTACCTTGATTGTCTCTGCTTTCAAGATAAGTCCTCCCGAACTCCATATCTATGGCCTCCTGACCATGTTCTCAATCTGCATCGTGGCACGGTATTTTCCCGTACCCATGTATGATCTGCGCGCTCCTTTGAGTATATGCGTCCGAGCTGGTGCCTTGTATCCGCATATGTTGTTCTCGTCAATCATCTCATACCGTCACAACTTTGTGTGTCTCTGCATGTACGAGCCTCTGCTATATCCGCACTACGTGGTGGTAGGAACACTCATATCAGTGTTATGTGGTACTTGTTGCACCTGTGGTGTTGGCTCCACCGAGAGCCTTGCGTTACCATATGCTCGAACAGGTACCATACTCAAGTACTTAGATTTGAAGCTCCAACTTTGACCATGTGCAGGTACTCATGTTGGAATAATACGCACATTCAAATCAGAGAATTCGGGGTTGTGACAGTCTCCTCCACCGGAATATTCAGTCGACCACGACTGAGTATCCATCCTTTGGTTGGCGTCTATCCCAATCCTCGACCGTGATGTTGCATCTCTTTACTCAGCAAGAGGGAGAGTGGTGCATGTATGCACCACCTTTTTCTTCCCTATTCTCACGATCTTTGTCGCCCATGCCTGGTGTGGCCGAAATTGTAAAAATGGAAGCCTTCATCTCGGTTCCTTTTGCATCTTTCTCGTCTCCATGAGAATGTCAAGTGTTCCCATAGTTAGCATCTTAGAGCTCTGACTCCCCACGTGGTTGATTTCTTTTGCTTTTTGCAGGCGTCCCCATAGCATGAGAGATTGATGCTTCCTGTTCTTCGAGCATCTTCAGTACCTTACTTCGTGTAAGATCATTTGTGGTGTGGTTTGTCACCTTGTCACTCTCATGGACATCCATCACCTTGTCCATGTTGCATTGCCCTACAAGACTCTGCATCGCCTTTTTGTGCACGGATGTTCTCCTATCTGCGGCTTTGGTCATGTGGCTCCAATACGCACATTGGAGCTCATCGCGTACCTTTGCACTCATGTGCATCCTCGGTCGAACCTTGGCACCTCCAGGGTCCATTGGTCTCGATGTAGACCAATCTTTCAGTGTGGAGGTTCCTTCCTCCACTACATCTTTTGCTCTTTGTTGGCGCATCCATAAGCTGGAGCATGTTGAGGGCTCCACGCACAGGGATGTGGTGCCTTCTCAACACAAAGTGTGGTGAGGTGGATGTTGTAGTGGGCATCTATAGCCCCTAATCACACCTCTTATTCTCTTTCTTCTTTCATACGAAGAGAGTTAAGTTTTTCTTGTTTCGGGTACTCTCGCACCTGGTGCGATCCATCGCAAATGCATCCCCTGCTCCTAGGTTTCTTCCTTTTTTAAGTACTTCACTTCATCTGATGGTGCTTCACAAGTACCACCTTTGCCTTTGTTCTTCATCTTTCTCCTTCCCTTGTTCGTCTCCTTCCTCTTGGAGATAGTAGCTTGTGCTTTGTAGTCGACCAAATAGCTTGTGCTTTGTAGTCGACTAAACCGTTGATCGCTACAACGATCATCGCAAGTCTCTAACTCATTACCTTTGTAGCTCTATTTGGGCCCAACTTTGTAGTCCAACTACAAAGATGGTGTTGGTGTCTCCCGTCTTGAATGATGACACCTCCGCGGTTATGTGACCCTCCATGCGGGTGAGGCATGTGGCATGGGTGGTCAGGGTGTCCTGAACACTTGTCACAACTTGCTCCAATGCGACTACGTTTTCGGAAGTAGCAGACGCCATTTTTACCACGAGAACACCAGTTCGCGTTGACGAATGGGAAGTACTTCAGCTCCTCCTGAACTCTGATACCACTTCTTGTCAACGAATGGTATGATCTTCGATGCCGAGATCACCTATTAGCTATTGCTCTGATACTAGTTTGTCCCAACGAATGGTATCGCCTGCAAGAACACTAGTTTGCACCGCGTAACAGGCAATGGTTCAGCTCCTCCAGAGCTTTGATACCATTATGTGCCAATGAATGGTATCGCCTAGCTATGATACCAGTTTTTCATGGGGTGTTTCATCCCAAGAGTGCTTGTGAGACTTTATCCAGTGCGGTGTTAGTATATCAATACTAACCAACCAGTCTTTTTCACGGAACGGATGATGATGACTCACTCTTTTCATCGAGAGTGTAGGCATAGCCTAACAATCTCCCACAAATCGTTGACAAAGCCGAATGCTTAGCACAATGTAAAAAGGTCGGCAACATCACACACTTAGCACAATATCAAAAGATCGCCAGCGCCGTACATCCAAACAAAGTAATGTAGGAAAGTGTGATTCGGTGGTCCGAACACAGACAAGGAGAAGAATGGTCCGATAGTCCGAACACGGAATGATTTGATAGTCCGAACACATATAAGAGGAAGAACGCTTCAGTAGTCCGAATGCGGCAGTATAAAATGATCCGGCAGAGCTGAACACTAACAATCCAATGAAAGACAGGGGATGATACAAGAATGTAATGTATTTCTCTTTAATACATATTATAACTCACACAACACACTGATGTTGTGAATGGAGGGAAGGGGTGGCAGAAGATGGACACTCACGTTTGCTCGATATCTCACTCGTAGATATCGTCGCAAACCCACGGAGATAGTGCCTCCTCTCTCCTTCTATGAGTGGACCTTCCCTCCCTCAAGTAACTCCACCAAGAGTCCTCCTATTTCCTCCCTTAGAGCCTCTTCTTGGCTCCTTTTCTCAATGCCCTGAAACCCTTGGCATTCTCCTCTATTTATAGAGGAGATTCACTACCTTTAGCCCTACCAATTGTCCAATGGGGGGAGGTCATTGTAAGGCCAAGGGCATGCTGGTTCCATAGACGTAATTGCCATTCTCATTCCATGAGCAATGCCCACCATTTCTCTAATATGAACAGCTACATTAGCTACAGCCAATGTGATAGCTTCCATTCTTTCAACCGAGCATGCTAAGTTAGTTTTCTCCATTTCCCTCTATGGCCTAAGTGGATTTCCATTAAAACCCACTATAATGTCCTTTTGGATTAAATAACATGACCTCCATTAATATTGACTCCAACCAATATTAGCATTGTATCATGTTGATCTCGCATTGTCGTGATGATGTAATGTCGTGCTTCCTCTATGTCAAAAGGACGTGCCGCCCACATGAGCATTGCCAAATGTCTTCATGTCGTGCATGGTCTCCTGCCTTGATTACGTCTCTGCTATCAAGATGAATCCTTCGGAACTTGTGTCCATGACCTCTAGATCATGTTTTCCATCATCGCGGTACGGTAATTTTATCGTACCCATGCGTAATATGCGCCCTCCTCCGAGTATACATGCCCGAGCTAGTGCCATGTATCCACATATGTTGCTCTCGTCGATCGTCCCATACTGTCACGACTTTGTGCATCTCTGCGTGTGCGAGCCTCTCCTATCTGCACTACGTGGTGATATGCACACTCAGAGCAGTGTTACGCGGTACTTGTTGCACCTGTGGTGTTGGCGACACCGAGAGCCTTACAATATCGTATGCTCGTATGGGTACCATGCTCAAGTCCTTTGGTCTGAAGCTCCAACTTCGACCATGTGCGGGTACTCCTATTGGAATAACACACACATTCCTAATCACAAAATTGAGGGGCGTTATAATAGGGATGCGGGGGTGCTAATGACTAGGAGGAAGACAAAGGACGAGAGCAAGATCAAGAAGATATGATCAAGTTACACTTATGCCCTTTTAGGATAACAACACAAGAAATCAATTTTCATACAACATGTATTCATCCCCCTTGGTTTTGATACATTTGAGTTCTTGGCAAGTGAAGCAGTGGAGCTCCTCAAGAGGATCCAAAAAATTATGCGTAGCAATGTTATGGTTCCTAGGTCTATGAATGTTGTATTTTGAAGTATTGGATTTATCATCCAAAAGGAATTGCTGGCGCAACTTGTTACCCGTTTCCCATCAATTTCTATATAATGACTGGTATTACGAAGGAGGATAATACAAGTCATATTATTGCAAAAAATTAGGAGTATAAATGTATTTACAAAATCAAAAGAGCACAAGTGTAAATAAAGTTCAATCAGAGAATATTCGATAATATGATGCTCATGCTACCATATAATTGGAGAAAATTCTCAATTTTCTTAACTGACGAGGTATGGATCGATATAATTTTCTGGTTGCTAGTACTCAGATTGCACGTTTTTTTTCTCAGAAAAATAAATGAACTTATTATAGCAGATACATTAAACAGAATGATATTTTGTATTTAAGTTGAATCGCAGTAATCTAATATACAAGTGAAGGAATTTATACTAATAATATCGATAGCTTCCTTCGATTCTGTGGATATAAATGTGATTTTGTAGTGCTCGTTGACACAATAAACCGTGATGTTGGTCGAAATAGTAAACGCATTATAATGTTTGTATCCAATTTTGAAGTATTCCGCAGGAAAACGGTGTTGAAGTGATCAAAGCGTTGAGAACTTGAGAAGGTTTTGACGTGGTGTTTATACGCGGGGTGTGCAAGGAAAATAAAAATATTATTAAATATATTCGCTTGAGCACTCTCCCAATTTTCCTACCATAAGATTTGATCAGATGCAACAAATTGCTCTCCTCAGCCGTCTTTATAACAACTATAGGAATCCGATCTGTTATTGTATTTGTTTTATGTAAATTTTAACATTCGTATTTGTATTCGTTTTAAAATAGATAATGATATGGATATAATTTTGACATTCGCTAATATTAACATTCTTATTCGTATGTTCGCTTTCATCCATAAGTACAGTAATATATTTATTTATAATTGTATGTAAAAACATTTTATAATTGCATTCACCATTGTTGATATAATTGTTATGAAAATAATATGTCTAGTGTATCTATTTCATATATATTTTTGTTAATCTATCAAAATATTTCTGTTATTATTCGTATCTGATTCATATTCATTTTACATTCGTATTCATTTTTTAGGATATGCTAACACATTTTTGTACCCGTCAATATTTGTATCCGCATTCGTATTCGTCTTTTAAAATGGATAATGATATGATTATACCAATATTCATATCCGTATCCGACCGTTTACAACCCTAATAACAACTCATTTAGCAAAATACATGTAAGGAAGGATAATGCTAAATGAGTTGCATACCTCATCTAAGTTTGTTTGGAGATGGACTTTTGAGAGATACATAGGGATAAGTGGTGGTTATTTGTTATTCTTCGTTCGGTTGGATACGAAGGGATATGAGATAGAAGTTAATTTTGCCACGGAGAAAAAAAGTCATGGAGGAATAGACAGTTGAATCATATTCATAATGATGCTTATGTAGCATTATTCCGACTCTTATCACACAAACGAACAGACATTTCCTCATATTTTCCCTTTAAGGTGTCAATACGCCCTTATAATGATCAAAATGATCGGATATAAATATATGTATTATCGTATCCTTGTCAATTTTAAAATACAAACACTATAACAAAAAAAGTTTATAGTAGCACTTTCTTGAAAATCCATCGTGACATCATCCACGGTTAAATATATAACGAGGATATTATTCATTACGAAATTATTTTTTACACTTGAAATTAACGACAAATGTCATATTCATTATTGTTGGATCGGTACTGATAATATATATCTTTTTCATTATTATCTTTCATAGTTTTATCTAATCATCGCTAATTTTTAATTCAAAATTTAGCAGAGATTAGTTAAAACTTTTCAAAAAATAGCAATGGATAAATGTTGCTATATGTATCATCGCTAATGATATTGCAACAAATATGACATTCGTCGTTAATTTCAAATATAAAAAAATTATAGCACAATGAATAATATCATTGTATATATTAAACAATGGATAATATAGTGAATGATTTTTAAAAAATCATCACTTTCGACCTATTTGTTGTAATGAAATATGACTGCAACTACGAGTATTGATGGTTGGATAAGAAAAATAATTTATCATATCCTTAAAAATGAGTGCTAATATAAAACAAATATTGGTGCAGTTAAAAATACATGTATGGTTGTTTACACATGATATGAACATTGTAACAAAAGTGATATAAGACAATGAATAATTTGATATGTGTTGTCATATCTTCCATTGTTAAAGATATAATAATGAATATTATTCATTGCTAGATTCTTTAAATTAGCAACGAATATCGTTCTATAGTACTAGCAACAAATCATTGAAATATCAGAAATTATCGAGAGGAGGGTTGTGTGTATCACACCAGGCGAACACGCAGTCGTCGAAGTGACCACTCTCGAAGATCACTTGATAATTTAACAATCAACCCACAATATAAAAATGAAGCAATAAAGCAAGAGTGGTGTGCATCAATATTTATTATAATCCAGAGATAAATGGGTATAGGGGCAAGTAGTTTAGGTGTTGAACACAGGGAGAAGTCGAGTAGCAGGTATATTGATTATAAATAAATAATGAATGATTAATATGCATATTTGTATAATATTCATGTCCCTAAATCAATCAAAAGTTTCACTAATATGGACACTCAATACAGAGCCAGAATTAAGAACCTAAGGGCTGATGATACCAAGGAATACTTAGAAGGATCTCTGTCTACTTTTCTTGATGAGAGGTGCATCATTCATGAAATCTCGTGTAGTTATACACCACAACAAAATGGAATAGTTGAAAGAAAAAATCGTCACTTGTTGAATGTTACCAGAGCACTCTTACTTCAGCGTAATGTGTCAAATTGGGGAGAGGTTGTCTTAACTGCAGCCTATGTGATAAACAAGACACCTTCTTGTGTGATAGCGAAGAGAACTCCCTACTCTATTATTCATCCTGATAACTCTCCGTTCAGTTTGAACCCTCGGGTCTTTGGATGTGTCTGCTTTCTCCATAACTCTGGACCTAGTGTGCGAAAGTTAGATCCACGAACTACAAAATGCATCTTCCTTGGTTATTCTGGAACACAAAAAAGGATACAAATACTATAATCCAGTAGGTCGTCGCCTTCATGTGAGTAAGGATGCCACTTTCTTTGAAGATGAACCTTACTTTCATAAGATTTTTTTCTCAGGGGGAGTATGTCAATATAGATTTTGACAAAATGATAAGGAAATTTACTTCCTTGGTGATACATAGGAGAATATCTGTGTAAGGGATGGCAGTGAGCAAGATATAAAAGAAGATAACGAGGATAGAGGTCAATTTGGTCTAACTTATAGCAGAAGAAAGGATGTGGGTAATGCGATGAAGACCGAAGAAGAAATGATACAAAGCCACGATTTCCCCGTGGTGGAGATTGAAGAAGATATCATAGAAAGTCATGATTTCAATCTCTCCTCAAATTTAGGACACAAAGACTCTGCAAGTAGTCCTCTCACTCGTGATATTCCAGTTGACAATTCTGACCCTTTAACGGATGACCGCCCCATTGTTATGAGAAAAGCTGTTAGAAATGTTCGAGCTTCTACTCGTTATCTGATGGAAGACTTTGTTGCATGCATGGTATCACAACAACCATTAGGTGCCCTTAACATCCCTCATCTTGGGCACACGCTCACACAATTCTATGGTGTACCTTATGACACGATACCACACATCGCTCGTGATTAGAGAGTGTGTCATCATTACTAAAAAAGTGAACCGAACATGCTTCTTCTTGTTGCATGTAGTTGCATCAGATGTTGATAACTCGTTGCTCTCTTGTGATATGACGCGTCCAAAAAAGAACTAAAGATCCATCACTTATCGCAATCTTCCTTTAAGTATGTACACTTTGTTCGGCATCTTTGTTCCTCGCATCACTCCGTGTGCTTCCTTGCTACTCTGAGTAGTACTCCTTCAATGGTGATTGATGTCCTCGTGACACGATCGTTCTAAGTAAATTTGATCCTTCTTGACCGTAAAAACATGTAGACCACCGAGGAGAGGAGAGGAGACGTCAAAAGCGACCCTTTGGATTATGGAATTCTAACTGTTTACAGACATATATACCTATTCGAGATTTTTCCAGGACAGGGCATAGCCATGTCCGTAATTCCCGGTCAGGGCATCGCAGGAAAGTTTTTCCCAATCTGGCCATGATTCGAAGAACGATTCACAGATCGGCGAATCGTTTGCCGATCAACGATATTTCGGAAAACTTTTCAATTTTATATTATAAAAAATAATGTATAAAAATATTTGAAATTGAGAAATGGCAAATGGTTTGCCCATTCTCAATTTCAATTATTTTTATATATTTTTTTATAATATAAAATTGAAAAAATTTTCCGGAATATATTATATATTATTTTTATGTACGATCGGCAAATGGAACGGTTCGCCGACCGAATCATGTCAAGATTGAAAAAAACTTTCCTACGATGCCCTGATCGGGAATTAAGGACGGAGCTATGTCCAATTCTGGAAAAATCTCTTCCTATCCATCATCCTTTTTGTTGCAACTTCTCCAAGGGATATGGATCCGGTGATTCATCCGAGAATTTTGACTGATACCAATTTATACCTATCGATTTGGGTGCATTTTTTATAGTTGGCGCAGCCTTTCTTTGACCCAGCTCAGCAAAATAGATGCTGCGTATGCAAGACACCTTCTGAAAGCTATGTTTATCTATTTAAAGTTTGCCCTACTGTATAGATTTTTCGTGACTCTGGGATGAGACCTGAACTTATAACTGGATAGATTTTCCATTGTGAAAGGTCTCGTTCTGGTATTCGCCTGCTTCCCTACCTTCTTCTTAGTACCCTTCATTGGATTCACTATTCTAAGTGTCAGAATCCAACCTGGATCAAAAGAGCGAGCATTAAAGTGTGTCGAGTACACTATATTGTCAAATGTATTTAAGGATTCTAAATAAGATGATATAAGGTTGCGACCTTCATTATCATTAGAGATGCAAAGGAACGAATACGAATATGAATTCATATCATACCATAAGCATATTCATATTATTTTACGAATACGAATACGAATGTTAGACGAATATAAAAAATCAAGATCCATATCTTCAAAATACGAATATGAATACGAGAACAAATCTTTTACGAACGAATACGAATATCCAAACAAACATGGTAATATCCACGTTACAGTTTACTTTCTAAAAAACATTTGATTTTGAAAAAAATAATCCAATATGCTAACAATTCTAAAAATAACATTCCATTTGAAAAAAAAAACATTACACATTACAATTTCCATTATACAAAAAAATAGATCTGGTTCCTTGGAATTAATATTAGAAGATTATGAATTTGAGATGTCATACCAAATCGACTGCGGCTGCAATTGTGAGGGAGGTTGTGGTTGTGACGGAGGGAGGTTGCAGTTGCGGCGGAGCGAGGTTGATTGGAGTGTAAAATTTAAGATGCGCCAATTATATGAAAACTCCATATAGAATTTAGAATGAAAACGACAACCATAGAGAAAAATAACCTTGATGCAAGAACATCAACAAAAAGACCGAGCGTCATCGAAGGGAGGTTGTGCGCGGGTGATGAGGGAGGCGAAGGTCGGGGGATGCAGAGGGAGGCGAAGGTCGGGGGATGCAGAGGGAGGCGAAGGTCGTGCGACGGTGGAGGGAAGTTGGGTAGGGGGAGGTGGAGAGCACATGGGGAGGACGTAGGGGGTGGAGGGCCGCATGGGGAGGCAGGTCGATAGTGGGGGGGCAAGCGTGGCAAGGGAGGTGTAGAGCGCATGGGGAGTCAGGGCGGCAGGGGGAGGCAAGGGTGGCAGGGGAGACAGAGGTCACTGAGGGTGACGGAAGGCGCAGGGGGAGGCTGGGCGGCAGGGGGAGGCGGGCGTGACGAGAGAGGTGAAGGTCGGGGGAGGCAGAGGGAGGTTCAGTGGTGCGACAGTGGAGGGACGTTGGGTAGGGGGGCAGAGAGCACAGGGGGAAGACGTAGGGGGTGGAGGGCCGCATGGGGAGGCGGGTCGATAGTTGGGGGGCATGCATGGCAAGGGAGGTGGAGAGCGCATGGGGTGTCAAGGCAGCAGGGGGAGGCAAGGGTGGCAGGGGAGGCAGAGGTCACTAAGGGTGACAGAAGGTGCAGGGGGAGGCTGGGCGACAGGGGGAGGCGGGCGTGGCAGGGGAGGGGGAGGGCGCAGGGGGAGGCAGGGTGACAGGTGGAGGCGGAGGGCGCAGGGGAGGACGAAGTCACGGGGGGAGGCGAGCGTGGCAGGGGAGGCAAAGGGCACGGGGGGAGGCAGGGCGATAGGGGGAGGCGGAGGGTGCAGGGGAGGCGGAAGTCGTAGGGGGAGGCGGTGGATGACAACAGTAGGAGGAGGAGGTCAGAGGGAGGCAGGGGTGGGCGGCCTGGCGAGGGAATAAAGAAGGCGTCAAGCTGGGGGAGGGGATATTAAACATAATTTTATTTTAAAATATTAAATATATAATATAAATATTCGTATTCGTAACCGAATTTATATTTTTTGTATTCGTATTTGTATTCGTATTCGTTAACTCCATATTCATATCTGCAAAAAAATCGTTCTGAATATTCGTATTCGCATGTTTTTAAAAAAAATAAGAACCATATCCTCTTAAAAACGAATATAAATACGAATGAGTACGAATATTACCGCATCTGTTTGTGTCCCTAGTCATCAGAGTCCAACAATTCATCTTTGGGGGAGAAGAAGATGCATATTCAAGCTTCATTTATTTGTTTGATATGTCTTGGTATTAACTCGCCCCTCGACTAAAAGACTGATGCTGTGTCGAGATTAGTCGAGGTATTTGCTCAAAACATTCGCTTTTCCATGCATTTTTGAATTATCTTCTTGTTTTTTAGATTTTGTAGATGCTGACATCAAGCGAATGTTCCTCCTATCTCAAACAAAAAGAGGTTTCATGTAATTGCTATTGAATAACCTCCCATGCCTGCCTCGAAAAGGTCTGGGAGAGGCGGCGACACCATTCTGACATGAGGGAAGCCATCCTAAGTCGCTAGAAGTCTATTTTCTTCTAGGAGTTGCGATGTCAACGGTTGTCCCTCTCAAAAGATAATCTCGCTCATCATTCCATATGTTTGTTTTTGTTTGTTTTGTAAAGCTCCTATTTATTATTAATATAGTAGAATGACGGGACCGCCGATTATATCGCATCTCAATTGGGCATGTATATTATTAGATTTTCATAGTTTTAGCTTGTATATTCATAACGATACTATGAGTGCCTTAGGGCATCCTCAAGATATGTTTTCATATACCGCTATACAATTGCAATACATCTTTGCTCAATGGATACAAAACACTCATGCTTTTAGTAAATGTAATCATTTTTTAATGATTTCATTACCTCGCTTATCATTTCTAACTTGAGTCAGCCGTCTCAAACAGTGCGCGAGATACGTAAACCATGGTTTATAAACTACATCAAGCAGGATGACCAGTTGATGGATCTTTCAGACTTCTGTCATCAGAGGCAAAATTTCATTGGTTTTCTTTCATATTCTCGCGAATAATAAATGCAGTATCTACTCAGTGTATTTATAGCAAAATGGAAAGCCTAAATTGCACTGCACATTTCATATCTACAAAAACACTAATTTGTCAGTGGATAACACACACTGTCACCAGAAACCACACCACAATCCGGTATTCATCCTCAACCAGATGCTACCTCGATTCGTTAGATATTTTCAGCAAGGCCATCAAGTTAGATGTATGCTTCCTACTTATTAATGGTCGAGGATACTGCGTCTTTACGGTAACCCGCAAAAAGAGTCTTCCATCTCTACGGTAACTGATTCATCTGTGTTCCCTTCCTCTTTATTGAGTTCGTCGTAAGCCCTTCTTGCGTAGACAGTCAAGGCGCCAATCAGGAATATGGCAATGACAAACGATATGGTCTCGTACAAGATTTCGACGGCAGTCATGTGGCGACTTCCGTGATGAATATCTGCTAGGGTTCTTATCAGACGGCCACTGCGAGACAGGGACTGAAGGCATTAGTTTAAGAAAATCATAGGTCGGGTTTTTAGTCAATGAACTTTATTTTTTACAAATATTTTTGTAAGAAGGAAAAATTAGAGAAACATGGTATTCAAGTAGTCAATAGTATCCAACCAAATGCACATATCAAGCAATTGTATTCAGATTCACACTTCATAATGTGAAAAAGGTTGTATAACTCTTCAACAGGTCGCCACTAACCTTGTCGACTGGCGTAACATGCAATGCAAGTACACCATGCAATTCAAGGCACAGACCTAGTACGATGCGATATGCTGAAGCAGCGTTTATAGTTCTCGGTATGTTTCCCTTTATGGATGATGTCATGAGGAACATCGATAATGTTTTAATGTGGCATACCTCAATAATAGGCTCCTTTTTACTAACCATTTATATGCAGAATCACATTATAGGGAGCATGACGCTAAAATTTAGGAATGTGCTGCTAGTATGGTGATTTTTACTAACCTGTAAATATAGATAAATGCTTCGGGTACCATGCCAGCAATTGAGCCCCAAAAATAAGGCCAAAATTTGACATTTGTCACGGCAACTGCATAGTTGAAAATGGTATAAGGAAATGGAGAGATTCTAAAGATTGCAACCACCCGAAATTGATGAAACCAGCTTTTTCCCCCTGCTAATCGAAGGATAGTAGCTGTTTGGGGCCATCTTTGCAACCAAGCCTGCAAAGAGTTTAAAAATAAAAAAAATTATAAGTAAAGATCGGGGTGGAACATGATTCTCCAATGCTACCAATTTCCCAATCAAAAGCCGCCTTATATGTAAATATGATGAGAGAGTCTTACATGAATGCGCTCACGGAACATCAACCCAATCAGGAACGGCAACACCATGCCAACTGTTGTCCCTACCATGATTATGACAAACCCAAGACCATAGCCAAAAAACATTCCTGCCATCCACATTGATGGTCCAGATGGAAATAATATTACTGGAAATAATGCTAGAGAGGCTACCAGGACAAGAGCAAGGGCCGTTCTTCCAAATATAGCTGCTTCCCATTGCATAAATGGATATAAGATCTGCAATATATTTTAAAACAAAAAAATATGAATTAGATATATTGTATCCGGTGGTTACCTTTGACACTGTGCTCGTAATATCATCGACGACTACTCTAAAGGTAGTCGACAGCCCCTCTAGCATGGAGAACTTAACAAGTTGGTATATGTAGTTTGATGGCTTTATTTTTGTAGTTGAAGAAGAATCATATTTTCTAGTTAAAAAAATATATTTACATGTTAAATTTTGAACCAATCTCCAAGGTCATGCACGAAACTCACACAGTAATTGCTTTAAAAAACCTTACAACATTTCTGAAATATTTGGAAACACATGTTAAACCCTTTACTTTCAATTGCTTTATGTTACATACAAGACAATCTGAAATAAAAATTGAAGGTTGCTTGCAGAAAAAAAAAACTATTATAAAAGGCACTAGAATGGTGAAGAAATTTTCGATTAAGAGAGATTGTGAGCTAGGATGTTGTAGTCAAAAAGAGCTAGCATGTCTCATGCCAAAAGTGACGATTTATTGGCTCTGACCCTCTAGTATCTAGTTCTCTACAGGGATGACCACAAATGGAGGAGACCATGAGTATCTATCTATCTCTTGTTCCAAATTCCAACGCATATCAGTAATATACACGGATTTGCATAAATCTATGCCTTACATGAGTCATCGACGCAATTAAATATACAGAACTAATCTAAGCAACGAATATTGGGAAGTCATGAAGTAGTTTTTTGAGGTGTCTTCAGGGTACCACATAATCCCATTTTCAGCTTGTCAGTACTAAGGATGGTCTGCTCAACTGTGTTGATGCAAACTACGCAGACAGTGACGTCTGCGACAAGTATAAATCCAGGCATGATATGTCCTTTTGTTGGTATGTGTGTAATTAATTGGAAAGCCACATCACAAAATAAAGTGGATGATCTACCAAATGAGAGAAGTTTTATTAATGATTTTTTTTCAAAAAAAGGAGTATAAACGGCCATTTGTAGAGAGTTTTATTAGAAGAGTCCATTGAACATGATTGCTGTCCATTGTGATGGCCAAAATATAAACCATGTGCCTAAGAAACCAGATGCATTGTGAGAGGAAGCATATTGGCATGAGATCATCACTTTGTGCTGGAGATAAAAGGGGCTGCAACAACTTTGATCTTCCACATTCCATGCCACTAAACCAGGCTGGATTGCTCATGACGTGAAGAAAGATGGATAAGCCTGAGCTCAGAGAGAAGATTTTGATGTACTTCAAAGGTTATTCAAGGTTTCGAGTCAACATGGTGATGGTTCAAGGATTCAAGTCAACATGGTGATGGTTGATTTTCCCAAGCAGCGTGTTTTAGCCAATCACCCAATCACGCAGAAGAAAATGCAATGGAACTGGGCCACCAACATAACCCACATGACATGCGCAGAATCTTGAAACTTGATTTTTTAAATCGAATTTCGGATATATTTATGCGATGTGTTACTTTAGATTTTTCTTCTTGAGGCTTTTGATGCAACCAAAATCATATGTTATTTTGTGGTTTTATTGTATTAGTTGGTACAATTTTCAGTTATTGTAAAATCCAAATGTTGTAATCTTTGGAGGCACCTCTTAGATAAATAGCTGGTTCTTTTGATAGACTGACTGATTCTCTTTATATGAAGCAGCACATCCATATAGAATACGGATGGATGTAAAAAAATTATATGATTAGCCTTTATCTAGTTATTACCCCTCCCATTAGATCCCCTCCTCCGACCTTCCATTCACTTTGGCAGCCACATAGTTCAGAGTTTTCTACTTTCACTAGTCTCATTTTCTTCCCTTCTCGCCCCAATTCCATTCCTCCTAATCTGCACTGATCATTTTGGTCCAGAAAATTTGCACCACAGCATCCAAATGTGTTAAATCCATCTACCCATTATGCTGTTAGAGAATACAAGCACAAGAGGCTGCATGTTTTTCAAAGCAGTGGACAACTGGTGCAATTAAATCATATAATTTATTTTGTAACTTCATCTTATTTTATTTTTTGGTTGTCTAGTTAGCATCCAAAGGTTGCAATCTTTGGAGGTGTCTCTTGGATGATTAGTAGCTTCTCTTAATAGGTTAGCTCTCTATATATAACAACCTATCTACTTATAATAGTTTGAGAAGATGAACAAATGAATGGATTTAATGTTAACTAATCTACAGATTTCTATGCTGTCTTTCGTTGCATTTTTTATGCCCTCCTATCCTTAATTCATTTTCCACATCCCAATCTACCTTTCCTCTACCTCAAGTGGCTCGATGTATTCTACTTTTCCTCACCTCAATCTTCACCCCCAGTTTTCCCCTCTCCTCCCTCTCCTCTGCATCAGACTTTCCGATCCAAAAGTGAATAAATGGTATACACGTAAGTTCATATGTTTTCTCAATGCACAGTATAATTCCTCTTTCTTTCTTAAGAACGTAGGCTGTGTTTGTCAGACCTTGTCCAAACTCTCGCCAACTGTGTGATTGGATGTCTGTAGTGTTCGATTTTGTTTGATCAATTGTGCAAACTAAACTTAACATAGTGTCGCATAGCTTTAATTTTTATTTGATGTAATAACCTTTTCAAGAATAAATAAGAGAATCAGATATCCTTCATGCCGATTGAGAAAAAATGAGAAAAAATTTCCCATGGGTGTTTGTGAAACATAAAGATGCAAATTTGATAGAATAAAGATATATATATATATATATAAAGATATAGATATAGATGTTACAGTATTCTTATCCATTTCAGAATCTACATATAGATTCAGTTGTGAATGTTGACAGACATGAAACGCATGCAATTGTCCATAAAAACTTGAACGGGATACAAAAGATTATGGAGAAGTCGTGGACATTAATTCAAGTATTTTGTAAATGAGCTTAAATTCAAATACATTTAACAGTTTTAATAGTACAGAGTCAATCCATTATTATAGTTAGCTAAAATGGGGTACTATATGGATCACAAACGCATCTATAATATTTATATATTAATATGGATTCAAATATATGAATATGAATATCAAAATGATATCTAAATCTTCTTAAAATGTATAGGGACATCGCATTCAAACACATATAAATAGATAATGAATATGGCGGGAGATCAGATGTGGATATATCATTTTGTAAACAAATATATGTATATGTAGATATATCGGTTTAAAAAAATTGTGGACATTTCCATATCCAAATGCATCTCTGTTTCAAATTGTGGTTGAAAGGAGATGTTCCTTCATGAATTAGAGTCATGTTTTATAATTTGGAAATGTAAATAAAATAAAATAGCTTTGCAAATTTTGGAAAATAAAAATAAATCCCAGGTTTTACCAAAATCAACAGCAACAAAATTGTAAAATGGTCCTTGGGTACTTCATCGATAGGAGAAGAGACTCGACAGGGAAGAATATTCTATTAATTATTCTAAAGTAACTGTAGTACAAGGAGGCAA
This sequence comes from Ottelia alismoides, assembly GCA_037367405.1. Lineage (NCBI taxonomy): Eukaryota > Viridiplantae > Streptophyta > Magnoliopsida > Alismatales > Hydrocharitaceae > Ottelia > Ottelia alismoides. Next base: position 762,517 of record JAZKJV010000584.1, read on the forward strand.
TATATACATGCCCCCACACAATCCTATGATTAGACATGCACCATCCAATTCACCGCTCTGATAGATAGTGATGATAGTGAATTCTTCTAGATGCTCTCTGAGATATTTATAGGTACGACATCTATGCAAAGATGACATTCTTGAATTTTCATGATGCATGTTTTTGTATTTGACTAGTGTTGAATTCTACTTCTGCAGGACATCATTAGCAGTAGCTTAATGAGATTTTTACACCCATAACCCTGCATACTTTCAATATTGTAGAGTTATATTATATTTACCCTGCATACTTTCAATATTGTAGAGTTATATTATATTTATATCTTTATACTGTTTTCCTATTTGTTTGTTCTCCTATCTATCATATGTAATTTACCCATAGGTCTCTCCCTTGTATAATAGAGCCAAAGGTTAAAGGAATAAACTACGTTTCATTCTTTTTCCCAACATGGTATCAGAGTGGCGGTCTTAGGCCGAAGCTCCCGTACCCTAACCATAGCCCTACCACACCTGCCTCCCTCCCCTCCTCTCTCCGCTCGACGCCGCCGCTCCTCACTCCGCTCGGCGCCGCTACCCCGCTCCTCGCTACCGTGCCTCCTCTCCGTTGGGCAACGGTTGTCGCTACCACCCTCTTGTTCAAGCCAACCGCTGTCGACTTTCCGTCGTCGGCCTGTTCGCTCGCCTCTGTGGGATCGGCCCCCTCCCTCTGTCGTCGGTCCTTGATCTTGCCAACGGACCTCCCTACGACTCTCCTTGCTCGTATCGAGGTCCCGCTTGTATTGATGGATTTGATTGCATAAGCAAGGTTTGAAAAAACGAAAGGCGAAACGAGGCGGTCTCCTTGGAATCGAGGCGAGGTGTAGCCTCGAGGCGGTCGAGGCGTAAGCCTCAGTTTATATAGGAAAAATATGTATAAAACTACAATTAGATATATCTCTATGTAATTATATGTTCTCTGCCCAATATATAATAATTTACACTACAAGATATGATGAAATACTAAAGATAAGAACCCCAAAATAGAAGATTGAACAACATCATATACATTTCTACACATTTTCATCCAATCAAAGAGGAATTCATTGACTATAGATATTGTAAAAGAATTAAACAATACATATATGTCTATGAAATATTGTTTTAATTAAAAGTAAGACTAAATATACATCGAAGAAATTTATGTTATGTGTCTAACATATAATATATGATCGCACGAGAAACCATGAATCGTATCCATTTCGAGCAAATCTTTGAAATATTGTTGTAATTAAAAGTTCAATTAAATATATGTCGAAGAAATTTATGTTGTGTCTAATATATAATATAAGGCAACATGAGAAACCGTGAACCTTATCCATTTTGTTTTGCTTGATATATTGCAAATCGTGTTAAGTTACAAGTATTGTTTAATTTAATATTTATGAATTCATTCAAGAAGAGTGAAATAGTAAGAGTTTGCCAAAATAGTTGGATACATTAATTGTAAATATCAAGTTATGGGCATGAAATAAACATAGGCATTCATCTTATATAATCATTATCCTAAATAAACAGATATTTATAAGCTTTTCAAACTACTAAGTAAACCATTAAGATAATAAAAAATACTTCAAAAAAAGCAAAAACGCCTCACGAAACGCCTCGAGGCGCACGCCTCACAGGACTGGTCTGAGGCGTAAGCCTCGAGGCTAAAAGGGACCGCCTCGCCTCGAGGCGTACGCCTCGACCGCCTCGAGGCTAGCCTTTTCAAACCATGCATAAGTCGACACATGCAATCAAATTTCTATATGTCTGTGTTGATACTTATCTATTGGTCTACAAAATCCTAGATTTCTTCACCCGGCAGTATGCAGAGAGCAAGGTCCATATCCCTGCCCTACGGGTAAGAAACGCATTCTTACCAATGAAGAGCCGGTTGAGAAAACTGGGGTTAACACCTCGTGGGAGGCGGATGATGTGTATGCTAAGGTTTGCCTTTCAAGTACATTGGCGATAGAGATCGCCAATAATGTGTTACATCAGCCCACCACCAAGACAATGTGGGATATCCCGTTGCTACCTATTCACAGGTAAGAAATGAGACAAAGATTATGCAACTCCAGCACAATTTTTTTACTATCAAGCAGAATGGACGGCCCCTTCATTCATTATATACATCCTTATGTGGAATGTTCGAGAAGCTCCACAGTTTCATTCCCCTCACATCTACTCCTGAGCAGCAAAAGACTTATAGGAATGCCACCGTGGTTGGTGTATTCCTAGCAGCTCTCGATCTTGAGTATGAGGCTGCTCATTCCCATATTATGGCAGAAGTCATTATTCCTCTGATGGAGGAACCGTTCCGCAGGCTCGGTAGGATCACTGTCTCATCCACTACTACTAGTCAGACTTCTTTAGCGATGGTTGCCTCCCGAGATCGATGAGGCTTCTTAGTTTCGTGGACGCGGATCTCGTGGCAGAGGAGGTCGTATTCGTCAGCCATGTACTTACTTCCATTGTCCTGGACATACAGAGGATACATGATATTCCAAGCATGGATTTCCTGCTTCTGGCTCGAGTAGCTAAGCAGGTTTAGCCCCCGACTACTTCCTCTTTAGATCAGATATTTGATGACCTTGTAGCACGATTGAGGGGCATTATACCTCCTGTTAGTCCCATTACTTCATCGATCTCCAGGAGTCATTCAAATGTGGCTACTTCGACATCTTTTAGTACCTCAGGTAGTACTTACGCACTACATAGCTGTAGTGGATCTGATATTACACAATGGATTATGGACTCCAGTGCTAAACATCACTGGTGTGGAGACAAAGGTCAACTTACATCATACAGGCATATTCCTCCAGGAAGGACTGTAGTTATAAAAGATGGGACTCATTCCTCGATCAATAGACAGGGGGAGATTAGCCTAACACCCTCTATGCGTCTACAGAATGTATTGCATGCATTTGACTTTTCTATGAATTTGTTATCTATTACTCAGATTATGAAGGATATACATTGTCCAGCTATTTTTTACACATCTTCTCTTGTATTTCAGGACATCCTTACAGGCAAGGTGATTGGGTGTGATCGTGAGCAGGGCGGTCTCTATCGCTTGGTTCGAACCCTTATGTTGGCATTTCCTCTCATTCTGTTGGACCCATCTCACCACATGCGCTTTGGTCATCTCCCGCTCCAGAAAATGTGTCGTGTTCTGTCTCAGATTTCTCCTCACTCGTCCTTTCATTGTGAGGAATGTCAGTTGGTAAAGCATCATCAGCCTGCCTTCCCCAATCGTCAGAGTCAGCGCAGTAGCTCCATTTTTGAGTAATTTCATATAGACATTTGGGGTCTCAGTTATGTTCTCGATCATCAGGGACACAGGTTCTATTTTGTTGTTGTTGATGATTAATCTCGTTTGTATTGGGTCTTTTTATTAAAGTATAAATCTGAAGCTGGAGATGTTATCAAGAACTTTATCAATGAAGTACAGAATGTGTTTTCTTCTTCTGTGAAATTTGTGCGAACTGATAAAGTGATAATACTTTGGAATTATATACTCATACTCTTTCCAATTACTTTTCAACTCGTGATATTATTCATCAAACATCGTATGCCTCTACTTCCCAACAAAATGGTGGTACGGAGGAAACATCGCCATTTGCTTGATGTTACCAGAACTCTTCTTATTCAGAGTCGTGCTCCACATTCTTTTTGTGGCGATGATGTTCTTACATCATGCTATCTTATTAATCGCATGCCCTCGTCGATCCTGGGTGAGAAAATTCCTTTTTCTCTTGCTTTTCCTGATAAAGAATTGTTCTCTGTTACTCCTCATGTGTTTGGCCCGGTCGCCTTTGTCCACCAATTGTCTCCGGGTATTGACAAGCTCTCTCCTAGAGCAGTCAAGTGTGTCTTTTTCGGGTACTCCAGGACACAAAAATGGTATAGATGTTACATTATCCAATGCGCATGAAGTATTATGTTAGTGCTGATGTCACCTTTTTCGAGTTTGTGATGTACTTTTCTCCTATAGGTGATCGATTGACTTCCTCAGATTCCAAAGATGAGATCTACATGCCACAACCACCATCATCATCACCTTCACCACCATCGCCACCACTACCACTACCTTCACCTCCACTTATATCCTAAGCCCCCATTATCCATGTCCCAATGTTGCCGCATCACTATACATGTCAGCATGCTTCTGCTCATGGTCACTCATCATCTAACACTAGTGTTCACTAAAGCGTCCCATGTGGTCGCATATGCGGCCGCATATGCGTGTGTGGTGCCCTCAGCGCACCGCATTCATGAAGCCCCCTCATTATGTGCATTGTGCTCTTATGCGGGCCGCATATGCGGGATGTGCGGCCGCATACACATTTTTTATTTTTTAATTTGTGCCACTTTTTTATTGTGTTATTTGTGTCACGTTTTCCCTTGATATTGCATGTATGCCAACCAAGCATTCCATGGCCATTTAAATCCATCGTCAAAGTAGTTGTACTGTGAGATTGGAGTAAACACACAAGGAAGAAAAAGAATAATATACTAATAATTTTGCAAACAAATTTACTCAACTAATAGTTATTATGAATGCAATATATTATATGTAAAGCTTGGCACTTTTGATGGAGGATCAGTTATAAATATAACGACAGAGATAAATGACATTATATTCAATAATAGACACATTCTCCCCAGTGGCTCATTATTCTACTCTACATATGGTGTGGATTACCTAGACACATTCTCCCCAGTGGCTCATTATTCTACTCTACAGATTCTTTTTGTTGATGTGGTACGTGAGTAGCCTCTCTTCCAGCTTGATGTTAAAAATGCCTTTTTGTATGAGGACCTATAGAAAGAAGTCTACATGCAGCAACCTCCTGGGTTTGCTATTGAGAGGGAGTATTTGCAGGTTTGCAGACTTCATAAGGCAATGTATGGCCTTAAACAGTACTAGGGCATGGTTTCAGAAGCTCTCGGTTTTAATTGAGAAGCAGGAATTTCAGAGGTCAAATGTGGATCATTCATTGTTTGTGCAAAGAAGTCCTAAAGGCACGATGGTTATTATGGTATATGTTGATAATATATTAGTCACAAGTGATGACGTGCAGGGAATAAAAAGGGCTAAAGAATTTCTAGGCCGACAGTTTGTTACTAAGGATCTTGGCACCTTACAATATTTCTTGGGATTAGAATTTGCTAGAAATCAACAAAGTCTTGTGATGACCCAACGGAAGTATGTGACAGATAAGCTAGTTGAGATGAGAATGATTGTATGTCGATCAGCTACCACTCCTATGGACCCTAGTATGATGATACAGAGGAGGTGGACAGGAGACGATATAGAGAAATAGTGAGGAAGCTTCTTTATGTTACTATAACCAAATCGGATATCTCATTTGCAGTCAGTCGGATGAGTCAATTTATGGAACAACCCCGACAGGTACACATGGATGACGTATATATGATTTTGAGATGCCTAAAGTCTTCTCCAGATGTAGGATTATTATTCAAAAAGGGGACAACACTTACCATTTATGCATGTGCTGATGTTGATTATGCAGGATGTCCAAAGGATAGAAAGTTCACTTCAAGCTTTACAGTTTATGTTGGTAGATCTCTCGTCTCTTGGAAGAGTAAGAAATAAATTGTAGTTGTCAAGTTCAGTGCTGAGTCTGAATATAAGGCTATGGCACAAGCTAGTGCAGGAATGATGTGAGTTCGAGCTGTATTAGCAGATTTACATATAGATGTACCTATTCCTATGAAACTACAATGTGATAACCAAGCAGCCCTGTCCATTGCAAACAATCCTGCATTTCATGAGAGAACCAAACATATTGAAGTGGACTGCCACTACACGAGAAATATGATTCAAAAAAGATTTATCTCTACCTCTTATTTCAGCTCAGGGGATCAAAGTGCGGATATCTTCACTAAGACTTTGCTCAGAGGGACGTTGCAGAAATGCTCATCCAAGTTGAGCATGATTGACATCTATGTTTCATCTAGAGGGGGGTGTAGAGTTATATTATATTTATGTCTTTGTACTATTTTCTTATTTTTCTATTCTCATGTCTATCATAATTTACTCATAGGTTTCTCTCCTATATAAGAGGGCCTAGGGTTCAAGGAATAAACTACATATCATTCTTTTTCCCAACAAATATTACGTACATAACTCTCCATAATTGCAAACTACGTCCAGGGTCATGCATAATACTTAACTCTTCAGCTAATCATACACCCATAACCCTCCTCCTGCAAAAGCATATAGGGTTATGGGTGTAAAATTCCCTGAGAGGTGAGCAATATTCAGGGTTTCGTGGGTAATTCGTGATTATGAAGGATTATGCACGTAATATTGAAAGTATAGAGGGTTATATGTGTAAAAATCCCTAGTTTAATATCCTTATGTGACAATTAGAGTATCCAAACAATTTGCTGAAGGGTCAAGTTCTTATATATTCCAGTTCCGTAATAAACAAACAAGCCAATACCACAACCATGAAGAAATGCACCGATTCTTAATGTATATAATGGTGAACTTTACTAGATTCGTGCGTACCTTTTCAAGAGCAAATGGAACTCCCCATTTTACAAAGATGACAGTAATAACTGCCAAAAATAAACAACCAATGATAACCTTCGTCCACCATGAATAAGAATTGTGTTTTTCTTTCCCCAAAGTAGTTCCGTTGTTGATATCAATTAATCTAGGATGGTTTGGCATGACCAGCCTTGTTTGTTCACTATCTTCTCTTGCATGATGCTCAGAATTATGAGTATGATTTGGTAAAGAATCCTGTGATGCAGCCATTCCTGTTCAGCAGAATATTCCTATACATATGATAAATAAACGAACATCAGAAAATATTCGAGTTAAAACAAATTGCCAGACAGAAAAAATACACCTTTCACAACAAATATGAACATGTATATAAGAAAAATGCATGATGGATGTAAAATAGACTTAAATTCATCACGAATAGCACGTTAATTATGTGCGATGCAAGTTTCGTGGAGGCATATTTGAAAGATTGACAGGGGATTCGTTGTCATTGAGATTTCCAGGTGGCCTGAAGATTTGGACGACAATTGGGAAGGATGGCATGGCAAGGCATCAGTTATTGAGAGAAGTAAAAAAAGATTGCAGGGGAGAACAGGTCATTTAAAAATTTCTCAGAACGAACAATTATTTTATTGAAGTCAGTTTCGTCTGCTTTTTTGTTCTTGTTGGTGTTGGTGTTCGGACTACCACCAAGGGTGAATGAGAAGATCCATACACTGTGGCATAGAGTTTTATGGTGTGACTTGGATGGCAACAACCTAGGTGTTGTCTTCATAAGCTGGGATGTGGTGCGTCATTACCGGGAGAGGGGTATATGTGATTTCAATACAATAAAGTATGCACTTCTGGCTAAATAATTCGTGTGGATTGCGGGGTTGTGGAGAACATTTGTTGTGGATGTTCATGAAACTTTCTTGCCTGGCATTGCCACTTGTTATAGGATGATAGTGGCTTGTGCTATTATGCATTCCACCTGTCCCTTTTCAACAGAGGTTTGAGATAATGATGGCTGGCGGCTAAGCCCTCCTACCAGCTTAAATCTTCACAATTTGTCAACTTATAAAGCTTAGCATGCACCTAGACAGATGACACGTCATTTGTTTTTAAATGACTGCAGAATAACTTCGAGGATGAAGACCCTGATGAAGGTTATGTACTTGGCAACTTCAAAAAATGACATTAACCAGGACTGAATAATTGAGAGGGCACTTGCATCTGATTCTATGGTGAATTTTTCATGCAGAATGGAAGAAAGAGGGAGGAGAACATGATGGGACATTTAGGAAATGAGAGGAACAATATCCTTGTAGCACGGGCATCAGACAGGAAGCGTGAGGTGTGCAAAGGGGAGGTGGGGATAATGAGGGACCAAAGAGACGTAACTTTAGAGTTCTTATTATAATGTTTTAGTCAAAGCATACCAACCCTTAACCTTTTATAGAGGGGTGTGAGATGCCATTAAAGAAATAAAAATCATATCAGCGATCCTAAGTAGTCTATTCATTTACCTAAGTGATTAACTCCTAATTTGCTCTAGACATATTTCTTGCCTTCACCTCTTAGACCATCATTAAAACAAAATATTGATGGAAATCAAGAATATTCGCTAATAACAACATAACTGCCTAATATGCTGAGCCTGGCATATGCCATTTCCTCCGCTTAGAAAAACTCATAACCAACAAATTGGGCTTTGCTATGTTAATCAAAAGTTGTGTTGGATGCACTATACTGAAATTTGAAAACTGTCTAACGAATTTCATCTTCTAGCCATCTTTAAAAACTGTATATCTTGTAATACTAAATCAATGTGCAAAACACTGAATTTCAAAAAAGAAAGTGAAATACTGGATGATAGAATTGTACATGGAAAATTTCTTTGGACAATCTACTTGTAACTTTCAAAAGCTTGGGAGTACTTTTGCCTGTGTTAATTCTTTTGAGTTCTTCTCAAAAAAATTTTTGAAGCAAGGTTGATTAGGCAACTTTTGTAAACCATGGAAGAAACAAGAAAGTCTTGTTAAACAATGGACCCTTGATTTTCTTTCATAGATGAATATGAGTTCATGGCTAAAAGAAAATTTGGAAAGAGAGATCCGAAAATATAGCAAAATAAGCAATGTATGTTGATTTCAACACTACCATTCAAGTTGGAGCATAGACATTAATTATGCTCAACTTGCTAATAAAAAAGGAAGTTGCTTCTTAAGAAGTCGCATGGTGAAGATATCTGCTAACTGGAGCTAGGAGGAGATTTGTGGAGCAGTATTTTTTTCATTGCTCAGTTGTATCTCGTATTGATTGGCAATCGAGTTTTACGGGTTTAAGTGAGCTCATGGATGACAAGTTTCGAAGCAATATTCATTGCCAACTTCTTGTCAAGCACATTGGATAATGAGTAGCCACCGAGAACCCCTGTTATTAAATAAAAGAAACTGACCAATTGATTCCACATGTATACCATATATTTCACTTCTTTGATGAACCTGTCAACTACAGCTTATTTCTTGCTCCACCATGTTCGAATCGCTGCCAACAAAGGAAATATCCAGTTGTAGACCTTTGACCATCATGAGAACTAGCATAGTCAGCATTCAAATAAGCACAAACCACCAGTTACAACGACAAGCATAAAAAATTTATTCTCCAAAAAGAGCCTTGGGGGTTGCCCTACAAGTGCCAATTTATGGGCTTCTTATTGTCTAATAATAGTGAGAGATTTTTAGAGTCCTAAAAAAGTGTATCATCTGTAGAAGAACGTTTTCGAGATTGAGCAGGAATGGAAGAAGGCTCAACAAGTAACTTGGCTTCATTTGAGTTAGCATCCTCAACGGTAATGAACTCAAGTGACTCTTCAAAAGACAAAGACCAAATCCGTTCCCTTATTACTCCTAGAAATGTACTTTTACAAATATATTAAGTTGTGACTGTGAGGACTCTTTGACCTCAAACCACGTACGCTATCAAAAATATGAGACAATTTAAACCAAGGAAAAACCTTAAAAACATTAGGATAACACAAAACAAGACATGAAAGACACCTAAAGTATGGGAACTTTCAGAAGCTCTATTTTGTTATAGTATACACATGATGCATGATCATTGATCACATATCACTAACCACGAGGGAGTTGTTTTTACTTATAAAAAAACTCAAAAGTTTATTAACCACAAACAATTTGAAACCAAACCATGCACCAACAAGAAAAAGAATAACAATGGACAACGATAACTTTATAAGGATAACACGACCCTTCAAAGAATCTAATTGCAAGAACAAGATGCATGAACTTGATAGGGCCTACTTAGTTTTTAGTGGTTGTAATGTAAGGACCCTAATTGATGAGGGAGCAACCATATGTTGTCTGCGTGCAGCCCTCCGGTGTTGGGTGTGGTTTACAGGGTTGCTTTTGTGGTGTAGAAAACTGGTGCACTCCAGGTGCTCAAGATGTTGCCACTACGAGCAGTGATTACTTGGTGCAATTCAGGTGCTCATTATTATGTCTCTTTATCCTGAGCTTTGATATTAGTGGATTCTTTGAAAGTGAACAAGGCCAAAGGAAGGCAAAAATGGAGAACAAATTGGAGAAAGAGAATTCTCATCATAAGCTTTGATTATTAAGGGAAATAACCAACCAGGGATTCCAGTTGTAAATCATGTGTGTGCACGGTGTTTAGAGGTCAATGAATATGTGGACCACTTATTCTTCATCTGTGTGGGTTCCATAGATGCCTGGTCGAGCTTTGGTAACGTTTGATTAAGACCGACTGCACAGCAAATTCTGGGATTCTATCAGGTCTGATTGGCATGGCATGGAGGATGAAAGATCCAAGATCATGGCTGTGATTTGGGCCTTGTGGCTGACGAGAAATCGAATCATCTTCTGTCAGGAAATATGATATGGTGAAAATGTAATTGCGCATGCAAAAGCACTAGTGGATAGTTGGCTCATGTAATTGCGCATGCAAAAGTTTTTTGGACGCACACGTATACGATGGTCGTCCTTTTTCCTTCCAAAAAATAAAACCAACCTTTGATTTTGAGTCCTCTAATTCTCGCACCTAATGCTACATTTGAAGATGGAGACTGTCGTATCATTCTTGGATAAAGAAGCATTAGGTGTTGCAAAGGCCATTTGGCTTGCTGCTAGATTGCTTTTCTGCATTTTGAGTTGATTGGCCTTTTTTTAGTATGGCTCAAAAAACATTGCTTTGTGTTAATGGGAGCACTTGATTCAAGACACACGCTCTTGAAATTTGTAGTTATTGGAGACTTCGTGTAACATCCAGGAATTCGCGTAAAACCAAACTCGTCCGATTTTGGGTCTAATGAACCCAAAAACGTTGTCGGTCAATACTAAACAACCTAAAACGACCAATTAGTAGTGAATCAAAAGTCATTCGGGCAAAATCGACCATAAATCGGTCGCTCCGTAATGCGCGCCGTGAAAAAGCCGCGACGCAAATTCGGAAACCGCAAAACGAACCAAGACCGTCATTAGATCCGATTCGACGAAACAAGACCAACGGAATCGACCGTTCGTCAATCGAAGTTCGCTTGATATTTTAAAATCGTAAAATTTAACCTTAAACAAAAACCGTATCCGAAAATTTCGGGTATTCAAAACTCATCCGAAAGTATCTCAACATTATACTCATTTCGATCATCTTTAAGAGACGATCACAACGAGATATTGTACGTCGAAATCCGACATTCAAGGCGCGCGTACGGTAGATTTTAAGAATATCTCAAATAAAGAGTCTTATAAAAAAATTAATAAAAAATAAAAACAGTAGACTGACACCTCGGCTACAACCATTTCCAGCCCACTTGGTTATTTCCCTTCCTCCACTTGGGACATTCCTCCTTTCCACTTGTCCAATAACAAAGGAATGTGCTTTGTTATATAAACCACTCCTCTTCTCTTTAACTTTTCTAATCTCCTTTCTAATTCCCAACCGAGGAACTCTCTTCTTCTCCAAATCCTTTCTTTCCATAGCCATTGGAGCACTGCTAATCAATTGTTGTTGGAGCCTGATATGCTTCTCCCAGTAGCTTAGCAGCTATTGTTCTTGTTGATACACCAAATCCTAATAGTTACAGTCAGTACAAGTGCCTTAATCGGCTACCCAACCAAGCAGTACAGCTACAACTGTCCTCAGAAATCTGAAGATCTGCTGCAATAGCTGCTGTTCAACAGCAATCATTCATGCAACAACTACTCCAAGAGGCTACCACATGCACACAAGTTCATCTGCAGACCTTGGAAAATCCAACTGGAATCATTTGCTGCTTCTCCCAATTAAGACTCTTGCAAGTGACCTCCATTTTGGAAGATCTAAAATAGGAGGTACAACTCTTGTTGGAGCAAATCAAAAGGTACCATCCTATTACCCCTCTTTGCTGCCATGCATGTTCCAGCCAACCTCTTCTTTTTACTGCCATTTATATGATTTTTTCTTCACACTAATCAGTTCATTATGACCCTAAGGATCTGTTTCTATGTGATTCCAATATGAACAAATATGTGTCTTCTTAGTTTTCTCCAGAAAATCAAAGCCAAAATCTGTGTGGTGACAAATGGGATATTGTTAATCCTTTACTGCACCTTGACTCTATTTCTTGGTAAAGTCTGTAGAAGCATATCAGGTTAAAGTTGTAGAGTGCACGCCCATTTTTCTTAATTTAGCCTTGAACCTCTTTCGAACACACCTAAAACACATGATTTATACTTGAAAATATATATACATATATATGTATATAATATGAGGTAGTTAATTAACAAATAAACAATAGGTACACAGAATTTAGTACTAGTAGAATTTCACAGGATGAACATGGGATCTCTCATCAATAATAACTTTAGTTATGGTGACAATGTTTTCTTTTGGTGGTTTCTCTTTGCTCTTTATATATATATATATGGAAAATGAATAAGTTAGTATTAGATGGTCTAAAGAAATGGTTGAGTGTCTCATCTATTCAATTTTCTTTTGAGGATGGAAATGAATACGAGTCCCTTAAAAAAATCATACAGTGATGAGCTTTTATGTATGGGTACAAGTTGCTAATCTTTATCTATTAACTCTTGCTCTATTACCAGAAGCAATCCAACATATGGGGTCATCTTTAGGCACCTGCTTACCTCCATTATATTGAGTAGGATCCCTTCTTTCTTAAATCATTTTGAGAGATGGGAAATGCACATCTTATTAGATCGCTGCTTTCAATCTTGACTGATCACTTCAAGATGATACCGAATTGGTCAGAACAGATCGTTTGTGAATAAGCATATGGTTACTAACAGTAATATCTTGTAAAATTTGAGCACTTTTCCAAACAGTTAAATGGAACTAAATATATGACATATATAGAATGAAATGTTTGATTATTTAATACTTTATCCAGACCATATATCGAGTAGATGAATTATTTTGCCCTATAGGAATTTGAAACAACCGACTGGACTCAATTAAGTACATAATAAAGTTTTTAAGTAAAGTTGATATTGACTGTTTGTTGATGTCCAGGTATCAAGATCGTATCGTTACTTGATCCATTTTGAACTCCTTATATACAAAATTATGGAATCTTATGTCGGCGTTACTCTATGAAAAAAAATGAAATCGTCAATTTAGAATAGACACATAATCGTGGTCATTTTGTAATTTACTCGTAAGATAATTGATCTTCATCCAATTACATTGATCCCTTGGTTAATTAAACAAAGATGATGGAATACCTACGTAGTGGAGGAACCATTGATTAACTCACACAATTAGTGTTAAAACCGATAAACCTGCAGTTTTTAGTATCATGTAAAAGAATCTTATACCTCTACAAAAAAAAATCAATTATGACACTGCAAGTTTATGTGATTGCTTATCCTTAAGATGTATATATAGTGGTCTTGGCATCATGACTTGAACGAAATAATCCTTTAAGCATACTTCACTGATCATTAATAAAATTGTAGACAAGATATATATATATATATGTTTGAAAAGTTGATTACAAAAGAGATTGAGAAAGGAAGGTGTAATCAAGCAAACATAATGGTAAATCAGTGATGTCAATTTATAATGCCGGTCATGGTGACTCTTACACCTAGCCGTGCGAGGGTGCGGTGACCCTCAACTGGGCGGAGGAAAGGAAGCCCAGTTAGGGCAGCGGCCGCTTAATGCGCGGGTCTAGGATCCCAGTCCCTTTTCGGTTTTTACGCGAGCTCGCAGTGTTTTACGCCTCGTTGGGATCCTGACTTTAGACCAGTTCCGTTGACCCTGTCTTTTAGGATACCCAGGCGGGGGATCCTTGGTTTTCAGTTTTTACGTACGAGCTCGTCCGCCCGTACTAGTCGGGCTGTTTTTTCTAGAGCGACTTTTCTAGGGAGTCTCTCTCACCCGTCTCAGTGGCGTAGTTGGGGGGTAGACCTATCCCTCTATTGGACCGCGCTTCCAATTAGAGGGCGAGACGGAAGAGCCATTTGTAGGCTTCTTCACCGCTTGAGTTACTTCGCCAAACAGACTTGGCGATCCTATATCTAGATCATCCATATCTATATCTACAACATCAGGACTTATATCTGAAACATTGAAGTTAAGAATTGGAGAAGTTATGATCAAAAGACTATTCTCGCTACCCAAGAATTTAAATAAATTAATAGATCTTTACAATCTTAACTTTTCTATTTTTACTCACCAACATGATCTCTGAAGCAATTGATATATATGCTCACACCAATACCCTCATGATTACTCAACTACAATTTGAAACACATTACAAACAATTTGAAACACATTACAAACTCAATTGGGGAAATGCCGGGTTCTGGGGAAGTCATGAGAAACACATTACAAATAATTTGAAACTCCTTTTTACTTACGCAAGTAGATGTAGATTTTACTTATACCACCTTTCTACTTGCTTGCTTTTGCACATATTAAATGTCAAGTTATTTTTATAAATTTTAGGGAGGTACCAGCAATGGCTGACGCCTCTTCTTTCCTATTGTGTGTGGCAGGCAAACAGCCTGCAGTTCAGTAGCCGCTCAGTATATACATGCTTCCTAGAGACAGAGTTTATACTAGACGGTATGAATTACTTGTCTCAGTTTTTGTTCAGATGATGATGTAAATGCTATCTCTTTTGTATCACATTTTGGGATATATGTTGTAATGGAAGATCCTTGTACATATTGTAACTTTATATGAATATTAATGAAAAGAAAATTTTGGTGCCACTGTCTCTTTTACTTTGTGGTTATGTTGTGGATGTGAATGTCATGTGGATAATTAGCCGCGCGAAAAATTTTCCCTGCTTTTCTACAACTTCTGCGATCAATGTGAATGAATTATTGCGAATTTTGTCGTAAACGGGTACCCGGATCCTGAGGGGTTCACACTTCGTGAATATCTATGCAAAAGGAGATTTCAAATATAAGGGTGAATGGGCTGACAATAAATGTTTGACACTAGACTCTGAACCCAATTTGAGGTCTTCTAAATACCCAATTTAGTTGGGGCTCCTTGGATTGAATGTTCATTTACACAAGTTGGGAGTTATTCAATCCATACTAAGAGCCTTGGGAGGGAGGGTTTTTAGAGTAATTCCCAATAGTGCAACACAGTATACTGCTAAGATGAGGCAATATTTTGAGGTATGGAGAGAAGATGAAGCATGCGCATCTACTCATTTGGGGTTAAACTTGGATGAAGTGTGGTACCAAGTTGAGAGCAAGGACAAAGACTTTGAACTCCTCTAGAGCTTTAAGAGCAAGGTGGATTAGGATTTTAAACACTCATATCTTTTTTATGATAAGAGGCAAGAGGATTTCATTGTTTCACAAGGTCAAGGATGATTTTTTCAGAAGAGAAGGAGACAAACACCACTTCTTGGTGATCTCCCATAAAAGCAACATTGTATTCCAAATTATATAGCAGTAATTACATGTGTAATTACCAGCGGGTGTATAAAAAAATAGATTGTACAATTATGCTTGGTGTATAATGCCTCTCATCCTCGAACATCATCGCATTCCAGTCCATCCAAATGGACAGCATACCGCGAAAACCTCAACCCGGTCGTTCCACACATGGTAAATTGGTTTACCCAAGGATCTCCATACCGGTCCCTGCAGGATGTATCCAGTCATGCGAGTGTTATTCTGCACTAGACCTCACACGAACCATTGCATTTAAAGAACATGTGATTGCTGTTCTCATCCCCATGTCCGCATACTGGATAAACTATATCAACATTGGGAATAATGCGAGCCCGAAGCACCTTCATCATCAACCTTCCATGCCATAGAAGCCACACGAACACCTTAACCTTCAGCGGTATTGGGTGAACTGAACTATGAGTTGGTTTATGATGGTGTAGAAAGCAACTTGACAATGGATTTGGAGCCCGAAATTAAAGAATGGAAAGGAGGTTTTTCTTTTTTGAAACAAAATGAATACAATGAGGAAGAGTTTGAGCATTTTAAGAATGGTGTTTCCGACACTGAACTTGATTGCATCAAAGTTGTTTGCATCAGAAAGAGACAGTGGATATACAACTCTGAAAGCATCATAGATAAATCTCCAGAGAGGATGAAATCTGTTTTTGGATTAGAGAGGACTAGAAAGTAAGATGGACTGTTAGATACGTGGGAGAATGAGTTCAAAAAAGCTAGTCAAATGTGCAAGTTGGACAGAGAAAAAACTAGGGACTTTCACACGAGTCTTTGACGAAGAGACAAATTCAAGGTGGTGATCACGATGAAGGAACTTAATATCAAAAATCGCAGCAAACAATATAATAAAAGAAGGTCAGGATGGCTAGAATGAAGACAAGGAGTAAAGACTCTCATCATGGGAATCATTTCAAGTTTTCTACATAGCGTTTGCCTTTCTTCAAGGCCATCTCGGCCATATAACTTTGCTTTTTTACAGCCATCTTGGCCATCCATAGTTAACTTTGCCTGCTTTGAGACCATGTTGGCCATAGTTAAGTGAACTGTGCAATATTGAGCTTATTAGTAAAAAAGAACAAGATGCATGGAAAGGATACTTGATAACAAAAACAAGGAAACTTACCAGAGATTATCCACAACACCAATATGATATGCTTAGAAGAAAAAATGCATTGCGCAGTATAGTTAAGTCGGCACTAGAAGGGAAACAGCATGTGCCAACCATCCCTCAATAAGCCTGTAAAATGCAAATGCTCGATAAAAAGCAGCAAATATAAAATCAAAACAAAAGACTACAAAATTAAATAAGCAGACTACATAATACGTCTTTTCTTGCTTTCGAAATGACATAACATGAGCAGCGAATAACTTCTTACGAGTTCAACCCCATGTAATAGCAGTAGCACCGTGCCCCTAGCCTAATGAGAAAGTTCAACTCTGAAGAAGCAAAGAGAGTACACAGATAAGGCCATAAATCTCAAGCATAAATCACCATAGAAAACACAACATGATAACCAATTTCTTCAATCAACCAGAAGACTGGAACAAGGAAAGTCAAAATTTAAAAAAAAAATAAACTGATCTCACTACCCTCTCAAAAGCAACTAGGTTGCCCACCAAACTAGTAAAGCATAAGCTATAAATTGTTTTTTTTTCTAGAAGTATATAGCCCCTCACTCCGAAAAAGAAAGAAAAACTCACAACAACCTCAAAGCATCCAGTTCAACAAAAATTATCAAACCACCAATTGACACTCTTCACCCTGTCCATTCTCAGAAACGCCAAATAATATATTCCATCTTATAGTCAATGCAACCAAATTAGGAAGAATAGAAGATTTGTTTTGAGCAACCAGAATAGAAAAAACAACTGCAGACTTTGCCGCTCAAAAAAAAAGAGCTGCCCCACCAGCAGTACCCAACCATCCATGCTCCCTCAAGACTTAACATGGAAAAGAGAGACAAATTTTCCACAAAAAAAAACAAGACACAAACAAGGAACCAACAAGATCAATAAATTATCAAACAACATGCTACAACCTCCGTTCCCGGCACCTAAATACGTACTATACGTGGAGGGCAAAAATAATAATAAGCAATTTAAACACCCACTCAGTTTTATTGTTCAACACAAAAAAAATATCATATTCAAATTGTTCTTCTTGAGATCGTGATTCACCCTCTCATATAGTGCATCTACTTCCCCCAAAGCTCCACAGGGAAAGAAACTGAGCTCCGTTCTTAAAACAAAACAAGACCTAAAAAAGACACCAAGCCCCCACGCCAAACAACTCGCCAAGGCTTCAAATTACACCCGTGGAACCAGAAAAGCATATAAAACCTCCCCCAAAAAAAGAATTCAATAACCCATGAAGTGATAGATATACCCAATTCGGTATAACAACAAAGAACCAATCTTTTCTAAAGATTGCAGAAAACCCACATCAGAAATCAAACAAAGCAACTCGAAAGAAACCGACAAAGAATCGATCCGATGGTTGCAACATGCAGAGCTATTTACGAGTCCAAGAAGGGAAAGAAACAAACGCATACAGAGCGGACCAGGTTCCTTCGGTTGGGTCGCGGTTGCACCGTCCCGACAGTTTGGAAATAGGAACAACCAATGGAATAGGAAAAGTAGGAGAAATGAAATGGAACAGAGAATGGGAAAGCATATACGCACGAGAGCGTTTGTGTTTTCTGCGAATTCTGATGACTTGGGAAAATGGATTGACGAGAGTGCCCCTGTTGTGGTTTGGTAATCACAGCCTCCAGAACCCATGTGGGGCATGGATGGATGTTATGTATGTGTGTCAGGCCTGGGGTCATGACTTTTCTCTCTTTATTTCAATGCATGACATCTAGAATGTCTAAGGTTGGTGATAAGAAATCAAACGTGTACTCTAGAAGAGAAAATAAAATCAAAGGACTTTTTTCTTATAATATGTGCACCTAGGAACGCGATTTGGTCCATATATTTCATTCGTGAATATAAATCATGAAGAATATAAAAATATATAGCTATACTTTTATTAGTTATGGTTGAGTGAATCAAGAAAACGGATCGGATACGGATCGGATATGCATATTTCCATATCCATATTCGCTTCATCTCTATCGAATACGGATATGGATATGGTTCGGATATACATTATGGAAATCATATCTTTAAAAATACGGATACGAATTCGAGTCGGATATTTATCGAATCCGAATATAGATCGAATAAAGAGATAATCCAAATATGAATCGAATAAAGAGTGAAATCCAAATATGGATCCAATAAACATGGAATCCGAATATATATCAAATAAAGATCACATACGAATGTGAATTGATTTTTTTATCGAAGTTCATAATGATTTTCAAAATGGAAATGAAATATAAATAAGTTGCATCATGACAAAAGAAAGTGTCGATGTGACCTGCATTCTTGAATGGAAGTAAAAAGGAGATGCATTTATAAGTTTTGTCCGTGCTCATCACAAAAAAATAGGATTTTTTTAATATCATTAATATATTGTATTATATAATGTATAATGCTAATATAATAGCATAGGATTACGGTATATTTTATATTAAATGATACATAAAATAATATTAAATATTGTATTGGGATATTCGAATCCGAATTTGAATATTCAAGTCATTACCATATCCGTATCCGAAAAATCTTTACAACTCATATCCCTATCCGATCCGTACTCGATTAATATTTGAATGCAGATATTCATATCCGATAATTTTTCGAATATGGTAAGCGGATATTCAGATATATCTGTATCCGTTTTCATCCCTATTATTTGATATTCACAATCAAACTGGATAGGGCCGGAATGCCAAAAATAAATCACAACTTGGATTGTATACTAAAAGATAGCTTCCAAGCTACGATATCCAATCAATCTCATAGACCATTTAGTCAGCCTTTTGTATCATTGATTTATTGGATGATGTGAGGACTCGGATTCGATTTACAAAGATCATGCTTGTGTAAACTCGTTGGATCTAATGTTCTAAAAATCGGACCGGACCAGTCGGTTCAATCGGGAACCGGTGAAGTTCCGGTCCGTCCAGCTGGTTCCTCCATTTCGACCAAAAAATATGGACCGTAGCCGAATACGTTTAACACGGACCGGTTCGGCCGAAGCAGACCGGACCTAAAAAACAGATAGGACCAACTTTTTGGAAACCCAAACGTCACAGTAAAAGCATTGCGACTTGTGACTTTCTGCTTCCCCCATAACTTGTAAGTTGCAACCATTTCTTCTTCCCTCGATAATCACCGATACACCACCAACGATTCTCTGTTGCTGCTGAATCTTGAATCCTTGATTATCCATTCCCTCTTGCAGGATGACCCCCAACGGCGACGACACACCTACCAGCTTGGAAGTTGATGTCGTGTCCGGCAGCAACATCCTTCTCTCACGCGAGCCGGTACCATTCTGAATTTCTAAGGGGACGACCTGCAGGCTTTTGGGCCACTTCCATGGTATGAACTTTTATAAAATAGAAACTTCTTATTCAATTTCAAATAGTGGAGAACTTATCCATTGATTGGATTTTACAATGAGAGTCTTGAGACGATATACCAATTACCAAACAATAAAAGATGTCAGATGTTGAAAAGCATCCAACGGAAACCTGCAATAAAGCCTGTAGTGCACATTGTATACTATATTTGGTAGATATGAGGCTAAACATCCGTAACATTTTTTAAATTTCAATATTATCAATCCAATAAGAATGAATCCAAACGAACATTAAAGTTGAGTAGATTTTCATGTATCTACCCTCCATGCTAGACGGTTCATGATTTTAGAGAAAGATATTCAGATTCAAAGTCTATAAAGTAAAGGATCTGTATAATATTTGGTGTATTGTAAATTGCAATGTCTCTAACATGTACTAGGATTTAGAATTGTTAGTGAGAAGATTAACCTTGACAACTTATTCAATGGTGATCTACTTGTCTTATTGACAACTACTCAATGTGTAAATCTTCGATCCTTCAGTAGAGTGTATGTGATTTTATCAATTGTTGATCAAAATAGCTTCAATTTAATTGATGCAAATATCAAGCTAACTATCAATATATTACAATGCAAGGATTTGTATACTAGTATCGAATCATATAATCAGTAGAAGACAATCTTTATACTTTCTTAATATTTTTTGTAGATGGAAGAGCCACAAGATATTCAAACACCTCTTGAAGCAAATGTTCCATCAGAATTATTAGAAGATGCTATTACGAATGTTAGACAAAAAACTGATATTGCAGACAATATGTGACCTTGACAGAGGATGGTAGGAAGAAATGTATGTATTGTTCTAAATTATTTTTAGGTGGTGGGATACACAGGGTGAAAGAGCATTTAGCTAAGAAGAGAGGTTTTGTTACACCTTGTAGAAAAGTACCAAATCACATTCAATTTCAAATGGAGGCAAAGTAGATGAATACAAAGTGGAGAAAAGGAAGAGAAATTCTGCATCTTCTAGTAATTCATTCGGTGTTGAAATTAATGAAGATAGTCCTATGATAGAGGGATTGTTTCAAAAGACAAACTTAACGGGAGAATCCTCTTCAAAGATAAAGTCCTCATTTTCCCCCCAAAACACCACGTCTGGTAGTCAACCTGGAATAAAATTAGTACTTTAAAGAAAAGAGGATATTGAAAAGGTTGATATGTTGATTGCTGACTGGTTGTATGATGCGGGAATAGCTTTTAATGCTATCGTTCTTTCCAGTTTTCAGATGATGGTTGATGGAATTACATCCGTCGGATTTGATTACAAGGCACCAACACCGCATGCAGTTTGTGAGCTACTTATGAAGAAAATCATTATTGAATTAAAGGCTCATGTGAAGACACATAGGAAAATTTGGAAGATGAATGGCGGATGGTTGGATAGATAGAAGACAACGTACATTGATAAATTTTTTGATTTATCCACAGCAGGCACTGTATTTTTGAAATATGTTGATGCCTCTGAACATTCCAAAACAACAGAATTGCTATTCCAACTTTTCAAAGGCTGCATTGACTTTGTGGGATATGAAAATGTGGTGCACTTTGTCACAGACAATGCTGCCAATTATCAAGCTGCAGGAAAAATGCTAAAAAAGACACTATGGTAATATTTTTTGGAGTCCTTGTGTTACGCACTGCCTAGATTTGATATTGGAAAGTTCGATCAGGTTCCAAGAGTAACATATGTAATTGAAGCAGCACGGAAGATTACAAAATTTATTTACAATCATAATTTTATTCTTCAATTGATGCGGAGATTTTGTAATTTTGAGATAATCCGTCCCGTCAGCACTATATTTGCAACTAATTTTTTGATAGTCCAAAGTCTTCTTGATAAAAAAGATAGTCTAGTTTCAATGGTTGCATCAAAGGAATGGACTGGATATAAACTCTCAAAAACCTCGATGGGGAAAAAACTTTATGAGATGGTACTCAACACATCATTTTGGAATGAATGTACAATAGTTGTTTGGATATCTGCAGCAGTTGTGGAGGTGTTGCGCATTGTGGACAGTGATGAGAAGCCATCTATGGGATTCATATATGAAGCCATGCGAAGAACACGTGATGCTATTAAAGCAATATTTAACGGAAATTCTCTGAATACATGCAGTACCGTCCCTGACATTTTATGGGCCCTAGGCAAAAGAAAAAAAAAGAAGCCCTTAAAATTTTTTTAATAAAAGCAAATTGTCCCTAGTGTGTTTACCATCAAGTATAAAATGAAACATTCTATTTTCCAGGAACAGTCAACATTATATAATCTCATTAAATTTTTAACTTTAGCATTGAGTTATTCACCGAAAAATCGAATTTATAGTAGGGATGAAAATGGATACAAATATATCCGAATATCTGCTTACCGTATTCCAAAAATTATCGGATATAGATATGTATCCGACTACTAATCGAATATTGATCGAATATTGATATGGGTTGTAAAAATTTTCCAAATACGTATGCAGATATGGTAATGGCTGGAATATCCGGATCCGGATCCAGATATCCGAATATGACATTTAATATTATTTTATATATTAGTTAATGTAATATACGCCACAACACCATGATATTATTAGTATTATATATAATATAATATAATATAATAATGGTATCAATAAACTTTCGTTTGTTTGGGAATGGGCACTAACAAAAGTTACGATACCCTATCCCTCCTTTTGCTTCCAGTCAAGAACACATGCTACTTCGACGCTACCTCTTATCATGATGCAACTTATTTATATTTCATTGTCATTTTTTTAAAATCATTTTGAACTTTGATAGAAATTCAACTCGTATCCGTATGTGATCTTTATTCTATCCGTATTTGTATTCGATGTGTATTGGACCTATATTGGATTCACTCTTTATTTGATTCATATTCGGATTGGCTCTTTATTTAATCCACATTCAGGTCCGTTCTTTATTTGATCCGTACTCGGATTCATTCATATCGGTATTTTTAAGGGTATAATTTCCTTAATGCATATCCGAATCATATCCATATCGGTATTTGATAGAAATAAAATGAATATGGATATAGAAATAGGCATATCCAATGCATATCCAATCCGTATCCTATCTGTTTTCATCCCTAATTTATATAGGCTTATTTTTCATTAAGTCGTTTCAACGACAAATTCTATTTTATCCCTAACCTAAAAATCAGATTACACGCAAACCTGGGCCCCTAAAATTAGTGGGCCCTAGGTAATTGCACTTCAAAACAGTGCCCATGGTCGGCCCTGAATACATGCCTTATATTGATTTTTTTGATGACAAGTGGGATCGACAAGTTGGTCATCTACTTCATAAAGCAGGGTTACTTTTAAATCCTGAGTTCTTCTATAAGAATGACACTATATCATTAGATCATCATATTATGGCAGACTTTAATGATACAATGGAAACTTTGTTTTACAATGATGACGAAAAAATTGATTGCATCAATGTAGAATTTTCTTTATATAGAGATGCAATAGGCAACTTTGGACGTGCATCTACCATTTGAAATCGTGCAAAAATGGCTCCAGGTAAACAATGTTGATAATATTTCTATATTTCATTAACGAATATACTTATAATATTTTTTATTATAGCTGAATGGTGGAAGATGTATGGTGGGGCAACTCCTGCACTACAATCATTAGCTATCAAAGTTCTTAGCCAAACATGTTCAGCATTTGTATGTGAGCGCAATTGGAGTCTTTTTGAACGGATCCATACTTTGAAAAGGAACAAATTAAGCCACAAACGATTGAATGGGTTGGTTTTCATCAATGCTAATCGACATATTAAGTTTGTTCTCATTCAAAATATTACAAAATATTGACAAGTATGTAATTTCATATTTTATAATTAATAATCTATTTTTAGGGGGAAAAATGAAAGCAATTCAATACCAGATCCAATATCATTAGATGACATGGATTTGTATGGTGATTAGGTGGAAGAACCTAATACTGAGGCATTCAACATAGAGGAATTAGATGCTTGGATTGATGATCCGGAT
Organism: Ottelia alismoides; assembly: GCA_037367405.1. Classification (NCBI taxonomy): domain Eukaryota; kingdom Viridiplantae; phylum Streptophyta; class Magnoliopsida; order Alismatales; family Hydrocharitaceae; genus Ottelia; species Ottelia alismoides. The sequence continues at coordinate 786,591 of JAZKJV010000584.1, forward strand.
GATCCTATATTAGCGTTGCTCGATATTTGATAATGTATAATTATATAAGATGAAGATTAATACCATTATTATATATCATAATCACCATAACTGAATAATTTTATTAAACTTTTTTGCAGATACTAATAGTTGGGATCACGAGAGGCTTGACAAAGTCTACAATTTTGAGACTTGGATTTTTTTTGAAATGCATCATGTCATTGTCACTTTGAACTTTCGAAGATAATTTTATGAAATTGATTTACTTATCTAATTAAACTTTATCGTTTGATCTCAATGAATGATTTTGACTATTAAGTACTCTGATTCATTTTTATCTATTTATAGCTTACATCATTTATTTTTATTTAATTACTGCATATTTTGTGTTTGATCAATGCACAACATACAAGAGCATCCTTATATAATGCATGCATTATGTAAAAAAAATCGATTGATGTCGGTTCATTTGTAATGTATTTTTCTATTGAAAAAAATTGACACTTTAAAGTTTTCACGATACTTTCATTGGATATAAATACATATGTATGTATATGTATTCGATTTTATTGGTTTAGAGAACGGTTCGACCGGTGGGACCATTAAATTAATCTCGGTCTAATTTTTTTCCGAGTCAATTGAAATGATGACGGCATGTTGACGTCATCACCGGTCCGACCGGTTTGGACCAACTTTCATTTTCGGGATTCTTCTATTGACTAGATTAATGATTTAGAACTGGAATGAGAGGTGCCTTATTCTCGTTAAGCTGCTCTAGTTGCTGCTTGGCCTTCCCGAAGGGGGAGGAAAGAGGAAGCTTGGAACAAAAGGAAGCATGCCATTTGCACTTTCCCGATGGATGCGATACGCACGGTGCTTTAGTCGTCAGCTGAGAGTCTTTGATAGTGTAACCAGAATGGAATGTGGCGGTGCTTTTTCTCCTAACTCACTCCGACCCGGTCAGACCAAATCAGAGACAAATCGATTTAACGTCCGGTCCGATTTTTAATACCTTGGTTGGATCTATTAGATAAGAGAGCCATCATGAAATAGTTTGTCTTGACTAGAGAATGATTTTATGAGCTATGTATTCCCATTGGAACCACCGATGTCACTCTTAGAACAATAAAAATAAAGAGATAACCAAATTAAAGAATAGGGACCGATTGCTTCTCACTGTAATATCCATAACTCAAAAATATACGTAAATCAAATTCTAGCTAGAAGGAATTTTTAAAATCAAATTATTCTATTTTGGAAGAAACTCAGTTGGAATTGGAAAAATCCGATCATATATATATAATATATATATATAGATATAATTATAGATATATATATAGGATATCTTTCAAATGAGACATGGTCCTTCCATGTGTAAGGAAGGCCAGCAATCTCAGCCACCCGTTATTGATCTTGTGGTTGTTATTAATGACATGTTAACATTATTTATAAATTAAGCAAAATCCCATTTTGGTCTTTATATATTATCTAAATATAGTATGTAATTAATTCAATTATCTCCTCTATTAATGTCAACTTAGTTGTTTATTCAAATTTAGAAATCAACGTGCCCTAATCAAAAGGGGGCGCTGCCCCTTTTGTTCCTACGTTCTCTCCAAGACAAATAGGGGCTGCAGCGGTGGAGAAGGTTGTTGCTCGGGCGGTGGATCTACAAGGTGGCGGCACGTACATGCAAATCCAAGATGGTTGTTGCATTCCGGGCGCGGCTCTGGTGGTGATGGCACTGAAGCAAGGATCGCACGAGGGTGGATGATCTTCGAAGGAGGGGGTTGCCGGACACGATGGTAATCTGGAGGGCAGCGGTTCTCAAACGGAGGGCGAAGGGGGACACACTCCTCTTTAATCTGTGTTCACACGGGGATGGTGGTTTGGTGCTCTATTTATAGATTCATGGCAAACCTTCTCAAATATTTAATATCTGAAGACATTCCATCTTGTCTGCTTTTAGGGGGATTCCCACCCATACGCAGTTCCATTGGCATTAGGCATCTTCGGGAAATACATGCTGGTGATTCCTGTGTGGTCGCGACAGACTTGGGGCAGCCAATGTGGTCAGACTCGGTGCGGGATGGACGATGATACGGGCACGCGAAGGGCGACACACGTCACCTCGCGCGGCGGTTCTGGAGATGGCAACGCGTAGTCTGTGCAGAGATGACGATGGCTGAGGAGCGATGGGTCGACGATGGCATGGCAAGGTGGTCGGCGTAGACTAGGGTGAGGGGGCGACACACACCCCCGGTGACTCGGCCGGCGGAGGGAAGGTTGCATGCGAAGAGGATTCCAGGCGATTACGGTTGTGACGATACAATTTTGACGTTTATTATTACAATTTTGACTTGTATTATACATATTTGATGTCTATATTTACATATCAATTGGATTCGAATAACAATTGTACTTTTTAAGTGTATTATATATTGTGGACGTGCATTGCATATTTTTAGATATGTATTATACATTTTAGATGTGTATTATACATATTGAAAATATGTATTATACATTTTTGTAAAAAAGGATTGCAGACTTCACATAAATCAAAAAATGTAAAAATAGCTAACGTATTGCTAATATGAATTGTATTCTACAAATAACCTTACAGAATTTACAAAATGACTAATGAAATTTGAATGAACCACGGATTATACAAAAATATATATAATCCTTACAAAAAATCACATATTATACAAAAAAATGTGTACGGATACAAACATTTGTCCCATGTTATGTCGCCCAGCACAAAACTGGACATTATTTAAATATGGCATTACGAAAAAATACCAAAATTAGAACAAGCTACATTTAATATTTTAAAATATTAAATAATATCTGTAATTAATACAAATTATGATGACCAAAATATCCTTTTAGAAAATCAATAGATCAAGCCGTTAGATTTGAATCTAATGGTCCAGATCGTTGGCCTTCTTTACACATGGAAGGATCATGTCTCATTTGAAAGGCCCCCTATATGTGTGTGTGTGTGTGTGTGTGTATATATATATATATTCATATATATATATAGAGAGAAAGAGAGAGTTTAATGGGGTTGCCCCCTTGAGGCAGCCAACATGGCTGCCCCCGCGCTGTTTTCGGCATTTTTTTAAAAATCGCCATGTATATTCATCCCTATATCCCTCATATATGCCATTCGAATTTCGTCAGAAACAGAGACTCATACGACCTCCATCCAGACGGTCAGTTTTTAACAGTAACATGATTTTTTAAATCGACACCATCTCGACGGAGGTCTTAGGAGTCTCTGTTTCTGACGAAATTCGAATGGCATATAGGAGGGATATAGGGATGAATATACATGACGATATTTTTCAAAAAAAATAAAAAAAAAACATCGAAAATGGTGTGGGGGCAGCCACATTAAACTCATATATATATGTATGTATATATATACATATATATGTATGTATGTATATATATATAACGCTCGGATCTGAATTACCCGAATCCTATTTGATTAAGGTCTGCATGATCACTTAATATTCAATTAATATAAAATAAATCAAGATCGATCCATATATCACTGATCGAATCCCGTTTAGACGCAATCAATCAAAATGGATTGCATCATAATCCGTGTCATCGGGAAAAGCCGTGACGAGGTCCGAACCGCAAAATAAACTAAGACCACAATAAAATTTGATTCGACAAAATAAGATCAACGAAATCGATCAGTCATCTATCGGAGGTCGTTTGACCCATTTAAATCGTGAAATTTAATCACAAATCAAAATCGTATTTCGCTAATTTTTTAATCCATCTTAGATCGGAAGTATATGAATGTTATATTCACTTTGTCGCCATTCAGAGATGGTCAAAACGCTTGGAAATTAGGCCCGAAGTGTCCAAGAGTCCAAGTACCTGTATTATTACAAATTATAAAAGTCACTCTCTCACAGAAATAAATGTAAGCTAATCTAATCACTCTCCCTCACTCCTCCTGCTCTCTCCTGCCGGCTTGGCCCAAGAAGGCCGGCTCCGCTTCCCAAGGTTGCTCCGGATCACCTAAGCAATCCGCCTTGCTCCGCGGTCCCTCGCAAGAAGACAAGAAAGAGGTGGTCAGATAGCTCAACAAGATATATCAAAAATGTAAGAGATGGAAAATGATGCTATGGTAAACAATCACACAATCAAACAAAATGTAAACTACTCGCTGTTGCTCCCCGGCAACGGCGCCATTTGATAAACCCGGGTTTCAAGAGAGCCTAAATGGTGTCTCACACAAGGCGGAGACAACCGTCGCTGTGGCGACTCTCAAATGAAACCTGAATTTAATCAACAATTAACCCACACTAAAGATCAATAAATTAGAAATAATGTGGAGTTAAAATTTATTTTTAACTCTGCACAAATGGTGTATAGTGACAAGTATGCAGAGAGTTCGAACACAGGGAGCAAGCAGGGCAATTCACAAAAGTGTGTGCACAAGTGTGTGTATGTGAAGTGTCTACACTAAGCAAGCAAGCAGCGATATTTTTGTGGGTTTTTAATTTTATATTTTTTTTAATTTGTAATTTTGTATTTTGATTTTTACTTTTCTGATTTCTTTTTTATATTTTATATTTTATAATTTTTTTTTTCTTTTCAATATTGGAAGTTATAAACAATGTAATACAAGACAAGATAAAATATTTATAAAGGAGTGCAAAAATATTCAAAAATTCAGAAATAAAATCTTTTTGGTATTTTTGTGGTTTTCTACTGTTTTTGTGATTTTTGGGCAATTTCTAAAATGTTTTTGGTATTTTTAAAGAGCTAAATAAAGGAAACAGTGAACAAAAGTTGCTGGCTGAAACTAAAATGGGAAAGAAAAATAGCAAATTAAGTCAAAATTTTCCCAAATTAATTTTTGAATAAAGATAATATAATAAAGAACACACAGGAACAGAGTTTGTAATTTTTAGGGTTTTCTTTGAATTTTTATATTTTTTTGAAGTTTTTAAGTCTTTTCTAATTTTTAAGGTTTTTCTTTTGAGATTTTTAGTGATTTTTGGACTGACACTAAAATAGGATAAAATAGACACTAGGTAATTTTTTTGGAATTTTTCAAAACGTTTTTATAATTTTTATGGGTTTTCTAATGCAGACAGTGAAATAAATGCATGTTTTTGATTTTTAATAAATGTGAAAATGCAATAAAAATGCAATGCAAAAATGTGGCGTGCAAATGCAAGTGTCCAGGAGCTTAAGTCTATTTTTGTAGAATTTTTGGACTTAAAATGATCATTCAAGTAAACACAACAAGTATCCAATTAATAAATAAGCCTCGCAGGGGTATAAATGCAATTTACAAAACATCCAGGGGCATGCACGCAATTTTCCACAAAATATTGAACTGAATATTTAATTTTTAGCACCAAAATACAATTACAGAACCCGCCTGGGTACGGTAGCAATTTTCCCACCAGGGCGCGTGACTTGCACGCGCCTGGCGAGGACTGAAATGTGATTTTTCAAACCCTGGGGGCCTACTTGCAAAATATCCAAAAAGTTTACACTTGATATGAAAGTTTCGGGACTAAAATATAACACACAAATGACTGAGGGTGTCCTTGCAAAATGCCCACCCCCTCACGTGTACAGGTCACGTGAGGTGACGTGGCGAAGGACCTAGATGCAAATAAACAAAGTTCGAGGGTCTTTATGCAAATATTACAAAACTTTTACACTACAGACAAAAGTTTAAATACTAAATATTAACTACAAAAAGTGCGAGGGTCAGGATGCAAAATACCCACGCTCGGGCGGATCGCACGGCTGAGATGACTTGACTTAGGACACGTGTCGATCCTGCATGGCGCGATGACGGTTCGGATTCTACGCCCAGGATTAGATCATCAGGAGTGCATCGACGGCTTAGGGCGGCGCCAATCTGACGGTGGCTGCTTCTCAGGGAGAACGGAGGGTGATCGAACGGCTATCGTGCATGGAGGAAGAACAATGGATGAACACGGCATGGATGATCCTCCAGCACCAAAATCTTCACGCTCGATGCTCCTTTCTCTTCTCTGATGACACCAAGAGCCTCCCAGGTCCACCCTCTATCGATCTGAGGTTTCAAGAACCTCCAAGGAGCTCCGGTAATGGCAGGCGGAGGAGGCGGACCTGGGCGCTGCTCCAGCAGCCCGAGGAAGGTAGATCTGAGGCTCAAACGCCTCCTTCAGGACCTGCAAAGAAGGAAAAAGAAAGCAGCACGCAAGCAGCAGTCCTGGCGTTTATTGGTGGAGAAATCGAAGGCGATAAGTGATGAAAGTGGTCGTCGGAGCACAAGAGCTCCGGCGAAGTGTTTGATGACGAAATCGGGGTGCTTTGATGAGTAGATGAACCAACTAATTACTAAACGCTAATTATAAAACTAACAGCGACAAAGAAAAACATAAAACAAGAAGGAAAACACCCTCGAGTGGCGTGGAACCACGAGGAAGAAGACCTCACGGCGATGGCCGGAGATGGAGGTTGGAACACGACCTAGGTGCTTCGCCGCACCTCGCCTGAGATGGGGGAGGATTCCCCTGTCACCGGATGTTATCCCTCGACCCCGCCTGGAGGGTTTTGGCGCCCAGATCTGGTTCAAAGGAGGAAGGGATGAAAGGGGGCTGGTTTTGAACATGGCCGAGTGGGCACCTTCAACGAGGCGTAGCTCGCGCATCGATGGTCAAAAGACCCATCTAAGCCTAGGGCGAGCTAGGTGGATCAGAGGGCATCAACTTTGCAGAAGAGACCGAGGCCAATCGGTGAAAGACTTGGCCTGGAAAAATCCGCGAAATCCAAGAAAACCCTTATTCTGTCACAGCCCAGGCGTTGGGCAGAGAGTTGACCGAGGTCAACTCTCCTAGCCCCCTGGTTGGTCCACGTGGACCAACAAGGAAAAACCTGGAGAAAAAGATTTATAAAATCATTTTAAAATAGATAACGATTTTATTGGTTTTAAATTATAACATGAAAAATGTTTAATTTTTTCTAAATTATTTTATTATGATTTTTATTTATTTTTATGAGAGGTATTTTTACAAGTTTGCATTTATACCTTTATAGGTATCTATATCTATGTATTTAAGTATTCTATTTTTATTTGGATATTTTTAATATTATTATTTTATTTATGATTTTATAAAATTATAAAATACTTTTATCTACACAAATATGTTTTTATTTTATTTTTATGGACTGTTTTGTATATTTAATAAAATACAAGTATGTTTCGTATAGGTATATGTACAGGTAATGTATCTATGTATTTTATTTTTGAGTATTTTATTTTTGTTTTTATTTAGGTTTTTATTCTTATTTTAATGTACATTATTATTATAAGTATTATTTACAATATTATAAAAATATAAAATTGTAAAAATAACAAATAAATAATAAATTGAATATTTTAATCGGTACAATGCACAATGTGGGTCCAAAACTCAACTTTCAAACCGTAGCTCCACCAAATGCGAAACCACCGCCATTAATTAGCTTATTTTCTTCTATATACAATTAAAGGTGAGTATGCGGCATTTGGAGTTTTCATTTATGAGATACGGGTCTGGGAAGTTGGCATTCTGCATTTTTATTCAGACCATAACTTTTTATCTGTACATTATTTTTTAGTGGAGTCAATTTTGTATTTTTCTTTATTAAATTATTTACAACTTTCATGTACAAAGTTTCTTTATTTGATGTATAAAAAGTGAAACCAAAAATAGGTCCCAAAATGAATAAAGAATGAATTGAATGTATAGGTATTTTATCTGTACTTTGGCCCTTATCTCCCCCTACTTTATTCCTTGTCGACCTATTCATCAAGATGCCTAGGTCTCGGGGGTTTTGGGTCATAAAATATTTACAATATTTTATTCTTTTTCTTTTCTTTATTTATTCTATAATTTTGGCCTTAATTACAGTATTTTATATACTAAATAGATGCATATGCATGAATGATAAGATGATGATTTTAATACTATTTACAGGCATTTGCTAGGGTTTTTAGTGCCAAAATGATAGAATAAAGATGATGAAATGTGGATTCATCATCCCCCTATACTTTACCTTTGCTAGTCCCTAGCAAACACTTATGCAATAAGTGCAAAAGAAAAAGAAAGAAAAGAAAAAGAAGAAAGTTGGATTTAGTTCAATTATCAAACTTGTCTTCGTAAAATCAAAGTTTGGAGCTTAAGTCGGACCTTTGGAATTTTAGTGCGGTCGGAACCTTAATGAGAACCAAATTTGAAATCCAACAGTCCTTGAGAATCCCAATACTCTGTCCAAGTCTCCTCAATAGCCAGGTCAGAATTACTTCAACTCATACGCAAACTCTTACAACTATGGATCTGACTCGTACAGTGTAAGTGATATGTAGCTCCCTACCTCAGAAGTAGCAAAGAAACAACCTCCCCCAACCTGGTAACTCTAATGCCTCGGTCTAGCAACTCTTTCCTCGACAAGCGGGGTATTCCCTTCTAAGTTCAAGTGCAACCGGCTCAAGAAGAGGGGGAAGAAGTATAGACCTTTGGAAGCTCAGCCAGTGTAGCCAAGTCTCCCGCTGCAAGCTTCATGAGATGTGACATGGATACCATAAGCTTTTGCTTTATTGGACTATATACACTCCGGTGGGGTTATTAAATTTTCAATCCGACCCACCACTTTTTTTGGAGTTCTTTTTTTTTCTTCTTTTTTTTTCAATTACATCTGTACAACATATCTACATGGTGCAGCATTTATACAAGAAATTTTCCTCTTGAGCCAGTAGACTATCCCTCTTTTGAAGCTTTATTGCAACCCACGGCTTCTGTCTTTAGCCTTCATCACCACTAGACCAAGTTGAGGTGCACTTCCTTCACTATAAGAAGAAGAGAGGTTCCGCCTAGAAGTACTACCCTCATATGCTACCCCAAGCTAAAGGAAACTGCCTCCTCACCACCTCATCCGTGGAGAGCTATGTGAAAGGTGCAGGTGTCCAAGTTAGGTCATTATCAACAAGAGTCGTGCGTGTGCTCCGAAATACTCTACTTAGGCAGTCAAGAATCCATTTAACCAAGTCCCGTGATCCTCAAAGAATTAAGTCAACTAGACCTGAAGTACCTCAAACCCAGTTCCTATAAGGTTCCTGTTATTAGGTAGATTTTAAGGTCCAATCAAGCTCCAATCTCCGGATTTTACTTAGACTTGTTCAACTATCAAACTCAATCCGAAAGATGCTCATGTCATGCTATGCAAGAAATATTTTTGTGATGCAATTTTCAAGATTTTGAACTTTTTATGGATTTTTGAAAAGATGATGCATGCGTATGCAGATGCATTTTTTGTATTTTTCAAGAAGATTTTTCAAATGTTTTTGGATTTTAGTTTTGCAAATGTTTTTGGGATTTTTAAAAAGAAAAAGTTTTGGCTGAAAACTAGGTGAAAACTATGTACACAGGAGTGCTTCTTCTATATACAAGAAGTGGATTTTAAGAATTTACAAGGTAAGTGGTCAGTTTTATACATATATATATATAGTGGATTTTGGTGTGATGTAGGTATTCCTCAAACTTATTTGACACAAGCTTTTCACACCATTTTTGAAAACTATAGTCCAAAATAGTTTTTAGAAACATTTTTACAAACATGTACACACATTTGAAAATCATTTTGCAAAGGTTTTAAAAACAGTAAATATGGATTTTTCAAAGGATTTTTGCAACCATTTTTCAAACCATTTGCAAATCATTTTTCAAATCTTTTATTTCACATAAAGAAAATGAATTTTACAAATCACACATTTTTACAAAGGTTGAAAACATGTAACAAAATATTTTCAAAATAGTTTTCAATAGATGTTCACAAAGGTTTTCAAACTATTTTTCAAACATTTTGCAAAAAATATTTTCACCTGATTTATTAATCAGTAAATACAAAAAGGATTTGAGGAATAACAACATCTTTTATTAAGAATTTTTAATGAATTTTAAAGAATTTTTAGCCATATTATTAAGAAAATACGAAAGTACGAGTTATGGCTAAAGTATATACGCAGTATATACGACCCCCCTATACTTAGCTTGAGCTATGTCCTCATAGATCAGAGAGAAAAGAGAAGACATAACTCGTACTAAGTATAGGAAAGTCTAAAGAATAAATGAATAAATGAAGGAATGAATGAACAAATGAGAAGTTGACCGTCCCCCCTATACTTAGGATCAGATAATCCTAAGTATAGCAGACTGTACACAATGCAGGGAGGGTCAAGGGTGGGAATGAACAGATCGTACTCAGATTGTCTCCCCCTATACTTAGGGTAAGATATCCCTAAGTATAGACAAGAAGAGGAGACAATGGAGAGGATCAAAGAATGGAAATACTCGGGGTGCACACCCCCCTATACTTAGGACAAAGTACGTCCTAAGTATGGAAAACTGTCTACAAGGGCGGCACCTTTTCGGTAGATGAAGAAGATAGAAGAGGAAAAGAAGAAAAGAAGAAAAGAAAAGAAGAAAAGAGATAGAAGAAGAGATTGTGAGGATGTACGCATCGCTCCCCCTATACTTAGGGTGAAAGAAGCCCTAAGTATAGGCAACGACAGAAGCGATGACACGAAACGATGAAAGAACACTCGGTTCGTCCACCCCCTATACTTAGGACAAAGTACGTCCTAAGCAAGGCAAACACGAGAATGGGTGGTCGAGCAATACTGAAGAAAGAACCAAGGTACACAAGGGAATATACAACAGAGATGGATATACACATGATCAAGAAGGTGGAAAGCTGACCTTCTTGCGAGACCGCTGAGGGATAGATCTGATATGGTGTATGTCGACATCGGGGTCCACAGTGGACGGAGGCCGATCAGGGTCGACACGGTGAAGACCCTCAGTGGAATCAAAACGGAAAGGGACGAACTGATCAATGGAAGCAGTATGGCTGGGTTCTCCCTTGGTGGTCCTATGATGTGAAGGCACAGACGGGTGAGTGGAAGAAGTACGACTAGGTCCGGCCTTGGAAGTCTCGCCGATATCAAAGTGAAATGGGACAAACTCATCATCCTCGGAAGAAGTGTAATCGGAGTCGTCCTGCGAGTCCTCGTCCAGGTCAAAATCAAAAGGAATAAAATCATCTGTGGAAGTATACGAACTCTGTTCGTCCTCTATAATCTCAACCGGATCATCTTTCTCATCAAAAGGCCCAAATTTCTGAAGAAAAGCGATCAAATCAACTTCGGCCTCTGGCCCATCAGAATCAACATGGACAGGAATGGACTCATCAGTGGAAGTAGTCAAAACAGGTCCGTCCTGTCTAGTCTTACATGGGTCATTTGTTTCCTCATGAGGTCTCTCAAAGTAATGGGCAACATCATAAACATCCTCAATAGTCTTGGTATCTGCCCCCTGCTCAAATGGTTCAATCACGTAGATACTATGGATCTCATCAACACATCGCCACACACCCAGAGGAGGATTAGTGAGGTCCATGCTTTCCGACTTCCTCCCCTTTCGGGGGATCCGTCGGGTCTCATCAGGGATCGCTAAGGAAGTATCTCTAGTAGCATCAGGTAGGTCACAAGCCTCAGAGTCAGCTATAATCGGTGAAGATGCATCAGGTGCAGGTTTCTGGTCAACTGTGGGTGTGGTGATCAACACTTCGCTCTCGTCAATAGGACGGAAGCGAATCTCTCCTGATCCATAGTCAATAACGACCCTCGCGGAGGCGAGGAATGGTCGTCCCAAGATGATTGGAGATGGCTCTCCTGTGGAGTTCTCCATGGGCAATACGACAAAATCAACATTGTGGCTCGTGCCCTGAATAGAAATGATGGCGTTTTCAAGGATACCCTTCGGCCTCTTGATGGATCCATCAGCAAACTGAACGATCATCCTGGTTTTCTTGAGAGGCCCTAAGTGAAGAGACTGTACCAGTGAGAAGGGTAATATGCTGATAGATGCGCCGCCGTCTAGGAGAGTGCGATCACAAGTATGGTCAGAGATGGTGCAAGTGATGAAAGGTGTAGCTGTGTTCTTCTTGGGAATGGGACGGTGTGTGATGGCGAGGGCAGTGGCCATGGTCAGAATGTGACGCTCAGATCTGCTCCTCCGCTTTCTCTTCTTGGGAAGAGGAGCAGATGAATCAGTCATGGCCTGTTGAAGTGGGGCACGGATAATCTCATGAATAGTAGCCACCACTTCGGGTTCAGTCAACATTTTTTTGAATTTTTGGACCTCCTCCATACAAGGGAGGAAGTCGGAATCAGCATATACATGAGGCATGCCAAGAGCAGTCTGTACAGCGGCGTCCTCGGGGTAAAAGGTGGGACTGGATGTGAATGGGTGTGTGGTCAAGGGTTCTGGCAAGTGGACTCTCTCCTCAAAATCTTGATCAACCAAGTGTCTCCCAAAATCTTTTTGGATTTTTAAATTTTTCTCATTTTTTTGTATTTTTGGCGATTGCAAGCTCCCATGATTCTTCACAAGCGAAGCCGTATCCTCGATGAAAAGAGCACTAGTCCGATATTCTCTCAAAGTGTCAAGATTTTCTTTCATCAAATTGATGTGCTCTAGCATTAGGTTCATGACAACACTCATGGAGGTCGTGGGAGGTGACTCCAACAGGTCAGACTCGGGTGGATGTGAAGGTGGAGGCGGATAATATACATGTGGGGATGGAGGTGGGTAGAAGTCCGAGTCGTGATACTATGGCTGAGGCGGATATGTACAAAAATCAGAAAAAGTAGGAGGAGGGTCCTCCTGATAAAAGGGAGGGGGACCGGCTGGAGCGAGCGAGGGGTCCGCAAAGTCCGGATAAAATGCACTCCAGGGGTCCATCTCGAAACAAAGGGAAGTGATTCGGGGGAGCACGGTGGTCAAATCAAGAGAGTGAAGAAAAAGGCGCAAATGCACAGAGGATGATCTAGAATGCACACAAAACAATCACAAGCAATCATGAAACAACCAAACCCTCAATTCACCTACTCAACTCGGTGAAGACCACAAATGCGGTCTTTTTATCTTATCTGTTTTAGAGTTAGGTGAAAAAGTCAAGAAGTTGCACAGACACTTAGGGGGCTTGAAAATAGGATTTTGAGCTCTATCCTTAGTGTATGCGCGAGCAATGTAAAACAAAGACAATGAGGGGATTACTCGCCCCAATACAAGATTTTTTTCTTTTGGTCGATTTTAGGGTCAAGTAAAATTAGCAGTCCCAATTTTATTGATTATCACTTTTTTTTTGGATTTTTAATAAAAATGCACGATCCTAACGAGGATTCAATTCCTTTAAGCTCCTAGGTTGGCAAAATCAGAGGGAGAGTCGGAAAAGCAATGCAAGCGGCAAACAATGATGAATGCTAAAGCGTAAATGCTCACCTTGCCTCCAGCACTCTACATGCAAGGATGCTCAGAAGAATTGAAACCTATCTATATGCAAATGCAAGCCGATGAAATCGCCCTAAGTTTCAGAAATTGCTATTATCGTGAAGAACCACAAGTCGGCCATTTATCTTTAACCAAAGAGTCCGGTCTTGGCTTACCCCTCCTCTTCTCGACACACTCGAGTTCAGGAGTAGCGCTTGATGGGGCTCGCTCACGGCACACGGGTTAAGAGATAAATGAACAGACTGTTTAAACTTTGACTAAGTCCAAACGCGGCTATAGGTACATGCAAGATATATTAGGTGTTTGGCCTTAATCTATCGCAAGCAATCCTAAATCTAAGGGCTCAATCACACAAAGTGAAGAAAACAAAACCGGAAAACAAAGTAAAAAAATGCGATGAAAAGCCGACAAAACTACGGTGAGCCCCCAAGTGAACAAACACTTGGAAATTAGGCCCGAAGTGTCCAAGAGTCCAAGTACATGTATTATTACAAATTATAAAAGTCACTCTCTCACAGAAATAAATGTAAGCTAATCTAATCACTCTCCCTCACTCCTCCTGCTCTCTCCTGCCGGCTTGGCCCAAGAAGGCCGGCTCCGCTTCCCAAGGTTGCTCCGGATCACCTAAGCAATCCGCCTTGCTCCGCGGTCCCTCGCAAGAAGACAAGAAAGAGGTGGTCAGATAGCTCAACAAGATATATCAAAAATGTAAGAGATGGAAAATGATGCTATGGTAAACAATCACACAATCAAACAAAATGTAAACTACTCGCTGTTGCTCCCCGGCAACGGCGCCATTTGATAAACCCGGGTTTCAAGAGAGCCTAAATGGTGTCTCACACAAGGCGGAGACAACCGTCGCTGTGGCGACTCTCAAATGAAACCTGAATTTAATCAACAATTAACCCACACTAAAGATCAATAAATTAGAAATAATGTGGAGTTAAAATTTATTTTTAACTCTGCACAAATGGTGTATAGTGACAAGTATGCAGAGAGTTCGAACACAGGGAGCAAGCAGGGCAATTCACAAAAGTGTGTGCACAAGTGTGTGTATGTGAAGTGTCTACACTAAGCAAGCAAGCAGCGATATTTTTGTGGGTTTTTAATTTTATATTTTTTTTAATTTGTAATTTTGTATTTTGATTTTTACTTTTCTGATTTCTTTTTTATATTTTATATTTTATAATTTTTTTTTCTTTTCAATATTGGAAGTTATAAACAATGTAATACAAGACAAGATAAAATATTTATAAAGGAGTGCAAAAATATTCAAAAATTCAGAAATAAAATCTTTTTGGTATTTTTGTGGTTTTCTACTATTTTTGTGATTTTTGGGCAATTTCTAAAATGTTTTTGGTATTTTTAAAGAGCTAAATAAAGGAAACAGTGAACAAAAGTTGCTGGCTGAAACTAAAATGGGAAAGAAAAATAGAAAATTAAGTCAAAATTTTCCCAAATTAATTTTTGAATAAAGATAATATAATAAAGAACACACAGGAACAGAGTTTGTAATTTTTAGGGTTTTCTTTGAATTTTTATATTTTTTTGAAGTTTTTGAGTCTTTTCTAATTTTTAAGGTTTTGCTTTTGAGATTTTTAGTGATTTTTTGACTGACACTAAAATAGGATAAAATAGACACTAGGTAATTTTTTTGGAATTTTTCAAAACGTTTTTATAATTTTTATGGGTTTTCTAATGCAGACAGTGAAATAAATGCATGTTTTTGATTTTTAATAAATGTGAAAATGCAATAAAAATGCAATGCAAAAATGTGGCGTGCAAATGCAAGTGTCCAGGAGCTTAAGTCTATTTTTGTGGAATTTTTGGACTTAAAATGATCATTCAAGTAAACACAACAAGTATCCAATTAATAAATAAGCCTGGCAGGGGTATAAATGCAATTTACCTAACATCCAGGGGCATGCACGCAATTTTCCACAAAATATTGAACTGAATATTTAATTTTTAGCACCAAAATACAATTACAGAACCCGCCTGGGTATGGTAGCAATTTTCCCACCAGGGCGCGTGACTTGCACGCGCCTGGCGAGGACTGAAATGTGATTTTTCAAACCCTGGGGGCCTACTTGCAAAATATCCAAAAAGTTCACTTGATATGAAAGTTTCGGGACTAAAATATAACACACAAATGACCGAGGGTGTCCTTGCAAAATGCCCACCCCCTCACGTGTACAGGTCACGTGAGGTGACGTGGCGAAGGACCTAGATGCAAATAAACAAAGTTCGAGGGTCTTTATGCAAATATTACAAAACTTTTACACTACAGACAAAAGTTTAAATACTAAATATTAACTACAAAAAGTGCGAGGGTCAGGATGCAAAATACCCACGCTCGGGCGGATCGCACAGCTGAGATGACTTGACTTAGGACACGTGTCGATCCTGCATGGCGCGATGACGGTTCGGATTCTACGCCCAGGATTAGATCATCAGGAGTGCATCGACGGCTTAGGGCGGCGCCAATCTGACGGTGGCTGCTTCTCAGGGAGAACGGAGGGTGATCGAACGGCTATCGTGCGTGGAGGAAGAACAATGGATGAACACGGCCTGGATGACCCTCCAGCACCAAAATCTTCACGCTCGATGCTCCTTTCTCTTCTCTGATGACACCAAGAGCCTCCCAGGTCCACCCTCTATCGATCTGAGGTTTCAAGAAGCTCCAAGGAGCTCCGGTAATGGCAGGCGGAGGAGGCGGACCTGGGCGCTGCTCCAGCAGCCCGAGGAAGGTAGATCTGAGGCTCAGACGCCTCCTTCAGGACCTGCAAAGAAGGAAAAAGAAAGCAGCACGCAAGCAGCAGTCCTGGCGTTTATTGGTGGAGAAATCGAAGGCGATAAGTGATGAAAGTGGTCGTCGGAGCACAAGAGCTCCAGCGAAGTGTTTGATGACGAAATCGGGGTGCTTTGATGAGTAGATGAACCAACTAATTACTAAACGCTAATTATAAAACTAACAGCGACAAAGAAAAACATAAAACAAGAAGGAAAACACCCTCGAGTGGCGTGGAACCACGAGGAAGAAGACCTCACGGCGGTGGCCGGAGATGGAGGTTGGAACACGACCTAGGTGCTTCGCCGCACCTCGCCTGAGATGGGGGAGGATTCCCCTGTCACCGGATGTTATCCCTCGACCCCGCCTGGAGGGTTTTGGCGCCCAGATCTGGTTCAAAGGAGGAAGGGATGAAAGGGGGCTGGTTTTGAACATGGCCGAGTGGGCACCTTCAACGAGGCGTAGCTCGCGCATCGATGGTCAAAAGACCCATCTAAGCCTAGGGCGAGCTAGGTGGATCAGAGGGCATCAACTTTGCAGAAGAGACCGAGGCCAATCGGTGAAAGACTTGGCCTGGAAAAATCCGCGAAATCCAAGAAAAACCTTATTCTGTCACAGCCCAGGCGTTGGGCAGAGAGTTGACCGAGGTCAACTCTCCTAGCCCCCTGGTTGGTCCACGTGGACCAACCAGGAAAAACCTGGAGAAAAAGATTTATAAAATCATTTTAAAATAGATAACGATTTTATTGGTTTTAAATTATAACATGAAAAATGTTTAACTTTTTCTATATTATTTTATTATGATTTTTATTTATTTTTATGAGAGGTATTTTTACAAGTTTGCATTTATACCCTTATAGGTATCTATATCTATGTATTTAAGTATTCTATTTTTATTTGGGTATTTTTAATATTATTATTTTATTTATGATTTTATAAAATTATAAAATACTTTTATCTACACAAATATGTTTTTATTTTATTTTTATGGACTGTTTTGTATATTTAATAAAATACAAGTATGTTTCGTATAGGTATATGTACAGGTAATGTATCTATGTATTTTATTTTTGAGTATTTTATTTTTGTTTTTATTTAGGTTTTTATTATTATTTTAATGTACATTATTATTATAAGTATTATTTACAATATTATAAAAATATAAAATTGTAAAAATAACAAATAAATAATAAATTGAATATTTTAATCGATACAATGCACAATGTGGGTCCAAAACTCAACTTTCAAACCGTAGCTCCGCCAAATGCGAAACCACCGCCATTAATTAGCTTATTTTCTTCTATATACAATTAAAGGTGAGTATGCGGCATTTGGAGTTTTCATTTATGAGATACGGGTCTGGGAAGTTGGCATTCTGGATTTTTATTCAGACCATAACTTTTTATCTGTACATTTTTTTTCAGTGGAGTCAATTTTGTATTTTTCTTTATTAAATTATTTACAACTTTCATGTACAAAGTTTCTTTATTTGATGTATAAAAAGTGAAACCAAAAATAGGTCCCAAAATGAATAAAGAATGAATAGAATGTATAGGTATTTTATCTGTACTTTGGCCCTTATCTCCCCCTACTTTATTCCTTGTCGACCTATTCATCAAGATGCCTAGGTCTCGGGGGTTTTGGGTCATAAAATATTTACAATATTTTATTCTTTTTCTTTTCTTTATTTATTCTATAATTTTGGCCTTAATTACAGTATTTTATATACTAAATAGATGCATATGCATGAATGATAAGATGATGATTTTAATACTATTTACAGGCATTTGCTAGGGTTTTTAGTGCCAAAATGATAGAATAAAGATGATGAAATGTGGATTCATCAAACACCTAAGGCCCTCCCCCCTTATTTATATCTCCCAAAGTCCTTCCTTCTTCAATCTTTGGGAGTAATTTTTATATAATTCAACATAAATTCAAACCACTGTTTATGCTAAGAATTCGTGATTTAAATTTTGAAAGATTTGGGGCGATTTGGCATGGAATTTGACCTAATTTCATACCACTATAGCTATAATTTTATTATTAAAAGAGGGATAATTGGGGATATTTACATGCAATTGACTTTAAAATTAGAAAATTATTTAGAATACATATTTCATGATGAATGGGATGGAAGATTAGGAGAATTTAGCATAGATTTAAATAAATTTCGTATCAATCATTCACCCCTAAAATCATGTCAAAATGTATATTTGGATGATTTTAAATAGATTTGATCTTGATTCTAATTAATGACTATGTTGCGGAATTCATGCTTTGAAAGATGAAAAGATTTGGTATGAATTAATTTATAGAATTCAGATCAATAATTATGTCACTAGTTTTATTAAAGAAGATATTTTAAATATAAGTGCAGGTAATAATACCCTTCTCTTATAAATCTAATAAATGATTTCCTAAGATCATTATGATAAATAATAATCCTTTAATTATAATCTAAAAAAATTAAAATAATATTGATAAGATTGTTGACAAAATACCAAGATTTGTAAAGTTAACCATGTAAGAGATTGCGACAGGATTGAATATACAAACGAGTATGATGGTGAATCATTGATGATAATTAATTGAGTCAGTCATGGTGATCCTCACACTTGACTGTGCAAGGGTTCGATGACTCTTAACTGGGCGGGAGATAAGAAGCCCGGTTAGATCAGTGACCGCCTATTGTACGAGTTTAGGATAATAGTCTCTTGTATGTTTTTTTGTGAGCTCGCAGTTTTTAGGCTTCGTTGGAATCCAGGTGCTTTAATTTGACCAATCCCACTAATCTTTTTGCAATAGGGTGCCTAGGTTGGAGGACCCTTGGGTTTTTTTTTACGAACTCATTTTACCCGTACCGATCGGGATGGACTGGGGTGACTCATACTGGAGAGTCTCTCCCACTCATCTTCGGGGCATAGTTTTGGAGTGTGCCTAACCTTCTCCTGGACCGCTGATGAGCTCGAAAAATTCCTCTTTGAGAATAAGGAATTGTAATATATGAGACAAATTATGGTCCAACAAAAACCAGACTCTTCGAATATGTGGAAGTTATTTTACTTAACAGGTATATGAAGGTTGAACACAAGGATGCGAGCCTATTCGTCTATTCATCGAAAATTACTGATTAACATTGAGTAATTAAATTCATCAGTCTAGGTCTTCGTATGCATATGCAGATGCAATACACAACACATAATGATATGCAAATATATCATGCAAATAAAATGATGCAGAAATAGAGTACTATGATGCATGTACTTTTCTTTGGTCTTAAATCCAATTAAAAATGAGATGCATGGTGAATGATATGCTATAAATAAATATGCAAACCACCATGTACAAATATGTCCTAAAATGAGCGATCGGATAAGCATCGAATTCAGAGACAAATTGAGCATCAAGGATAAATAATGGCAATGTAAATATTGAGCAAGAGACACTATTTGTCATAAAAAAATATCACATATAATTCAATGCCATGAAATATAGTATGCCATTAGACAGAGGATGAAACAAGCTTCAAAATGACACTGCAATCGGTAAAAACGGAGATCGGATGCTCATGATATGAATAAAATAGTACTAGGGGTATAAATGTAATAAAATGCATGAAAACTAAAGGATAAATATTACAAATAGGTCCTTTATTTGCAATTCACAAAATCTGGAGGGGCCTCCCTATAACTTTTGCTTTGCATGCAGGGGCATTTTTATAATTGTTAGAAGTTGACGGGGCCTTGATTTAATTAAGCCCAAGCGTGCATGTGCACACATGCCTAGGGACCTCGATGCAATTATGAAGAAGGCTGGGGGTATATCTGCAAATAAAATATGACATTGTCCGGAGTCGGTAGGGCCTCGATGTAATTGCAAAAATTCCATAAAAATCCATGTTGGATCATCATTATTCTCTCTTTTTATCCTCGAAAAATAAGAAGTTCATGAGAAATCTTCATTAATCACACATCTTTGTCAAATAAATCATTCACCTTTAATTAAACATTAACCCTAATTATTGTATTTAATTATTAACATTTTCTTCATTCTTTTTATTATTTAAAAATCCTAAAAATTAGATTAACTATTATAAATATTTATTTTGGATTTAAAAGTATTAACAATATAAACAAAATATAAAACCCTTAAAATAAGTGTTTTTAAGTCTTTAAAAATACTTGCAAAATTCTTCTTTGTACAAATGGCCTCATTTGAATTTTTAGTCAAATGAAACTTGTAGATCTCATCGAGATCTATCCATTTTTGACTTTTTGTTGATTCATCCTCCTACTATTTCTTTCTTAATTTTCTTAATTTTTCTCATTTTTGAATTTTCTGGAGTGGCCACGAGGTGCCCTCTGGGCCACCCACGTGGTCGCACCCCCTTCAGTCACCCGATACCTTCCTCCGCCCTTGGGTCCCCTCTCCCCCGCCTCAATCTCCGTTGTCCATCCCTTGCTCACTCGCAGCCATCTGATCCATTCTCTCATCTCATATGGACCACTCCCTAACTCTAACTCTCAACCATCCGATCTCTCCAGAGATCTCATCACAACCACCCACACTCACTTCTTCCTTAACCTTTGGATGGATTCCCCATCCAATGGCTCATCAAGCTCCATGTCACCCATTTAACCTCTACCACTAGATGCAACCCTCGGTTCCATCCCAACTGCTCTTTTGCACCTTGATCTCAGCCCTTGATTACTGCCCTAGATCAAATCCTACCCACTTGCCAGTGCCCGCTTCTTAGCCGTTGGATCCGAAAATCCAATGACCATCACCCCATCTCCTACCTCTAGCACCTTCCTTCACCTATCATTACACCTCGCTCCATCCTCACCCTTTCCATTTTTGGCCTCCAAACCTATACGTTCCTCCATGATCTAACGGCATGTCCATGTAGCCACATCTCTTCCAACCTTCACGTAACCATCAACACCCCATGATCGCACCTTCATTCAATCATGCATCTGTAACAAGTCAGCACCATCCACCATGTAACATCGGTGCTCCACCTATAAATACCCTACCTTCGCCCCTCGTCACTGTCGTCCACCATTCCAAACCTTAAACCCTAGCCCCTCTCTACCTCCATGTGACAGACGGAGGTCGGATGGGGGGCTATAATGGGCCTAATGGCCGATGTTGACCCATGGCCTCATTGTCCATGTTGCAGGCACCTTAGGCACCGCAGAGCTCATTGGTGTTGATGACCAGCTCGAGCGACGACCAGAGGGTCGTATCGACCCTCATACCAAGCTCCACATCGCCTTCTTCCTCTCCGATCGTCCAGGTACTTTCTTCTCTACTTTTTCCTTATTCTTCTCGTTATTTTTCCGACACACAAACTTCATTTCACCTCCACTCAATCATTCGACAGAGCTTCACCAGTCGCCCACTACCTTCGCCAACACCTTCGCTCAACCTCTCCTTTCCTTCAACCCCCTTCTGCTTCGCCCTCCTTTCTTCTTCAGCTCGCTGGAGGAGAACTTGGGACCACCACCTTCTCCATAGACACAGTCCCCGACTTCACTCATAGCACGCACATATCGCATGCTTCGACTATTACTAACCTTGCATGTACTCATCATCTTCGATAGACGGAGTTCTATCACCATCTCTGATCTCAAGCTGCAACTCCTACGACACTGCATCGCCCCGCCTCTTCAGTCGTCATTGCACCTCTGTCGTGCTTCCATCTCCCTTGCCTGCACGTCAGTGACCTTCTTCGATTTTAGGAGGAGTTCAAGAAGTAAGGAGGAGCTCGAGCTAGCTCGTCGGAGCACAGTCCCCTCGTCGCTGCAAGAGGTGGAGCACGAAGTGCAAGTGTCGTTGGATGGCTCCCTTGCAGCGGCCATCCAACAACCTAGATGGAGCCACGTTGCATTCTTCGAGCCTGCAGGCTTGGAGAACCAATTCACTTGCCAAAGCCCTCTGCAGTTGCCTGATGAATCTATGATTCATGACATTAAGAGACCCGAGTAAGGTCTTCTCGAGCATTATCACGATGAAATAAAGTGTTTTTCCATGCATATTTCAGTGGTTGAATTTTCTAGTCGAATGTCAGTAACTGAGCATAAATCTCTACATTTGGGGTTTGACATGTGCTTCACTAACTTTGTGATATGCTTCTTGGGTTAAACCCAAATCCAATCTAAGAATTATAATCATATCCAACATGTTGTTGAAAACCTTTGGGGATTTCTTGAAAATAATAATAATAAGGAACAATCGTCCATTATCTTCTTAAACACCACTGCAAATTGCCCCATAAAAGATCCATGCACATGGAGAAGCACCTCACGTACAGAATGGTTCTTTGTAATATGGATAATGAAGGCAATCACTACCATTGGGTACCTATCAAACGGCTGATGTCCACAACACTATCTAGTGTCCCTTTCGACGAAACCCATTTGATCCCAACCCTGTGTTGGACATCCTATGACAGAAAACTTAAGTACTGATCGATTAGCCCGAGACCCAAATACCGGATCTGAACGTGGCTTCTGCCCATTACATGCTTTGGGCTGACGTAGACTTATTTTCTGGTATCTTCTCCTATCAAGTTGCGGGATTCATGCACACGATCCACACGAATCAAACGATCTTTCCCATTTATACTGCTTGATTGATTCTTTGCTATCAACGGTACACAGCTGTTATGCACAAGTTTCACACATATGCCACGCCTCCGTTCCCTGTAGGTGTATGAGATATTTTTCATTGTCCGTCTCCCTAAAATCACGCACATATTATAACAGATCCGGGGAATCAGCAGCGATCGCTCCTTCCTTGTGGGCACACGAGAACAAGGATAAAGGGAGAACATTGAAGGCTCTTCTCGGTAGCGGGGAGAACGCGTAAAGAGTCACAATTGCTGGTAGTAAGAAAGAATATCCATTCTCTCGTCTCTCGCAGAGGACATACGGGATCACCCTTTCAGAAACTCCATCGTCGTCATTCTTGCCAGAATCCCACGCTCAACCTTTGTCTTTTGATTTCCTGTTTATTTTTACATTACATATCTTTGGAATCTTTATGCAGCAACGTAAGATTAGTAAAGATTATTCTTTTAATGCTACCATCGTCTTCCATTTGCAGAAGGTGAATTAATCTAGTTCCATCTCTTCATCCGGATCATCACGTGCTTAGAAGCTGCAAAGCAACACCGGGCTTACTCCATCGCATGCGAAGGAAGGATTCATCGATATAGAGCACTACTGCCTGATTCAGATTGTGGAAATATCAGCTTTCGTTGCCGCAGAGAAGTACTCGACAAAATTCGCAAGACGAGCATCTCCACAACTTTCCTACGTGTGTGCTGCCAGAACCAAAGCTACAAGGGTTGCATGTCATTCGGATCAAGAACCCCTTGTGCTATCTGCAACAAACTCATATCCCGAATCAAAGTTTGATTTACATAACCTTTATGCTCTGCGATCGTTTCGATATAGTCTGCTTTGTGTTGCATTCACCAGTCTTATCTTGTTTGCATCCAATTTGTTTCATGTTTTATTACTGTTAATCGGGAACTAGATGCTACTTTGAACGATTAATCCATTTGAATGATAATCATATTTGCAAGGATTGTGTTTTTATTTAGCCAAGTTGCAATGTATTTATTCGACTTGTACACTCTTTGATTCAGAATCCTCTTGCTTAAGAATAATAGTTTGACACATACCCAATATGCCTCCCAGTGTTCGACCCGTAACTCTCTACTATACATCTCATGTGTGTTTTGTTAATTTGAGTTTCGGATATAAATTTTATTATTGATTCGTCCTCTATCTTGTGCACAACGACTCGGTTTTTACATCGATTTACACACCCTGATTTTCGACGATCATTGCCACGTGCCCACCCGAAGATGCAAGCCTCCTAATCCTAGCCAACTCGAATGCCTCGTATGTGAGGGGTTGGGTAAATTGCAATGCACACCCCATACCTTTAAAGAATTGCTATCAGGTCCTCCAGGCACATGCCTCACGTACGCACTTGGGGTAAATTTCAGGGAGTTCCAGTCGGCTTATAAAAATTATAAATATGCCCCATGCTTCAAGATAATTTATAAAGAGTGTTGGACGTGCGATCCCACGGCGAGCCATTATGTAATAAATGTTATGTGAATATCATCCCCTGATCTGAAATGAAGAATGAATAATTTGCATAATAGGTCCCTTAGTACAATTAGGGTTATGTACCATGGCCATCTTAATAATCATACAGCTGTTGATCCAACTATTGAATCATAGATGCTGGTGCTTGGATGAATATCTAAAGGGTTAGATTGAGGACTCATCAAGCACCGTCAAATGATTGTTAAGAGATGATCTCCAGCCTGAGTAGGAGATGACAATCCTTATCTCTCAACGTTGATATCTAACCGGCCTCTTGATGCAGGTCATCTGCATAGGAATAGAGATTCGGAGGTGTCAGATTAGTTAGGTCAAAGAGGTGGCTTAACGAGATCGAGATAACCAAAGTCCTATATCGTATGTTGTCACGATACAGGAACGCATCCTCTGACCGGAGATAGATGTGTTACTATATGTCTGAGTATGTACATTTGGCAGACCAATAGGTTGATTACACCGGCGCGGTGGTGTGCATATAAGGGCATATGAGTAATACGATCTCTCAAAGGGATCATACATGTTCATTATTGAACAGGAAGACATGAGCTCACTCATGAGATATTGGGAAGAATCAAATTCTGTGCACGACCGTCTCGCTTTGGAAGCTTGACTGAATTTGTAGGTTTGATATATATTTTGGAAAGTATATGATCAAAACCTAGGTATGATATATGCTTTTGGAAAGGATATGATCGATACCAACTCCCAATAATCGAATGAGAAACTTACTGATTAAAACCCTAAAGTAGACAGTATAAAGTTGATCTAATACTTCAGTTTTATTCTAGATCTTCCAGTATGCAGGATGTACAGGTATTGTGAATACTTGAGGGTGGTGTGATCATAAATGATTGTATAACTATGACGCTTCCATTCCTAGGGAGTGATGAAACGGGTTTGGATTTTAGTGACTCCTCTCAATAGAGAAGTAAGCTGATCTTAGTCCAAATGTTGGACATTGATCTGAATGTGATTCAGATGCAATGAGAAGATTAGATTTGCGGTCTTGATTTAATCAAGCATCTATGGGAGGCCCGCGATCTGGATTTGAGATATGGTCTCAATATCCAAGTCATTATACGTGGAACAATACAATCTCCCTGTCCTTATCTGCAAGTATTCGTGGAGAAAACACATTATCCTTGAAAGGGTTCAGGATAATTTCATTGTTGATATTATGTATCCGAGCATTGAGAAAATTGATAATCAAATGTGATTTAATTATCATGATTAATATGAATCGATTCATATTATAAAGAGAGTTATCTTAGATAATTAAATGAGATTTGATTATCAAAGATGTGAATAATGTAAATATGATTCACATTATTTGGGCACATGAGAATAGAGATCCAAGATGATTATATCATGGATATGAATAATGTGGATAGCAATATCCATATTAGGCATATATATTATAATTGTGATTTATAATATATAAGAGAGAGCTATTTATAATTTACATTTGTTTATTAAATGTTGATGTGAATTGGATTCACATTGGACAATTAATTAAAAATGTAATTCACATTTTATTTTGGGTTGTGAATGTGATTCACAATTTTCTAATGGTAAGATTGAAATATTCACAAAATAATTATGAATTATTTTTTTAGAATAATTTACAACAAATGTTATTGTAAATCTTGGAGATTTTCATGGAATAATGGAATCTCATGAGATCTCATGAGATTGCATGAGATTGCCACCAAATCCAATATTATGGAAGGAGGCAATCTTCATTCCAAAATCTCCATTCTTGATTGATTTAATTTGAGATTGATTTATATTGATTTATCAATATAGATTTGATCTAAAATTAATTGTTGTTGGTTTTTACCAACACAAATCTTAGCCACTAAAAGAAACACAAATCAATGAGAGCCATTGGATTTGTGTTGCCCATGGATTGAGATCCATGGATCCCAAAATAATATAAAAGGAGAGGCACCCCATTGCTCTTCTTTACACACAAGAGAACATAAGTCTCTCTCTCTCTCTCTTTCTCTCTACACGTCATCCCTCTCTCTTCCTCTCTCATGGCCGTCGACCATGGATTCCCTAGAGGGAGTTCTCCATCGTCGCAGTTTCGTCGTTATGCTGCCCGATGTTTTGCTCGTGGATCTCCGTCTCCTTCGATGCACCTCACTCGTGAAGAAGATGTCGGATCTCGTGTGTAGAGATCAGGAGATCTGCCACTTGGATCATCAACATGGATTGCGAGAAGCACGCGATTCATCCCCGCGCTCGCAAGCGTCTCCTCCGTCGGATCGGACTTGAGACAGATCAAGAGGTAATCCTATTACTTGGTTGTAGTTTAGATGAAACGATCCGAGAAGTGTTCTTGGATCATGTGGTTTCGTTGCATAAAAAAATTTAATTTTTGCTGCATAGAACAACTAGCGCGACTAGTCGTTCTTCGTCGTATTCGATACGACGCTCACGCTTCCGTGATGTGCTTGAGGATCTAACTATATCCTTCAAAGGGACCCCTCCGACTTTCATTTATTGCAAAAATTCCCCTACATAGGCATTTTTATGATTATTTATATTTTATTTTAATGCATTTTCATTATAGTTATGCCCCTTGCATTGTTTTTAGCATGTCTTGAGCATTTTAAATCTAAAAAGAACGATTTCAATTTCACTTTGATGCTTATTTGATTCTCTATCTAATGGTATATTTTATTTCTTGATTTGACAATGATTATAGTTGCTAATTCTTGGATGATATATGCCATCTCTTTCTCACTATTTCAATGCCATTAATCACCCTTATTGTGCAAATTGATTCTAGAACCAATCAGGATTTTATTGCTCATTGATGTGATCATTTTAGGGCATATTTATGTATGTCTGCATATCATTCACATTGTATATTATTCAATTGCATTTAAAATCGAACAAAAACACATGCATCATATTATTCTATATTTGTATACCATTCTATGCATCACATCTCCATGTACATATAAAGACCTAGATTTTAATCACTCAAGAATTAATTAATAATTTTCGATAAATAGATGAAGAGGCTCGTGTCCCTGTGCTCGACCTTAGTATCTCACCAAGTAAAAATAACTTCCACATATTCGAAAGTGTGATTTTTGATCAACCGAATTTCATCTTCCATACTACAATATCATTGACAATTAAAGAGATGATTTTTCAGGTTTATCAAATGGCATCATTGTCGAGGGCACATCTCATCTTTATCTGTTTGTTGAGTTTTATTGTATCGTTTTTATGTGAATATTTTCATAATATTAGGTCTTCATTTGTTGATTTTTTTGATAGTTTTCTGACAATTTCTTTGTGGCAGGACCCATGGAGACTGAGGATGCTTGAGAACCATGGAGTTGTGGAGTTAGGAGCTCCCGATGCGAGGAGCCTTAGAAGAAATTCTGGAAGATTCAAGGATCTGAGTCAACATTCCATTCATGCATTTGTTGTAAAAAAAGAAGAAGAAAAGAAAAAAAGGGAAAAATATATCATGTGCATTTCTAATGGTCCTCGTACGAGGGCTCGCGTGTGTAAAAAAAGAGTAGATCACTCGATGATCTACCCCCCCCCCCCTCCATCCTCCCATCTCACTACATATACACACCCTCTCTCACATATCCATCATATTCGTCTGTGAAAATCCACCCTGCAGACCCTCATCCTCCGTGGCCCTTCTCCCTCTAGGTCTCCTCCTTCATCACCCCTTCCCCTTTAGGACCACCTCCTCCTCTGTGACTCTCCCTCCTTCAAGCCCTCCTCCTATATGCCCCTCCTCCGTAGTCCAGTGGTCTGAGACTCAACCCACCACTTTCACGATCCTATCAGCCATCAGAGTCCACTATGCAACATCTTATCCCTCTAGAAATTGAGAACTCAACAACAAGCAACAACAACTCAGATCCAACTCCTCAACCGTGCCAAGAACAAGAATCACTAGAGGCCCATCAGGATATCAGAACATCTCACTAGAGTTCCCCTAGGAGCCTATAATGGAGGAGGCTAGAGGCCGCGTACGGGGAGGAGAATGGGCCGGAGGAGGATGGGTGGGGGGGTATTTGGATAGTTATGCCCCTCTAAATCTCGCCATGGTTTGAAAAAATTATGGTTAAGTTCAACTTATTGATGGCTAAAGTAACGGAGGAGCATAAGTGATAGAATGATAAGAAGTCAGGGGCACAACTGATATTACAAAAAAGAGAGGGTATAACCGAAATTGCAATATCTTAGAGGGGCACAACTGATAAAAATCCTTTCAAATTTAGTGGAAATTTGTGTGGGGATACCTAATAATTTATCAAAGTTTGCTTTTCCATCAATGAACTTAACAAGATCATCTATTATTTTTTATTATCATTTTCAAGTATGCTAATTTGATTTCTGTATAACTATTTTCTTTTCGATGATATCATTTTTCTTCTTTACTAGATTTCTATATAACTTTATTTGCGATAATCATTTTTTCTACAATATCATGAAATTCTTGAAAAGTAGTAAATAATTCATCATAAGATAAGTTTACCTTATTGTTTTCTCATGTGTCTTCCTCTACACTGGAATTGTGGTTGGCGGCAAATCCAACATGGACCTTGTCATCACTTGTATCTGAGTTCTCTTGAAATACTGTGAGAGACTTTGCCATTGTGTGAACATCTCTTTTTGTTACTTTGAGAAGGGGACACTCCCATCTAATGTGTCCTCTTTCGTTGCATTTGCAACAAATAATCATTTTCACATCCTTCTTTTTTCTCTTTAATTCGTGTTGCTTCTTCCTCTTTATCTTCATTGGAGGTTGAAGCTGCTTAATCATTTGAATATGCACATGCTTCTATTCTTTATTCTTTCTCAACTTTGTAGTTAATGAGCTTTCTAATTACCTCATCTAAAGGAAGTATATCAGGGTCGTTTGCTTCCTTAATCACATTAGTTATCGTCCTCCACTCGGTAGTGAGCGATTTGAGAAGATTCTTGGCAAGTAGTGCCTCACTTTTCTCCGCATCCAAATTTTAGAGTGAGTTCACAACTTGTGCGAAGCGAGTATATATATCCTTAATACTTTCTCCTTATTTCATCATGAAAAGTTCATATCTTTGTTGTAGTAAATCGATTCTAATTTCTTTCAACTTCGACATACCTTCATGTGTCATATGAGTCGGTTACAGATTTCATAGATGGATTGGCACGCGAATTCTGTATTAAATACTTCCATGCTCAATCTGCATTAAATTCTTCGTTGCCTTGGAGTTGTTCATTGCCAACTTCTAAGCCTTGTTTATGGTGATGATTCCTTTTAACCATTGATATTTACTTTCGATAACATCCCATATCTTGTATCCCATGCTTTCCAAAAAAATCTGCATGCAGATCTTCCAAGAAAAGTTAGCGCCATCAAATAATGGAGGTTTTGATAATGTGTCCCTTCGTGGTCTTAAGAAGGTCGTCAGATGTAGCACTTGCGAAGAGAACATGATCAAAATATAAGAGAGAGAGAGAGAGAGAAAGTATGTGTGACTATGATTATAAGAAATCGCTCTCTCTCTCTCTTCACTTGATATCAACCAGGTAAGTGTTACCGGGTCAAACACAAGGAGCCAAAACTATACTTGGGATTGAAGATCAACTTTGTAATTAATCTTCTTTGTGACTTCTTTTTATGATTTTTAGTTTTCAATTCGATAAATATTTATTTATTTTGAAAAAAATATATTTTATTTTCAAAAGTGAATAATCTGGAAAACAAATGATACTATATCCTAGGTAGAGTATAGTGTAATATACTATTCTATATGGTGGTTATGGTTGGGAGAAAAGAAATGGGATGTTCTTTTTATTTTCAAAATAGAAGATATATTTTGCAAATTCATTTATTGTATACTATATGGGTGGAATAATAAGTAGGTGATACTATATAGGTGATGATATTAAATAGATAGAGACGAAAATGAAAATCGAGCAACGTGCTCGAAGAAACAAATAAGTAAAATAGAAAACAACCACGATATTTTAAAAATCAAAACAAATCAATCAAGCGAGAAAAACCTCGAAAAGTATGACAAAACCTTGCTAGGGTAGTTGTGTAACTACACTAGAAAAATCAAAGAAAAACTACTATACAATAACATGGAAAGGTCCAAATAGTACAAGGGTACAGATGAAAGAAAAAGAAATAAAAGACTGCAACTTAGTCCCTATAAAGAGGGGGACTGAATTATAAATAAGGAACATTCTGGAGGTGGTCTTGAAGTTCTGGATCTTTGGTGTCATTTATGATGTAGTGTTTACACCCCTTCCACACTGGACGCCCTGGAGTTCTAGAAATCTCTTGGGTTTAGTGCATAATGTTTACCTTTTCGTCTGACAGCTACGATTAAAAGATGGAAAATGTGATCTCAACTGTCAATCAGTGGCACACGGCGGCCACCAGTAGCTTCGGTGTTTGAGGTTGTTCTTCCCCAGTTCTTGAAAGCGACGTGCACGATGGAGTTTCCAGGTGGCTACGTGTGGTGGTGGCTTCTCTGGCAATAGTTTGGGGCTGAGGAGGGCTCCTCACTCCTCGTCTCACCCAATGAAGGAGCTTCATGTAGTGGAACCGGTGCTACATGTGCGCATATTGGCGAAGGAGTACGTTTGGAGATTTAAGATCTTGAATAACTTTTAGTTGAGGATTGAAGATGATAAACCCCCTCGCAACGAAGGTTGGTCCTCGTTGTGCATGTGTTAATCCTAAAAAGAAAGTCAAGGCTCGATTCCAATGGAATCGACTTGGAATGAAGGGATAAGAGAAACTTTTGAAGTTGGAATATGTTCTTGGATTTCAAAACAAAATTCACAACTAATCGAATCAAAGTGAATAGGGCTTCTATGTTCAATCGAAAGAAGAAAGAATTGGGTATCTAAAATGCAAATTAGTTGACCCAAAACCTAACTAATCTATGAATTTTTGGTGAATGTAGTCACTTGGGAATGAAGGTGTATTACCTTCAGTTCTTTGCTTGACGAGGCGGTGAAGTTCTCGGAGCTATACGTGGTTGAGGCTCATGATTAAAGGGGTGAAGAACACCTTGGACTTCTCTACGATCAACCTTCCTCTTTGCTAGACCTTCTCCTCGCCGTCTATTACTCGGAGAAGAGAGAATCAAGAGCTCAAAAGGTGGGTTTCTGTTTTGTTGGAATTATGTGGAAGAAGTTATTTTTTAACGAGAAGTTTGGGGATTTTATAGGTGAAAAGAAGGTTTGTTATGGCAATTTTATACTACAATGTGGATTAGGGTAGGTTAATCTCGGAAGTTGACAAATTATATTTGTGGTTTATCGATTATAAAAAATATCGAAGGTGGGAGGTTTGTGTAATGCACAACAGAAAGGTTGAAATGTTCTTGAGGAAGAAGGTTACGGTATTGACATGTGTCAGCATCACAAAATTCTAAGAGATGAAATAGTTTATAAATTAGATATAAATAATAAATGACCTTATTTTAAAAAATATATGTGAAATAAAAATTATAGATAATTAAATCATCTAAATTATGATATATAATGCATATATAAATAGTATCATGTGTTATGATATATAAATAAAATACTAATATATACTGGTATAATGACAATATAAACAAGACTTTTATTTTTATTTTAATATTATAACAAATAGAGTACCATTTTCTATATTTATTAATTTAGATAATAATAAATAATACTTGAGTGAATTTTTATGGATTTTAATAATTTAATTTACATAAGTAATAAATACATGTATGTTCAATGCAATTCATTTTAATTATTTTAGGAGTTTTGATTTATTTACATATTAAATAAGGATTTTAATTTTATCAAGAAAATAATTAAAAGTTGTTAACACCGTCATGTTATAAATAATATGTATAGAATAAATTAAGTAACATAGAAACCCCGTTGTGATTAGGTCCAAAAATCAACTTTTTTTAGAAACAATCTTTAATTTGGATGAAACTATCTTCATTATTTAGAGAATTTTATATCTTGAACTTTAAAGATGAGTAGAGCAGTGAATTTGAAATTCATATGGCAAAGTTACAAGGTTCGGAATTTGGGAATTTTACAACTTGGAATTTTGATTAATTGGCATATATACATGTTGGAATTTTTTATATGTTTTTGTAATTTTATACATATTTTTATATACACATATGTGAAGAGTTTGGTGAGAAATATGTATATATGTGACATGTACAACTATATGAAGATTGTATACGCAATAAATAGATGTCATTAATGTGTTATGTTTATGATTAGTTATTTTTTAATTTTCTGCCTTATCTCCCCAAACTTTATTGTTTGTCGATCAATTCATTTGACTTGTGTGACATCTGGATCTGAATAATCTGAATTCGACCCGAATAAGGGTTTGCATGATGGATTAACATCCAATTAATATTAAATAAACTTAGATTGATCCGTTGATCACAAATAAGAATTCCTTTGGTTGTGACCAGAAGTCGATCGCATCGTAAAGTATGCCATGAGTAAAGCCATAACACAAAATAGGAAATCGCAAAATGATCGGAGACCACCATAAAATCTAATTCAACAAATAAGATCAACGAAATTGATCGTTCGTTGATCGGAGACCGTTTGATAATTTAAAATCGCAAAATTTATTCACAAACCAAGATCGTATCTCGAGAATTTCAGGGAATTCATACTCGATCCAAAAATACTAATATTATACTCACATTGATCGTCATTCAGAGACGATCAAGATGAGCTATTATACATCGAAATCCAAGACTCTTTCCTACTCTATTTCCTACTCAAATAATTGTAAGGGAAAATGGGTTTTTTTAAAATTACTTTATTTTCTATTGTATTGTACAAAAGACAGTTGCACAGTACAACATCTCCAATTTCCCTCCACTTGACTATTTTCCTTCTTCCACTAGGAAAGATATAGGACCTCTTTCTCCGTTATTTATAAATCCAATCCCCCTT
The DNA here is from genome assembly GCA_037367405.1 of Ottelia alismoides. NCBI lineage: Eukaryota > Viridiplantae > Streptophyta > Magnoliopsida > Alismatales > Hydrocharitaceae > Ottelia > Ottelia alismoides. The sequence continues at coordinate 819,848 of JAZKJV010000584.1, forward strand.
CCTTCTTTTCCCAAATTTCAGTCAATTACAACTAGCAGAGGAAGCCTCTTTCGTACTCTATTTCATGCTGGAAGCTGTGGAGCTGCAACCATCTCTACAAATGCTACTGCTCCAGGCAATCCTGTTGGAGCTGCCTCAGGCAGCTATTGTTACTGCCAAATTCCAGCAGCAAGTGCTGCTACCCATAGCAGCAAAAGTTTGCTGGCATTTCCTCCAATACTGAAGATTTAAGGAGATACAATCACCCTACCTTTTTCCTTCTTTTCTCCATATTCTCTCCTTTTCTCTCCCCAGTGAAGATCTTCCATCTTCTTTCTTTTTCCTTGCTATGCTGCTACATGTTGTTGTGTTGCAGCCACTGAAGCCCTTGTTGCTGCTACAATTGCCATTTGCAACCATTAATCGTTGTTATAGTTGTTGCTCCAACAACTATAGAAGCTACTGCTATAAGCCCCTTCTCTCAAACATTCGAGACTCCCTAAGGTACAATCCTTTTCTCCCTCTCTTGTTGTCATATATGTACAATCATATTCCCCTCCTCCTTGCTTCAATGCATGTACAATTCTTTTTCTTCTCTTGTTGCCATTCACAAGGATTTAAAGTCTATTTTCAAAATTGCATTTTTATTCAGTTTTCTTTGTCTTTTCTAAAGGGTGGATGGTCTGATTACTTGGATTATGGATGGTTTTACTCTTTCCAATAGAAAATATATTCTTTTGTCTTATTCTAGGATTAAACGCACAAACATATTATTAGATTGATTAGCTTTTTCGTGAAAGAAGCTAGTTTGAAGTAAGATTTTAAAGTGTATAAAAGGAGGGGTAAGATGGTGCCAGTACTACAGATTCTGCAGGTGTTACCTGGAAAGCTTACGTGTTGTTCAGCACTAAGATGTGCATGGTTATTTTACCTTGATTTAGTTGAATAATTGAGTTCACATTATAAACTTCCAATCAGGTTGATGTGAAAATATTGAGATTAGGATAGATAAATAATAAAATTTCTCAAAAATCTTATTCGTGCAATCTGGCCTATGCATTATCCTAGTTTAGCACCCATTTTTTAAAAAAATCTTAGTCGAAATCCATACTAAATTTTTAGTGTGATCTGGCAGGCAAAGTTCTTAAAATTTTATTTTGTACAACATGATTTTGAATCCACATATAACCTGGATCTTAGCAAGAAAATGAAAGCTATTTTGCAGCAACTATTTGGTCTTTGCATGCATGATCATTTATTTTAGCTAACTCTAGCTTTTATGCATCTGCTGAAATATTTATTTATATAATATATTTTATCCCTTATCCTTAGCTCATAGAAATCTTAAGATACAATGAGTGAAATCCTTATCAGATTAGATATTATGATTACCATAGACTTGCCATCAACTGATTACAAAGCAGATCCAGTGAAGCCTTCCTTTTCCAAATCCATGTTGAATTTGATGTCATATGCGAAGATTCTTGTTACACTTACACCCATTAGTTTGGATTCACAATTGCATATTAGACGTACTTTTAGTCAGCCATAGTTTTGTTCATCCAGTCAAGTGTCGTTGATTAGGCATTTTAAAATTTATCTCACGTGTGTTAGATACACTCGTGAAGTACTAAACTTATTATCTAAATCATATGTTTACTATACACCTTTAACTTGTTTATGGTTGAGGTCACAGAAATATGCTTTGATAATCATCAATGTGACAATTAATAGTGCTGGTCATGATAATCCTTACATCTAACCGAACGAGGGAGCGATGACCCTCAACTAGATGGGAGATAAGAAACCCAGTTAGGGCAACAGCTGCTTAATGCACCGATCTAGGATCCCAGTTCTTTTTACAATTTTTATACGGGCTCGCAATGTTTTCACACTTCGCTGGGACCCAGGATTTTGACTAGTTCCGCTGACCATCTGTCCTTAGGTTTCCTAGGTTGGGGGCCCTCTATTTTAGTTTTTCTTTACGAGCTCGTTTGCCCATACCGGTCAGGTCGATTTTTGCAGTGACTTTTCTGGAGAATCTCCCACTCATCTCAGGGGTATAGTTTTGGAGTAGGCCTAGCTCTCTACTGGACCGCACTTCCAGACTTATTCACCACTTGAATTTTGATTACCGTTCCGCTAATAGGCTCGGTGATGTGTTACAATTGAAAGTTTGGTTACAGTTGAGTTAACTACAGTTGAGTTGGTTACATATGAGCTTAGTACTGAAATCATCGATCATCATCAACCATCGATCATCGACACTTAAGCATATCTTAGAACTACTACTACATATGTCAGGAGAAGCTAGTGGATGTGTTGGGAACTTAGTTAAGATGCATTATACTTCATCGCATGCTTACGGAGGCACCCCAACCCTAAGGTATTATTCATGCTTTAGAGTTATAGTATGAGTTCACACTCAGACCAAGACCACAGACTATCTACTAGACTTGAGAAATTAAATAGAAATAAAGATCGTCTAAGAGACTTATCATCATCAATACCGAGATCCATCAACTTAATCATTAAGTGATAAAGGTAATAACATGCATATGGATCTTTAATTAATATAAGAAAATGATATATTCGGAATGTTATGGGGTGATGGGTGATCTAGGAACTTACATACACAACAACTTTAAAATTCATTTTTATGCAAGAAGTTTGTAAAATTAAATTTCGATATCTATCTACTTGCTTTCTTTCGAAGCTACTAAAATTACCTGTTATATTCTTTTATATGTGTTGGATTATTGACATTCTTTTATCATTTGCATATATGGTAGGTAAAGTGCATGTATCGCAATAGATGATTGATGATCCCGAGCCTCCACTGTTACACTCGTCGGTACATATGTTGTTGTTTTGTTCAAATAATGGAAATTCTTTTCTTTTTCTTTTGTTACATTTTGGTATACATGTATATAATGTAGTTTCTTTTGTTACATGTAATATATATGGAAAATAATGCAATGTGAATTGGTGACACTTTTTGTTAACTCTGTGGTTGTTCACATTAATTATGAATGTCATTTCGAAATATGAAAAATTTCCCCTAAATTTTGGTAACATAATGTGATCCATTCACTACAATAATTAAGATCTATAGTGACATTTTTTTGTTAAGACCGCAATGAATAAAACGTCACTAAATCCTCTAGTGACGAATTCTTGATTCGTTGCAAGAATCATTGTTATATAAGCCGTTGTTAAATTTTTAGCAACGATTACTAACTGTTGAGAAATTTAAAATTGCAACGAATAAAAATCGTCATGAGATTAACTTTAGCAACGAATAAAAACCATTGCCATTTGGATATGTCAACGATTTTTTGTGTCATTATATAGTGGTTTTTATTTGACTTTTTATGCATAACAACATTTTTTCCGTCACTATCTACGATAATGCCAACAAATAATTTGTCATTAAAATAAAGTATAAGATGTATTCGGCATTATAGAAATTAATATTACCATTATTTGTTGACTATAATTACATATATTAACCAATAATATACATGTATCAATGATTTATTCATTCCAATATCATTCATGAATATCCAAACAAAGACCACAATTATGAAATCACCTAAAGATAAAAGCCAATCAAATATTAACTAAATATTGTTATGGAAGAATGAATACATCAGCACTGTTAGAAATATCATAACTTGAAACATCATCAATATCAATCCTGAAATTCTAGTGTCTTAGAAAAATTCAAATGCTCATTTGCTAATATAGTTTGTATAAGGTTCATTCGATAAACTAGGAACCTGCAGCAAGAAAAGAAAAGTAATTAGCACATATCATGATAGTAGTTTCAAAATCACAAGTAAATGAGTACTAATATGATGATATAATTTCATTAAAAATAACTTTATTTGACAACAAAAAAACTTACTTGATATCTGGGAGGAAAATCGGAACCATCTCCCATGAATCATGAAAAAAATATGCAATTTATCCTATAAAATTATAAAAAAACAAATAAGCAGTGGCGCTCTATTGATAATTAGAATGAACAGTTAGTAGCATATATATAATGTTCTTTGAAATTAATGCCCTACTTTAATTCAATGCTCTATTTGATCAAGACAAATCCAATCATCATTAGAGGGATAAGAAGCAATAGCAGAATTGTGAATAGGATCTGTGATTTCGTCTCAATCAAAACAAAACAGCTCTAAAGAAATAAAAAAGAATATTCTTCTTAGATATACTACCACTAGTAAAACATATGCATCGTATACCAATCTTTAGATCTAGTAAAGTAAAGCAATTATAATGTGTTGTATCCATAAAAAAGAGTCATCATAATGTGAGGTCCTTATTAATAGCAATCATTAACAATACATCAAATGTCCCTTTCATAAATAATCAAATTATACATAATTATCCTATATGTTAATCTGAAGCATACAATATATCCTTCTTGTATACAATCCTAGAATTGTGCTTATTTTCTGGGTATCTAACTAGATCAGACTTTCTGATCTATTAATAAATCAACTTTATTAATGCTGAAGAAATGGAGCTTTCACCTCCGGCTATTAATTTACAGCACAATTTTCCGGGTATCTAACTAGATCAGCCTTTCTGATCTATTAATAAATCAACTTCATTAATGCTGAAGAAATGGAGCTTTCAACTCCCGCTATTAATTTACATAAAGATGTGGATATGTCTCAACAAAATAAAAGTATAAGAAAATACTCAAAGCATAGATGTCCCAATACAGACTTTCAACTCTAATATTAGAAAAAAATGGCAGAGATGCACCTAAATGAAGGAGCATTGAAATCTACAGTGGAGCTTATTGGGTGTTCTCTTTCTGTTGATAAGGATGTGACCAACCTAACAAGTCCGAGGTATTCCGGGTTAATGTCGAAGTAGATGTCCTTACAACAACACCTGACCATATAAATATAAGATATGATATGATATATTTATAATGAGGTAAGACATTGTCGATGAAAGTTTTCTACCTTACTGCAGTCACTGTGAACTTATAGGTCATTATAGCTATAATTGTTATCATTATAGCTAAAAATTTAAGAACCTAATACTTCTTTAGTTACTGGAAGTTATAGCTTCAGTGTAGTCGGGAAGTTGCTTAAGGCTGTATAGGATAACATCCTGATGATAAGTGCCTTCTTGCTGAAGAAGCCTTCTAAATATCAATCAATTAAAAGAAAGATTAGACATTTTTCATGGGATGCTGCTGGAAAATTGTTGGAGTTGATTTCAATAATTAAAGAAAATTGATAATCCATTTCAACTTCTCGTTTTTGATGTTGTTGAAAAGGAGCATAGGTATAGAAAGATGGAAGGTGGTACTGCAAAATGCTAGCATTTACTGCTCGTAGAAGACTATATAAGTTGAATTCCCACATTAGAATATTCAAATGGACAAGTCTTGCAAGATGCTGAGATGGGACTTTCCATCACCGAAATTTAGAAGTCTATACTTCAAGCTCATCAAAAATTGAGACTAGAGGAAGATTCCTGTTGATTAGAATACTTTGCTTCTAATAGATGATAAATAAGCAAATATATGGTGAATCAATAATGGTTGGTTTCTATTTCTTACTCATGGACGAAGAAAAGTAGTTTGTGCATTAAGCTCTACTCATGCAAGATCCTGGCAAAAAAAATTGCATAATATGAGTTCGAGAATGTGGTGATTGCTTTTTTTTCTTTTTCAAGAAATTCAAAGATTTATTGCTGACATACAAAAGTCTGCATCAGATCAGAAGCAACAATGGTCGCAATCAAAGTTGCTTAGAAGTTGTACCGTGCTATAAAATACTATCCGGCATCCCACTTCCCTCTGAAATGTTATATTTGCCGCAGATTGTGTATCATCTCATTTACTCCCCCTTTTATCTCCATAACATAAAACAATATGCTATTTCTCAATAACAACCACAACATCAAGATAAATATGCAGCTAGAAAGAAGATAATCACAAACTATACGTGCACAGGAAACATCTCTCACTAAGAAGTCACTGTCACTAGATACATGTAGCCCACCCAATTTCATATTTAAAAAGCATGTAGTAAATTAACATTCTATAATCTCATGATGATCAGTAAGGATGCAGCTTACATGCAACCAAAGACTTGTATATTATTAGACGATTATCGGGTAGAAAGAACAAATAAAAGTGATTGCAATAAGGAAATGAATGCACAATTTACCTGGATCGTAAGAGAATGACCATGAACCCCCATGTGGTGAGGAGATCAATAATACACAAACCATCAGTTATTATAAAAGGTAGGGTACATTGGTACGAAAAAATTCAAAAAAAATATTATGGAGAATTAAAGAGGAGATTGAGGGTAGTGTTGATCAAGGCTTCATTGTATTTAATCATCTTTAATCCTGTAATTGAATTCCACTCAATAATTTATATATTTGATATATTCTTGTAGTGGCTGCCAGAGTGCTAGACCTAAAGTCTTATCCACAAAGGGTTTGAACATATAATACCAAAAGTACTACAAATTCATCTCTATTAATTGCAATTTCACAAAAGAAAATACATACCTGGTGAAGGGCAGAACAACATTGATTCCATATTATAAATACACTTGTGATGTTCTTTATAATATTTAAGGATGATATAAATAAAATATCTCAAGGCATTGCCTTCCACACTATTCATTGCAACAATAACTAACATTATTAATGGTATCTCATATTGTTGCTTCATCTCTTGATCATCCTTGTACTTACCCCATAGAACTAAGTGCATCCCTACTACTATTTGAATCATTCATGTGATCCACATCCACAGCCAAATAATTAAGCAACACAACTCTTTCCTTTAAAGAATATGCAATCTTCTTTTGATGCAACATAATTTGAATTTATAAGAATCTGTAACAATAAATGTAAAATGATTAATATATGTTCAATGATGCGCTACTGAATCAAATTATTAATTTAATGATGTACAAAAATGAAGTATACAAGTACAATTCAATATTGCAACTAGTAATTCTAATTTCATGCCAGAAGGCACTGACAATAAAAGGGCAATTTGCTAGTTGCTCATAAGAAACCTTCAAAAAGTATCATGATGCTTTACAGAAACTAAACATCATGTTTAATCATATTCTTTGAAGTGAAATGAAACAAGACATTGAAATTTATTATAAAAAATAGAAAGTAAAACTACAAAGGACTGAGGTAACTTGAAGTGGAGAATTCATGAAGGGACAGGGAACCTATGCAAGAGATTTATTATTGCTGTTGATAATACAATCATTAGAAGTATGCATGTATCTTGCTTGCTGATGCTGAACACTTCCAAATGGGAAGATGCCTCGCATGGCAGAGGATGTTGCAGTTGCTTATACATAGCTTGCCAAAAAGTTCTTGGTCCATGAATTCATTGATGGATATGCTTTATTTCTTCAAAAAAATTAAGTTGCCATTGGGATTTGCCACAATAAAGATCATTGCTGAAATTCCTCCAAAGTGGAAAAATGAATTGAGATGGCCCTGGTTAGGAATATTCAGCTTACAAACTACTTAAAAGGACATAGTATTCTGGATAAACTTGAATAATGAAGGAATTCAACCCTGGTGAACAATATTGTGATGGCAATGCTTGTGAAATATTAAGTATACAAATATGGATCACTATAGTTTCCATACTAAACAGCTAACATCACATCCTCCAGTTGTGAATAATAATAAGGTGATATCTCAGAAATGGAAGCCCTCCCAAACTTGCATATTTGACTTTGAGGTGGTAATGATCTTGATATATCAAATGAATGGCATATACATCTGAACACTGTTCTCTGCAATTTGAGAACTTATGAATAATGAACTTCCCATATCAAGATGTTGATCAACTATATCAGAGCTGGTATTATCCAAATTCAACAGTAGATCAGTCACATATATGTCTAATAAATTGATGTATGTACCAAAGTATACAAAAGATTTAATGACAGAAAGACATACAAGTTTAGTAAATGAACGTGCGACAAAGTCAACCACCTGATTGATAGAATTTCAATAAATTCATATAGGACTTGATAAAAAATAAGCAATTGTTATATTATCATGTACAACACTGTAGTCTATAAATAGCAAAACATATCGGAGATATGTCAATAGGTTCTGACACTACCCACCTTATTGCAACCACATTTATGACGCTAGAAATATTATAGAGGCATGTATTTCCTGTAATATCTACATTGATATCATTGGCTGGATTAGAACCATTGAGATGTTACCTTCATATAAAGGATTCATCGTCCTATTCCAATAAGAATTTTAGTCCATTGTGGTTATACCCCCATATTTGGTCTGTATATCCGGCCAGCTAGTTTTTTAATTCACATATCATATTCAAGTTTTAGTTACATACCTGCTTAATGGAAAACAAGTTAGACCCTGATCAAGCAATTTCCTGGAGTAATAATCGAATAATAATTGGACACAAAGCAACCATCGGGATGTTCTTAGATCAATTTATTGCAGCATGTTGTTTCCATAGTACAATCGAATAAAATTAAATAATAATTTTCTGCATTAACAAGATTAAAATTAACAACAATATAGATCTTAGCAGGATTATGCGATCCCATGTATCCACAAAGTGAGCACTTCTTTATTGCAATGGAAATGAATGATACGCTTACAACGATAAAACACCTTCTCTTCTTAGTGTTTTTGGTGTTTTTCTGTGACACGTAGAGAAATTCGGAATGTGGTTTCACAACACAACGGAGTCAGAATGTATTAGCATCTATAAATAAGATAATGGTTTCATGTTGTTGTCTAGACATTATGCAAGTTGAACCAAAAGTTGACATCCGGTGGATGTTTGTTTATTTAAAAAATTAAGCACTAGGTATATGGATGCTCATTTGAAAATTGGCACGCATATTCCTATGTGTGAGGAAATATCTATTTTATGTTTTCATTTAACAAGAGATAATATCAACTATAAGCTATGTTTATGCATATTCTATATATGTCTACAAGCAGAGGAAGGATGATTGTCTAAAGCTAAGTGGAAAGTACCTGGTGAATGGTAGTTTTATTTATCAGTGAATTTTAGCTACATTGTGAATGACAGTATATGGGCAATCATGATCTAGTTTGGTGTTGGCAGGCTTTAATACATTGTTTGTATATATCGCTAAATTAATAAAACGGCAATTACTTATGGCAAAATATGCATAGAACTGTAGTGTCTTTGTGCATGTTTCCTGCTGCACATTTGAGATGAAGCCAAGGAGAAAAAGAACTAAGTGATATATGTGGATCCTAATATTTGTTAATACACGTTGAAAATATATCGATGCTTAACCGTAAACACTGAACTCGAACGAAAACAAATATGTATACACATAATGAAGAGCCCTCCAGCAGGAAAAAAAGCAAGTAAATAAAATCAAACCTAGTTGTCATTTCCCATATTCCATTAGACTCAATTTCAAATTAGATGAAAAAGCCATAAAATTTCTAAATAGATGCCATATTCAAACTCAGATATTACCTATATGGAATTCCAGTATGGTTGCAACTCAAAAAAGCTTAACAAATATATAAATGGAAGTGCAAACCAAGTAAAAGGTGGCAGATCCCTTCCCCCCATTATGTTCCTTCTCAGGCATTCTATAATACAGTTGGTGTGCAATGCACACATTAGCTATTTACCTCGCAACCCCACCCTGCTATTTCAACAACCTGCAAAACAAAGGGTCAAAACGCCCCGATAGCATTCAAGAGCCTTTGCACACAACAATAAGTTACTCTTCCACTAGTATCAAGGTCACCAAGTTAGTCGAATTGCAAACACCTCCCAGAATAGGTGTGCGGTTAACATTGAATCCTTAGAGCATGAGCACCAAACTCTCAGAACACTAAATAGCATAGCCATTTTTTGATCTGAAATACTGATTTAAATCTATGATTCTGTTTGAAATGTGAAATGTGCGTGGGTTGATATTGAGAACATTCAGTTGATCTAGAATATAAGATATTAGGAAATCGAGGTTAAGAGCATGATCGAAATTGATAGAAAGCCTAGATTTCGACCAGTCTTCACCTATGAATCATGGATTCAAACACCATCATCGGAAAACTTGTTGCGGCTAAGAGCTGTGGTGTTGCGGAGGAGGAGGAAGATGAAATTGGGGTTGGAGATTCTGTAGAAAGAAGAGAAATGAGGATTAGGACATATAAGAAGGATTATGGTTATATATACCTCCTGAGTCGAGGAGGACAGAGGCTTAAGGAATCTGATAGAGGAGGTGCGACAGATGAAGGTACCACGCCTGAGAGAAGATGAAGGAAAGGGTTCTTCGCACAACTCAGAAAATTGGAGAAAGAGAAGATCAAGGGTTTTCCATTTATACAGGGATCGACGTTATGAAATGTCGTTTATATCCACCCCCCAATTAGACACAACAAAAATGTTTCCTACGTATCGAATATCACATATATCAAATATCTATTCAGTTTAATCGATATTATTGTAGTGGATGATGAAAGCATTCGTATAAGAAATTATCGACGTTTTATTCGTTGTAATATAAACTTCACGACGATTTACGATAATCGTCGCTATCTTTAAAAAAATAGCAACGAATATCTCTAATCGTCGCCATATTATAGTTTAACGACGAATGTTGCTAATCGTTGGTATATAATTGTCGCCTTAGATAATTTTTGTTGTAGTGATTGTTCATATAATACTGCGAGTGATGTGTAAATGCATAACCCGGATTTATGGGTGTCACACTTAGTCTCTATGGTTAGGTTATATAAATATATCTTGCAACATTTATATTTTTTGAGTCATTCTGTACAATATCTACATATTTACAATCTGTCTTATTTTCTTTCTTTTTCTTTTTATGTCTTTTTAATGCATAATAATGTATTTTTATTCATGAATGTAATTTTTTATGAATGAATATTAATGCATATTACATGCATTTGTTAAAGGTTTTAAGATAAAACATGATAAAAATATTAATGAATCATGGATTCATCATGTCTCATCGTGGATTGTCCTTCGTTGTTGTTGATGACGGAGGTCATAAAGTTGATTCTCAATTTCGTAGCCAGATTGTACACCGATACACTATTAATTATTCCATGCTTGATATACGTTAAATTGTTCATCGTATTGTAATTGTTCGTTGCCAACTTCTAAGCCTTGTTGGTGGTGATGGTTCCTTTGGGCCTTTGATATTTATTTTCAATAACATCACATGTCTTGTATTACATACTTTCCAAAAAAATCTGCATACGAATCTTCCAATAAGAAAAGTTAGTACCATCAAACAATGGAGGTTTTACCGTGGATTGTCCTTCGTTGATGTTGGTGATGGTAGTCGTAGCATGGATTTCAGATACATCCTTTGCGCAAATCAGGCTCTGATACAAAATATGAGTTATTCTAGATCGCTAAACAAAACGTTACGGCTCACAAATAGGTACATAGATAATAATCACCACAGTTATAAGTAATCAACCCATAGAACAAACATAGCCACAAGAGATATGTATTTTAACGTGGAAATCCCACTAGGTAAAAACATATAACTTGAGTCATCTGACTCAGAATTTCCCGATTGATAGAGTCAATCAACTATTCCACTATCTCAAGTTATTTTTAGCAGATAACTCAACCATTTATATATACTTTGGATAATACACCAAAGACTTTCTTACAACTTGGATCAAACACCAAGTCCTTGGTACACCTTAGATCAAGTACCAAGTGCTACAATATAAGAACAAAGTAAATATTACAACCTATAAAGCTACAAATATAAATATGCAATGCGAATAATGAAGCTAAGAAAATGCACATTGTAATAGATAAAAGAATTGTAAATCTAGCGTGTACTCAAGATGTGATCTTGAAGTAACGAGCGAGAGAGATGGACTCGAATAGAGCTTTGAGAGAGATAGAGATGCTTTACCTTGGAATGTGTATTCTCAACAATGGGTCTAGGGTCCTATTTATAGTGGTGGGGAATGAGCTCTAAAAAGTATAGCCCTTGGAAACAAATCCGAAAAGAAATCATCACGATTTGATACACGTGATCGATCCTACAATGAAGGTGATAGACCATTTTAAGTTGATCAATCATGTAGATCGAGGTGATCAATCATCCCATATATGTTGGAGGCTTCCTTTCAAATGGTGATCGATCATAAAAATTCATTGATCGATTTAAGGTGATCGATCATATCAAGTGGGTTGATTGATCAGTGATGGTCGATCAAATCAATTATACTGATTGATCATAGGCAATTGATCAATCAATTCAAGAAGGTTGATCAATCATAATGGCTTGGACTTAATATGCTTACATGATACACACTCATGTGTGTGCGTATATTGAGACTTTTTGCACATGCTTATTACAAAGAACTTCTTTCTTCTTCTTTATTTTATCCATAACTTTTCACTTTGTAACGGTGATGTATGGCGATGGGATTACGAGTGACTGGAAGGGCCCGTTCGGTAGGAGAATAAGCAGGAATAAAGATGGGGAATAAGGAGAATAAGGGTCTATTCTCCGTTCGGCTGGAGGATAAGAATAAGGAGAATAAGGTGAAATAAAGGTAGGTAAGGTGGGATAAAGATAGGAATAAGAGTGAAATAAGATGAAATAATGGGGAATAGTCGTACCACGGGGAAGCGTGTTGGGGGCTTATTCCCTTTATTCCATTCCACCTCATGACCCAAACGAACAGGACCGAAGAGAGTGAGTTGAAGGGTATCGGATCTCCACTAGTGGTTACAAAGGGGGGCGAGGTTGTGGGTTACGGTGTGTGTGGGAGAGGACTGATGAGTGGTGGGTGTAATGGCGGGAGAGGAGATTGAGCCATCAGTTTCATGCAGTGGGTTTGGTATTGGGTAATGGAAGGAGGTGGTAGAGATGATCCGAAAGTCAAATCTACATGGGTTCTGATTGGCTAGAAACAAAAGGAGTCTTGGGTTTTTTTAACCAAAGTCAACGGGAGAGGATGAGATGGATGGTGGCCTATAGGATTATGCCACATGTGTGTTGATTGTTGACCAACCAAAGGAAAAGAAAAGAAATTAATAATAGAATAAGGGACGAGTCCAAATCAAAAAGTAAACTTCATGAAAAATGTATATGAAATAATAGGTTAAGAATAGGTTATTTGTATAATATACAAATCCATCTCAAAACTCAAGTTTTGCATATGAACATTGATCTTTAAAATTAGTCTTATTTTATTAGTAAATATACGCTTGTTAATTAGAAGGTGAGTAGGGCGTCGTAGTAGACTATATGGAGGAGATATCGAGTTTACAACTTCCGGTCTTCTTAATGAAGATTTGGTTTATTTGTTATGTATACATGTTTGTATATTTTAGGATTTTTCATTGAACGAGATTATAGTATTGTATGCACAATAGACTTGATTTTATGTCAATTAGAGTTAACATGAGTTTAGTAAACTCAATGAAGTTTTGGTGTACATAGATGTGAACGGATCTATGATTCAACTCCTTATTTTTTGTCACTTTACGTAAATTTATTCTTTGATTTATTTACACTCTAAGAATGTATAATTAACTTATTTTGATTGGTAGTGGTATTTTTGTTATTTCCCCGTTTTCGGGACTTTGTATGTTTCTGCTAAGAAATTTCAGTCAAAATCTAAGTATAAAGTAGATGAATCACATATTCATCACATTTTCTTCAGTAAATTACTCAATTTTCTCAATCGACTAATATTTATTTGAAGAAATATACTTATTTTAACTTATTTTTCAATTGATTATCCCCTAAATCCAAATGACTATTTTTGCATTAATGGTATTTTTTGATATTTTTGATTGACAATTTTTTATACCATTGATAAATCTAAAATTCAATTGATTAAATATTTCCTTAAGTTGGCTATTTTATTCTGAAACGCATATTTGATATTATCATTGTTGATCTTTTGCCTAACCATCTACTTTACTTGAATGATTGCTAATCATACTTAAACCTATAAATAGGGTTCTAAGCCCCTATACACTTCGCTCATTCTAAGAACTCGTATCTACACTTATAAGTAAATATGAGCTACATTTTTCATCAATTATGTGAACAAATCCTAAGGCTCTCAAGTTGCAATTGTGCTTCCAAATGCTCACAAGCTTTCAATCATCTTTGTCAAGCATCTTTTGCCTTGTTCATGCTTCTCAAAACTAAAGTCAGCTTGTGATATTGAGTTTATTTACTATTCAACATGTAATAGATGGGTAATAGAATCTCTCCAGGATCTAATTACCTTGCTCTCATGCCTAGTCCCACATCATCTATTATTGAGACTTTGTCATGTGTATAGGGCTATATAAATAGCCCCCCTACCCGATGCACCCATCAAGTGATTCATAATGAAATATGTTGCCCTTTGTGGCATCTCCTATGATTTCATCCTGATCCTTAGAGAGTAGGATTCTACGTAAAACTCTAGTGTTCATTCTTTTTTATTGGGACCTCGAGTCGATTCTCTCTTATGCAGGGATCTAGAGACGAGACATCTTCCTGAGGAGCCACAAGCAAAGGACGATAAACACGATAGAAATTATGTAGGGATCTTTCTGATAGAAGAATAAATACGACCTACTCTTTCTCTTCCATTCTCCCAAACTTATCAGAAACTTGAAGATAATTGACCACATTAGGAGAAAATGTTGGGAAAAAATAAAATAATTCTTCACCGTTTTTTAACAATCATAATGATATCTTTTTCTTTTGGATCATTTTTCAACTCTTATATCCCTTTTTGTTAAATCAGTCCCTTTTTTCAAAGGTGGAAGCCTAAGGGCAAGTAATACTCACACCACGAAAATCCTTTGCTTTGATAATTGGAATTTGGACGCATTTATGGCTATGTCGCATTTTCTTGTAAACAACTGCCAACATTGATTCTATCAGTATTATTGCTTGTCTTAAGCTATCTTTCTCTGAATTTGTATGTTTTGTTTGTATAATGTATTGATGTTGTGTGATTTCTCTTAAAATCTAACTTCAATATTTAATTAAACTTTTTAATGCAAAATAATGATGATTAGTGCAACATAGAATTTTTTTGAGTTTCATTTATTTTGAATTGATTTTATTTTATAGGACAACTCATTAGGACTAGTAGTTTTGATTCTAACTTTTAATTTATTGGAGTATGTAAAATGCCCGTTAGATAAGATCCTATTTTATTTCTTTTATTTTATTTATAGTTAGACGTGTGGTAATATTTGATTAACCTTTATAAAAACCCTCACCTTAAATAGAGAAAGCTTCACTTTAAATAGAGAATTCAATAGAATAAGAATAATTATTTTCCTCAAGGTTTAAAAACTCTGATCGGTTGTTGAACCGGTACTTCGTCAAGTTTGGTTTGATCGGTTCGAACCAGTGGTCTGAACCGATCGAACCATTAATGATATCGACATAGCATCATCTTCCATATAGATCGCTAAAAAATCGGACAGTTCATTTTGTAAAGGTTGGGCAGAATAAAAAGACTTTTCTAATTAAGGTATAAAGTTTACATATAAACAGAGTTTCTTTTACATGAAAAAAAATCACATCATTTAAAATACAAGTCATAAAAGAGACTTTGTCACACGCATATATGAAAAAAACATCAGATAGTAAAAAATAGAGGGCATTTTTATGTCTTTTAATATGCAATGGCCACGTGTTTTGGGTTACTTAGAGAAAATATCTACACTAAATAACATAGAAGTGTGATTTTCGAAAAGTATGAACTTAAAGCTTTTAGAGCTCTTTTTATATTAATGTGTGTCTTTACGCGTTATGTAAATAATAAATGATAAAAAAAATGTCATCAAAGTATGGTAAATAGGTAATCGATCAGTATATGGTAAATTTGGAATTTCTCGTAACCTGATACGTGCACTGTGCAACTTGCAGAATGTGACGGTTATAATGAAGATCGATTATATTTAATTGATTGTCTCCAAAGAAAGATTAAATATGTTCTCAAGGGATTTCTTTAAATAATTATTAAAAAATCGAAATTTAATTAAATAGGTACAAATGAAAAAAAATAAAAAAATTGTACATTGATCGACACATGAGGTATCCATTTGGGGCGTTCATCCCAAATCGGCACCTCATGTGCAGATTTGAACTTGGGTAATTTACATTATACATCCATTTCACATTTTACTTCATACTCAATACTATAAATAAGGAAAATATTATTATTTTTCCTATTACATATGAATGAGGACCTTTGAGGGGCATGTACATACAGGTTAGATGTGCAAAATTGATATTAATTTAAATATATATTTAAATTAATTTTCACTGAGGTGGAAAGATGGATTACCATTCCTTCTGTACCTCCTCCTCGTCTTGCTTCTCCCCGATAACGTTATTCTAAAATATGATGTATATATCTATTTTTTATTTTATTCTGTACTATTGATATATACTGAGAAAATTTTTAGTTGACATATCAGGAATATTATAGTAGATATAAAGAAATTGAGAGTTTGCTCAACATTCTTTACCATTGACATACGGTAGCTCAACAACGTACAACTTAACATCAATTAACTTAAAAAATGCAAGTATTTTATTAATTCAGAAAAGAAAAAAGATGTGTTTACAAATAATAAGAAAAAAAATACAATAACTTATAGTTTTCAATGCTTTAGAAATCCCTTCGGACCTCCTCCTCCACCTCGTACACCTCCTCCTTTGTCGTTTCCTTTTCCCCCATCTCTCATTTTTCTGTGACCCTCCTCATGTGTCGTCTTCTTCTTCTTTTGCTTGGCGATTTGCTCTGAATGTGTTGGAATGTGTCCCGGAGGATGCGGCCTAGCTGACGACTTCCGTGGAGGTTCGATTGTTTGAGTTTCCCGGTTTCTTGAAGTCCGTACACTTATTGACTGGCGAGACGGCTCTAATGGAGGAGGCTCAGTGATCCTTACTCTGGGAGAGGGTCTTCGAGGCATCTCTGGATATTGTTGTGGTATTATCGTGGGTAGACCAAATAACTATCTATTAAAATCAGTTGTCTCCATTTGTCGAACACTATCAAATATTTATGATTGCAAATCTCCTGAACTATATTGAGTAGACGGTGTGAGATGAGAGGGTCCAGAGTCAAATTGACTCGAAGGACCAACAAGCGATGGTTCTACAAGATTGATACATTTATATTGTTGTAAGTATCACAAAAAGTAAACATAACGTACTGAAATGAGTTCTTGTATTCAACAAGATATTTCTACCTGAACCTCTAAATCCTGCTTCACCGATTTGAGACCCTGCAACGCCATACTCTATATAGCTCATACCTGAAAGATATTAATTACATTGTATGTCACATAAATTAAACTACAAGTAAGAGAAGGATATAATGTAATAAATTAATTATAATAACCTGCAGTACGAATCCTGGTTGAATTAGTGGAAATTCCTGCCGGCTATACCCTTGACTCGAAGGATCAGCAAATGATGGTCCTGCAAATTGTGATTGACTGAAAGTTTCTCCATATCCTGCAAGAACGAGATTTTCATATTTTAGAAAATATTACTTACGATACACATTAGTTGTTGCATTTAGTCATTTTATTAAAGAAGTTGTTATAACCTGAAGCTCCAAATCCGGTTTGATCATATTGAGATCCTGAAGTGTTATATTCTATACAATTCATACCTGAACGTAAATGTAATTAGATATCACATAAATGCAAGTACTACTAAGAGAAGAATATTAAGTTTAAAAACCTAAAGATGCGAGTCCTTGTTGAATTGACGGGTACCCTTGTCCGTCATATCCCGCATACGTCATTTTTGAGGTTTCAAATATTGACTCCTCCATTGTTTGACCTTGCGAAAATGCATGCTCACCGTGTCCTGCTATATTTTTTGAGGAATTGTGTTTATATGTCAAAAAATCGATACACTAATATAAATTTACTATACATAAAGAATTAACTAAAACCTGAAGTCGCAAACATCGGTGGTGATTGCGATCCCTCCCCATCATATTCCGTGTAATTCCTACCTGTACGATTTACAACATATAATTTTAAAAATTCACTCGTCCAAAAGAGAAACAAAATAGCTTCCATTTATAAGAAAGAAATCACGAAACGTGACGCTCCCGAAGTATGATGCTCCTGTGATGGCATGTATTGCTGCTCATATTGTTGGAATGGATACATCAAGGAGAACATTTTGAGTGTCTCATCGAACATGTTAATTGTATTTTCGACCGTTGTCCTCATGCTGGAAGGTAAGTCTGCTGATCGTCTAAGTTCATCCATACTATTCCTTCCTTGTATAATCGTATCCACCTATTCCATCTACGAATATAATAAGAATAATTTAATAGAATATAAGAAGAATAAGTAGATTTTTTAAACATACCAGACGCCTTTCCATTGGTCTGTGTGGCTCAGTAGCGCATACCTCTGAGGCACCATATCTCAGTTGTTGTTTGTAAGAACACTACATCATATATGATAGAAAATCAGTGCTCTAACCATACGAGTCGCTCGTTGTTCGTCTTCAATACCCTGCAGCGGATGTTCTGTGCTGAAGAAGACGTCGCATATCCATGTCAGCTTCACTTTTCCACTCTTTATCCGAATGGGTACTACTCCTAACAAACTCAGGCACAGTGCATCCCATCCACCTATCGGAATATCTGGCCCAGTGACAGGTAGACCATCAACTCTCAGTCCACTAATTAATCCCATGTCCTGTAGATTAATGGTAGCCTCCCCAAAACGTAGGTGAAATTGTGTGTCTCAGGTCTCCACCTCTCTACCAAACTGGTCAGTAATGAAGGATCCATTTGGACTCTTCTCATGATCACCACACATGAGAAACCCGACGCTTTTAATAATCGTTCTATTACGACACTCTTCTTGTTAGAAATGATGTTTAGTAATTCATTATGTTCTACAAATCGAATCTGTAAAATATTTTGAAATAAAAATAAGCAACAATATTAACAAATAGGAAATTTAAAAAATTATGAAATTACTTACTGAGCTAGTAGGTTGTGATGATCGATGCTCTTTCTGCATATATAATACGGAGATATCTAATGGTTCAAGAACTCTATCCATCTGTGCCATCTACATTAACAATTGTAAAGTTCATAAAAACTTAACTATCAATTTAAAATACAGATGAAATTTAAATTATGCAATTAAAATGTTCTTACAAATCCATGTGTTCCTATGTTCTGCGTGGACAACTTAATCTATTGTATCCTGATTGCTTGCATATTTTACATAATTTCAGCCGTATGCACATTTCATCCATTTCATTTCTAAATCTTCCCTGTACATGCCTTCCGACATTTCTCTTCCCGATTTTTGGAGGTAACATAATAGTGACGCCTTCTTCTCCTCAATAACGTCTATCTGGTATGGGATGAAAAAATAAGTTGTACGCCTGACGATAGTAATCGCTGGAAAAGTACTGTGAACATATATCATAGTTATCTACGTGTGTACGCATATGTGAAGCTGCGACTATAACATGTGGACATACAAAGTATTTCATCTGCATAAACCTGCACATGCATTCACTTTCTCGACCATTTAAGTTGACTCCATATGCAAATCCATCACGATCGCAGAATTGAAATTGAGTTAATGAAAATCTCTCTACGTGGCACGATCTTGTCTCTTTGGTTTGTTTCTCTAACAACTCTTCGTATTTCTTAGTCAAATATGTGGTCATTCCCGCTAACTCATCACGACGATCATTGAAATAACCATTAATTTTAAGGAAAATTGTTAGAATTGGAGAAATGTTTGGTAAACCAAGTGCTCCTCTAAAGGCACCATTAAAACTTTTAGATAAATTGGTTGTCATGTGTCCATAACGGTGTTCATTATCTAAACTTAATGCGCAATCACTCTGATCGTCATTGTCCTGAGATACGATCCACTCGAAAGCATTTCTGTCTAGTATGTAAATTTCTCGCATCATACTATTGAATTTGTTCTGACATGGTTCTTGTCCAGTAGCATAGAATCTGTTTTGAACTGTACGATTTTTATGTCCAGCTCTCTGCATGTTTGCACGTGTATGCCTGAGACAATGACGATGAGTGAATCCCTCTTCCGGTGGAAGTAGACCACGCACAACATCCTTTAGACTAGGAAATCAATTACGGATAAAATATATGTCTGATGAAGACACATTTCATCATCTTTATTCTATTGGCATCAAAAACCCTAGCGAATGCGTGTAAATAGCATTAAATCTATCATTTTAGCATCCATGCATCATTGTGTAAATATTGTATAAAATGCGGTTTTTAAAGCCAAAATTATAGAATAAAGAAAAGAAAATAAAAAGAATAAAATATTGTAAATATTTTATGACTCGAAACCCCGAGACCTAGGCATCTTGATGAATAGGCCGACAAGGAATAAAGTAGGAAGGATAAGGGCCAAAATACAATAAAAATCCCCTTTTATTCATTCTTGATTCATTTTGGGACCTATTTTTGGTTCCACTTTTTATCAAATAAAGAAACTTTGAACATGAAAGTTGTAGATAATTAAATAAAGAAAAATACAAAATTTATTTCACTGAAAAATAATGTACATATAAAACGTTACGGACTGAATAAGATTCCAGAACTCCAACTTCCCAGACCTGAATCTTGCAAATAAAAACTCGAAATATACCAAACTCACCTTTAATTGTATATAGCACAAAATGATCTATTTAATGGGGGTGGTTTCGTATTTTTCGGAGCTACGGTTTCAAAGTTGAGTTTTGGACCCTTATAGTATACTTGTACAGATTAAAATATTCAATTTATTATTTATTTATTATTTTTTTGTAATTTTGTATTTTTATAATGTGTAAATATTACTTATAATAATTATGTGCATTAAAATTAGAGTAAAAACCTAATTAAAACTCAAAAATAAAAGACCTATATATATTACATAGATATTATACCTATAAAGGGTATAAAAGGCAACTTGTAAAAATATACCTCTAAAAAATAAATAAAAATTACCATAAAATACTTCAAAAAAAAATAAACATTTTTTATTTTATAATTAAAAATTAATAAAATCGTTAGCTATTTTAAATCCAATTTATAAAACAATTTCTAAAGGTTTTTCCTGGTTGGTCCACGTGGACCAACCAGGTGCGTCTGACAGTTAACCTCGGTCAATTGTCTGACCCTCCCAGTCCGTGTCAGAAACCTCGTTTCTTCCTCGCTTTTGCGGATTTTTTGAGGTCGCGACTTTCATCTTTTGAGCTCGATGTCTTCACGACTTTTGTAGACCTATGATCAGGCTTTCACGCCCCTTCGTTTTTTCGAGGATTGGACCAGTGATTTGCTCAGTCCACCTCGTTCTTTGGAGCACATGCGCTCGGCAGTAAAACCCTACAAAACGCAACCCCCGACTTCCCTTCTCGAATTGATCCTTCTTCTGCCAAAATCACCCGAAAACCCCTAGCCCATCGCGTTCCTGGTGACAACAGGAGGCGAATCGAGCCTGGGTTCGAGTCATCTGGTGTCGAATCGAAGCAGATCCAGCCCCTCGCCGGAGCTCCGCCGCGAGTCCATCCCGACGTCTCTGGTGAGTCTCATCCCCTTCTCTTTCCCTTTTCTTGTAGCCCTAGCTTAGTATAGATCAGCATCGTAGCAGTTGAGATTGTCTTTGCGTTAATCGCCATACATCCTCGATCAAAGACCACGGCGGAGCCTAGCTCCGCCTCCACTTTCCAGCCACCTCCACCCTCGATAGCCGCCAAGATCACCTCCATCTTCTTCCTTGTCGCTCCGTCATCATGCTACACCCTTCCACCCACCTCGATCTCGCCCAGATCGAGCGATCAGAGCTCCCATCTCCGCCCGTCGCCGGAGCTCCACGTCGAGCCGCGCACCGCACCCATTTGACCCGAGAATCCCCCTATTCGCCTCACCTGGTTTCTGCGTTTCTCACCTGCAGGTCAGAGCCCAAGAGGAGGCTCTATCGAGCCTCGACCATTCGAAGAAGCACCTCCCAGGTCGCCGCCGTCGTATGTCGTCATCTCGCCGTCTCAGGCACGCCAGAGACTTCCTTTAGACGCGGAGGGGCCCCAGTATCATTTTGCCCTTGATCCTAGGGACGGAGAGGCCGTGTGTCGGTCGTTTTCACCCGCCAAAGCTCGCCGGCGGGAGTGTTCTTCGTGAACTTCTCCCCACCGTTGGATCAGGATTCCCCTCCAGGCGCACAGGCGCCGTCAGATCGCCAAGCGCCCTCCATCATCGGATCTCGCCGTGGGGTCTAATCTTGGACGTCCGTGCGAAGCGTCATCGGGACACCAGCGCATGCCACGTGGATAAGTGGACCTCCCTCGGTCGCACGATCAGTGTTTTGGGTATTTTGCACTTTAAACCCAAGCGTTTTTGTATTTACGTTTTAGCCCTAAAACTTTCATCTGCGGTTCAAAAGTTTTTGTAATAATTGCACTTAGGTCCCCGAACTTATTTTATTTGCACTTTAGTCCTCGGCCACGTCACCTCACGTGACTGGGGCACGTGATTTTGGACATTTTGTAGTTTTGATCCCAAACTTTCAGGTATTTGCAGTTATACCCCTATGTGTAGTGATTTAAATATATTTCTAGGATAATTGCATGTTTGCCCTGCCGATTTTTCGTATTTGCAAATATACCCCTGTGAACGACAGAACACATGCTCTGCGCGTGTATTTTGGTGAAATTTGCACTTAAGCCCTGGATGTTTTTATAATTGCATTTATACCCCTGCTAGGCTTAGGATTTTTGTGTGTTTGCTCTATTTATTTCACGCATCATTAAAGTGTCAAAAATTCCATAAAAAATAATTTAAGCTCCTGTTAACTTGCACTTGCACGCTATATTTTTAGTTTTTATTTTTGTTGCATTTTTATATTTATTACAAATCAAAAACATGCTATTTCAGTATTGTCTAGCTTAGAAAATACCAAAAAAATATTAAAATACCTCTAAAAATTCCAAAAAAATTTACCTATTGTGTATTTTACTCTATTTTAGTGTCATAAAAATGCAAAAGAAAAACCTTAAAAATTCGAAAATACACAAAAACTTCAAAAAAATATATAAAATCATAGAAAAATCAGAAAAATAGAAACTCAAGTTCTGAAGGTTCCTTATTTTATTATCTTCATTTTAAAAATAGTTTGGACAAATTTTATGGCTGTTTGATATTTTTAATTCCCATTTTACCCCCAGCCAGTAGCTAATTCCCTATTTTCCTTTATTTTATTATTTAAAAATACCAAAAACATTCTGAAAATCACCCAAAAATCACAAAAATAGTAAAAAATTATAAAAAGACCAAAAAGATTTTATTTCTGAATTTTTGACTATTTTTGTATATTTTTATAAATATTTTATCACCTCTTTTATTATATAGCTTATATATTCCAATATTGAATAAGAAAATAGAAAAATATAAAATATAAAATATAAAAATCAAAAAACTAAAAATCAAAATCCAAAATTAAAAAAAATAAATATAAAAAAATGTTTTAAAACCCACAAAAAAATTAGATTGGCTAAGTAGTCTATTAGACCTAGGTTTTGACTTTTGTCTATACTCTGCACCTTTGTTTCCTGTATTCGACCCCTACTTGCTTGCCATTGTACATTTTTAGTATGGAATAATAAATTTTAATCGTTGCTCTTGATTGATTGATTGATTGTGTGGGTTAACTGTTGACGAACGGGAAGGCTTGAGTAGTCGCATCAGCGACAGTGAGTCTGATTTGTCAGACCACTATTTAGCGGCTCTCGCAATCTCGTTTTTCAAATGGCGTCGTTGCCCGGGGGCATCGGCTTATAGAGTACATTTGTGTCTTTTATCTGCTTAGCCATTTTTGATTATCTATTTCTATTGCATAATTTGGTTTGAACTGCCTGACATCCCTTTCTTGTTTTCTTGCGAGGGACCACTGACCGAGGAGGATCGCCTAGGGGATCCTGCGCATCCTTGGGAGGAGGAGCCGGCTATTCTACCCTTGCCGGCAGGAGAGAGCAGGAGAGCTTGAGAGAGAGAGAGAGAGATAGTTAGTCTTTTATTTTTGTGAGAGAGAGTCGTTTAAATTGTAATAATACAGGACTTGGACACTCAGACAGTCGGGCCCAATTTCCAAGTGTTTGTTCACTTGGGTGCTCACCGCGGTTTTCCTCGCGTTTCTCGACTGTCATTTGCCGGTTTTGTTTTCCTTTTTCCTTTCTTTTGTGGAATGAGACCTTAGATTTTAGGAATTGCTTGATCGATTAGATTAGGTCCAAACACCCTAATAACCATTGCATGTACCTATAGTACGTATTTGGACTTAGTTTAATTAAACAGTTAAATCATCTTCTTAGATCCGTCGTGCCGCGAGCTCACCCCATCAAGCGCTACTCCTGAACTCGATTTGTTGAGAAGAGGAGGGATGGGTCTACACCGGACTCTTTGGATCAAGGATTGGTGATTAACTTATGGTTCTTCACGCTAGAAATTGCCTGCTTAGGATGATTTCCTTGTGCATATCGGCATGTAGTATAGGTTTATAAATTCTTGTTTTGCATCCCTAATGGAGAGAGCTGGGAGTCACTATAAGTCTTCTATCTTTGCATTCATCATTTAGGCACTAAGGTGAGATTTCCATCTTAGTACCACTTGCATTGGCTTTTCCGACTCTTCTCTCCCTCTATTTTTGGATCAAATAGGAATCAAGAAAAAACAAAAAAAAACGTTAGGCGCTTGTTTGAATTAACTCAAAAGAAGCGATAACACAAAAAAAATTTAAAAAAGGGACTGCTAAGAAAACTTTGACCTAAATGAAATTGGTAATTGGACTCATTGATTGGGGAGAGTCACACCCTCACTTGTATTCAGGTTGCATGGGAAGGTCTCCTTCCAAGTGAGCAGAGTACTTCGTAAGGATTAGAGCCCAAAACCCAGTCTGTGGCTGCCTTGTGTATCGCCTGGATTTTCAAAGTATTGGCGCTTCTATCGTACGTGGACAAGTAGGGCTTGGTCAACATTGGTGACTCTCTATTGTGCAGAGCATCGACCTTGTCCGAAGTATCGAGCCTAGGCTACGCCTTCACGGGGGTGTCTGTCTCATCGTCTCGCGTCCGAGTAGGTTCTTGCACGCTCACGGGTGATTCCGTTGCGAGCGATTTTCGAAGTATCGGTTTCGCCTATTGGCTTCCTTTCTCTATTTCTTTGGCTGAGTAGAGATCCAGGAAGGGTTACAAGGACCTTAAAAAGTGCAGACTACAGGTTACACAGGAGGAGGATAAGTACGGGATACTCTTCCGGCAGTACTCTCTCTCCTTTAGGCGTAGCGCTCTAAGGACTCGTTGAAAGATAACTTCCTGAATTCAAGCTAAAAAATACAAAGATAAAAGCCGAACCCTTACGGCTTCACGTGTTGAGTTGGTGAATCCCCTTGTTTTGTGTTTGATTGCTAGTTGGATTTAGGTCAAGATCAAAAACATCGCGCCTTTGCGCCATTTTTTCCTCCTTCCATTTGACCCTTACTCATTGTGAGCCTTCTACTGTTTTACACTCCATTTGTTTCTTGTTGACCTCCGTATCTTTCATCCACATCGATCTTCCTCTTGCTCTTCAAAATGGCGACGAATGGACAGTTTAGTCGAGACCCCGTCGACACCCATATCGGTTCCATCCGCTCGCCCTCTCTAATAATTCGGGGTGATTCCCGAGAACTCGGTTCACGTTCCGTGAACCGATCTTTAGGCTCCCCGTCTTCTTTAATAAACCAGAATCACTCTTATTCCAAGCGTTGCCCGTTTTGGATGGCCGTTGATTTCACTCCTTACACATCGCCATCCTTAACAAAATTCTGTGTTGACCTCAACATAGAATTCTCATCTACATCTGGTGCTGCAAGTCAGACTGATCGGGGTATTCTTCCATGCGCAGATCTAGAACCCGATCCCGAGCCAACAAGTCAAGCAGAATTTGAGATGGCCGGTGGAAGAGGAAAGAGACCACAGCCCCAAGCAGAAACTGAAGCCGATCAAGGGGAAGGGCAGTGCACTACACAGAATGAATTAAACAGTCAGTTGCTGGCTTTCATCCAAGCCATCCAGCAGCAATTGAATAATCAAGCCCTGGCCCAGACCGCCTTCCAAGATATGTTGAATGATCTGAGGAGGAGGGCCGATGCACGAGATGGTCGCAGGGAGGACGACCCGAACCAATAGCTCAATTTCGAAGAAATTAGAGATGATTTCTCAGTGGGAAGACCAGAATTTGATGCAGCGGAAGCAGAACCACCACAGCCGAAGCCTACGCTTAAGGAGACATACAATCCGGGAGCGGGTCACATCACTGAATGGATCCAGATTCCACGTATTCACACCCATTTCGAGCTAAAGCCGCAATTTCTGTCTTTGCTTCCCACATTTTCACGGGAATACTACTGAAGAGCCTTACATTCATCTCAAGAAGTTTGGCCGCATTTGTGCTACCGCTCACTACCCTGGGATTCCATTGGAGGTAGTCAAGATGATCGCTTTTCCCTTCAGCCTACAAGACAAGGCCCTATATTGGGTCGACCATCTAGGGAAGGTAGTCACAACCTGGGAGGCGTTGAAGTCCGCATTTCTCCATAAGTTCTATCCTCTCGAGCGATTGAACCAGATGCGTGCCCGTATATCCAGTTTTTGCCAACAACCCCGCGAGACTGTCCATGAAGCGTGGGAGAGATTCAAGGATCTCGAGGAGAAGTGTCCCCACCATGAAATTCCAAAAACCAGCCTTGTGCAACACTTCTTTGGTGGGCTCACACTTGAGAGCCAAAAGCTTGTCGATGCCGCTTGCGGCGGTTCCTATTTCAACAAGGATGAGGATGTGGTATGGAACGTCTTCGAGGAGATGGCTGAAGGAGAAGCCGCCCAATCCTCATCCAGAGCATACATGAAGGTACCAACTGCCATCAACAAGCCAGTAAACATGGCTTCTCACACCGAGGATAAGGATGAGAGTTCCAACCTGAGCATCATTGGGAGTCACCTGTCTAAGGTGGACATCATTGAGAAGAGGTCGCAGGACCTCGAAAAATTATCGATCATTGAGAAGAGGACCCAGGGTCTGGAAAAGCTCGACCAGATATCCCAATAGTAGGAGCAGCTCGTTCGTGCATTGAATGCAAACATGTGCAACGCTGTGTCTACTTCTACCGAGCCGAATGCTGAGAAGAAAGAGCCTACAATGCAGCAGAACCCTCAGCCGACTCCACTGCAGCCCCAGCCTATTCAGCACGTGTATTACGTGCAGGTTCCGGAGCAGCTCTCGCAGCCCCAGACACAGATGGTTGTACATCAACCTGAGCCCCAGCCAACTTACTCTGAGCAGTTCTCCCCACCCCCGCCACTGATTCAGGAGATCAATGGCGTATGGGACAATGAAGCGCAGCTGACCCGTCCTCATGGACATTCTCAGGGTCAGAACATGGGCAACATGCCCTATCACCAGCAGCAGCAGGGTGGGAGACCCTTCCAACACTCTTACCAATACCAGCCTCCATCTCACGGTAACACCTGGAGGCAGAATTACCAGCACGGGCCTCAGCAGTCCGGATACCGCGGACAGGGATATCATCAACAACCGGCTGCTCAATACAACCAGCTGAATTCACAGTATTCCTCCAACCCTCCTCCTCACCAATTTTCCCAAGGCTACCAGTCGCAATCTCAACAGCCTTACCAGCACTCTAGGCCCCAGCATGGGGATTCCTCTGAGAATGTGCCGGTTAATCCGGCCCTGGCCTATTTAGAACAGTTAATGAAGAACATGGCTGAGATGACCCAGAAGATCGATGACCTGACGGCTGCCAAGACCGTCATACCAGCCAAGGTTGAAGCCAATCCGAACAACTTCCGACGCAAGGAGCAGGTAGCCGGCAGTATCCAACCCGAATCAGGTGAATTTAATTGTTTTCTATCTAATGTTGTTACTCTCAAGAGCGGTAGGACACTCCAGCCATCAGCGACGGTGAAGGGAAAGCATCTTGCATCTGACGGGGAATCGCCAGTCCAGCCAACACCAGGGCCAAGCAGTATTTTGGGAGCAGCACCAGCATTCAAAAAATCACAAAAAATGAAGAAAATAGCAAAACACAAAAAGATAGCAGCAACCTCGGTGGAGATCGGCCAGCATTGAGACGCCTGCACCTGCCTTACAGCCAATTCCTGACAGGAGGAGCACTGCACCTGCAGCGAGTCCAACGCCAGCACTAGAAGCCGAGCCTGTCATTTTTGGTCCACAAATTGTAGATGACACTATTCCTTTTTGCCATCTACCTGTACACAACAATATGGACACTCTTTTGAATGAAATTGATGAAGATTTTGTAAATATTCATTTTCCTGAAGCATTGAAAAAACACAAAAAAATGAAAAATTTGAAAAATGCTTTGTCTGACCCTGCCATTATAGAAATCATCCAGAATTTGGTGTTGAATATGCCATTAATGAAAGCTCTTGAGTACATGCCAGCCGTGAAGAAAGGATTAAAAGAGGCATGCACGACCAAGCGCAGGCCGCATGACTCTAGAAGCAAGGGTGGCAAGTCTGAAAAGTATATCCTCACAATGGCCACCGTTAAC
The DNA here is from genome assembly GCA_037367405.1 of Ottelia alismoides. NCBI lineage: Eukaryota > Viridiplantae > Streptophyta > Magnoliopsida > Alismatales > Hydrocharitaceae > Ottelia > Ottelia alismoides. The sequence continues at coordinate 848,520 of JAZKJV010000584.1, forward strand.
GCCATCAGCAACCTCCCAGATAAAAAGCCAGATATGGGAGCACCGCTTGTACGTTGTCAGATGTTCAATCAGGAGTTCGAACGAACACTTCTCGACAGCGGGTCTTCTGTCAACTTGATGCCAGCTTCACTGCTTACAGAATTCAGGCTAGGACCGCTTAAGCCTACAGAGATGATTCTGCAGTTCGCAGACAAGTCAGTCAAGCAGCCTAGGGGCCTGTTGGAGGGCGTGATCGTCATGGCTCAGAGAAAGTCATTCCCGGCCAATTTTGTGGTCTTAGATATGGACGTCCCCTCTCCATTGCTCCTTACCCCAATCATACTTGGAAGACCATTTCTGCGGACATCAAACACAGTAGTGAATTATGGGACAGGAGAAATCACTTTTGGCGCTGGCAATGAAACAATCAGAGTGGAGACCTTGTCTGAGGGAACATCAGCTGAACAGACATCTACATCATGCGCAAGGGTGATTGAGTATGCTGATGACTGCGACTTTCTAGCAGAAATTCAAGATACCAAATTATTTTTTGATGATAATGAGATCCATGAACTCCTCCGATCCGAGGAGGAAGTGGATACCGCAGTCGAATTTCCCTTTATCAACCAGGATGAGGAACTTGATGATGTGCTACAAGAGACTGCCGTGGGGGTGATGAGACTTCAAAACCAAGAGCAGATGCTTGAAGTATCTTTTGATGAGGAGGAAATCATCGAGACATTCTGCCAAGATTTGAGAGAAGACGCAGAACAGAGTATGGTGGACACCGAACAGTTGAAAGAATCACCACCTACACTAATTGCTGAGGTCACCTCTGAAGCAGCTCAGACTCCGCCAGAGCTAAAACCCTTGCCCTCCAACATGAAGTATGCCTTCCTTGCGGGAGAACCAAACATGTACCCGGTCATCATCAATGCACATCTGACCGAAGACCAAGAATCTTGTCTGATGGAGGTTCTTGAACGCAACCGCAAGGCGATAGGCTGGCGAACATCCAATCTCCATGGGATCAATCCGTCATTATGCTCGCACCGCATCTTTTTGGAAGAAGATTGCAGGCCCTCTCGAGAACTTCAGAGAAGATTAAATCCTAATCTACAAGAGGTTGTTATGAAAGAGATCCAGAAGCGGTGTGATGCGGGATTTATCTATCCCATCTCCGACAGCAAATGGGTGAGCCCTCTGCATGTGGTGCCCAAGAAATCAGGGATCACCATTGTGAAGAATGACAAAGGAGAAGAGATCGCAACCAGAGTACCCACTTCTTGGCGAGTATGTGTGGACTACAGAAGACTTAATCTCGCTACCAAGAAGGATCACTTTCCTCTACCCTTCATCGACCAGATCTTGGAGAGATTGGTCGCGAAGGAATATTTCTGCTTCTTGGATGGCTATTCTGGGTATAATCAAGTTGCTATTGCTCCTGAAGATCGAGAGAAGACCACGTTCACCTGTCCTTTTGGCACATATGCCTTCAGACGGATGCCGTTCGGGCTGTGCAACGCCCCAGCCACATTTCAGAGGTTATGCTGGCAGTTTTTGCCGATATGGTGGGCAACTTTCTCGAGGTCTTTATGGACTATTTTTCGGTCTACGAGGATTCATTTGACCAATGTTTGGATTATTTAGACAGAGTCTTACGGAGGTGCTGCGAAGTCAATCTTGTGCTCTCGTGGGAGAAGAGCAACTTCATGGTGACCGAAGGAATTGTGCTGGGCCACGTGGTTTCTAAACGTGGTATGGAGGTTGACCCAGCCAAGGTGGACGTGATTTCTAAACTTGAGCCACCTACAAACATCAAGCAAGTCCGGTCATTCTTGGGCCATGTTAGTTTCTACCGACGATTCATCAAAAATTTCAGTAAACTGGCCAGACCGTTGACTGAGTTGCTCGGCAAGGACAATGATTTCATTGTAGATGATCGTGTGCTCCTTGCCTTTAATCAGTTGAAAGAACTCATCACGCTGGCCCCTGTCTTACAGCCACCGATTTGGACTCAGCCTTTCGAGATCATGACCGACGCGTCAGACTATGCCATCGGAGATGTACTGGGACAGAGGAAAGATAATGTACCATTTGCGATTCACTACGCTAGCCGAACGCTCGATGAAGCCCAGAGAAACTACACTGACACTGAAAAGGAGCTGCCAGCGGTAGTCTTTGCCTTGGAAAAGTTCAGATCATACCTCCTTGGGTCTAAAGTAATCATTTACACTGATCATTCGGCCATTCGGTACTTACAGCAGAAGAAGGACGCCAAACCACGTCTCATTCGGTGGATCCTTCTCCTCCAGAAATTTGACTTGGAAATCAAAGATAAACCTGGGGTAAAGAATGTGGTGGTCGATCATCTGTCTAGGCTTCCTGAGCCGGAATCTCCTGAGCTGAACCTGCAATCAATCACAGAGACCTTTCCAGACGAGGCAATCATGTCTGTCACCTCTCTTCCTTGGTATGCAGACATTGTGAACTATCTGGTGACCAAGAAGATCCCACAGGATTGACCTAAGATGAAAATAGACAGATTCTTGTCTAAAATCCATTTCTATCAGTGGGAGGATCCGTATTTGTTTCGTAAGGGAGCATATTGTATCTGGAGAAGGTGCATTCCTCAGGAGGAAGTTCCAAGTGTCCTCGCGTTATGTCATGACCAAGATTTTGGAGGACATCATTCGGGCAAACGAACGGCAGCAAAAGTTCTTCAAAGTGACCTATGGTCTCCTTCATTATTCAAAGATGCAGAGGAGTATGTCAAATGCTGCACTGACTGCCAGAAGATGGGTGGAACCATAGGAATGAGAGACACGATGCCTCTAAAATACATTCAGATCTCAGACGTCTTTGACGCATGGAGCATCGACTTTATGGGCCCGTTTCCCAACAGTCAGGGTTATGAATATATTCTGCTTGCTGTCGATTATGTAAGTCGATGGGTGGAGGCTATTCCCGCCCGAACCGCCGATAGTAGGACTATCTGTCAATTCTTGAGAGATCACATCATAGCACGGTTTGGGATTCCCAAGATTCTCATATCTGACGGGGGAAGTCATTTCATAAACACCAAGAATTCTGCATTGAACATTGTGTTGCTTCACCCTACCACCTACAGTCCAATGGCTTAGCTGAATGTTCGAAAAGGGAGATCAAGACAATCTTATAGAAGCTTGTGTGTCCGGATCGCAAGAACAGGGCTCAGCTGCTTGATTCCGTTCTTTGGGCTTATAAAACAGCGTACAAGTCACCCTTGGGAATGTCTCCCTACCGCCTTGTGTATGGCAAGCCATGTCATTTGCCCGTCGAACTAATTCACAAATCCTTATGGGTCATTAACATCTGTAATTTGGACTCCAAGCAAGCAGGAAAGAACAGAAAACTGGATCTGAACGGATTATTGGAATTCAGAGATTATGCATATGACAACAGCCTGATGTACAAGGAGAAGGTCAAAACATGGTATGACAAGCATATCCGTCGCAAGTCCTTTGATCCAGGTCAGAAGGTGTGGTTGTTCGATGCGAAATTAAAGATCTTTCCAGGCAAGTTGAAGAGTAAATGGACTGGGCCATTTATAGTTAGGCATGTGCGTGACAACGGAAGTATATTGATAGCCAATCTGTCAGCTGACGCACAACCATTTGTGGTCAATGGACAACTTCTGAAGCCATACCTTGAACATGATACATTCATGGCTGTCGTTGACTCGATTCAAGTAATCTATGAGGATGAGTTGAATATCTCCAAAGAGGCAGAGGAAGGCCAAGCACAGCAAAACATTTTTGAATGATTTTTCTTCTTTTCTTCTTTTCTTCTTTTCTTCTTTTCAATTTCTTTTATCCTCTTCTACCGACATGATGCCATCCCTTTCATCATTGCTACACTTAGGATGTACTTTATCCTAAGTATAGGGGGGATGTGCATCCCGAGTTGTTCATATCCGCTTTCATCTCTCTTCTTCTTTTCTTTTTTTTCTTCTTTTCATGTCCTATCTTCTTTTTATATCAAAAAGGTGCCCCCTTGTAGACAGTTTTCCATACTTAGGACGTACTTTATCCTAAGTATAGGGGGTACGCACCCCGAGTTCTGACATTTCTTTCGATCCTCTCCATTGTCTCCTCTTCTTGTCTATAATTAGGATATCTTACCCTAAGTATAGGGGGAGACAATCTGAGTACGATCTGTTCATTCCCACCATTGACCCTCCCTGCTTTGTGTACAGTCTGCTATACTTAGGATTATTTGATCCTAAGTATAGGGGGGGACGGTCAACTTCTTATTCGTTCATTCATTAGTTATTTATTCTTAAGACTTGCCTATACTTAGTACGAGTTATGTCCTCTCTTTTCTCTCCGATCTATGAGGACATAGCTCCAGCTAAGTATCGGGGGGTCGTATATACTATGTATATACTTTAGCCATAACTCGTACTTTCGTATCTTCCTAATAATATAGCTACTCATTCATCAAAATTCATTAAAATCCCTAATAAAAAGGTGTTTTGTTCCTCAAATTCTTTTTGTATTTACTGATTAATAAATCAGGTGAAAATGTTTTTTGCAAAATGTTTGAAAAATAGTTTGAAAATCTTGGTGAACATTTATTGAAACTATTTTGAAAATATTTTGTTACATGTTTTCAACCTTTGTAAAAATGTGTGGTTTGTCTTTTCTTTGTGTGAAATAAAAATGTTTGAAAAATGATTTGCAAATGGTTTGAAAAATGGTTGTAAAAATGCTTTGAAAAACCTATATATACTGTTTTGAAAGCCTTTGCAAAATGATTTTCAAATGTGTGTACATATTTACAAAATGTTTGTAAAAACTATTTTGGACTATAGTTTTCAAAAATCGCTTGAAAAACCTGTGTCAAATAAGTTTGAGGAATACATACATCACATTAAAATCCATCCTATATATATCTGTATAAAATTGACCACTTACCATGTAAATTCTTAAAAACCACTTCTTGTAAATATAAGAAGCACTCCCGTGTAAATAGTTTGACCTAGTTTTTAGCCAAAATCCTTTTGTTTCATAAATCTCAAAAATATTTGCAAAATTAAAATCCAAAAACACTTGAAAAACTTTTCAAAAATCTAAAAACTGCATATGCATCATCATCATCTTTTCAAAAATCCATAAAAAGTTCAAAACATTGAAAATTGCATCACAAAAAGATTTCCTGCATCGCATTGCATAACATGAGCATTTTTCGGATTGAGTTTGATAGTTGAACGAGTCTAAGTAAAATCCGAAGATTGGAGCTTGATTGGACCTTAAAATCTACTTAATTAACAGGAACCTTATGGGAACTGGGATTGAGGTACTTCAGGTCTAGTTGACTTAATTCTTTGAGGATCACATGACTTGGTTCAATGGATTCTTGGCTGCCTAAGTAGAGTATTTCGAAGCACACGCACGACTCTTGTTGATAATGACCTAACTTGGACACTTGTACCTTTCACATGGCTCAACTTAGTTGGAGTGGTGAGGAGGTTGGATTTGCTGGTATGAGACGCACACAGGTGGAAACATTTGTCCTCCTCTAGGGAGAGAAGTGCGCCCCAACCCGTCCAGTAATGATGAGTTTCAAGGATAGGAGATCGTGGGTTGCAATAAAGCTTCAAAAGAGGAATAGTCTACTGGCTCAAGAGGAAAAACTCCCTATGTAAATGCTGCTGTATATAGTATTCAAAAAAATGCAAAAGCAAAAACTCCAAAAAAAAAGTGGACAGGCCTGTACAAAAATAAAAATGCCTGTCGGAGTGTACATATGTTGTGAAGTCAAGTAAGCAAGCTTGAGTTTCAAAGTCAAATCATATGAGCCTGCAGCTGGATGACTTGGCTACACTGGTCTTGCATCCTAGGATAGGTAGCTACACCGGCTACCGTCCATTCTTCTCTTCACCCCCTCCTCTCAAGCTGGTTGCCACTTGAACTTAGAAGGGAATACCCTGATCCTTGAGGGATGAGTTGTTGGATTGGGGAATCATTGGGTTGTCATATTGGAGAAGTCAGCCTCTTTGTCATTTCAGTTGGGGAGAGCCACTATCACTTACACTGTACGAGTCAGATTCATAGTCGTAAGGGTTTGTGTATGAGTTGAGATATTTCTGACCTGGCTATTGAGGAGACTTGAGCAGAGTTTTGGGATTCTCAGGGACTGTTGGATTTCAAGTTCGGTTTTCATTAAGGTTCCGCCAGCACTAAAATTCCAAAGGTCCGACTTAAGCTCCAAACTTTGATTTTGTGAAGACAAGTTTGATAGTTAAACTTAATCCACATTTCTTCTTTTTCTTTTCTTTCTTTTTCTTCCCGCACTTATTGCATAAGTGTTTGCTAGGGACTAGAAAAGGTAAAGTATAGTGGGATGATGAAGCCACATTTCATCATCTTTATTCTATCATTTTGGCATCAAAAACCCTAGCAAATGCGTGTAAATAGCATTAAATCCATCATTTTCGCATCCATGCATCATTGTGTAAATATTGTATAAAATGCGGTTTTTAAAGCCAAAATTATAGAATAAAGAAAGAAAAGAAAAAGAATAAGATATTGTAAATATTTTATGACTCAAAACCTCGAGACCTAGGCATCTTGATGAATAGGTCGACAAGGAATAAAGTAGGGGGAATAAGGGCCAAAATACAATAAAAATCCCCTTTTATTCATTCTTGATTCATTTTGGGACCTATTTTTGGTTCCACTTTTTATACATCAAATAAAGAAACTTTAAACATGAAAGTTGTAGATAATTAAATAAAGAAAAATATAAAATTTATTTCACTGAAAAATAATGTACAGATAAAAAGTTACGGTCTGAATAAGATTCCAGAACTCCAACTTCCCAGACCTGAATCTTGCAAATAAAAACTCGAAATATACCAAACTCACTTTAATTGTATATATCATAAAATGATCTATTTAATGGGGGTGGTTTCGTATTTTTTGGAGCTACGGTTTGAAAGTTGAGTTTTGGACCCTTCTAGTATACTTGTACAAACTAAAATATTCAATTTATTATTTATTTATTATTTTTTTGTAATTTTATATTTTTATAATGTGTAAATATTACTTATAATAATTATGTGCATTAAAATTAGAATAAAAACCTAATTAAAACTCAAAAATAAAAGACCTATATGTATTACATAGATATTATACCTATAAAGGGTATAAAAGGCAACTTGTAAAAATATACCTCTAAAAAATATATAAAAATTATCATAAAATACTTCATAAAAAAATAAACATTTTTTATTCTATAATTAAAAATTAATAAAATCGTTAGCTATTTTAAATCCAATTTATAAAACAATTTCTAAAGGTTTTTCCTGGTTGGTCCACGTGGACCAACCAGGTGCGTCTGACAGTTGACCTCGGTCAACTGTCTGACCCTCCTAGTCCATGTCAGAAACCTCGTTTCTTCCCCGCTTTTACGGATTTTTTGAGGTCGCAACTTTCATCTTTTGAGCTCGACGTCTTCACGACTTTTGTAGACCTATGATCAGGCTTTCACGCCCCTTCGTTTTTTTCGAGGATTGGACCAGCGATTTGCTCAGTACACCTCGTTCTTTGGAGCACATGCGCTCGGCAGTCAAACCCTACAAAACGCAACCCCCGACTTCCCTTCTCGATTTGATCCTTCTTCCGCCAAAATCACCCGAAAACCCCTAGCCCATCGCGTTCCTGGTGACAGCAGGAGGCGAATCGAGCCTGGGTTCGAGTCATTTGGTGTCGAATCGAAGCAGATCCAGCCCCTCGCCGGAGCTCCGCCGTGAGTCCGTCCCGACGTCTCTGGTGAGTCTCACCCCCTTCTCTTTCCCTTTTCTTATAGACCTAGCCTAGTATAGATCAGCATCGTAGCACTTGAGATTGTCTTTGCGTTAATCGTCGTACATCCTCGATCAAAGACCACGGCGGAGCTTAGCTCCACCTCCACTTTCGGGCCACCTCCACCCTCAATAGCCGCCAAGATCACCTCCATCTTCTTCCTTGTCGCTCCGTCATCACGCTCCACCATTCCACCCACCTCGATCTCGCCCAGATCCAGCGATCAGAGCTCCCATCTCCGCCCGTCGCCTGAGCTCCACGCCGAGCCGCGCACCGCACCCATTTGACCCGAGAATCCCCCTATTCGCCTCGCCTGGTTTCTGTGTTTCTCACATGCAGGTCAGAGCCCAAGAGGAGGCTCTATCGAGCCTCGACCATTCGGAGAAGCACCTCCCAGGTCGCCGCCGTCGTATGCCGTCATCTCGCCGTCTCAGGCACGCCTGAGACTTCCTTTAGACGCGGAGGGGCCCCAGGATCGTTTTGCCCTTGATCCTAGGGTCGGAGAGGCCGTGTGTCGGTCGTTTTCACCCGCCAAAGCTCGCCGGGGGGAGCGTTCTTCGTGAACCTCTCCCCACCGTTGGATCAGGAGTCCCCTCCAGGCGTACAGGAGCCGTCAGATCGCCAAGCGCCCTCCACCGTCGGATCTCGCCGTGGGGTCTAATCTTGGACGTCCGTGCGAAGCGTCATCGGGCCACCAGCGCATGCCACGTGGATAAGTGGACCTCCCTCGGCCGCACGATCAGCATCTTGGGTATTTTGCACTTTAAACCCAACCGTTTTTGTATTTACGTTTTAGCCCTAAAACTTTCATCTGCAGTTCAAAAGTTTTTGTAATAATTGCACTTAGGTCCCCGAACTTATTTTATTTGCACTTTAGTCCTCGGCCACGTCACCGCACGTGACTGGGGCACGTGATTTTGGACATTTTGCAGTTTTGATCCCAAACTTTCAGGTATTTGTAGTTATACCCCTGTGCGTAGTGATTTAAATATATTTCTGGGATAATTGCATGTTTGCCCTGCCGGTTTTTCGTATTTGCAAATATGCCCCTGTGAACGACAGAACACGTACTCTGTGCGTGTATTTTGGTGAAATTTGCACCTAAGCCCCTGGATGTTTTTATAATTGCATTTATACCCTTGCTAGGCTTAGGATTTTTGTGTGTTTGCTCTATTTATTTCACGCATCATTAAAGTGTCAAAAATTCCATAAAAATTAACTTAAGCTCTTGTTAACTTGCATTTGCATGCTATATTTTTAGTTTTTATTTTTTTGCATTTTTATATTTATTAAAAATAAAAAACATGCTATTTCAGTACTGTCTTGCTTAGAAAATTCCCAAAAATATTAAAATACCTCTAAAAATTCCAAAACAAAATTACGTATTGTGTATTTTAATCTATTTTAGTGTCCATCCAAAAATCACAAAAAATTGCAAAAGAAAAACCTTAAAAATTCGAAAATACACAAAAACTTCAAAAAATATATTTAAAATCATTAAAAATCAGAAAAATAGAAACTCAAGTTCTGAAGGTTCCTTATTTCATTATCTTTATTTTAAAAATATTTTGGAAAAAATTTATGGCTGTTTGATATTTTTAATTCCCATTTTACCCCCAGCCAGTAGCTAATTCCCTGTTTTCCTTTATTTTGTTATTTAAAAATACCAAAAACATTCTGAAAATCACCCAAAAATCACAAAAATAGTAAAAAAATATAAAAAGACCAAAAAGATTTTATTTCTGAATTTTTGACTATTTTTGTATATTTTTATAAATATTTTATCACCTCTTTTATTATATAGCTTATATATTCCAATATTGAAAAAGAAAATAGAAAAATATAAAATATAAAATATAAAAATCAGAAAACTAAAAATCAAAATCCAAAATTAAAAAAAAATAAATATAAAAAAAAACATTTTAAACCCACAAAAAAATTAGATTGGCTAAGTAGTCTATTAGACCGAGGTTTTGACTTTTGTCTATACTCTGCACCTTTGTTTCTTGTGTTCGACCCCTACTTGCTTGCCATTGTACATTTTTAGTAGGGAATAATAAATTTTAATCCTTACTCTTGATTGACTGATTGATTATGTGGGTTAATTGTTGACTGATTTAGGCAAAAATAGGTGATCTTAAGTTCCACACAAAGCGGGAACTTAGTCGGTGTGTTGACCACACTAAGTCTGGACTAAAATCAGCAATTAACGCACACTAAAGATCAACAATTAGAAATAAATGTGGAGTTAAAATTTATTTTTAACTCTGCACAAAAGATGTATAGCAAGCAAATATGCAGAGAGTTCGAACACATGGAGCAAACAGGGTAGATCAAATAGATGTGTGTGAGTGAAAGTGATGTGTGTCTACACTAAGCAAGCAAGCAAGCAAAGATTTTTGTGGGTTTTTAATTTTTAATTTTTTTTATTTTTAAAATTTTGTCTTTTGATTTTTAATTTTTTTAATTTTTATAATTTTATATTATATATATTTTTTCAATATTGGAAGATAAAAACAACGTAATAAAAGGAAAGATCAAATATTTATAAAAATGTGCAAAAATAACCAAAAATTCAGAAATAAAATATTTTTTTGTATTTTTATAATTATTTACTGTTTTTGTGATTTTTGGGTATTTTTCAAAGTGGTTTTGATATTTTTAAATAGCAAAATGAAGCAAAACAGTGACTTAGCTACTGGCTGAGGGTAAAATTGGAATTAAAAATAACAAATAGCCACAAAATTTTTCCACACTATTTTCAAATAAAGATAATCAAACAGTAAATTACAGAGCTTGAGTTTGCTATTTTTGGAGTTTTCTACAATTTTTTAGATTTTTTTGAAGTTTTTATGTATTTTTGAATTTTTAAGGTTTTTCTTTTGAGATTTTTAGTGATTTTTGTACCGACACTAAAATATGATAAAATAGACAGTAGGAATTTTTTTTGGAATTTTTCAAGGTATTTTAATATTTTTTTGGTATTTTCTAAGCTAGACAGTAGGCAAAAAGCATTTCTTTGATTTTTCATAAATATTAAAATGCAATAAAAATGTAATGCAAAAATATGGCGTGCAATGCAAGTAGACAGGAGCCAAAGTTAATTTTTGTGGAATTTTTGGAGGCAAAATTTTAATTTAAATAATTAAAACAAGCATCCAAACATTAATCAGGCATGACAGGGGTATAAGTGCAATTATCAAAATATCTAGGGGCATACATACAATTTTCCACAAAAGTTTGAACTGAATATTTAATTTACAGGACCGAAAACCAATTGCAAGACCCGGAGGGGTCTCAGTACAAAATGTCCAAGCCAAACGCGTGCTATATACGCGCCTGGTAGGGACCTAAACGCAATATCCAAAAATCTTCGGGGCTACAATGCAAAATATCCCAAACGTTTACACTAAGTTACAAAATTTTTGGACTAAATAGAAATAAATAAACCTCAGGGGGGTCCTTGCAAAAAGCCCACCCCCTCACGCGCACAGGCACGTGAGGTGACGTAGCACAGGACCTAAGTGCAAATAAAATAAATGTGCGGGGCTTACGTGCAAATAATACAAAAATTTTACGCTACAGACGAAAGTGTTGGTACTAAAGAGTAAATACAAAATGCACAGGGGTTGAGGTGCAAAATACCCTCGGCGCGCGGATCCAACGACTGCAGATCTTCACTTATACACGTGGCGTGAATCCAAGGGTCGACGATGCTTCGCTTGGACGGCGGAAATTAGATCATTTGAGGATGATCTGACGGCGGTGATGAGCTTCGATCCAACGGACGCTGCTCGACCTATGGGAGGCTCCTCGATCCGACGGCTGGGAGGCGATGACGAAGAACGCCGGCGAGGCGAACTTCGTCGTCCCAGATCTTTGTCCTCCGATGATGGTAGGGCTTCAAAATGGACGTGGAGCGTTCTGAGGTCTTCCTCTTCCTCCTGGAGTCGTCAAAAACCCAGGGCGATGGCGGTGGTGCTCGCGGGTAGTTGGCGGAGCTACGGGGCTTCAAAAGCTCCGGCGAGCTTCAAAACTCGTCTCCAGGCACGCTTGGGCATGTGTTGACCTGCAAAAAGAGTCAAGAGGTCCAGGGCAAACTGCTTGGACCTCTGGATGGGCGTGGGGATGCGTGATGCGACGGGACGATGAACGATCAGAGTTGCGCTCCGGCCAAGTGGGTGGATCGGGCGATTCAGGCGATGGAACACACGATTTTTTTGGGGTTTTCGATCCTAACATGAACAGGAAATAAATGCAAGAGAGAAATAAAAGGGGGAAGGCCCTCAATGGCCGGAGCCAGAGGAAATGCCGAACCTCGACCACCGGAGTTGCGGGAGGTATGGGAAGCTCCTCTGACCTCGAACACCTCGGCTGAAGACCTCACGATGGAGCTGTCACCTCCAGGGAGCTCAGGAGCGCAAGAAGGTGGAGAGGGGTGGTCCGAAGGGTATCCAAATTCAAATCGAAAGGTCGGGGGTTCTCTTATTTGGTTTGACCCCGAGCTGCAGGGGCTTGAAGATCAACGATTTTGGATCGTCTCAGTGATGCAATCTCCAAGGTAATCGCAAGGCGGGCAAGGTGGTTGGTAGGGGAAGAAGTTTGCAGAAGGGTGCGAGGCGAAATGGTGAAAGGATTGGCTGGGAAAAAGCCAAGAAAATGGCTCAAAAATCAAGCCACTGACAGGGGGTAGGTGGGGAAGACGACCAGTTGACCGGGGTCAACTGGTGGTGCCTCTTGGTTGGTCCACGTGGACCAACCAGGAAAGAACCACCGGAAATGATTTGTAAAATTGATTAAAAATAGAAAACATTTTATTTATTTTAGTTTATAAAATGAAAAATGTTTTCTTATTTTCTAAATAATTTTATGGTGATTTTTAATTATTTTTATGAGGCTTATTTTTACAAGTTCACTTTTTAGCCCTTTATAGGTATAATACCTATGTATTTAAATATTTTATTTTTATTTTATGTTTTTAATTTATTTATTTTTGGTTATGATTTTATAAAAATATAAAATACTTTTATACACATAAATATATTTTTATTCTATTTTTCTGATGTATTTTGTACATTTATTAAAATAAAAGAATATATTATATAGGTATACATATAGGCATCATACATGTATGATCTATATATGTTTATTTTTATTTTGAGTTTTCTTTAGGTTTTTATTCCAGTTTTAATGTACATAATTATTATAAGGAATATTTACATAATTATAAAAATATAAACTTATAAAAATAATAAATAAATAATAAATTGAAGATTTTAATCTGTACAATGTACAATGTGGGTCCAAAACTCAACTTTCAAACCGTAGCTCCGCCAAATGCGAAACCACCACCATTGGATAGATTATTTTATTCTATATACAATTAAATTGCTGCATTTGGAGTTTTCGTTTGTGAGATACGGATCTGGGAAGTTGGGATTTTGGATTTTTATTCAAACCATAACTTTTTATCTGCACATTATTTTTCTGTGAAATCAATTTTGTATTTTTCTTCATTTAATTATCTACAACTTTCATGTACAAAGTTTCTTTATTTAATGTATTAAAAGTGGAACCAAAAAATGGGTCCCAAAATGAATAAAGAATGAATTAAATAATATAGGTATTTGACCCTTATCTCCCCCTACTTTATTCCTTATCGACCTATTCATCAAGATGCCTAGGTCTCGGGGTTTCGGGTCATAAAATATTTACAATATTTTATTCTTTTTCTTTTCTTTTATTTATTCTATAATTTTGGCTTTAATTACACTGCTTTATACACTAAATAGATGCACATGCATGAATGCTAAGATGATGATTTTAATGTTATTTACAGGCATTTGCTAGGATTTTTGGTGCCAAAATAATAGAATAAAGATGATGAAATGTGGATTCATCATCCCCCTATACTTTACCTTTGCTAGTCCCTAGCAAACACTTATGCAATAAGTGCAAAAAGAAAACGGAAGAAAAGAAAAAGAAGAACTTGGATTTAGTCTGATTATCAAACTTGTCTTCACAAAATCAAAGTTTGGAGCTTAAGTCAGACCTTTGGAATTTTAGTGCGGGCGGAACCTTAGTGAGAACAGTGTTTGAAATTCAACAGTCCTTGAGAATCCCAAAACTCTGTCCAAGTCTCCTCAATAGCCAGGTCAGAAATACTTCAACTCATACGCAAACTCTTACGACTATGAATCTGACTTGTACAATGTAAGTGATAGTGGCTCTCCCCAACTAGAATGACAAAGAGACTGACTTCTCCAGTACGACAACCCAATGATTCCCCAATCAAATAACTCCATCCTCGAGGAGCGGGGTATTTAGTTCGTGTGGCAACCAACTTAAGAGGAGGGGGTGAAGAGAAGAATGGACGGTAGCCAGTGTAGCTACCTATCCTAGGATGCAAGACCAGTGTAGTCAAGTCATCCAGCTGCAGGCTCACATGATTTGACTTTGAAGCTCAAGCTTGCTTATTTGACTTTACAACATATGTACACTCCGGCAGGCATTTTTGTTTTTGTACAGGCCTGTCCACTTTTTTGGAGTTTTTGCTTTTGCACTTTTTTTGAATACTATATACAGCAGCATTTACAAAGGGAGTTTTTCCTCTTGAGCCAGTAGACTATCCCTCTTTTGAAGCTTTATTGCAACCCACGATCTCCTATCCTCGAAACTCATCACTACTGGACGGGTTGGGGCGCACTTCCCTCCCTAGAGGAGGACAAATGTTTCCACTTGTGTGCGTCTCATACCGGCAAATCCAATCCCCTCACCACTCCAACTGAGTTAGCCATGTGAAAGGTGCAGGTGTCCAAGTTAGGTCATTATCAACAAGAGTCGTGCGTATGCTCCGAAATACTCTACTTAGGCAGTCAAGAATCCATTGAACCAAGTCTCGTGATCATCAAAGAATTAAGTCAACTAGACCTGAAGTACCTCAAACCCAGTTCCTATTAGGTTCCTGTTATTTAGGTAGATTGTAAGGTCCAATCAAGCTCCAATCTCCGGATCTTACTTATACTCGTTCAACTATCAAACTCAATCCGAAAAATGCGAATGCTATGCAATGCAGAAAATATTTTTGTGATGCAATTTTCAAGATTTTTGAACTTTTTATGGATTTTTGAAAAGATGATGCATGCATTTCTTGTATTTTTCAGAAAGAAATTTTTCAAATGTTTTTGGATTTTAATTTTGCAAATGTTTTTGGAATTTTTGAAAACAAAAAGTTTTGGCTGAAAGCTAGGTTAAAAATATGTACATGGGAGTGCTTCTTATATATACAAGAAGTGGATTTTAAGAATTTACAAGGGTAAGTGGTCAGTTTTATACATATATATAGTGGATTTTGGTGAGATGTAAATATTCCTACAACTTATTTGACACAAGCTTTTTCACACAATTTTTGCAAACTCTAGTCCAAAATAGTTTTTACAAACATTTTACAAACATGTACACACATTTGAAAATCATTTTGTAAAGGCTTTCAAAACAGTATATATAGATTTTTCAAATATTTTTGCAACCATTTTTCAAACCATTTGCAAATCATTTTTCAAACATTTTATTTCACACAAAGAAAATAAATTTTTCAAAACACACATTTTTACACAGGTTGAAAACATGTAACAAAATATTTTCAAAATAGTTTTCAATAGATGTTCACAAAGATTTTCAAACTATTTGTCAAACATTTTGCAAAAAACATTTTACCTGATTTATTAATCAGTAATTACAAAAAGAATTTGAGGAACAAAACACCTTTTTATTAAAGATTTTTAATGAATTTTAAAGAATTTTTAGCCATATTTATTAAGAAAATATGAAAGTACGAGTTATGGCTAAAGTATATACATAGTATATACGACCCCCCTATACTTAGCTTGAGCTATGTCCTCATAGATCGGAGAGAAAAGAGAAGACATAACTCGTACTAAGTATAGACAAGTCTAAAGAATGAATGAATGAACCAATAAGAAGTTGACCGTCCCCCCTATACTTAGGATCAAATAATCCTAAGTATAGCAGACTGTACACAACGCAGGGAGGGTCAAGGGTGGGAATGAACAGATCGTACTCGAATTGTCTCCCCCTATACTTAGGGTAAAATATCCCTAAGTATAGGCAAGAAGAGGAGACAATGGAGAGGATCAAAAGATAAAGAAAACTCGGGGTGCACGCCCCCTATACTTGGGACAAAGTACGTCCTAAGTATGGAAAACTGTCTACAAGGGCGGCACCTTTTTGATAGATAAAGAAAATAGAAAAGGAAAAAAAGAAAAAAAGAAAATAAATCAACAGATGAAAGAGTGACATGGAAAGATGATCTGTACAGCGGAAGATATCACCATGTATGAGATGCAGATGATATGAGTCAAAGGACACATTTCATACCAGAAGAATGGGGGCAACGTCAATGGTCGGCGGATCATGATCTAGATATAGCTTCAGGCGTTGACCATTGACGCGGAAGGTAGAGGAAGATGACGGTTCGGATATGTCGATGCTGCCGTTGTCGTGTACCTTCCTAACCACATATGGACCTTTCCACTTGCTCTGTAATTTCCCTGGGAATAATTTCAGCCTGGAATCAAACAACCATACTCTCTGATCTGGCTCAAACTGTTTATGGCTGATATGGGAATCATGCCATGTCTTCACTTTCTCCTTGTACTGTAGGTTGTTGGAAAAGGCTGTGTCTCTCAGTTCTTCCAGGGCTGCCAATTCTGCTCTTCTCTGTTCTCCTATACTCTCGGGATCCAACAGTAACTCAGTGACTGCCCAAAAAGATTTGTGCTTGATCTCCACTGGCAAATGGCACGGCTTGCCATAGACGAGACGAAAGGGAGATGTCCCCAATGGATTCTTGAAAGAAGTCTGATAGGCCCACAAGACCGAGTCCAAAAGCTGTGACCAATCCTTTTGGTCTGGGCGGACAACTTTCTGCAAGATAGTTTTTATCTCCCGGTTCGAGACTTCGGCAAGACCATTAGTCTGAGGGTGATACGATGTGGCAACTCGATGGTCAATGCCGAACTCGTCTGCAAGGGCCCTAACCTTGTCATTGATGAAATGAGACCCCCGTCTGAAATCAAGACTCTAGGTACCCCAAACCGTGAAATGATATTTTTCCTCAAAAAATTACATACGGTTTTAGCATCTGCGGCTCGGACGGGGATGGCCTCAACCCATCGGCTGACATAATCCACAGCGAGCAAAATATGCTCGAATCCCTGACTCTTAGGAAATGGGCCCATGAAATCAATCCCCCGTGCATCAAAAACCTCACAGAAGTGAATGGGTTGCATGGGCATCATGTCTCTCTGTCCGCACGTTCTCATTTTTTGACAATCAGTACATCTCTTCACGAAATCATCAGAATCCTTGAAGAGAGTAGGCCACCATAGGCCGGATTGAAGCACCTTATGTGCTGTTCTTTTTCCAGAATGATGTCCTCCTGCCTCAAGCTTGTGGCAGTATGTGAGGACGCTCTGCTGCTCTTCTTGAGGAATGCACCTCCTCTAGATATTATCCCCTCCTTCATGATGAAGGACGGGATCCTCCCAATGGTAAAACTTGGCCTTAGCTAGGAAGGTCTCAAGTTTCTGCCTGGGCCAACCCTGAGGGACCGTCTTGGCAACAAGATAGTTTACAAAGTCGGCATACCACGGGAGTGAGGTGACCGCCAAGATCGCCTCGTCTGTAAATGTCTCTGTAATAGGTGTGCTGGGCTCAGATTCCTCAAGATTCTCCAATCTGGAGAGACGATCCGCTACCACATTTTTGACTCCAGGCTTATCCTTAATCTCAATATCAAACTCCTGGAGTAAAAGGATCCATCTGGTAAGGAGTGCTTTGGCATCCTTCTTAGCCATTAAGTACCGGATGGCGGTACGACCAGTGTAAATAGTCACTCTAGATCCGAGAATGTAAGATCGATACTTATCCAGAGCAAAGACTACGGCCAGCATCTCTTTCTCAGTCACAGTGTAGTTCCGCTGAGTGGCATCCAAAGTCCGGCTGGCGTAGTGAATGGCAAAAGTTAATCCATCCCTCCTCTATCCAAGCACGGCCCCAACGGCAAAATCTGAAGCGTCTGTCATGATCTCGAATGGGAGAGACCAATCGGGTGGCTGAAGGACAGGAGCGGAAACAACCATCTCTTTGAGAGTCTCGAAAGAAGCTAGACACTTATCATTGACAATAAACTCGGTGTCTTTTGTCAGCAAGTCAGTAAGCGGTCGGGCAATCCGACTGAAGTCCTGAATGAACCGTTGGTAGAAACCGACATGCCCCAGAAAAGACCATAACTGACGCAGATTGGACGGTGGATTGAGTTTTCTGATGATATCCACCTTGGCCGGATCGACCTCCATGCCCCTGTTGGAGACGATATGACCAAGGACCGCCCCTTGAGTCACCATAAAGTGACTATTCTCCCAAGATAAAACAAGATTGACCTCTATGCAGCGCTGAAGCACATGGTCTAGGCAGTCAAGACAAGCATCGAACCCGTCGCCATAGACCGAGAAGTCATCCATGAAGACCTCTAAACAGTCACCCACCATGTCCGAGAATGTGGACAACATGCACCTTTGGAATGTCGCCGGAGCGTTACATAGACCAAAGGGCATCCGTCTGAAAGCATACGTCCCAAACGGACAGGTGAATGTCATTTTTTCCTGGTCTTCGGGCGCAATGGCCACTTGATTATATCCAGAGTACCCGTCAAGAAAGCAATAGTGACTCTTCCCAGCTAACCGCTCGATAATCTGATCAATGAAGGGTAGCGGGAAATGATCCTTCTTGGTGGCCTCATCCAATCGTCTGTAGTCCACACAGACCCTCCAAGAAGTGGACACTCTGGTAGCGATCTCCTCTCCAGACTCATTCACCATTGTAGTGATGCCCGTCTTCTTGGGCACTACATGTAACGGACTAACCCATTTAGAGTCGGAGATGGGGTAGATAAAATCGACGCTCCACCACCTCGATATTTCCTTCATGACCACATCTCGCATATTCGGGTTCAGCCGTCGTTGGAACTCACGCGACGGCCTAGCGTCCTCCTCAAGATAAATGTGGTGGGAGAACAGAGCCGGACTAATCCCCTGGAGATCAGCTATACTCCATCCTATTGCCTAGCGGTTTCTTTCAAGAACCTCCATCAATCGAGATTCTTGTTCTCCAGTCAAATCTGTTGAGATAATGACTGGGTACATGTCTGGCTCACCTGCAAGGAATCTATACTTCATCAACTGCGGCAGAGGTTTCTGTTCTGGACAACTGGGAGGTGGTAGATCTGGCTTCTGATATGTCTGTGTGAAGGCGACCAGGTCTGCATGGGAGAACTCTCGCTCTGCATGAATCTCTGACGAAGGGCGGCCTGCTGAATCATCAATGAATTGTACGGGCTCGCACTCTGTCATGGCTGTTGACTCAGGAGGAATCAGACAAGATAAATAGTAATCAAAATCATCCCAATCAATGTCTGAATCCGAGGGATCAGAAGAAGATGAGCACGAATGAAAATCATCAGCACCACTCGTCCCAACACTGTCAGCCTCAGATATATCCTCATCCAGGGGTGTGCTTTCCCAGCTCTCGACTGCCATGAGCATTAGATATAGTGAATCTGTAGGCAAGGCAAGGGTCGGTGCTACAGGATTTGTCCAGTTGGATTCATCATCGGTCATCACGAAATCACACTCCTGGTGGATGTCTAGCTCTTCCTCTGTCATCTGCGTAGCTTCGCTGGACTGCTCTGAGCATGCTAATTCTCTAGCTCTGGTCTCATCGATCGTCTCTATTTGTATGGTTTCGCCCTCTACGCGAAAACATACCTTCCCGCTATCATGATCGGTTACCGCCTTGGCTGTGGCCAAGAATAGGCGTCCAAGTATGATGGGGGTATCAGTTACCAATTCAGGGGTCTCCATGTCCAACACAACGAAGTCCACGGGGAATTTCAGGCCCTAAATGGTAACGACCACGTCTTTCAATAACCCCTTCGGCCTCTTAATTGACCTATCAGCAAACTGAATGACCGTCCTGCTCCGAAGAAGAGGACCAAACTCGAATCGGCCGAGTAAGGCTGCCGGAAGAAGGTTAATCGAAGAGCCGCTGTCTAATAGAGTACGATCGAACTGTTGCTCCTGAATCTCGCATCTGACATAGGAGGCTCCTATATCAGGTCTCTTGGCTGGCAATGTGTTCAAGATGGCGCAGCAAGTGTGATGGGTGAGCACATGGATCTGATCTCTGTACCTCCTCTTCCTGCGGACTGTAGTTTCCTCTTTCAAGTTCTTTTTGAGGAAGGGGATGTGCTCAAGTGCTTCTCATAGAGTCACCTGAATGTGGAATCTATCAATCATCTCGTTGTTGATCTCTACCTGCTGGGTCTTCTTAGGATTTTCTTTTTTATTCCCCTTCGCCAAGCGGAGTGCTTTCGGGAAGGGGATGGTCAGGACCTCCTCAGATGGAGGACTAGGAATAGGTCCCTGAGCCTGTGAAGGAGGAGAATCCATACAATCGTCATCATGCAACACATATGGATCCGCAATGTGAACAGAAACCTTTCCTTTATTCTTATTTTTGTTTTTCTTTTTGTTACCACAGTCCATAGACACAAAAGGTGGTAACATCACAGAGGGAGGCTCAACAAAAGTAGATGTGGTGGCTTCAGTACCGCCACCGGCACTTGTGTTCACGGTATCAGCACCGTGATCTGGCTCCGCATCCAAAATGGTGGCATCAGCACCACCGTCTGCATCTGGTATCACGACGGTCTCAGTACCGTCGTATGGATCTCCATCATTGGTGGCCTCAACACCACCGTCTCTAACATCATCTTTAGCGGCATCAGCACCGCTACTCTGCTCCTCTGGCGCTCCTGATTCAGCATGTGGTTGTCGCTCAGAAGAGGCACCGCCGGCTGGCATCCTACCGCTCCTAGTGGTCACAAAATCAGCATCACACAGAGAAAAAGATATGTCACTCAAATAGTCACTAGGAGAGGTATCTTCTGTAAACTCTACCTGCTCAGATTTTCTTTTCAGATTGTTCGGATTTGGTTCAATCTGAGCTGGTATGGTGGCTTTCCCTTTGATCAAGTCCCTCACCTCCTGCCAGAAATCATCCATGTCTCGCCGGAAGGACTCCCGATGCTTAGAGAGTAGTCGGGCGAGGTCATCTAAGGTTGGGTTCTTGAATGCAGGTGCTTGAGAACCGGATGTGTTTCCCTTCTGGAAATGAGGTTGCTGCTGAGAAGAGAATTGCTTACGAGGCTGGGAATATGACGGCTGAGGCGGCTGATGCTACCTCCACTGATGTCCCTGATAGGTGGGACGAGGACCACTCTGATACTGTTGCTGCTGGGTATACTGGGGGTGCTGGTGTTGCTGTTGCTGCTGGATGCTCTGCTGTCCTTGAGCGGGATTCTATTGTTGAGATGAGGAGCCACCGTTGCCCCAACGGAATCCGGGGTGATCACGGCGAATCCCGGGCTGAGGGTACCGGTCGTACCAAATCCCATTGACTTCCATCAATGGTTCCTGCTCAAAGGAGGGTGGAGGAAGAACTGCCAGTGGCTGCTCCGGCTGATACACCACCATCTGAGTGTTTGAAGATGGTAGTTGTACTGGGTAGTACTGTAGCAGTGGAACCGGCTCTGCCTGGATATGATTCACCTGGCGGTATGAGGTAGAGGGTTGGTTGGAACTGCTACTGCTGGGGTCAGCCCGTGACCTGGGAGGCTGCTAGGAAGAAGTCTGTGCCTCCTGGATGCAAAGAATTTGCGTCTTCAGATCACTCATTGTCTTGGCAATTTGGTCCATCTAGACCATGCCTTGCATCTGTTTCTTCTCGAGGATTTCGAGACGGTCCAGCTTCTCACTGATTATTCCCATGTTGGCTGCAGCTGATTCAGCTTGGGCTGCGGCTACCGACGATGTGTTAGGACCGGCATCGATGCAGGCGATCCTCTGGAATGATCCTGCTCCTTGCGGGGGCTTCTGCTGTGTGTAAACACGGGCTTGGGCCATCACGGTTGAGTTTTCTGTCATGCCCTCGTAAATGGCCCAGACGTCGTCTTTACCCTTGGAAAAGTACGACCCACCGCAAGAGGCGTTGACAAGCCCCTGCAGCTCCGGTGTCAGCCCACAGAAGAAACTTTGAACTAGATTGGGCTTGGATATATCATGATGTGGACACCGGTCAATGAGCTCTCTGAATCGATCCCAGGCTTCATGGAACTGTTCATTTGGGATCATGATAAAATTGCTGATCATGGCTCTAGCTGCATTTGTCCGGCCGAGAGGGTAGTACTTCTTCAGATGTGCGGTCCGGAGATCTGCCCAAGTGTCGATGAATCGCCCGAGGTGTTTGAGCCAGTATGCGGCTCTGTCAACCAATGAGAACGGGAAGGTGATCATCTTGATCGTGTCCTCAGTCATCAACCTGTCATAGATGGTGCTGCATATCATCTCAAATTCTTGGAGGTGAAGGTGTGGCTCTTCGGTCGGCAACCCATGGAATTTGGGTAGAAGCTGAATGGTGTGGGGTCGCAGCTCGAAGTCTCCATGAATTGGCGGGAGTCTGATCCACCGATATGTAAGGGACGCTGCTGGGTTATGCAATTCTCTCATGATGGTCTGCGGCGGTCTCTCGGCGTCGGGATCGCCTCCTCCTGCATCAGGTTCTCCTCCTCCTCCACCGCCACCGCCCCCAGGTCGGTTTTCTCCCATCTGAGCAATTTCTCTCATCAGATCACCCATGAAGGTACCCTGGTCACGAATCCGCCTCTGCATGGTCTCCAGGGATGCAAGAAGTGAATTGTTGATGGTCGCCTGATCAAATAAGAATGGAGGGTGATCATGGTCATCCGGGTGCTCGCCTCTGTCTGCCATCACTGGATCCTTTGAAAAAGCAAAAGAGGCCATCTCAGGTGCTGTCGAATGATCTGAACTCTGTGATGCACTGAATTCTGAAACTATTGGACTGAGAGAAGGAGAATGGGAAGGGTGGTCGAGGGGGAACAGGGTGGATGTAAACTCAGGCTCGGAGAGCGGACTCTCCGAGGTAGTCCTAGATGAATAAGGAGGAGTGCTGGATAGCGGCGCCGACATAGTCGGCCTAAGAGATCTCCGTCCCATCATCTTGATTATTGGGAAGAGCAGAGAGAATGCAGAAGAAGAAGGAAGATATGAGAAGCAAAATTGTGCACAATTGTGCTGTATTTTTTATCTTGACCTTAGATAGAACTAGCAATCAAACACAAGACAGGGGTGAATTCACCAACTCAACACATGAAGCCGTGAAGGTTCGGCTTTTATCTTGTCGATTTTAGCTTGAATTCAGGAATTAATCTTTTCACGAGTCCTTAGAGCGCTACGCCTAAAGGAGAGAGAGTACTGCCGGAAGAGTATCCCGTACTTGTCCTCCTCCCGTGTAACCTGTAGCTTGCGCTTTTTGAGGTCCTTGTAACCCTTCCTGGATCCCTACTCAGCCAAAGAATAAGAGAGGAAGTCAATAGGCGAAACCGATACTTCGGATCTCGCTCGCAACGGAATCACCCGTGAGCGTGCAAGAACCTACTCGGACGCGAGACGATGAGACAGACACCCCCGTGAAGGCGTGGCCTAGGCTCGATACTTCGGACAAGGTCGATGCTCTACACAATAGAGAGTCACCAATGTTGACCAAGCCCTACTCGTCCACGTACGATAGATGCGCTAATACTTCGGAAATCCAGGCGATACACAAGGCAGCCACAAGCTGGGATTTTGGCTCTAATCCTTACGAAGCGCTCACCTCACTTGGAAGGAAACCTTCCCATGCAACCTGAAAACAAGTGAGGGTGTTACTCTCCCCAATCAATGAATCCAATTACCAATTTTATTTTTGATCAAGGTTTTCTTAGCAGTCTTTTTTTTTAATTTTTTTGGTCTTATCGCTTCTTTTGAGTAGATTCAAACAAGCACCTAACAATTTTTGTGTTTTCTTGATCCTACTTTGTCCAAAAACAGAGGGAGAATAGAGTCGGAAAAGCCGTGCAAGTCGACACAAAGATGGAAATCTCACCTTTGTGCCTAAATGATGGATGCAAAGTAAGAAGACTTACAGCGAATCCCAGCTCTCTCCATGCGGGATGCAAAGCAGAAATTTGTAAACCTAATCTATATGCCAGTATGCAATGCGGAAATCGTCCTAAGATAGGCAACTGCTAGCGTGAAGAACCACAAGTCAACCGCCGATCGTCGATCCTAAGAGTCCGATCTAGACCCCCCCTCCTCTTCTCGACACATCGAGTTCAGGAGTAGTGCTTGATGGGGAGGGCTCGCGGCGCGGCGGATCTAAGACGATGAGCTAACTGTTTAATTAAACTAAGTCCAAATTCGAGCTATAGGTACATGCAAAGGTTATTAGTGTGTTTGGACCTAATTTAATCGATCAAGCATGCCTAGAACTAAGGGCTCAATCCACAAAAGAAAGTGAAAATGAAATCAAAACCGGCAAATGACAGCGGTGAAAACTCGACAAAAACCGCGATGAGCCCCCGGGTGAACAAACACCCGGAAGTTAGGCCCAGAGTGTCCAAAAGTCCAAGTACATGTATTATTACAAATTATCAAATCACTCTCTCATAAAAATAAATTGCAACTATTCTAAGCACTCTCTCTCACTCCTCCTGCTCTCTCCTACCGGCTTGGCTAAAGAATAGCCGGCTCCGCTTCCCAAGGTTGCTTCGGGTCACCTAGGCGATCCGCCTTACTCCGCGGTCCCTCGCAAGAAGACAAGAAAATGAATGGTCAGATAGCTCAATCAATATCTATCAAAAGTGCAAGAGAGACAAAACTAGCAATGGTAAACAAGCAAACATAAGCAAACAAAAATGTACACTACTCGCTGTTGCTCCCCGACAACGACGCCATTTGATTTAGCCAAAAATAGGTGATCTTAAGTTCCACACAAAGCGGGAACTCAGTCGGTGTGTTGACCACACTAAATCTGGACTAAAATCAATAATTAACCCACACTAAAGATCAACGATTATAAATAAATGTGGAGTTAAAATTTATTTTTAACTCTGCACAAAAGATGTATAGCAAGCAAGTATGCAGAGAGTTCGAACATAGGGAGCAAACATGATTAGATCAAATAGATGTGTGTGAGTGAAAGTGATGTGTGTCTACACTAAGCAAGCAAGCAAAGATTTTTGTGGGTTTTTAATTTTTATTTTTTTTATTTTTTTAATTTTGTCTTTTGATTTTTAATTTTTATAATTTTTATAATTTTATATTTTATATTTTTTTCAATATTGGAAGATAAAAACAATGTAATAAAAGGAAAGATCAAATATTTATAAAAATGTGCAAAAATAACCAAAAATTCAGAAATAAAATATTTTTTGTATTTTTATAATTTTTTACAGTTTTTGTGATTTTTGGGTATTTTTTAAAGTTGTTTTGATATTTTTAAATAGCAAAATGAAGCAAAACAGTGACTTAGCTACTAGCTGAGGGTAAAATTGGAATTAAAAAAACAAATAGCCACAAATTTTTTCCACACTATTTTCAAATAAAGATAATCAAAACAGTAAACTATAGAGCTTGAGTTTGCTATTTTTGGAGTTTTCTACAATTTTTTAGATTTTTTTGAAGTTTTTATGTATTTTTGAATTTTTAAGGTTTTTCTTTTGAGATTTTTAGTGATTTTTGGACTGACACTAAAATATGATAAAATAGACAGTAGGAAATTTTTTATGGAATTTTTCAAGGTATTTTAATATTTTTTGGGTATTTTCTAAGCTAGATAGTAGGCAAAAAGCATGTCTTTGATTTTTAATAAATATTAAAATGCAATAAAAATGTAATGCAAAAATATGGCGTGCAATGCAAGTTGACAGGAGCCTAAGTCAATTTTTGTGGAATTTTTTGGAGGCAAAATGATAATTTAAATAATTAAAACAAGCATCCAAACATTAATCAGGCCTGGCAGGGGTATAAGTGCAATTATCAGAACATCCAGGGGCATACATGCAATTTTCCACAAAAGTTTGAACTTAATATTTATTTTACAGGACCAAAAACCAATTGCAAGACCCGGAGGGGTCTCAGTACAAAATGTCCAAGCCAAGCACGTGCTATACACGCGCCTGGTAGGGACCTAAACGCAATATTCAAAAATCTCCGAGGCTACAATGCAAAATATCCCAAACGTTTACACTACGTTACAAAATTTTGGGACTAAACAGAAATAAATAAACCTCAGGGGGTCCTTGGAAAAAGCCCACCCCCTCACGCGCACAGGCACGTGAAGTGACGTGGCACAGTGTAAATAAAATAAATGTGCGGGGCTTACGTGCAAGTAATACAAAAAGTTTACGCTACAAACGAAAGTTTTGGTACTAAAGAGTAAATACAAAATGCGCAGGGGTTGAGGTGCAAAATACCCTCGACGCGCGGATCCAACGGCAGCAGATCTTCACTTATACACGTGGCGTGAATCCAAGGGTCGACGACGCTTCGCTTGGACGGCGGAGATTAGATCATTTGAGGACGATCTGACGGCGGTGATGAGCTTCGATCCAACAGGCGCTGCTCGACCTGGGGGAAGCGCCTCGATCCGACGGCTGGGAGGTGATGACGAAGAACAACGAAGAACGCCGGCGAGGCGAACTTCGTCGTCCCAGATCTTCGTCCTCCAGCGATGGTAGGGCTTCAAAATGGATGTGGAGCATCCTGAGGTCTTCCTCTTCCTCCTGGAGTCGTCAAAAACCCACGGCGATGGTCGTGGTGCTCGCGGGTAGCTGGCGGAGCTACAGGGCTTCAAAAGCTTCGGCGAGCTTCAAAACTCGTCTCCAGGCACGCTTGGGCGTGTGTTGACCTGCAAAAAGAGTCAAGAGGTCCAGGGCAAACTGCCTGGACCTCTGGATGGGCGTGGGGATGCATGATGTGATGGGGCGATGAACGACCGGAGTTGCACTCCGGCCAAATGGGTGGATCGGGCGATTCAGGCGATGGAACTCACGATTTTTTTGGGGTTTTCGATCCTAACACGAACAGGAAATAAATGCAAGAGAGAAATAAAAGGGGGAAGGCCCTCAATGGCCGGAGCCAGAGGAAATGCCGAACCTCGACCGCCGGAGTTGCGGGAGGTATGGGAAGCTCCTCCGACCTCGAACACCTCGGCTGAAGACCTCGCGATGGAGCTGTCACCTCCAGGGAGCTCAGGAGCGCAAGAAGGTGGAGAGGGGTGGTCCGAAGGGTATCCAAATTCAAATCGAAAGGTCGGGGGTTCTCTTATTTGGTTTGACCCCGAGCTGCAGGGGCTCGAAGATCAATGATTTTGGAGTGTCTCAGTGATGCAATCTCTAAGGTAATCGCAAGGTGGTTGGTAGGGGAAGAAGTTTGTAGAAGGGTGCGAGGCGAAATGGTGAAAGGATTGGCTGGGAAAAATCCAAGAAAATGGCTCAAAAACCAAGCCACTGACAGGGGGTAGGTGGGGAAGACGACCAGTTGACCGGGGTCAACTAGTGGCGCCTCCTGGTTGGTCCACGTGGACCAACCAGGAAAAAACCACCGGAAATGATTTGTAAAATTGATTAAAAATAGAAAACATTTTATTAATTTTAGGTTATAAAATGAAAAATGTTTCTTATTTTCTAAATAATTTTATGGTGATTTTTAATTATTTTTATGAGGCTTATTTTTACGAGTTCACTTTTTAGCCCTTTATAGGTATAATACCTATGTATTTAAGTATTTTTATTTTTATTTTGTGTTTTTAATTTATTTATTTTTGGTTATGATTTTATAAAATTATAAAATAATTTTATACACATAAATATATTTTTATTCTATTTTTCTGATGTATTTTGTACATTTAATAAAATAAAAAAATATATTATATAGGTATACATATAGGCATAATACCTGTATGATCTATATATGTTTATTTTTATTTTGAGTTTTCTTTAGGTTTTTATTCCAGTTTTAATGTACATAATTATTATAAGGAATATTTACATAATTATAAAAATATAAACTTATAAAAATAATAAATAAATAATAAATTGAAGATTTTAATATGTACAATGTAAAATGTGGGTCCAAAACTCAACTTTCAAACCGTATCTCCACCAAATGCGAAACCACCACCATTGGATAGATTATTTTATTTTATATACAATTAAAGGTGAGTTTGTTGCATTTGGAGTTTTCATTTGTGAGATACGGGTCTGGAAAGTTGGGATTTTGGATTTTTATTCAGACCATAACTTTTTATCTGTACATTATTTTTCTGTAAAATCAATTTTGTATTTTTCTTCATTTAATTATCTACAACTTTTATGTACAAAGGTTCTTTATTTAATGTATAAAAAGTGGAACCAAAAATAGGTCCCAAAATGAATAAAGAACGAATTAAATAATATAGGTATTTGACTCTTATCTCCCCTACTTTATTCCTTGTCGACCTATTCATCAAGATGCCTAGGTCTCGGGGTTTCGGGTCATAAAATATTTGCAATATTTTATTCTTTTTCTTTTCTTTTATTTATTCTATAATTTTGGCTTTAATTACACTACTTTATACACTAAATAGATGCACATGCATGAATGCTAAGATGATGATTTTAATGCTATTTACATGCATTTGCTAGGTTTTTTGGTGCCAAAATGATTGAATAAAGATGATGAAATGTGGATTCATCATTGACGAACGAGAAGGCTTGAGTAGTCGCATCAGCGACAGTGAGTCTGATTTATCAGACCACTATTTAGCAGCTCTCGCAATCTCGTTTTTCAATGTCCCGACGATCAATAATTTGTTTTAGTAAATTCGAAAATCATCCCAAACCGAAATATTCTCGTTCTTTTCAACTATGAGAGCGGAAATAAGACATTATTTGCATCTATTGTTGTGGTTACGTACATGTGACCGGCGTATCTGCCATATAAATGTGTTTCATTGATACTCAAAACCGATCGACAAAATCTTAATGCTCTATGGCACGATCCAAATGCTACAAACACTCTCTGAAAATATACAGTACTCTCATTTTGACATTCAAGTGTCTTGAACCACGTATATGTTCTGGGGTTATGTCATTCTAGAGCACGAATGAATCTCTGAATATCACGATATGACAACCTCAATCCCATAAACAATATCCATTGCACGCCGCCTAGCATTCCAAGCTCTCATATAATTGATTTCAGTCTTCAACTCTTCTTTTATTTTATATATTATTTCTCCCGGAGTCATACTAACTTTTGCTTTAAAGGAAGATAATATGTATTGCGGTACAAAAACAGAAGTGCATTGATGATGTTTCACTAAAAGGACAGGATTTATGCATGTATGCTTCCCCCTATATCCTGAAACGTACCAGTCTCCTCGAGATTCCTCTCTGATGTGTGCAAACGCCATCCACAATCTTCATAAAATACAAACAACAATCAAAATCTTCTTGTTTGATGTCTTGGGTTTATATTGCACATGATTTTCCATACTCCATTTTTGTAAGTTGTATTGTAGATCCCTTTTCGACTTATAACTCCTACCTAACCAATAATTTAATCCGGAATCATCTGTGGGTTCCGAAATGTCTCTCTACAAAGGCTACATCTTCTACTTCTGCAATTTCATGATCAAACAATTGGGGTAATCCTCCACCGGTTCTTCTTCAGCATCACCATTATTAGCAGAATATGAGTTCCTCTTGTATCGTCCCGGGCTTAGGTCCCCGGTCCGTTATCGAGGAAAACTGACCCTGACAACTTGTTGGGTTCGAGCCCAATTGGACCCGTTGACAACCACCCAAAATGCTTAAGCCCAAGTTGTCATGTAGTAATCCCCACCACTTATATATCACACCCACACTTTGTGAGTTTTCCATGTGGTACTATGTTTGGGGTTGGGGTGTTACAACCTCCCCCACTTATATTCGCAACGTCCTCGTTGCGACATGGCACATCACTTATTCCCAATGACAGTGACAGCTGCACGCTCCGGGTAGCCTTTTCCTCCAACTTCTTTGTAAGGGTGGCTCCACCTCTCGGGTAGCCCTTTCCATTATCAGAGGGAATTTGGCTCTGATACCGTTGTAATGCCCCGCCTCAGCGGTAGCGCATCTCAACAGCCATTCTCAATATTACCCAACAACAATCATAAACAACCTACATGATATACCACTTATACAAAACAATGAAATAGGGAAGAAAATCTAAGTTTTTATTGATCGAAAATCCACATACGGATAACAATAAGTCCTCAGAGTCTCTTTATTACATCATAAAGAATTTGAAAGGAAGGATAATAGAAACTACTAAGAAACTAGTCCTCAACCTTAACAACGTCCTGCAGATGCACCACCAAAGATGTGAGCATCTGTCTCCTACTCTACACTTCCTGTTGGATTTCCAAAGAATGTAACTCATGAGTCAACTGACTCAGTAAGGATAGAATAAATTATAAATCAAGAGAGTATAGGTAGGCAATGCAAATGCAGTAACTTAACAAGTTTAGAAGAGAACATTCTAAAAGCATCTAGCATCATACAATCACTTATATTCTAGGCCTTTAATACGTACACAATCAAAACCAATTCTTTGACATATTTTCATTTACTTATCCCGAACTCGCCCGTCAAAGGAGAAAGATTGCACTAGAAATGAAGCCTGCAACACTCCATTCATAGTGCAACCTAAAACCTGTGCGTAGGCGCGATCCTTCAGCTAGTCTAGTTGGTAGTACTCTGACACTCGAGACGGGCCATACATGCCCGATGAGTCGTAGATCTGTCAATCGAGTCTGCCGGAGGAATCTCGCTCGCTCCAAAACAAATACAACAAAAACATATCCGTATGGTGCAATGCCTGCATGCATCCACCTCAATTCCACCAGAGTACCTACCACCACTCCACTCTGTGATGCCCCTTGAGTGGAGGTGACTTACTGTCGGCTCGGCCGGACTACAAGGGTGTGCACCCACCTTGTAGTATTTACCCCCTTTTTTTATCCCACGTGTGTATATTTAGCTTTACATGAATGTAATTAATCTTGTGCTTTAACATCTTAAAAGATGACATGGCATGCATAATACTATTCCTACTCGGTTAAACCATCCAACAAAACTCCTCGTCGAAATCGACATAAATATCATTACCAACAACAACAAGTTATATTTAACGTCTATATTGAACTTGCAATAAGGATGTAAACAGCAACTTACGTGTGATTAAACTCCTTATGATATCAAAAGTTACCACATATATCGTTGACGTGCATTTATAACATCCATACTATAATTGTTAACTACTAACAAAGGTAATACACGGTATATGCGCTAATACCATATATGTTCCATCCAATGCCAGAATAAAATCATAGATGACGGGATTCTTTGACAGAAACAAAGGTTAAAAGTATAACGTAGGATCCTAATGTGCACTAAAAAAATATTCTTTTCTACTCCTCTATCTCTATTTCCTTTTTGTATGATATAAGGTGAAACTAAGTAACATAATACAACTACAGTGAGCAAGAAGAATGTCGAAGTTTCTAAAAGAAACGAGGGAATGAAAATATCGAGATGTAAATTTAGCATCTAAGGCTCCTATAACGTGAGTCATATACAACATTGTCAAAGTCCATAGGCAAATACTCCAATCCTTTATCTAAATGCACTTTGGAAATAGCATGTCCGTTTGAAAAAAATGCTCATGCCAACACCGACAAAAATCTCATAGCCACCACTAGATTCTCCAACTAAACCCTTAACGTTTGACCCACAGGGTATTAATAATCCTCCTAAGGTTTTCACACAAAGAGAATTAACGATGATGTTGTAATGGAAAATTAGTGCCTGGATTCGAGTGTCTTAAAAAAAGATTAATCTCAAATTAATCTCAACTCGTGCCTTATAACTCATGTACGTGAACACAGGATGATAAATTCGACATTGATAAAAAAAATTAAAGTATCAATGGGATTAATCGTTAGTGTAGATCATCATGAACAAGAATCACCAAACAACATTTGGTTCGTACAAACAATAAGGGGGTGATTTAGCAAGAGAAGAAAAAAAACCTTGATTACCAACAGCAAGGAGGCAATCTCGGGGACGGATCGAAATCGACACATCAAACCCCAGAACAACAAACTCCGTCATCGCAGGATACGCGAAAAATAAAGGAGAATGTCAAGATCCGTTACCTTCACGTGAACCTTTGATCCGAGCACACGATCAACGATCTGAGTGCAGCGACGTCTTCCCCTTGCGACGACGCTCTTCTTCCTCTCCTCGTAATGAAGCTCCGGAGCCTCGTGGCTCGTCAAAGGGAAGAAGCTCTTCCTCTCATCTCTCTAGGGAAGAAGAGCGAAGAAATCAATTTTTGAAGAAGGGTGAGAATGGAAGGAGATCAATGTGGTTTTAAAGACCATTCAAATGTAAGAATAGGAAATATGGTTGTCAATTTTGAGGTGAAATATCCTCCAAAATATCTCCCCAACGTGTATAATAAAACCAAAATCCGTGGGTAATATTTCCATAAAAGTCCCTGACTATGGTTCACTAAAACATGCATATCTTCCTCATACGAACTCGGATTTACGCAATCTTGGGCTCATTGGAAAGCTTGCAACGAGACGCTTCTAATGAGTACGATATTGTATATGTTTTAGAATTTCGGAAAAAGACCAAAACTTCCGAGGCGTTACATCATAACAACCTTAAAAACAGTCTCGTCCTCGAAACTTAGGATGTATGGGACGTAAAATAACAACCTTAAAGGTTGAACCCAATTGAGGAACCGTCAAGGACATAAGTATGGTTTAGAGATTACCTTCAAATAGATGTGGGTAGTCCCGTCGCATATCTGCCTCAGGCTCCCAAGTGGCCTCCTCGGAGTTATGTCGCTGCCAAAGGACCTTTACCACTGGTATCTCCTTGTGCCTCAACCTCTTCACTAAGCGATCGATGATCCGGACTGGTTCCTCAGGGTAGCTTAGGTCTGTGTCCACTTGCAGATCACCGTAGCTGATCACGTGCGATGGGTTATGCACATATTTCCTCAGGTTGGAAATGTGAAAAATGTTATGCACTCCCGACAGGTGAGGGGGAAGTGCCAGCCTATAAGCAACCTTGCCAATTCAGTCAAGGATCTCAAAAGGTCCAACGAATCGTGGGGCTAACTTCTCCTTTACTCCAAACCGTTGCACTCCCTTGGTTGGAGATACTCTCAGGAAGACGAAATCGCCGACTTCGAAGCTAAGATCGGTGCGTCGTTTATCACTGTAGCTCTTTTGTCTGCTCTGTGCAGTAAGCAGCTTTTCTCGGGCTGTCTTAATAGCTTTAGCCGTTTCCTCCAAGTATTCCACCTTATGCAGCTGGTTATGCCCGACCTCCTGCCAACTCAAAGGTGTAGTACATCGTCTCCCATATAATGCCTCGAAAGGGGCCATGCCTATGCTGGCATGGTAACTATTATTGTATGAGAACTCTACTAACGATAAATAGTCCTTCCAAGATCCTTTCCACTCTAGCACACATGCTCGAAGAAGATCCTCCAATGTTTGTATCGTCCTCTCGGATTGTCCGTCGGTCTGAGGATGGTAGGCCGAACTGAGGCACAACTGCACTTCTAAAGAGTTCATAAACTCCCACCAATAATTTCAAGTAAATCTCGATTCACGATCAGATATAATCTGCTTTGGTAGACCATGAAGCCTGACAATCTCCTTGATAAAAATCACCGCGAGTTGTATTGGCGTGCAATCCATGGTCAAAGGTATGAAGTGTGTTGATTTCGTAAGCCTATCAACTACTACCCATATAGCATCATGACCGCCAGAAGTTCTAGGAAGCCCTGTAACGAAGTCCATAGATATGCCTTCCCACTTCCACTCGGGAATTGGAAGGGACTGCAGAAGTCCAGGTGGTCGCTTATGCTCAGCCTTAATCTGTTGGCATGTCATACACCTTGCCACGAAATCAGCCACATCTCTTCTCATTTGCTTCCACCAGAAATTTTTCTTTAAATCTCTATACATCTTGGTGCTGCCAGGGTGTATCGACAAACGTGAACTATGTGCCTCACGCATGATCTCTTCCCTCAATTGTACATCTGCTGGGACACACAATCGATTCCCATTTCGTAGCACCCCATCTTGGTAAGAAAAGCCAACTAAGGTTCCTGCGATAGCCTTCTCTTTGAACCTCTGCATACTCAGATCTTCATGCTGCCCTCGGATGATTCGTTCAACTAACTCTGGACGTGAAGGGGATGCAACTATGACTGTTTCTCTACTACTCTGAAATGGATGCCAATCACTGAAAGCTGCAAGAAGATCCCATGCTTTAAGCTGAGGATGGGAATCACTGAATGAGGCCTACGACTAAGGGCATTAGCGACCCATTCGCCTTACCAGGATGGTAAGAGATGGTGCACTCATAATCCTTTAAAAGCTCCAGCCATCTCCTTTGCCTCATGTTAAGCTCCTTCTGATCAAAAAGATGCTTGAGACTCTTGTGATCTGTGAAGATTTCGAAAGCAACACCATAAAGATAATGTCTCCACATTTTAAGAGGAAAGACAACTGCTGCTAGTTCCATATCATGGGTTGGGTAATTTTTCTCATGTGGCTTCAACTGTCTAGATCCATAAGCGACAACCTTACCATGTTGCATCAAAACCGCACCTAGACCCTCCTTTGATGCATCAGTGTAAACTGTGAATTCGTCTGGGCCCGATGGAATTGTCAAGATGGGAGCTGTAGTGAGCCTTTCCTTCAGTGTCTCGAAGCTATTCTCACACTCTTCTGACCAAGCATATGGCATCTCCTTCTTGGTCAGCTGGGTAAGGGGAAGGGCAATCTGTGAAAAGCCCTTCACAAACCGCCTGTAATAACCGGCTAAGCCAAGAAAGCTTCGGATCTCAGACATTCTTCGATCGTTCCCAGCTAAGGACTGCTTCAACTTTTGCAGGATCTACTGACACTCCTGCACCTGAGATAACGTGGCCTAAGAATGATACTTCTTGAAGCCAAAACTCACGCTTACTAAACTTCGCATATAGTTGTGCCTCCGTAAGGTCTCTAGTACTGTCTATAAGTGAGTGCGACGTTCCTTCTCATCTCGAGAGTATATAAGGACATCTCAATGAAAACCACAACAAAGCTGTTGAGGAAAGGTTGAAATACCCGATTCATCATGTCCATGAATGCTGCTGGGGCATTTGTCAAGCCAAAGGGCATCACCAAAAACTCATAGTGACCATATCTGGTTTTGAATGCGGACTTGGGTATATCCACATCTGGAATACGTAGTTGGTGATGACCAGACCGTAAATCAATCTTGGAGAAGATGGATGACCTTTGTAGCTGATCAAAGAGATCGTCAATGCGTGACAAAGAGTAACGATTCTTGATGGTTACTTTATTCAGCTGCTGATAATCTATACACATGCGCATAGATCTGTCCTTCTTCTTAACAAAGAGGACAGGCACTCCCCATGGAGATGTACTCGGGCGTATGAAACCCTTCTCCAGCAGTTCTTGTAACTGAACCTTGAGTTCCTTCAATTCAGCTGGTGCCATCATGTATGGTGCTATAGAAATTGGTTGAGTTCCCTGCATAAAAGTTATTTCAAACTCTACTTCCCTTTGTGGAGGAAGTCCAGGCAATTCATCTGGAAAAACATCCGGAAAGTTCTTAACAATTTCTACATTAGAAATCTCCTTGTGTTGCACTTGATCCCCAATGACACGGGCAATGTATCCCTCACACCCCTGATCAAGCAAGCGATGTGCTTGCAATGCTGATATGCATACTACTCCCCCAGAGGAGGTACTCCCATAAAATACGAATTCCTGTAAATCAGGAATCTTAAAAATGATTTGTTTCTGGAAGCAATCAAGGAATGCATGGTGATTCTCGAGTCAATCCATACCAAGAATAACATCAAAATCTTCCATCTGTAAGAGTAGTAGGTATGCTTCTAGCATATAACCTCCGATATATATTGGACAGTCAGGAAACACCCGGTGGACCACAAACAACTGACCTCCAGGCCCCTTAATAAGATAAGGGTCTGTAACTGTGGTAGGCTCTCGGTCTAAGATACTCGCAAAGCTCAATGATACAAAAGAATGTGATGCGCCAGAGTCAAAGAGAGCATGAGCAGTAAAGTCGCCTATATAAATCATACCTCGCACCACCGATCCTGAGGCGTGCGCTTGCACGTTAGTAATAGCATTCAACTGTCCCTCTCTTTGCGGTCCACTTGAGCCTGCCGTGCTCCGAGTCTGGTAAGGTTGTCCCCTACCTCCCCGAGATGTAAAGCCGCGCCCCCGTTGCTGGGGATGTCCTCCTCGTACTACAACTCCAGACTGTGAACATCCCAAGGGACAATTGGAGCGGATGTGACCTTTCTGATTGCATCGATAGCAGACTCGATCCTCTACACGAGCATCTCTAACAGTACTCAAAATCAGACGAGATGTCCCGCCTGGCTCAGAAAGTGCTTGCCCCAAGGTAGGAGTCCCTCTGTGAGTAAACCTATTCGACACTCTAGAACGGTGAGGCTGGAAGCGTTGTCCTGTACGTGCTCCTGCTCTGTCATTGCGAGCTATCCTGTCAGAAAAGTTTGATCTCATCTACATTAGTTTACTCTCGCATAAGTCTTGCTCCACCCGAGCAGCAGCATCAATCACTTCCTTCATTGTGACCAAACAAAGGGGCACCAATCTCTCACGAATCTCCTTGTGAAGTCCACGGAAGAACTTGAATGCCTTTCAGACTCAGTTGGCACAGTGCTAGCAGCATACTTCAGCAATTCTGTAAATCTATTCAGATAAGCAGCCACGGTCCTGTTCCCTTGCTCGAGTAGTGTGAACTCTACGCGACGCTGCTCTAGCCAGTATTCCGGATAGAAATGCTCCCGGAACACCTCAGTAAATTTCTCCCAAATAACTGATGTTGTAATCTGTAGCTCCATAGAACTCCACCATTCCTCAGCATAGCCCGCTAATGAGTAAGTGGCAAGGGTAACCTTCTCCTCATCTGGTACATGTATGGTGCGGAATACCTTTTCCACACGCTTCAACCATCTCTCTGCCACATCTGGGCTTGTATTGCCTAGAAACTCTGGAACTTTCTCCATGCGATATTTTGAAAATATGTCCTCTTGTCGCAGTAGCGGCGACGAAGGGGGAGGAGGAGGTGGTGGTGGTGGTGGTGGATCACCATCTCCCCCACCCATTCCAGACCTGCCTTCGGACGCAGATCTCGATAATCGCTACTCAAGCATAAGCTGTCTCTGCTGCACATCCTGCAGCATCGCCATCATCGTAGCCAACTGCTGCGTAGTCTGATCCCTACGAGGCGGCATGATCTGCAAGTGTAGAATAAAAAAATGCAATTAGATCCTAGAGTAGAGGTCACTAGTCAACCTTAATCAATACATTTTTTTGACAGTAGACAGAAGACTACTTGTCTAATGTACAATGATATTTCTCCCATCATACAGTTGTCTATGATTAATGGGGTAATCGGGCTCTGATACCATTTGTAACGTCCCGGGCTTAGGTCCTCGCTCCGTTATCGAGGAAAACTGGCCCTGACAACTTGTTGGGTACGGGCCCAAATGAACCCGTTGACAACCACCCAAAATGCTTAAGCCCAAGTTGACAAGTAATAATCCCCACCAGTTATAAACCACACCCACACTTCGTGAATTTTAGGAATGGTACTATGTTTTGGGGTATGGGTGTTACAACCTCCCCCACTTATATTCGCAACGTCCTCGTTGTGGCATGGCCCATTCACTTATTCCCAGTGACAGTGACGGCTGCACGCTCCGGGTAGCCTTTTCCTCCAACCTCTTTGTAGGGGTGGCTCCACCTCTCGGATAGCCCTTTCCACTATCAGAGGGAATTTGGCTCTGATACCATTGTAACGTCCCGCCTCAGCGGTAGCGCATCTCAACACCCATTCTCAATATTACCCAACAACAATCATAAACAACCTGCATGATATACCATTATACAAAACAATGAAATAGGGAAGAAAATCTAAGTTTCTATTGATCAAAAATCCACATACGGATAACAATAAGTCCTCAGAGTCTCTTTATTACATCATAAAGAATTTGAAAGAGAGGATAACAGAAACTACTAAGAAACTAGTCCTCAACCTTAACAACGTCCTGTAGGTGCACCACCAAAGATGTGAGCCTCTGTCTCCTGCTCTACACTTCCTGTTGGATTTCCAAAGAATGTAACTCATGAGTCAACTGACTCAGTAAGGATAGAATAAATTATAAATCAAGAGAGTATAGGTAGGCAATGCAAATGCAGTAACTTAACAAGTTTAGAAGAGAACATTCTAAAAGAATCTAGCATCATACAATCACTTATATGTTAGGCCTTTAATACGTACACAATCAAAACCAATTCTTTGACATATTTTCATTTACTTATCCTGGACTCACCCGTCAAAGGAGAAAGATTGCACTAGAAATGAAGCCTGCAACACTCCATTCATAGTGCAACCTAAAACCTGTGCGTAGGCGCGATCCTTCAGCTAGTCTAGTTGGTAGTACTCTGACACTCGAGACGGGGCATACATGCCCGATGAGTCGTAGCTCTGTCAATCGAGTCTGCCGGAGGAATCTCGCTCGCTCCAAAATAAATGCAATAAAAACATATCCGTATGGTGTAATGCCTGCATGCATCCACCTCAATTCCACCAGAGTACCTACCACCACTCCACTCTGTGATGTCCCTTGAGTGGAGGTGACTTACTGTCGGCTCGGCCGGACTACAAGGGTGTGCACCCACCTTGTAGTATTTACCCCTTTTTTATTCCACGCGTGTATATTTAGCTTTACATGAATGTAATTAATCTTGGGCTTTAACATCTTAAAAGATGACCTGGCATGCGTAATACTATTCCGAATCGGTTAAACCATCCAACAAAACTCCTCATCAAAATCGACATAAATATCATTACCAACAACAACAAGTTATATTTAACGTCTATATTGAACTTGCAATAAGGCTGTAAACAGTAACTTACGTGTGATTAAACTCCTTATGGATATCAAAAGTTACCACATATATCGTTGACGTGCATTTATAACATCCATGCTATAATTGTTAACTATTAACAAAGGTAATACACAGTATATGCTCTAATACCATATATGTTCCATCCAATGCCAGAATAAAATCATAGATGACGGGATTCTTTGACAGAAACAGAGGTTAAAAATATAATGTAGGATCCTAATGTGCACTAAAAAAATAT
Organism: Ottelia alismoides; assembly: GCA_037367405.1. Lineage (NCBI taxonomy): Eukaryota > Viridiplantae > Streptophyta > Magnoliopsida > Alismatales > Hydrocharitaceae > Ottelia > Ottelia alismoides. The sequence continues at coordinate 887,664 of JAZKJV010000584.1, forward strand.
TCTTTTCTACTCCTCTATCTCTATTTCCTTTTTGTATGATATAAGGTGAAACTAAGTAACATAATACAACTACAGTGAGCAAGAAGAATGTCGAAGTTTCTAAAAGAAACGAGGGAATGAAAATATCGAGATGTAAATTTAGCACCTAAGGCTCCTAAAACATGAGTCATATACAACATTGTCAAAGTCCATAGGCAAATACTCCAAACCTTTGTCTATATGCACTTTGTAAATACCATGTCCGTTTGAAAAAAATACTCATGCCAACACCGACAAAAATTTCATAGCCACCACTAGATTCTCCAACTAAACCCTTAACGTTTGACCCACAGGGTGTTAATAATCCTCCTATGGTTTTCACACAAAGAGAATTAACGATGATGTTGTAATGGAAAATTAGTGCCTGGATTCGAGTGTCTTAAAAAAAGATTAATCTCAAATTAATCTCAACTCGTGCCTTATAACTCATGTACGTGAACACAGGATGATAAATTCGACATTGATAAAAAATTAAAGTATCAATGGGATTAATCGTTAGTGTAGATCATCATGAACAAGAATCACCAAACAACATTTGGTTCATACAAACAATAAGGGGGTGATTTAGCAAGAGAAGAAAAAAACCTTGATTACCAACAGCAAGGAGGCGATCCCGGAGACGGATCGAAATCGACACATCAAACCCCAGAACAACAAACTCCATCATCGCAGAATACGCGAAAAATAAAGGAGAATGTCAAGATCCGTTACCTTCACGTGAACCTTTGATCCGAGCACACGATCAACGATCTGAGTGCAGCGACGTCTTCCCCTTGCGACGACGCTCTTCTTCCTCTCCTCGTAACGAAGCTCCAGAGCCTCGTGGCTCGTCAAAGGGAAGAAGTTCTTCCTCTCGTCTCTCTAGGGAAGAAGAACGAAGAAATCAATTTTTGAAGAAGGGTGAGAATGGAAGGAGATCAATGTGGTTTTAAAGACCATTCAAAGGTAAGAATAGGAAATATGGTTGTCAATTTTGAGGTGAAATATCCTCCAAAATATCTCCTCAACATTTATAATAAAACCAAAATCCGTGGGTAATATTTCCATAAAAGTCCCTGACTATGGTTCACTAAAACATGCACAACTTCCTCATACGAACTCGGATTTACGAAATCTTGGGCTCGTTGGAAAGCTTGCAACGAGACGCTTCTAATGAGTATGATATTGTATATGTTTTAGAATTTCGGAAAAAGGCCAAAACTTCCGAGGCGTTACACCTCCTTTCCTCGTTACCTAAGGCTAGAACTAGCGAATCATATCCAAAATCATGACAACTACTACCAGCTATGTTTTCTTCTAATGTTTGAGAATCATTTTCTGACTCATCATTTTCTTCTTCGGATATTTCTGTCACTAATCCATCTTCCACATTACTTGTGAGGACCCCTCGATATCCTCAAATATGATTTTATTTGTTGGCCTGATTATTTACATCTTTGTCAATTTAAATAAAGAAAATATAGATTATTCCTTAATTTAAATGTGATTAATTTTACCTCGGTGACGACGACATATTTTCCATAGAAAAAAGAGTAGCTTCTACAAAAAGGTGAATAAATCTCACACCGATGATTGAACTCAACATTGCTAATGTGGATTCATTATCATTAATCGGTACTGCAAAGAATGTTGAACCTCATACAACCACTTACACGTTAATGTAAGTATGTACTGGTTGAGCGGGAGATCAGTGGCTTAATATACTCGAGCCAGTAAATCAATGTATGTTAATTGGTATGGTAATATAACCATCCGTTTCTTGCCCCCAATATATTCTACGTGGTCATCAGAGACATGAACCGATCCTCCCCAATATAATAGGACGTAAGCAGTGTTGGAAGTCATCTATACGAATAAAATACATGATTTGATTAGTTTATTTAAATATAACAATCATTTATATTTCACTCGGATGTCATCTCTACTAATCGATTATTTAAATGATATACTAATCATTCAGAGATGGAATCCAAAAGTCCGATCTTGGGGACTCATCAGTATTCACCACAGTGAGCCCTGCCAGCGTTATATAGAGACCCTCCCGGCGCTCGATTCCAAATATAAATGAGAAGTAATTTTAACATGACTATGGGTACTTTTAAAAATAAATGGATGCAATGATAACAATGTGTTTAGCCTTAATGTAATTGACATATGGAGTACTCTACTAATCGATTATTTAAAAGACATAAATAAATAAAATTTTATATTTCACTCAGATGTCATCTCTACTAATCGATTATTTAAATGATATACTAGTCACTCAGAGATGGAATCCAAAAGTCCGATCTTGGGGACTCATCGGTGCTCACCACAGTGAGTCCTGCCAGTGTTGTATAGAGACCCTCCTAGCGCTCGGTTCCAAATCTAAATGAGAAGTAATTTTAACATGACTATGTGTACTTCTAAATCTAAGGTGTTTAGTCTTAATATAATTGACATTAAAAAAAGTTCATATTACATTTACATTTCTCTTTTTTTCAACTTCTGTAGGGTACTTCATACAAAATTTATAACACAAATGATTTTAATTGAAATATAAAAAGTAATTAGTTTAAATATATATATTTAAATTAAGTATCAATTTTGCACATCTAATTATTGATTAAAATCACGAAAAATTTAATACAAGTAAAGTTACCTGAAAGACGCTTGTCTTCAAATAGAAATGTTATCCGAAAAGAAAAGAATATAATCCGATATTCGAAAGTTTATATCGCCTTCATTGATAAAAACCTGCAAAAAAACACAAAAATATATCTACAAAAAATCTTATTCTTACTTGAATAAGATTAGCAGATTGAGAGACGAAATCGTACTTTAGAATACGGATTTAGAGAAATGAGAGAAGATGAGTAAGGGAAGAAGAAGAAGAAGAAGATGGGATGAATGTGTGAGGAATTGGGGGAATGGGGGGGTATATAAGAATGGGAGGAGGAGGGGACCGTTGACAATTTTCCAACGGCCACCTCCCAAATCGACACCTGAGGTGCCGATTTGGAGGAGGCGCCTCAAACCGGCACCTCAAATGCCGATCAATACACATGTTTTTAAAAAATTTTATTCATGCATATTTTATTAATTCCGATTTTTTTAATAATTATTTTTTTTAAAAAGTCCTGTTCTCAACATCAGTTGATGGAGTGTTATGATGTTAGACTTGGCATTCTCATTCAAATGAATTGGAGAATACTATTACGTATGAAGTTTAAAAAATGCAAGAGAACTTGCAACCTGTTAGAAGGGAATGAATGAGATGAATTCCATTAAACCCTAGAGCTCTCTTATATAGGAGAAGAGCTCTATGGGTAAATTACATGAGATGGAACAAATAATTATTAAATAACAAAATTACTCTAACACTCCCCCTCAAGCTGGAGCATATATATCTAACATGCTCAGCTTGGAACAACAGTGATGAAAAGGGCCCCTAGCAAGAGCCTTGGTGAACATGTCTGCTATCTGCTCCCCTGATGATACATAAGAAGTAGAAATGAGTCCTTTTTGAATCAAGTCTCTTGTATAATGACAATCCACTTCAATGTGCTTTGTCCTTTCATGAAAGGCTGGATTATTGGCAATAAACAAGGCTGCCTGATTATCACATTTAAGACGCATAGTAAGAGGTACTTCAATAGTTAAATCAGTCAGAACTGATTTAACCCACATCATCTCAGCACTACCTTGGGCCATTGCCCTATATTCTGACTCTGCACTGGATCGAGCCACGACGGTTTGTTTCTTACTCTTCCAAGCTACCGGTGTGCTACCAACAAAAACAATAAAGCCCGAAGTGGATTTTCTATCATTAGGGCACCTAGCGTAGTCTGCGTCAGCACAACCTGTGACGGATATAGAGGTATCTTTCCTAAACAGAAGACCAGCACCTGGGGAAGACTTCAGATATCTCATAATCATATACACAGCATTCATGTGAGCCTGCCTGAGTTGCTCCATAAATTGACTTACCCTACTAACCGCAAAGGATATATCCGGCCGGGTAATAGTAACATACAACAACTTCCCCACAAGCTCTCTATATCGTCTCTTGTCTACCTCATCAGAGCCATCATCATAAAGTTTAACATTAGGATCCATAGGAGTAGTAGCTGGTCTACATTCTGCCATACCTGTCTCAGATAGCAAATCCGTAACATACTTCCTTTGCGTCATTACCATGCCTTGCCCATTTCGTGCAAACTCCAATCCCAAAAAATAACGAAGTGTACCCAGGTCCTTCGTAACAAACTGCTTGCTAAGAAAATCCTTAGCTGCTTGAATGCCCTGTTCATCACTGCCAGTGATAACAATATCATCAACGTACACTAAGATGATTACCACACCTCGCTGGTCTCTCTTTACAAAGAGAGTATGGTCTGCTGTAGATCTGACAAATCCCTTTTGTTCAATCAACTCTGAGAGCTTCTGAAATCAAGCCCGGGGACTCTGCTTCAAGCCATAGATGGCCTTATGAAGACGGCACACCATATTGGACTCCCCCTCAGCAGCAAACCCAGTTGGCTGCTGCATATAAACCTCTTCCTCCAGGTCACCATACAAGAAAGCATTTTTGACATCCAGCTGAAAAAGGGGCCAGTCACAGACAACAGCAACTGCAATAAGAATCCGTAAAGTAGAATGACGTGCGACTGGAGAAAACGTCTCCTGATAGTCCACCCCATACGTTTGGGTGAACCCACGAGCAACCAGCCTGGCTTTATATCGATCAACTGTACCATCTGCCCGATGCTTAACATTAAAGATCCATTTGCTGCCTACTATGGACGCTCCTGGTGGTGGATGCACAACACTCCACGTTCCATGTGACTGCAACGCCGCCATCTCCTCTTCCATAGCCAATCTCCATGGACTGCTCTGTAGTGCCTCCTGATATGACCTTGGGATTTCCACTGCTGATAACCCAAGGACGAACTCGCGAAATTCCGGGGACAACCGCTCCAAACAGGCCTGTGATGCAAAGTCCATCCCATATTTGGGATTCATTGTCCGCGCACGCTTTTGCCTTCTATGGGCAATAGGAAGATCAAGATCATCAACTGGAGTAGTGGTAGTATCATCTGTACCCTGTACATCTGTCTGCGCATGCAAATCACCCGTGCCATTATTAGTTCTCAAATGTTCATTACATACCTCGGGCGTGCTGGATGATGGAGGAGGCACATGAGCAGAGGGTCGATGCTGATAGACCTGAGGATAAAAAATAGGTGCTGGTGGTGGTATAGGCTGTGGTGGTGGTGGAGGAGGCAGAGTGGAACATGGAACAGATGGAGGAGGAGGTACATAGATATCATCTCCTTCCTCCGAGTGAGTGAGTCTGTCACCTGTAGGAGAAAAATACATAATGGACTCAAAGAAGGTGACATCAGCACTAACATAGTACCGTCGTCTAACTGGATCAAAACACCGATACCCTTTTTGGGTTTTGGAATAACCCACAAAAACGCATTTGACAGCTCTGGGAGAGAGCTTGTCAAGACCAGGAGAGAAGCAATGGACAAATTCAACAGACCCAAAGACACGAGGTGTTAGGGAGAAAAGATCCTTCTCAGGAAACGCAGTCAAGAACGTGATCTTCTCTCCTAACACTGACGAAGGCATACAGTTGACCAGATAACAAGCAGTTAGAACCGCATCCCCCCAATAGGAGTGAGGGGCACGACTCTGAATCAATAAGGTCCTAGTGATGTCCAACAAATGACGATGTTTCCTCTCAGCCACCCCATTCTGTTGGGAGGTGTAAGCACATGACGTCTGATGCATAATCCCATGAGACATAAGAAATTTTGAGATGTGTGAACTACATAATTAAAGAGCATTAACAGACCGTATGAACTTCACTCTAGCAGAGAAAATATTTTTTATTTCAATAATGAAAGACTGGATAACATGTGCAGCATCAGATTTATTTTTAAGTAGAAACACCCAAGATAACCTAGAAAATTCATCGACTGCAACAAGATAAAACATGTGTCCTTGAAGGTCAGGGACACGACTGGAACCCCAAATATCAAAATGTAGCAACTCAAACAGACCATGACGACTCGGACCTATACGACTCTGAAACGACGACCGGTGATGTTTGCCAAGTTGGCACGCCTCACACTGAAAATTTGACCTGGGAGAAATCTGTAGAAGGATATGGACCATCTTTTGCAACGGAAGATGACCAAATCGGAGATGCCATGTGTAAGGTGAGACAGATCCAGCCCTTATAGAAGAGACACCAGCATAAGGAGATTGCACCAGTCTATAAAGACCCCCTTGCTCACGGTCAGTTCCAATCACTCTACCCGTTAGGATGTCCTGAAACACAAGAGCAGATGGGTCAAATATGGCATGATAATGTAAATCTTTAGTGATTTGGCTAATGGACAGTAGATTCATGGAAAAATCAGGAGCATAAAGAACATTCTGAAGTTTTACCCAGGGGTCAATTGCACCTCCCCCTGTAATGGGAGAGTGTGTCCCGTCAGCAATCACCACGGAGCGTCCTGTCTGAGTTGCAATAAAATCATCCAATTGTTTTTTGTCACCACATAAATGGTGAGATGCTCCTGAGTCCATGATCCACTCTGATAGATCTTCTCTGTAACTACTGGTAAGTGCATAAGTTGTACCTGAAGAGGATGCTGATGCTGAGCCAGCTATCTCTGAAGATCCTGAAGTACTAGCTGGTCCCTGGCCAGGCATGATCTTCCGAAGTCTCGCCACTAACTCTTCAAATCTCTGGTCCAGGACAAGGGAAGAACCCCATTCCTGCTGAGCATGCTCCTCCACACGTGCCGTAGTAGTAGGGAACCCACGCTTAGAATAGCATGTTTCCTCTCTGTGTCCAGTCCTGCGACAGTAGGTGCACGACTGTCTAGGAGGTCTGTTACCTCCTCCTCGGCCACGACCACCTCTACCTCGAAAATGGGAATAGCCTCCTCTGCCACGAGATGATGCCATGGCTGAAGGTGTCTGACCTCCACCATGAGATATGGAGAGTCTACTCAACCTGCGATAGGCCTCTTACATAGGTGATATGGTGACATCTGTAAGAATCTGTGCTCGAGCGGCATCATACTCCGGATCAAGGGCTGCTAGAAACACTCCAGTCATCACCGAGTCCCTGTATGCCTTGAGCTGCTCCGGTGTAGCTGTCAATGAAATGTACCCGTGTAGCTTCTCAAACATACCCCTCAGAGAGGTGTACAGGGTATGAAGAGGACATCCGTTTTGCTTCGAGGTAAAGATGTCATGCTGGAGTTGTAGGATCTTGGACTCGTTCTTCGCCGGAGAATATGTGGCTGCCAGGATATCCCACATAGCCTTCGCAGTGGGTTGACTCGGAATGTCGTTGGCTATTTCCATGGACACGGTACCGAATAGCCAAACCTGCGCATAAGCATCGTCAGCCTCCCATGAGGCGTTAACCCCAGTCTTGTCAACCGGTTCCTCTTGTGTGAGGATATGCTTATTGCCATTGCACTGCATAAGACTCATGAACTGCATGGCCCACAGTTCATAGTTTGTACCATCCATCTTCACAACGGGTGCTGGACCTTTGAGGGCACCCACAGATGGAAAATCTACCTTGTTGTCTGACATGATGACAACAATGACCTGTAACTAGGGTTAAACACTCAGACGACAATGTCTACTTGTTCATAGAGTTAAACCACAACTCCCTCCATATTGTGCGGGTTCCTTTGACCAGTTGACGCTGGAGTACAGACGCACTGCAGGACTCGCTACAGATATCAAGGCTTTGCGAGTCACGCTACAGGACGCGTTGCCTTGATGCTGGAGTTCTTCACAAGAGTCGTCTTCTTCACAAGAGTCGTCTTGGCAACAGGAAGTCGCCTTGGCGCTGGAGTCGGGCTAACCTTCGCCGATTGTCGTGCGACCAACCTTCGTTGATCGTCGGTGTCGCGCAACTAGGCCTCACACAACCAAGGTTAGCCCGATCGTCGGTCCTCGCGCATCCTTGTCCTGGCGCAACCTTGGCCTTGCGCCGCGTGTTGAGCGCGCAGGGCTAGCGCGCAGGGCGAGGCCTTGGTTGAAAGGCGGCGACGAGGCCTGCCTGGGGCGGCGCTGATCTTGAAAATAGAGAGAGAGAGAGGGGCGGCGGGTGGGGTAGGGTTAGGTTTAGGGTTTCAAGAACTCCGGCCTAGGACCGTCGCTCTGATACCATGTTAGAAGGGAATGAATGAGATGAATTTCATTAAACCCTAGAGCTCTCTTATATAGGAGAAGAGCTCTATGGGTAAATTACATGAGACGGAACAAATAATTACTAAATAGCAAAATTACTCTAACACAACCTTTGCATGCCATACTATGCAAATGACTCCAAAGCTTGCAGTTTGTCACCAGAGAATAGTGTCATCCTGCCGTGAGCGATTTTCTCCTTGGATTGTATCAACTCACGGGATCGCTAGTGGCGAGGCGCGCCATCTGATCGGAGACCTCGAAGGCCTCCGTAGATCCCACCCACACGATCTTCATGGCCTCCATGTCGAAATCCGCTCTGTTCCTCTCATGCACGAGGTGGTCGACGCCCAGATATTGGTGGTATCTCGTCGTCGGGGAGGACATCACTGTCGGATGCAAAGTCGACTTTGAAGCCACAGGTGCGACGTCTCCGCTGGGTTCATGCTGCCGTAGGGAATGGAGAATAAGGGATTTATGGTTCATTATTATGAAGGCTCGATGGTGATTCTGCTACAACCACAGTAATGGTAAATAGGAAAAATTGGTTGTAACTTGCAAGTGAAGAAAAAAGATGCAGTCCGTATGGAGACATTTGGCTTTCCCATAAAGCTGAGAATCTCACTTTTTTAGGTTTGGTCCAATTCGAAAGAACCGACCCAAGTTAACCGATTTGTATGCGGTCTAAAATCTTTTAATCGAAATGTAAGAACCACCTATACGGATCGGAAATTTCCGGTTTCCGATTGGACCGTCCGAACCAGTCCGAAAACAGGTTTTCCTCGCTCTCTCTCCTTCTCTATCTTCCCCCTTCTCTCTTCCCTCTTCCGCACCACCTTCCCTCGCCCCCACAGCCACCGCCCCGCACACCATCGCCGCCAGCGCTCCCCTCCGACCCCTTCACACCTCCCTGCGAACGCCGCCAACACCGCACTGCCGCCCCTCGCCTTCCAACTCCGCTCCACGCTGCCGCCAGCCCTCCCACTCTTCCCCACGCCGCGCCAGGCCCACTAACTCCGCCCGCTATCCTCCCTATCGCTGGTAACTAGTTCGACCCTTCTGTATCATTTTTTTCCGTTCTCTTTGTTCGTGACCCGTTATGCAACAATTGGTTTGGTGAAGTTTGATTTCCTGTTGCCCGTAGACATTAATAATAAATGCCCTAATAGATCTGTTTACTATTTTGATTTGAATACATCTCGTTGCTAAGCAGTGCCGATCACTCCCGGATTTACCGTTATACCTGATTTTTATGTAATAACTGGCATCGGTTCACTTTTTACAGAACCTATTGAATCCAGTCTGTTATTTTGTTTAATTTTCTATTTATATCGTTTATATTAGCTGTTCATTTATTTAGCCTGAGCAGTACTTTCCAGCACCATTATTCATTACGGCAGCACTATTTAATTCATTCTAAAATCCAACAAAGAGTAATCTTTAGGCTGATTTTCTTTATTTAGTTTGTAGGGTCGTATCTACACTTAGTTGCAGCAATGATGATATATTTTGTGACTGGATAGAACTTTCTGGTAAATTTCACAGGAAAGAAGAGTCGGGAAGTAAAGTGAGAACTCCACCTCTTTTGAAAAAAAAACCCAACATGCCAGTCCCAACCTTTGTTTTGATTATCATCGTGATCTAATTAAGAATATCATGCACGTTCCATTGACGTGCTGCAATATCCCTTCCTATTCGAAAGTCTAATATCCATATTCAAAATGCCTTCCTCAAGTTGATTAACTGGGCCACCGGAGACATGTCCATGCCCCCTTCACAAATGCTCTGACGGTCTCACCTTGCCACTGCTGCTCCTGCTCTTCATCCACTGTCATTATGCCCATTCACTGTCGCACTGATATGTATAGGTTGGTCCGACCTGGACCTGGCCCATTAAAATTGGGCTTGGCTTGGGCTTATAAAAAAGTGGGCTTTGGCCCGGTATAAGGCCCACAAGGGCCCGCCCCATGCTCATTTCTAGCTATATGGCTATGAAAAGTGGAATAATAATCATATACATATTTTTCTAGTGCAAAGCACGGGTTTCACACTAGTACTTGTTTATTTTGGTTGTATACACACTGTATGCTTATTTGATGATGGTGTATGGTACCAAGTATTAATCTTTGCATCACTTGGTGAAAATGCTAACAATGTTAGAAAATTACAGCTAATTATTTTTGAGAAACAAAATTACAGTTAATTATTTGTTTTTTAATTCAAAAAATCATGAAACTTCATGCACCTTATATAAGCCAAGCCAATTTCCTGCATATCACATAATTGTATAATTGTATTGGAACGTATGGCTTACCGACATTCTCAATTTTGTGTGCATCTCTTTTGAGTTACTTGGAGAGTTCAGTAATAGTCCATTAAATGCAATACATGTGGGAATGTCCAATGTGCATATTCTCAATCTGTACGAGGTTGTTCTTGCAAGTTGAGGTACAAAAAGTTAGAGCAGTCATACGAGTATACGACTGATAATGAAAAGATGGTTAACCTCTCCTTCACTACCAGTGCTATCTTGGGAAGCCTTCCTCTTGTTAAAAAATGTACTAAGCCTTCTCCACTATAAGTAGGGTCGGCTACATGGATTCTTGCTCAAATCTATGTTGAAAGATTCGATTATTTTTACGCTGGCTGTCGACTACCTAACGCTACCTTTGCAAGATTGGGATTTGAATCCTGGTCTTTTGTGTGGTAGACACACTGTACTGCCACTAGACCATTAAGTGGGTACAAGCCTTTGTCTTGTTAAAAAAAGAAAATTGATTGTTGTAGTTTGGGCTCTAGTTTGAGTTGCCATGATGCAGTTGGCACCTCATTGTGGTGCATTTTCAAGGTGAAAAAGTATTTGTAAAGGACTTTTTCTAGGTGAAGAAGGATACAATCCAATTCTCATCTCTACACATGGTTTTCTACCCAACCATCTTCTACTCTATTTTCTCAACAGAGATTCCTAGTTTGCATGATATTGCTTGTGTTTTAAAGGACAAGAATGGGGTTGGTAAAGTGAGAGAGGGTAAGAAGAAGAATGAGAAATACAATGTCATGTGTGGTTTTGTTTGTGAATGCACAATGTGTATGAGAGGGGAAGGGAGCATGCCAAGTCACATGAGGGGAAAAATATGGTCGAGTAGGGGATCAGAGGGCGGAGAAGAAGATAGAAAACAACTAAGAGGAAAAAGGGATAAAGTCAATGGATAAATCATTATTAATTTATTCAATCCATTCCCTTTTAAAAGGATGGTAGCCTTGTATAAAACCAATCACAGTATGGAGGCATGCCTCTCTGAAAAAACATCATTATGACTTAAAAAACATCCATACTATGTTAATACAAAATACAAGAAAAATAGAAAAAGAAATGGCTTGAATTGCATCATCATGTTTATGGGCTTTCCTCCAGAGTTCATATAGGAGCAAATCATAATATGACAAAGATAAAGTACACATAAGGATACTCAAGGCTCGAAACAAGCTAGCTGGTAGGAAAGTCGTTTCTCCCTGTTTATCTGTAAACTAGAAAATCCTAAAAAAAGTCTCATCCAAGGAAGAGAGCCTTATAGCTTCATTAACACCTCGCGCCACAAAGAAAAACAATGGCATATGCATAATGAGATATAAACTTCATGAACCAAGTAACCCATTTGAAACAATCTCCCTAGATTGCATGCATAGTCATCATTGCAAAAGCATCTACGAACTACACAAAAATGGGGTATCGACATAAACAGATGTCAAACCCCCTTTGAACTGAAAGAGCCCTCTTTCTAAATGTCTGAGGATCTGAATTTAAAAAGGATAGATAGTGAACCAACACTTCATCCAGGCTATCCAGAGATCCAAAAAACTCCAAGTTGTGCTATCATATCGACCTTAGAGAACTCCATGTTCCACAACAATCCAGCCACATGTCTCGCATTCCAATCTCCCATGAGTTGGGTTATAACCACTAGGGATGCCAAAGGACTGGGTTTGGGACGAGTATGAATATTCTCAAACATGTATCTGTTTATAAAATCGTTATCATAGCTGTTCATTTATTAAATGGGTAATTTTTAGCTGGTACCCATACATCCGACGGATATCCATCACTTAATGGATATCCATATATTCGATGTAATAAAATATACAACTATTCATAAATGCACACAAGATTTTCACACGTAGATTAAAGAGAAGAGATCATGCAATATGATGACACAAAAAGATGTGTAATGTGTAGAGAATATTCTAGGTTTATATATTAGGTGTTTAACTCTTTTGGGTTAAAAATTTTGTTTATTGAAGATATAAAAATGTAGTTGAACATGGATAAATGGATGGAGAGGAGAAAATTGAGTTGGATTTTTATATATGTAAATCGATACCTATTAGGTGGAGAGGAGATAATTGAGTTGGATTTTTATTTATTGAAGATACAAAAGGTACCTACTTCAATGCTCTGGTGGTAGAACAATGTGCCTACCACCCAAAAGACCAAGGATCAAATCCCCCCTTGAGGAGGCTTGCGTTAGGTAGTCGACAACTAACGTAAAAAAACCAGATCTTTCAATGTTAGATACACAAAGATGTGTAATGTGTAGGGAATATTATGGGGTTTATATATTAGTTGTTTAACTCTTTTGAGTTGATAATTTTTATTCATTGAAGATACAGAAATGTAGTTGAGTATGAATAAATGGATGGAGAGGAGAAAATTGAGTTAGATTTTTATATATGTAGATTGATACCTATTAGGTGGAGAGGAGAAAATTGAATTGGATTTTTATATATGTATATCGATATCTGTTAGGTGGAGGGGATAAAATTGAGTTGGATTTTTATTTATTGAAGATACAAAAAGTTACCCACTTCATGGTCTGGTGGTAGAGTAGTGTGCCTATCACCCAAAAGATCAGGGTTCAAATATCCCCCTTGAGGAGGCTTGCGTTAGGTAGCCGGCAACCAATGTAAAAAATAGTCGAATTTTTCAACATGGATTTGATAAGAATCCATGCAGAGGACCGCACTTAAAGTAGGAGAAGGCTTTGCCATTTTTTAAAAATCGATACTCCTATTAGATATAAAAAGGATTTGACTAGTTTGACTAAAATACAACACACACATCTATATTTATATTTTTTATTCGGGTTTAGGGTGAGTTCAGGTTCGGGTACCCACAAGGCAATTCCAAACTCATACCCCTGTGGGTAGTAAATTTAAAATCCGAACCCCATCAAAAAAAATAAATGGGACGGATTTTGGGTCATTAAATGGGATGGTTTCGGGTCAAATACCCAATGGATAGACCCATATCGACATCCCTAATAACCACCATCCACCATCCATCTCCTTGTAACATAGACTGTCTACAAGACAATCTCACACAACGCATACATTCTGTTTGTCAGCAGCTTATCTACAATAAAATAGATAGCCCCGGACAGAATAATGACTAAAATTCTCCACATGCAGGGTTACATCCTTCTCGGGGATAAAAAATCAATGCTTGATTGAGTCTATCAAATCCAGGATTTCCTTTCTCGAATTCCTCCACCACACCCATCGTGTGTGAGCTTACCACCTCAGCAGGACTTAAAGAAGAAGAAAACTGGAGAATCAATCGGAATGGGGATTTACATTCAGCTTGCTAGAACCTCCCAAACTGCCTGCCCCTGACCAGATGCTTTACCTGGTCCCCACTGAGCCTGCTGCTCCCCTTCCAGATCACCCCTATTCGAGGCTTATGCTACACTTGCCAAACTTCTTGAAGACCTCAATCACCACTTTCCCTACTTGTTCTTCCCTCTACACCCGAGTTCATAGACCACTTAATTAATGTCATTCCTCTTCTCGCTGGCCAAGAATGAAAAAGGGTTATGCTAGTATTGCCTTTACTTAACTAGGTCTGACATGAGTGCTGCCACCATTCAATATCATGTTTTCTCCCCTCTTTTGTAATCACATGCTGCTGTGCCAATCTTATCTCAATCTCTCCCACTTTAGTTGGCTCTGTGTCATTTATTCTATCCAGCCTACCTCATCCTGGGCTGTGTTTTTTTCTGCACATGCTTATGTCTAATCTGCTCTGAGAAGTCTGCAGTTGTCTTCGCAAAGCAACCAGCTTAGAGGAAATTCTTTATCCAGTGGATCCATGTAATTCCTGGGATCTCTAACTATCCTCCAACAGATCTCTGAAACCCGGCTCCATTAAGCACAATATTTTGAACTTAAACTAGGAAGAAGGCCTACTTCCTTCCAGAGTCCCTTAACAGAGGCATATGATCAAACCTGGTTCTCGACATTTTACTTCATCGAGGACATCTGAAAATATTGCACTAGTTCTGTGGACAAGGAGTCTACCCATGCTCATCCGTGCGGATGAGCTAGTCCAAGTGTATTCGCAAGTAGGGTTTGAAATATCTAGATATATCGGTGATATATCGCCGATATTCGAGTATCGAAATGAGACTGATATATTGAGCGATATTGCAATATATGCTCCTGAAAAGGTCTTTTCTTGTGATATGTCACCGGTATATTATCGTCGATATATCGTATTGACATGGAACCGACATCGAGTCTGATGTCGAAATGTAAAACTTTGTCTGCAAGTAGACGCATCAAGAATCTCAAGCTGCACTTTCCTGACCAGAAATACAAAAATCCTCGGAGCCTAGATCCTAGCCCCCGCCTCCCATGCCTGTTCGTAATAAGAAGAGTTGGACAAATACCAATCATAAGTCAACTTATTGGAAATTATTTGTAGTCCCCGTGTAGTATTTCTATATATTATTTTATTGGAAATTATTTATAGTCCACGTGTAGCATTTCTATATATATATCTCCTTATTGTATGTGTGTGTAACTGTTTAAGTACGGGTTAAGCTGATGATCATTGGACATGATAGATGTTTTCTGGATTTTTTTCCATAGCTTTATGGACAACCTAATTTTTTTCTGATTTGATGTATGACAGTTTATGGTTATGGCTTTGGTTGGTTCAGTCTAAAGCTTCATAAAATTTGACGAGGTTAAAGAACTTAGTTTTGGGCCAACTTAGTTCCGAAGCTTCAGATCTCGAGCACTGTTGCCTCATACCTTTATTTGTTACAGAAAGACGGATAACAGATGTAAAATTTTTTGAGGTTAATGAACTTAATTTTTGGATTAGTTCCCAAGTTTCAGACTTCGAACACCGTTGCCTTTATTCCTTTAAAATAATAGTTATACCATTTTGAAGTAGCTTTTCTTCTTTTTGATTTAGAAAATATTTGATAATTGAGATGCAGTATTAGGCTGGAATGGAGGAACAGTTTGTGCTTCGCGTACCTCCTTCTATCGCTGAGCGTATTGAGAAGCTGATGAATGAGAATCCTTCTTCAGACGGTTCCCTGGATTTGTCATTCTCTGGTATCTAATTATAATTTTTGTTATCGTTCTTTCCATTTTTATCGATGAAAATGTTAATTCATTTGTGGTCTTATCATTTTTATCATTAATGGTATGAATTAAGATATTTCAAAATGGCAATTGGGCTCTGATTTTCAGTTTGCTGCTTGATTATCATCATTCTTCACTCATGTCATCTAGTTTTTTTTTCTTCTGCATGGTCGTGTTTTCTGATCTTGTTCGCCTTGTAAGACATTACTATATCATTCAAAGACAAGCAATTAGATGACTTTTGTCCTGGAGGAAGGATGGTCAAGTTGGTTGGGTTCTTGTTGGAAACATTGATATTTGGAGATTTTGTTTGGTAGCAAGCAATTAGCCATCTAAAGTAGCCCCTTTTAGAGAGATGAGCATGGGAAAGGATTGGAGCTCCTTAGGAGGAGGCATTCTTCTGTGCCTAAGTCATCGTGGAGAGGCATCTCTTGCTTTCTTTGTGGTATGGTTGGGCATCTGGCCATGACATGCATGTCTCCGTTTCTGCATCGCTTTCTCTGTAATCAGCCGAGCTACCGCTGGTGTGATTGTTTGGTGCATGACGATTGGCATAGGGTTGGCCAGTCCTTGGATGTTGGTGCGACAGAAGAAGGATCCACCAAGATCCTTAGGTCGTTGGTGGGTCATTGCAGTAAGAATTCCTCCCCACTAGAAGGTGTGGTGATAGGGGAGGCACTTGTGGAGGATCTTCGATCCTTGAAGTAATGTGTTGGGTTGGCTCGTGCTGATGGTGATGATGTTGATGCTATCGGTTGAATGATCGTACCCTTTGCCTCCGAGAGTTGTCCTACAAGGGGGTTGAGGCGGTGATTTTTTAGCGTTGGTATACACACCATGTTCCATTTTTTGGTGATGCCCTTGATTCTTGGAAGAAATCTCAAAGGTGGTTGAACGTTGGTGGGCTTGGATCTCAAACATCCCTCCATGTTTCTGGAGTTTTGGAGCGGTTCTGACTTTTGAAGGCTCTCTCCCCCATTGGTGTTGTTGTAGAGGTATGTGATAATAGATTGCGGGCTGGTTGGGGTGGAATTGTGATGGTGGTTATGGTCAATGGTCATGCCTTAAGGAGCTTTCTCTTTTAGAGATGTGTGTAGGCTGTTTAGTGGTATCACTTTGGATTGAAGGGATGGTCGACGACGAGGAATTCTGCTCGGCGAGCATTGCAGAGGTGCTGATGGTGGCGAGGATTTCTTCAACGGGATTTCTGGAGAAGATTGCGGATGCATTGGTGTAGATAAATATTGTTGATTGCAGAGGCGCTGGTGGAGTTAAATGCAATGTTGAAAAAGGGTTCATGGATCGCTCATTTCGAAATCCTACTAAAAGGATTGTCTAACGTGGCTTCTTACTTTGGCAGAGACATGCCCTGCTCTAGACCCGATATGCGTCATTTCCATGTGGTTTTGTGTGGAGCTCCACTCGGGCCTTCTTTATGTGTGGATGCTTTGGATACTACGAGTTTTCCAATACTTGGGCAAGTCGAGTTTGTGGACCAGATTTTGGATCCTCCATCTACGTTGTCTGAAGGGGGTCTGCTTTGTGAGGCTTTATTGGAGCATGCCACCACACATTCAGTTGGGGCTTTTTCTCCGTAATGTGAGTTCTTTGATCTCATAGGATTTCATGGTGGCTCTGTGGTGTTGCCAGTAGAAAGGAAGGAGTTGATGGGCAATGGATAGTTTCGAGTGGTAGATTGAAAGACACAATCGACCTTTTATGGAAGGGCATGTTAATCTTTCTGCATAAAAGATGGAGGTTCGACCCCTTATGATGGGAGACCGGAATCTTCTAAATGGGGCCAAGGATGACAACTGTACTAGATCCTTTGTCATGGATCAAGCTTGTAAAAATCGACCGACTTGGCCTAATCAGTCGATAGTTGGGTAGAGCGACTAATCAGGCCAACCAGTTAGCCTAGTCGGCTGATTAGTTAGCCTAGTTGGCCGACTAAGGGGATCCTGATACCCAATATGCATTTGGCCAATTATCCATTTAGCAAGATTGTTGAAAGTGGTAGTCGGTACTCGGTCGGCAGCGTCACTGACTAAGGATCAATCGGCAGTCGGGCGACTAATTGGATTTAGTCAGCCATTAGTCGGTTTTAATTTTTTTATTATTTTAAATAAATAAATATATATCATTTTTTATACATATATTCTTATATATTAACATAAATGTGTACATTTTCTATACTATCGTAATGAAACAAAAAAGTAATTGACTTTAAATATAACATTAAGCATATTAATATAAATTTGCTTCAAAAAAAGCAAAAAACTAAAAAAAGCTTGATGTAAAAGTCGGTCGATTACTTGGGTTGACCGACTAATGGTCGACTAGGCCTAGTCGAGTCGGTACCCTCCGATTCGACTAGCCGAGCCAGCTAGTCTGACAAGTCGGTCGAATTTTACAAGCTTGCCATTTAGTAAAGGTTATGTTACTATGTACCATTATCCTAAACTCCCACTTCTCAACACTCGTCCGATACCACTTCAAGTCCCAGACTCCTAACGATCTTCGAACACCCTCCTCCGATCTTCTCTCCTTTGTTTGTCCGGTCGCCCGGGCACCCTCCTACCTGCCACCAAGATCATATCGACGTCACCATCGCCTTCTTCTCTCCTCTGACCCTATCCTGACAGTGTCGCTGGGTCGAGGTTAGGGTTTTAGGTTTTATAATTTTTATGCTATATTTTTTTAGTTCCTTTGTTGTAGGCTGTATCTCTTTAATTCCAATTCTATATCATGACAATGTCGCCAGGTCGAGGCTAGGGTTTTAGGTTCTATAATTTTTAGGGTAAATTACAATTTGGGTCCTCATCTATGGGTCCGATCTCAGAATGGGCCCCGATCTTTAAATTGTAACGATTCGGGTCCCAGGGCCATTAATATAAGGAACTTTTTGAGGCTAATGACAAGTATGCCCTTGTTTAAAAGTTGGAACTCAACCCCCATTCCCTTCCCAACAAGGGTATATTCGTCATGAACTACAAAATTTCCATTTCCTAAATGATCCTGGGACCCGAATTGTTACAATTTAAAGATTGGGACCCATTCTGGGATCTGACCGATAGATGGGGACCCAAATTGTAATTTACCCTAATTTTTATGCTATATTTTTTAAAAAGTTCATTTATTGAATGTATCTCTTTAATTCCAATTCTATGTCATGCCATTGTTATGCTATATGTAAGTCTATTTATTATGCCATTTGTTACGCTATTGTTTATTCCAATTGTTGTTATTTGTTATGCTATTGTTGAGTTCATTTGTTTTTGTTGTAGGAGATCTAGTATTCTCAATGGAGTTTTTGGTTACATGACTGTAGTTTTTCAATATAGACTTATTTTCTCCGTGATATCGTACCCGGATGACAAGCTTGCTATTTATTTCTAACCAACCAACCATTTTTATCGGAAAAGCCATGCTATCATGTTGTATATTCAGTTTATGTTACAAATGGAACAACGAGACTCCCTTGATGGTCGGGTATGGTGGCACATGGGAATATCTGATGGTTAGGATTCGAGGTATATGACTAGTTTATACTATTTCACTTTTATTATTGGTCACTCTAAACATCTACATAGGGATGATTTATTTTTTATGCTATTCCTTCACTGCAAATGCTATTTGTTAGTATATCAATGCTATTCAATTTAATGAATGTCATTTTTTAATAGGTGTAGTATTATTGTTATGTTTTTATGAATGCATTATAGTATTGCAGTTATCTAAATCTATGCAAATATATAATGATATAAAAAACAACAAAGCCTTTTCCCACAATCAAGTAGGATCGGCTACATGGATTCTTTACCTCCATTTAGATCTCTCTTGAGTCATTCTCGGGCTTAGATAAAAAAAGCTAAGATCTCTTCTGATAGTCTCATTCCAACACTTCTTAGGCCTTCCCCGCCCTCTCTTAGCCGACTCAACATCCCAACACTCGCATCTCCTAACTGGTGCATCATCCGATCTCCTTTGCAAATGGCCAAAATATATAAGTATATATGTATAAAAATTGATTTATATAATTTAAAGTAATTGGACAAAACCAACTAAAGCTCTGACTAAATCCAATTAGTTACCTGACTGCTGATTAATCCTTAGTCAATGACCTGGCTAATCGAGTACCAACTACTGACTTCTGCAACCTTGTCGTAGATGTTGTGAGGACTTTTCCTTTGTAGTTGATGGCTACAGCCTACAGACTTGCTGGCGGGTGTGATGGCACCGCAAATTAATTGTATTATGTTAGATGAGTTTGAGGCAGAATATGGAGTGGTTTTTGGCGAAAAGGTGTTAACTGGTGAACTATGTTTGTATTCATGTGGTAGGGTCGATCCCCTTGATTACTCGATAAAGTTTGTCTTATGGAAGTTGAGAATTGAGAGGCCTCGGTTAAGCGGAGTAGAGAATGGTGTGGGGGTACATTGCTTACCTCTTGGCGGGCGAACATTTTATGTTTGCCGGAAACAAAGATTGATTCTTGTGTACTGAGAAGTCTCTAGCTAACACCACTTGGAGTTTAAGGTCATGGAGGTAGTATAGCGTTTTTGGTGTCTGTGTATTGCAATATTTTTGGATGGTGTTCGCTTGGTTGTGGCATCTGTGTATGGCCAGTCTGGCCAGTATGGTCTCCCCAACTAGTAAGCTTTTGGGCACATATTTCTCTGGATGGCTTGGTTTGTGGGAGGTGACTTCAATGGTTTGTTGATGTTTATTAGTAAACCAAGAATTAGGGATGGTTCAGATCCAAGATCTTGTTTCTTTGCAGAGATAATTGCGGAGCTAGCACTGGAGGTCTTAGATGCATTGAACATGTACCTGTAGGAACTTATCTTCCAATTCTCAGATCCATCATTTTCTTCTCTCTAAGAATTAGCGACAACTCCGGTACCTCTAATGTTGATTCGTTCCTTGCCTTGTTTACTTTTGGATTACACGCCTATGTGCCTTGATAACAATGAGACGAGCCACATACTCTCCTTGTTTAGTTCCAAATGAATGTGGTTGTTGGAGGTTGATTTTTGTGAAAAGGTATGCGAGTTTCGAGTCTATCATGTTGTGGAGGGTTTGGATTCAAAGTCCCAAGCTCCGCAAGATGGTCGTTACTTTCAAACGTCAATCTTGCTCGCAAATGGAGCTAAGTTGTTCCTTTGTGAAGGAGAGTATCAGGCTGGATGCATTGGAGGATGAGCGAGATCTCGATGTCGATGAATGTAGATTATCATTGAGGAGGATTAGAAGAGGGAGGTAGACTGGAAGCAAATGTTGAGGCAGAGGTGGTTGAAGGAAGGAGACAAAAACACCATATACCTTTTATGTTGCAATGAACATAGACATCGAAGAAACCTCATCCATTCCATCAAGGTTGGTAATAAGGTGTTCCACGGTGAGGAGTATCAGGCTGGATGCAATGGAGGATGAGCGAGATCTCGATGTCGATGAATGTAGATTATCATTGAGGAGGATTAGAAGAGAGAGGTAGACTGGAAGCAAATGTTGAGGCAGAGGTGGTTGAAGGAAGGAGACAAAAACACCATATACCTTTTATGCTGCAATGAACATAAACATCGAAGAAACCTCATCCATTCCATCAAGGTTGGTAATAAGGTGTTCCACAGTGACAATGCAGCTTCTGAGGTTATTACGGAACACAGAAATTGGGTTGTCCACGATGCAGTAAACATGAGACATCGAAGAAACCCCATCCTATCCATCAATGTCGGTAATAAGGTGCTCTACGCTGCAGCTAGTTGGAGACATTGAAGAATCCTCATCTATTCCATCAAGGTTGGTTATAATGTGTCTTGGGCACATGGTGACATTGATTTCCACTGCGGTTGCAGATGGCTTGACTCGTCCCTATAGGAGGTACACAAGCAGATGTCTTTGCTAAGCTTTTGGAATTCGGTAAATGGTATCTTGGTTTTGAGTGGATGGATTACTCCGTCTTTCTCTTGTCTAAGAAAGATGTTTCGATCAAGCGGACTTTTACCCAATTGCGCTTTCTAATGCCACATACTTCATTGTGGCAAAGCTATTGGCTATTTAGCTTAGGAGAGTTCTTGGAACCTAATTTCTCCTGCCTTTCTTTTAGGGAGGCAATTAATGGACAACATGGTGATGGCCTTAGAGATCATTTCAGATTTGAAGAGGCACAAGGTCAAGCAGATACTATGGAAGGAAGACTTATCTGAAACATATTATCATGTGGATCGATACTTCATCCGGGCTTCTTTGCATCTTCATGGTTGTCTAGATATTTGAATCTTTTGGATGAATGGATGCATTACCATAACTTTTGTGGTGTCTTGACCAATGGTTTGCCTTATAGAGGTTTCTTTCAGCATCAAAGGTGGGTTAGATAGGACTATTCACTTACACCTTACCTTTTGGTCATGGTTGCTAATGCTATGACTAATATGGTGGATAGAGCTACGGAAGGTGTATACTGCATTGGATTCAGTCAAGAGGAGATATCAATTCCTATTATACAATACACCAATGGCTATCAATTCCTATTATACAATACACCAATGGCACAAGTCTATTTTCAGAGGGTAGAGCCTCGAGTTGCATTGGTCTCTCGACAGTTCTAGGCCTAGTAGATGATGTATTAGGCTTGAGGATCAATAGAAATAAAGCTTCTTATGTGCCATTTGGCTTGAGCGTTGAGGAGAGTTTGTTGATTGAGTCATGGTTGAGGACTCTCAGGGCACACTTGCTGTTGCCTTATCTTGGCCTGCCTTTGGTTCGTGGGAGATTGCAATATACCGTTGGTGGAGAAAATATAAAGGAGATTGGCTTGTTCGAAGTCAGCTTGCCTAGCAAGGGTGGAAGATTGGTACTGTGCAAATATGTTCTCTATGTTATCCTTATGTTCTTTCTTTTCCTCTCTAAGCTTATTCTAGATGGTATTAAATGTAGACTCGAGTCTGTGTTGAGGTGGTTCTATCGGTCTTCTCAGGTTTCCACTAGTTGAATGGAAGGTAGTTACATTACAAAAGGTTGTTGTGGGCTCAATGTGATTAGCTTGAAAGGAATCAATATAGCTCTTTTGTCCAAATGGATTTGCTGTATCTAAGGTAAAGGGTTGGAGCTCTGCTCTCTGATTTGGAACATCTACGGAGTGCTAGTTTTTTGAGGCACTTGAGATCTATTAGATTGCACTCGACCTCGACATTCTAGGGATGTTTATGTTTAATGCTATATGATGTCCTGCCTTCCTTGTGGCTTGTTCAGGGGATGGTTGTGGCGTTAGATTTTGACATGATTTTGATAAAGAATAGCCCCCTATATGAGTGGTTTCCTCGGATGTTTGCTTTGGCTTAAGACCAAAAGATGCTGGTTGGTGGAACTTAGGATGATGAGGCCTTTATCCTACTTTTCAGATATGATCTCTCTAATCAAAGACTATAGGATTCAATGTTTTTGATCGATTTTCTAATAGATTGTGATTTACGCTATTCTGGTAGAGATCATCACATCTGGTGCAACAATGGGTTTTCAGTTTATAAAAGGTTCTTTGTGGAAATGTGGTGTTTGGTCCTTGAGGATGCACCTCAGACTGCATGAGGACATGTGAATGGACAATCCCATCTCGAGTCTAGGTGTTCCTGTGGTCACACTAGGCATTTTCAGGGCGCTAATGCTTCTGTGTTCATCGCCCGTCTGAGGTGGAATACCGGGGTCAGCTTTTGGCTGCCCGAAGTCTAAGGAGGTATGGGATAAGGTGGACCTAGTCGGGGTTGATACGGATGTAGTCTCAAACTTTTGGATTCTTTAGGCTCGAAGTGGAGGGGCTATGAAACGGAAAGAACACAAGCTATATACATTTCTATGGAGTTTGTCGCTTATTAGAAATTATGTGATTTTCCAAGAAAAATTTTATGCAGAGAATGCTGTTGAGTATGCTATGGTTCGTTCTGAGTCTACTCTTTGTAACAGCGTTTAGCGTTGCACTCTTGAATTTTGTGAATATATGAAGTTTTTTGGGTGAATATTTTTCAGTGAACATCCTATTTCCTTTTAAACGATCTTGTTGGGAACATTCACGAAGTTGAAATTCAACGTAAAGTTGCTAAAGAAATTATGTATTTAAGGGCCTGTTAGAAAATGAAGAATGCGGAAGCATAATATCAACGATAAAGAATAAACATTGAAAGAACACCATGATTTTTTCGTGGAACCGTACTCCCTAAGGAGTGGGATGAAACCACAAGAGAACGCCTCAAAGAGTTGATTCTTCTATTGAAGTTTCTCATATGATACAATGGGTCCGAGGCTTCTTATATAGCCTCCACTGACCCTCCAAGTCCCACAGATAGTAGATGTGGGACTAAATAACTGGATGTGGTCATTGGACCCTGGAGGGATCCAATTACCCATTTACACAAGAGGGACGCATATACTCCAACACTCCTCTCAAGCTGGAGCATACAATGCTCAACTTGGACAAACAGAAAGAAATATCAAACGCACAGTACAAGACACTACAGGAAATATCAACTCAATGCATACACAACTGTCGGTTGCTGTCGAGGACATTGCTTCTCATGTCGTGTATGTAAAGAGAAACAAAACGGGATGGAGTGTGAGTCAAATCGGGCCTCCTTGTCAGAGAATGTGTGCTCTGTACTATGCATGTCAGAGTCACAAAAATTGAATGAGTCTCCTCGTCAGAGTACTCTGGCCCGCCACATGTAAAAGACTGAATCATGTGGACAAATGCTCCATCTCTGAAGGGTCGAACTGAAAACACTGTGGAGACATCCTCGTCGGAGTCCACAGTCATTGGAGAATGGAGTATGAAAAGTCTCCTCGTCGGAGAACTGGGTCTCTCCCATATTGGCTCAGAGAATAGGATCTCTAATCTGGAGTCCCTATGAAACCACATGAAAACCCTAACCCACAATGGCATAGAGAATTAGATCTCTACCCTGGAGTCCCTCTGAGTGGACGTCTAATAAGGATCGTCATTTCGTCACCATATTCGAATATGAAAATAAGTGTGAATTTTTAAGAAACCCTCACAATCTTATATATAGATACATGGTTGGTAGTACCGTAGTAGGTGACCTACTATGGATCCGACCCATGTGTATTAATGCACATCAGGTGGTGTTGGTGCTGCAACAGGTGGTCTATAGTTGGTTGTCTTGGTCATAGCTGATAGGGCTGAACAGACACTGGTGCTATGGGAGGTGGGGGCTAAACAGAAGCTGATGTCATAACAGGTCAGGCTGGCTGCAGTAGAAAGTACAATAGATTGACCACTGGAAGCGTAAGAGGTGACATGATATGGCATTCAATCGACCACCAGAAGCACGAGAGGTGACATGCTATGCATTCAGGCCATAACAGGTGGATCTCTAGAATCACCGTAGGTGACCTGCTATGGCGTTCACACCATAGCATATGGCAGACTACGAGTGCGAAAATGAGTTTCTGACACTTATAGAAGGCCCCACTTGTCATGGGGGCTACTCTTTTGTTCTGCAGAGGAGAACCCATTCATTTGAGAGAGGAAAATACACGAGAAAATGTAGGGTATCATCTTGGTATGCCCCTAACTCCACTCTGTAAACATATATATTATCTACCTATGTAGTTTTTATTATTTTCCCATTCGTGCAGTACTCTTTATGTAATTTACCCATAGGCTACTCTCCTATATAAGAGAGCCTAGGGCTGATGGAATAAACATGTTCTTTTATTTTCCCAACATGGTATCAGAGCGACGGTCCTAGACCGGAGTTCTCGAAACCCTAACCCTAGCCCGATCCCCACCGTCAAGCCTCCTCTGCCGGTTTCGCATCGCCGGTCCCGCGTCGCCGGTCCCGCGTCGCCGATCGTGCATAGGTTCTACGCCTCTCGCGCGCAGCCGACGCGTCTCCAGCCTTCCGAGCAGCGCGTGCCGCGCGCCTCCAGCCTTCTATGCAGCGCGTGCGACGCGCATCTCTCCAGCGCGCAGTGCGCGTCTAGCGCACCTGCTCGCAGCGCGCCTCCAGCGCGTAGTCCGCCTTCAGCGTGCAGTGCGCTGTGCGCCTTCCCTCTCGCGCAGTGCGCTGTGTGCTAGGACCTTGTGTACTCTTGCACGTGGGTTCTTAACTCTGGATCTGCCCTAGATCTGTGCACAACCGTCTGAAGATCTTGTGAAGATCGAACCCTAAGTCAGGCGCGAGCGCCTCCAAAGTGATGGGTTTGGTTGCTTGAGTCTACACATGCAACTAAACCCGTTCATGTCCGTGTAGACGATCGTATTTTCAGTCCACAACTTCAGTCTTCTGCTATCAGTATGTCAGAAAGCAAGGAAGATATTCCATCCATAGGTGCATTCCGAGGTCCAGCGCCAATTGTGAAGATGGATGGGTCAAACTATGAACTGTGGGCTATGCAGTTCATGAGTATGATGAAGTCAACTGGTAAGAAGCTGAGCACATTCTTACTGAAGAAGATCCTGCTGAGAAGACTGGAGCCAATGCCTCGTGGGAGGCAGATGATGCATACGCCAAAGTATGGCTATCTGGAACTCTGGCAATCGAGATTGCCAATGATATCCTTCATCAGCCCACAACCAAAGCAATGTGGGATATTCTGGCTGCTACATACTCCCAAGCGAAAAACGAGACAGATTCTGCAACTCCAGCATGACATATTCACTATCAAGCAGAATGGACGTCCTCTACACTCACTGTACACATCTCTACGAGGAATGTTCGAGAAGCTGTATAGCTTTATGCCCCTGACAACCACACCAGAGCAACAGAAGACCTACCAGAATGCTACTATGGTGGGAGTTTTTCTTGCTGCCCTTGATCTCGAGTATGAGGCAGCACGGTCTCAGATTTTGGCAGATTCTACTATTCCTCCCATGGAGGAAGCTTTTCACAGATTGAGCCGGATCACTGTTCCATCTACACCTACGAATCAGAATGCTTCTGCCATGGCTGCCAACAGAGGCCGTGGAGTTCACCATCAGACCCAAGGCCGTGGGCCTCGTGGTAGAGGAGACCGTATTCGGCCCACATGTACTTACTGCCATCACACCGGACATACCGAAGACACATGCTACTCTAAGCATGGATTTCCTGCATCTGCACTAGTCGCTGAGCAGATAGAGCCTCCATCTGCCGCCTCTTTGGATCAGCGGTTTGATGATCTTGTTGCCCGTCTAAGGGGCATTATTCCTCCATCTGGCCCAGCACCTACTACTGAGAACCAGTCTGATGCTGCTGCATCCGCTTCTGCCTCGACCAGTGCATCAGGTAGCACACTTGCATTTACTAGTAGGGGATCAGATACTTTAGATTGGATCATGGACTCGGGAGCCACACATCATCTATGTGGCGATCAGAGTCTACTTACAGGATACACACAGATCCCTCCAGGTCGAACAATGGTCATTGCTAATGGCACACATTCCCCAACTACTGGTCAGGGGGAGATTAGACTGACATCATCTATGCAGCTCAAGATTGTGTTACACACACCTGATTTTTCAATGAATCTATTATCTATCAGTCAAATTACAAAGAATTTACAATGTCGGGTAATTTTTGATCCATCTTCTCTTGTTTTTCAGGACATCCTTACGGGCAACGTGATTGGTCGTGGCTATGAGCAATGAGGCCTCTATCGCCTCAGTCAGACTCCCTTTGCTGGAACCTCATCCCTACCTACTGGACCCGTATCTCCTCTGCTATGGCATCTGCGCTTTGGACATCTACCGCTTCAGAAGTTGCATCGTGTGTTATCCCAGGGTTGGCCTCACACATCTATCCAATGCGAGGCTTGTCAGTTGGGAAAGCATCATCGGTCTACCTTTCCCAGTCGTCAATCTCGGAGTAGTACCTCCAAGTTTGAGTTATTTCATATTGATATATGGAGTCCGAGTCGTGTTCCTGATCATCAGGGACACCGATTTTATATAGTTATTGTGGACGACTTCTTTCGTGTGTCTTGGGTGTTTTTGTTAAAGAATAAATCTGAAGCAGGGAATATTATTATCAATTTTCTTAATGAGATTCGTAATGTTTTCTCCACATCTGTTAAAATTGTGAGAAGTGATAATGCCCTGGAATTGTGTACTCATGTCCTAGCCAGTTACTACTTATCCCACGGGATTATCCACCAGACATCCTGTGCCTATACCTCCCAACAAAATAGGATCGCTGAAAGGAAACATCGCCACTTACTAGATGTCACCAGGTCACTCCTTATACAGAGCCATGCTCCTTATTCTTACTGGGGTGACACGGTTCTTACAGCATGCTACCTAATCAATCGTATGCCATCCTATGTTCTAAGTGAAAAGATTCCTTTCTCCCTTATCTTCCCTGGTAAAGATCTGTTTTCCCTTACTCGTGTTTTTGGTTCAGTTGCCTTTGTCCATCAGTTGTCTCCTGGTACTGACAAGCTCTCTCCTAGGGCTGTCAAGTGTCTGTTTTTTGTGTACTCCAGAACTCAGAAGGGGTACAAGTGCTATGATCCATTGCGCAGACAGTATCTAGTTAGTGCAGATGTTACGTTCTTTGAATCTGTAATGTATTTTTCATCCTCAGGTGATCAATTGATACCTCCAACTATTACAGATGTCATTTATGTGACACCACCATTGCCATCATCACCACCACCACCACCACCTGCACCTCCTACTACTATACATGTTTCACCACTACCATTTCATTATACCCGCAGGCCTGCTCCAGCTCGTGGTCATGACTCATCACCTAGCTCGCCCAAGGTATGTTCTGAAGATATTACTATTGATGGATCTGGCGATGTTTCTGAGCGGGATGTGCTACAAAGGACAGACGAGGACATGGTTGATTTAGATGTTCCTATTGCTATACGCAAGTCGAAGCGAAGCTGCACTTCATATCCTTTGGCAGCTTCTGTGTCATTTGAGCGACTAACTGGAGATTTCAGAAACTTTGTAGTTGCTTTGTCAGCTGTAGATATTCCACGGAGTTACCAAGACGCTATGAAGGATAGTCGATGGCGTCTAGCAATGGAGGAAGAAATGGCGGCACTTCAGTCTAGAGGAACTTGGAGTCTGGTTCCTATACCTGCAGATGTATCCCCAGTGAGCTGCAAATGGGTATTTACAGTGAAGCAGAATGCAGATGGCAGTATTGACAGATACAAGGCTCGTCTTGTTGCTCGTGGCTTTACACAGACATACGGGGTGGATTATCTTGATACATTCTTGCCTGTAGCCAGCCATTCCACTGTACGGATCTTACTGTCTGTTGCGGTTACTTATGACTGGCCGCTATATCAGTTGGATGTGAAAAATGCCTTCTTATATGGTGACTTACAGGAGGAAGTCTACATGCAACAGCCACCCGGTTTTGCTATTGAGGGGGAGTGTTCCAAGGTGTGCAGACTTCATAAGGCTATCTATGGCCTTAAGCAGAGTCCCAGAGCGTGGTTTCAGAAGCTCTCAGATCTTTTTGAGAAACATGGATACAAACGTTCAAATGCTGATCATTCTTTGTTTGTATAAAAGACTTCCAGAGGTGTGATCGCAATCATGGTCTATGTAGATGACATCTTGATTACAGGTGATGATATACAAGGGATAAAGAAGGCGAAAGAAATGTTGGGTAGCGAATTTGTCACCAAGGACCTTGGAGTTCTTAGATATTTTCTGGGACTGGAGTTCGCCAGAAATCCGCATGGGTTGGTAATGTCTCAGAGAAAATACGTCACTGACCTGTTGAGTGAAACATGATTGCTTGGTTGCCGACCTGCTACCACACTGATGGATTTCAGTATAAAGCTATATGATAATGATATAAAGGAGGTGGATAGGAGAAGATACAGAGAACTGGTGGGCAAACTTCTATATATCACTATCACTAGGCCCAACATAGCCTTTGCTGTGAGTCGAGTGAGCCAGTTCATGGAGCAACCACGTCAGGTTCACATGGATGCAATACATACGATACTCAGGTACCTCAAGTCATCCCCAGGTGCGGGTCTGCTGTTCAAGAAAGGCAAGGCGATCTCTATCTCAGCCTGTGCAGATGCAGATTATGCAGGGTGTCCGAAGGACAGGAAGTCCACCTCTGGGTTTGCAGTGTATGTTGGAGATTCCCTAATCTCGTGGAGGAGCAAGAAACAAACTGTGGTAGCAAGGTCCTGTGCTGAATCTGAATATAGGGCTATGACCCAAGCTAGTACAGAAATGATGTGGGTAAAAGCTGTGCTTACAGATTTACATATAGAAGTCCCACTTCCTATGGCTTTAGATAGTGACAATCAGGCGGCCTTGTTCATTGCAAACAATCCAGCATTCCATGAATGAACCAAGCACATTGAAGTTGATTGCCACTTTATCCGTGACATGATCCAGAAGGGATTCATTGCCACATCCCATGTTAGTTCAGAAAATCAAACTGCAGATATTTTTCCCAAGGCATTATTGCGAGGCCCGTTTCAGAAGCATGCTCCAAGCTGAGCATGATTGATATCTATGCTCCATCTTGAGGGGGAGTGTAAACATATATATTATCTACCTATGTAGTTTTTATTATTTTTCCATTCATGCAGTACTCTTTATGTAATTTACCCATAGGCTACTCTACTATATAAGAGAGCCTAGGGCTGATGGAATAAACATGTTCTTCTATTTTCCCAACACACTCCAATCATTTGATGTGAGTCTGATTAAGGTTAGTGGTTTCTGTCCTCCCGTGGTGCTTGGCTTGTGCGAGAGCGTAGGAGATGGAAAAACACCCAGCGACTAAGCCCTCTTTGGAAGAGGGCTACGAACTTGGGTTCCTTTGGTGATTCCTCTCCTCCTATTGCCTTGTTTATCGATGTTCCTTTGTTGATACACAACCAGACTTTTTTCAAAAAGTTACACAAACAAGAGAGCTTGGCTCGTATGCCATTTTAAGGAGAAAGGGCATATCATCGACTTTAGTGGAGTGGTTTTGGGTCAAGAAGGCCTTGTGGTTTCCCCCCTTTCATTTTGGGGATTTCCATGTCAAAACCATAGTTTGTCTTGTGAGTGCTTGTTGTTTGTGAATTGTTTGTTCATATTGCTTGTGATAACTATTTGTTTGCCATCCATCTTGGTTAGGGGATCTTTGGTTTAATCCTACGCTCCCGCAAGTAGAGGTTACTCGTGTTCTAACCTCAACAAGTGGTATCAGTGTGCGCTTGTGAGCGCAACAAGTGGTATCAGAGCCATTATGTTGGCGAGAGGGGTAAAGATGATGAAGGGACGATGATCAAGTTAACAAGCAACAACTGGTTATCTGGAAAGCCAAGATGGAGGATATTTTGTATTGCAATGATGTACATGACCCGATGGAGGATGATTCAACCAAGCCACAAGATATGTCTGCTTAAGAATAGGCGAAGCTGAACAGGAAAGCCATCAGGACAATAAGGAAGTGGTTGGACTTATCCGTGTTTCACCATGTTGCAGAAGGGACTGATGCTAAAAAGCAATGGGAGAAGCTAATAGAGCTTTATGAACAGAAGACAACCACAACCAAAGCATTGTTGATAAGGAAACTGATAAATCTCAAGTACACAGATGGAACCTATGTTGCCGAACACTTGAATGAGTTCCAAAGCTTCATTAACCACTTGACTTCCATGAGCATGACATTAGCTAATGAGCTTCATGCACTTCTTCTATTGGGATCTCTGCCAGACAGATGGGAGACACTAGTGATTACTATAAGCAACTTTACTTCAGATGGGAAGCTGAGCAGCCTCCTAAATGAGATCATGTGGTGATCGTCTGGAGAGGTTGCTTCCTCTTCTTAGCATGTGTATGCAGTTGAGAGAAAGGGCAGGTCCAAGAGCAGAGAAAGAACACATGAGAGGCAGAAATTCAGGGGCAAGTCAAAGACTAGAGGCTATTGCTATCATTGCAATAATCCAGACCATTGGAAGAAAGATTGTTGGATTTTGAAAAGAGAACAAGCTGAAGCTAAGGACAACAAAAAGAATGTAGATGAGAACATAGTTGTAGTTGTTTCTGATAACAATGAGGATCATGTTGCTCTCACCGTGCAAGCTTATATGCGGACTGCGATGACTTAAGAGTGGGCAGTTGTTATCGCCGCTTCTTACCACGTGACTCCATACAAGGGGGTACTTCACCTCCTACACAGAAGGTTGATTTTGAACTAGTCAAGATGGGTAACATCAGTACTCCAAGGTTGTTGGCACATGCACCATCTCAATTGAGATTGATATTGTGTGCACGATGATTTTGCATGATGTGAAACATGTTCTTGACATGCAGCTTAGCCTCATATCCAATTCTCAACTGGATAGGGAAGACTACCATCTCAAGTTTGGTGATAGGAAATGCAAGATAAGCAATGGTTTTCTCATCATTGACAGGGGAAAGTTGTGATGCATACTTTACAAGACCTGAATGAATGTCTTAGATGGTTGCTTGCATGCTAGTGAGATTGATACTTCTGATTTATGGCACCGTCGTTTGGGGCACATGAGTAGGAAGTGGTTGCATCTTCTTAGCAGAAAATAATTGCTCACTCACCAAAGACATAACACTAGCACCATGTGAGTTTTGTGAGTATGGGAAGAGTAAGAGAACACCTTTCAGAGCTAGATTAAAGATGAAGACACTACTACAGTTGGTACATTATGATGTCTGTGGTCCCGTGGTTGTAGCTTCTTTAGGCGAGAACTAGTACATTCTGATATTCATTGATGATGCGTCTAGAAAGGTGTGCGCTTATACGTTGAAGACGAAGGATTAAGTTCTTGATTGCTTCAAAAGATTCTATACCAATGTAGATCATGAGATGGGAAAATTGTTGACGTCTATGCACCACTACATTGAGCATGGAATTAGGCATGAAAGGACAGAGCTTGATACACCTATGCCTCAGCACAATGGTGTGGTTAAGAAGATGAATATGACCATTGTGGAGAGAGTACATTGCATGCTAAGGACAACAAAGCGGCTTAGAGCTTTTGGGTCGCAGTTCAGACCGCTTGCTATCTAATTAATCGATCACCATCGCTTCCTTTGAGTTTCTAGGTTCCTGAGCGCGTTTGGACAAAAAGACCCTACATATACTCATCTAAGAGTATTTTGGTGCAAAGCTTACGTGCACATAACAAAGGAACAAAGAAAGAAGCTTGATGACTAAGTAGTGCCATGCATCTTTGTTGGATATGTAGGTTAAGAATATGGTTACGGACTTTGGGATCCACGAAAGAAGACTATCATCAGGCACAAAGATGTGTTGTTCCATGAGAATCAAACTTTGATTGAGAATGACCATCGAAAGAATTATGTAGTCTGTGTACCGTTTGTCTTTTCTATTATTCTATGTTCCGTCTTATGTAATTTACCCATGGGTTTTCTCTATATAAGAGACCCTAGGCCTCTCAGGAATAAACAACAACAATTATTCTTCCAACATGGTATCAGAGCCTAAACCCTAAGGGCTCTCTCTCATCCCACCCGCCACCCCCCTCTCTCTCCTCTCGTTCCGCCGCCGGGCCCCCTCTCTCGTTTCGCCGCCGCCGGGCTCCCCACCTCCGCCTCCAACCCCGCTTCCGCCGCCCGCCCCCCCGGGGTCTCTAGCCCCGTCGTCAGGCCTCCAGGCCCCCGTCTTCAGGCCCTCGCTGCCGCCTTCTGTTGTGCCCTAACCGGCACCCGTCCCCGGTCGGTCTTGCCCTAACCGGCCCCGCCACTCGCCTCCTGTCGGCTTTGGTCTAGCCGACACCGGTGCGCTCCCTGCCGGCTTGGTCGTAGCCGCCTCCGTCGCCAAATCTATGGATTTGGGTGCGTAACGTCTACATACGCACTCGAATCCTATGCATTTTGTGTAGACATCTATCAATCTGTCTACAAACCCTAGTTCTTCTCTACGGCGATATGTCAGAATCCAAGGTGGATATGCCCTCCATAGGTGCGTTCAAAGGTCCCGCGCCAATAGTGAAGATGGACGGGTCGAACTACGAGCTCTGGGCGATGCAGTTCATGCGTATCATGAAATCAAATGGTAAGAAGCACATTCTTATCGTGGATGAGTCTGCAGAGAAGACAGGGATTTATGCCTCGTGGGAGGCTGATGACTCGTATGCCAAAGTCTGGTTGTCAGGCACGTTGTCGATGGAGATTGCTAATGATGTTCTCCATCAGCCCACCGCTAAAGCGATGTGGGATATTCTTGCAACGACATATTCCCAGGTCCGGAACGAAACCAAGATGCTACAACTACAACACGACGTATTCACCATGAAGCAGAATGGACGGTCACTTCATTCCTTGTATACATCCCTTAGGGGGATGTTTAAGAAACTTTACAGCACTATCCCTCTGACGGCCACACCAGAACAACAGAAGACATTTCGTAATGCCACCATGGTAGGAGGCCTTCTTGCGGCTCTTGATCCTGAATATGATGCAGCCAGATCTCAGATATTTGCAGATGCTACCATTCCTCCTATGGAGGAGGTCTACCGGGGACTTAGCCGCATCTCTGTTCCATCCAGCACATCTACACCACCCCCCTCTGCGATGGCTGCTTCCGGAGGGAGAGGTGGTTCATCTTCTTCATTTCGTGGCTGTGGTCGTGGAACATGAGGCCATGGTGGTCGGTCCCGTCCACCTTGCAGTTTTTGTCACCGTCCCGATCACTCGGAGGATACGTGCTATTCGAAGCATGGCTTTCCAGCATTAACGCGAGTGGCAGAACATGTTGCATCTCCATCATCCTCTATTTCAGATCAGAGATTTGAAGAAGTCGTTGCTCGGTTACGGGATATTATGCCTCCTGCTTCTACAAATTCTTCTGGAGGCCCTTCCGATATAGCTGCGTCTGCTTCTGCCAGTACCTCTGCCACGGTTAGTACCTCAGGTAGTGCCTGTGCCTTTACCACATGTTATAGTTCAGACATCTCCAATTTGATCATGGACTCTGGTGCCACGCACCATCTATGTCGAGAC
The DNA here is from genome assembly GCA_037367405.1 of Ottelia alismoides. Classification (NCBI taxonomy): domain Eukaryota; kingdom Viridiplantae; phylum Streptophyta; class Magnoliopsida; order Alismatales; family Hydrocharitaceae; genus Ottelia; species Ottelia alismoides. Next base: position 922,327 of record JAZKJV010000584.1, read on the forward strand.
AGAGACAGAATTATCTCATACAGAGAGATTCCTCCAGGGAGGTCGGTGATCATTGCCAATGGGACTCATTCCCCTATTGTTGGACAGGGGGAGATCTTGCTATCATCTTCCATGCGTCTCAAGAATGTCTTACATGTCCCTGAATTTTCGATGAACTTATACTCTATTAGTCAGATTACAAAAGATTTGCATTGTCGCGCTATTTTTGACCCATCTTCTCTTATATTTCAGGACATTCTAACGGACAGGGTGATTGGCTGTGGTTCTGAGGAGGATGGTCTTTATCATCTGAACAGGAGTTCATATGCTGGAGTCTCTTCTCATGTTGTTGGATCTGTCTCTCCATATACATGGCATCTACGCTTTGATCACCTCCCTCTACAGAAGATGCGTCACCTTTTGCCTCAGATATCTCCAAGTTCGTCCTTCCGGTGTGAAGCTTGTCAGTTAGGGAAGCATCATAGAGCTAGCTTCCCGAGTCGTCAGAGTCGGAGCAGTGCCTCCCCTTTTGAGTTACTCCATATTGATATTTGGGGTCCCAGTCGTGTCCCTGATCACCAGGGGTACATGTTTTATCTTGTCGTGGTTGATTTCTCTCGTCTGTCGTGGGTTTTCCTGTTAAAGAATAAGTCTGAAGCTGGTGATGTTATTAAAAATCTTATCAATGAAGTAAACAATGTCTTTTCATCCAATGTGAAATACGTTCGTACTGATAACGCGTTGGAATTTTGTACTCGGTCTCTCTCATAATATCTTTGGTCAAAAGGCATTATACACCAAACTACATGTGCCTACACCTCCTAATAGAACAGAGTTGCTGAGAGAAAGCATCGTCACCTTCTTGACATTACTCGTACTCTACTTATCCAGAGTTGTGCTCCCATTTCTTTTTAGGGAGATGTCGTTCTTACAGTCTGCTACTTGGTAAATCATATGCCGTCCACGGTACTTGGTGAGAAAATTCCTCTTTCTGTTATTTTTCCAGATAAGGAATTATTCTCACTCACCCTTCGTGTTTTGGAGTTGTTGCATTTGTTCATCAGCTATCCCTAGGTCTTGACAAGCTCTCACCTAGAGCTATCAAATTTGTCTTCGTGGGGTATTCTCGGACGCAGAAGGGATATCGTTGCTATGATCCGGTTAACAGGAAATACTTTGTCAGTGCTGATGTCACTTTCTTCGAGTCTGTTATGTATTTTTCACCTGCAGGTGACAGATTGGTATCTAACACATCTACGGATGAGGTCTATGTTCCTCCTCGTCCTACGGTGAGTCCTCCATTGTCCAATCCAGTTCCTAACATTGCGTCACCTTTACCACCACCACCTCCACCAAAACCGCTTGTCTCGCCACTGCTTAAATTTTATACCCGTCGACATGGTCCTGCTTATGCTCCACGCCAATCATCCAGCTTGCCCCAGGTATGTTCTGATGTTACTACTAATGATGGGTCGAATAGTGTGCCTATGCAGGGTGCATCATTGCAGGGAGAATCTGCTCCGGCAAGTTCTGTGGTTGATCATCTGGATGTTACTATTGCGATGAGAAAGCAGAAACGCAGCTGTGTTACGTATCCTCTTGCCTCACAGGTCTCCTTTCATCGCCTCACAGGGGACTTTCAGAGATTTGCAGTGGCTTTATCTTCAATGGAGATTCCAAAGACCTATCAGGATGCATTGGAATCTGATTGCTGGCGGTCTGCAATGGAGGGGGAGATGGCTGCCCTACAGTCGAGAGGCACATGGAGCTTGGTTCCCGCTCCTTCAGAAGCTTCTGTTGTTAGCTGCAAATGGATATTAACTGTTAAGTATCATGCAAATGGTAGCCTTGATCGATACAAGGCACGGCTAGTGGCACGAGGTTTTACTCATACTTATGGAGTGGACTATATGGATACCTTCTCTCCAGTCGCCCGTGACTCCACTCTTTGTATTCTTCTGTCTGTAGCTGTGGTACGTGATTGGCCCTTGTTCCAGTTAGACGTTAAAAATGCATTCTTGTATGGAGATCTGTAGGAAGAAGTCTACATGCAGCAGCCTCCGGGGTTTGATGCTGAGGGGGAGAATCATATGGTGTGCAGACTTCATAACGCCATTTATGGCCTTAAACAGAGCCCAAGGGCATGGTTTCAGAAGCTTTCCCATCTGATTGATGAGCATGGATTCAAGAGATCCAATGCAGATCACTCACTGTTCATCCAGAGGACTACTCGAGATACAGTTGTCATCATATTATATGTGGATGACATTTTGGTTACAGGAGATGATGCTAAGGGGATAGAGATGATCAAAGTAGTGCTGGGTCATCAATTTATTACAAGGGACCTTGGTACATTATGATACTTCCTGGGGTTGGAGTTCTCCAGGAATGCACATGGTCTAGTAATGACCCGGAGGAAATATATTACAGATATGCTTGTTGAGATGGGCATGGTTGGATGCAGACCGTCTACTACTCCTATGGACCCTAGCATGAAATTGTATGATAATGATACAGAAGAAGTTGACAAGAGAAGATATAGAGAAATGGTGGGGAAGCTTCTTTACATAACTATAACCCGACCTGATATTGCCTTTGCAGTTAGCCGGGTAAGCCAGTTTATGGAACAACCGAGACAGGTACATATGGATGCTATATTTATGATACTCAGATACCTTAAAACGTCTCCAGGCACATGATTGCTGTTCAGCAAGGAGACCAATTTATCTGTTTCTGCATGTGCGGATGCTGATTATGCAGGATGCCCTAAGGATCAAAAGTCTACCTCAGGGTTTGCTGTGTTTGTGGGTAGCTCTCTAGTTTCTTGGAAAAGAAAGAAACAAACAGTTGTGGCTAGATCTAGTGCAGAATCTGAATATAGGGCTATGGCACAAGAAAGCACGGAAATGATGTGGGTCCGAGCTGTATTAGAAGACTTGTATGTAGATGTACCTCTACCAATGCAACTACAGTGTGATAATCAAGCCGCATTGTTCATTGCCAACAATCCTGCCTTTCACGAGAGAACCAAGCATATTGAAGTACACTGTCACTACACCAGAGACATGATCTAGAGGGGATTGATTTCTACTTCTAATGTTAGTTCTGAGGAGCAGACTGCGACATTTTCACCAAACCGTTACTCAGAGGACCATTCCAGAAGTGTACTTCCAAGCTGAGCATGATCAATATCTATGCTCCATCTTGAGGGGGAGTGTCGAAAGAATTATGCAGTCTGTGTACCGTTTGTCTTTTCTATTATTCTATGTTCCGTCTTATGTAATATACCCATAGGTTTTCTCTATATAAGAGACCCTAGGGCTCTCAGGAATAAACAACAACAATTATTCTTCCAACAATGACAAGGGCAATGCTGATACCTATGAGATTCTTGTTGATGATGACATTGATGATGACTTGGATCCTTCTCCAGTGCATGGTGCAGGTGGAGAAGACGTGTAGCTAGAATAGTATGGGCCAATTGAAGACCCCTTGATGTAGACATAGAGGCTTCTGAGCAGGGGGAGCATCCTCATCCACGGGTAGAGATAATCCAACCTCGGGTCAGGAGATCTGAGAGAGTTCAACCATTATCTCACTATTATGCTTCTCAATGCGTGATGTTGACTGATGAAGAAGAGCCATGCACCCTTGAGGAAGCACAAGAACACAAGAAAAGCAACCATTGACGCAATGTAATGAATGAAGGGATGTTATCTCTTAAGAAAAACCATGCATATGACTTTGTGGAGCTTCCTAAAGACAAGATGACATTGAAAAACAAGTGGGTTTGCTAGTTAAAGAAAGATGATGGTGGCAAGAATCTGAAATACAAGGTCCGATTGGTGGTAAAAGGCTTTGGTCAGAAGAATGGAATAAACTATGAAGATGAACTTTGTGGGAGTGGTTTTCCGCTTGATTGCTAGCCTAAACCTTGAGCTATTGTAGATTGACGTGAAGGCACCATTTCTTCATGGTGACCTGAAAGAAGAAATTTACATGGAGCAACCACAAGGGCATCATGAAAAGGGAAAAGAGCACATGTTGTGCAAGCTGAAGAACCACCTTTATGGTTTAAAGCAAGGCCCCAACCAATGGTATATGAACGTTGAAGAGGACCACTGCAGATCCATGCATAAACATACGATATTTCCTTGATGATAGGTTCATTATCATGTTGTTTTATGTAGATGATATGCTTATTGTTGGTCAAGATTCCATTATGTTGCAAAGATGAAAAGAGAACTTTCCAATAATTTGAAATGAAAGATTTAGGCAAACCATCACATATATTGGGTATGCAAATTGTACATGACAGAGAGAAGCATAGGTTGCGGTTATCACAAAAAAAGTATGTTAAACACATCTTGGAGCGGTTCGTGAGCAGGTTCGTGCCGCATTTCAGGCGCTTCATGCTCCAACTGAAGATCTCGCATTCCAGGCTTATCTTCGGTGAGCACACACAGGAGAAGCCCAAGCTTCTAGTGTAATGACATAGTGAGACACTCTCAGATCTCGCGCGTGCAAGATGACCCCAATCCCCTTGCCACACGCACATGTGGCGTACGAGAGCAGGCGGAACACTACCCCTTCTCAGGATGCTCGACATGGCTCTCCTCCAAAGAACTTCCGAAGCCACACATCTCCAGTGGGGCAGGGAGCCCTAAAGTCGCCACCTTGCTGCTCCTCCGGATCCTCCATCAACGGTGACCTCCAACCGCGATGCGTCTCCCAGCCCTCCAAGCTCCAATAAGCGGAGCCCATCGCCCTCACGCCATGCTGCTGCGACAACGACAGGAAAAGCCCCCTCGGGAAGGGGCTCCAGGCGATCATGGGGCTGCGACGAGCTCCTCTCCATCCACGGGAGAAATCTTGTTTGATCCTCCTCACTTATACGGCATGAGAAGCAACGCCCTCGACAACAATCAGCAGTTGTGCGCGTTAAGTTGATATTGTATGTAGTGTCTTGTAGCGTGAGTTGAGATTTCTTTGTCTTGTAGCGTGAGTTGAGATTTCTTTCTGTTTGTCTAAGCTGAGCATTGCATGCTCCAACTTGAGGGAAATTGTTGGAATATATGCGTCATGTGTACTAATGAGTAAATGGATCCCTCTAGGATCCATTTACCTCATCCATGAGTTTAGTCCCACATCTACCAGTGGTGGGACTTGGAGTTGGAGGGTCTGTGGAGGCTATATAAGAAGCCCCAAACCCCTTATATCTAGTAAGAAACCAGCCCTTTGAGGCGTTCTCCTTGGTTTCATCTCGCTCCTCGGGGAGTAGGGTTCCACGTTAAATCTCGTATTCTTCATATTTCTTGATCTTTTTCTCTGATATTCGCTTCTGCGTTATATTTTCTAACATTGTATCAAAGAGTGGGTTGTTCTTTGTTGATTTTAAAAATTTATTCTTGAAGATTTTTTAAGATCGATCAAGTTCAAGTTTTAGTGTTCAGTTTTTATTGTATCAAGATCTTGGAAACCCTGGTTCCAGATTCAAGTTTCTAGGGTTCAATTTCTTGAACCCTAATCTCGAGACTCAAGCAATCTAGATGACACCCTAGCCACATCTCCCTTATGCCTCATCATCGCCGCAACTTCCTTGTGTTGGCAGCGGCCCCGTATATCTGCGCAAGGCACAGCAAAACACGACGGTGCTCCAGATCTTTCAAGACCTCCAGGCGAGCTCCTGCATCGCGACGCTTCTCGTTTTCTCTCAGTTATCGCGCATGCGGCGCGAGATGCCATTAGTGATCCTATCCAGCTTCGTGTCGGTGACGACACTCCTCCAGCCGCAAACTCTAGGACATGTAGGATCCAGGCGGGCATTCAGCCCTCACTAGCCCTAAACGAACATGAGCAGGCTCCGACAATTGGGCCACATATTAGCGACAACCGATCGAGGCTAGGCAGCAGCATCCTCCCGCACGTCCTCCAGGCGATCGTGCGACGACGGTTACTCGGTACAACCTCACCCATCAGCCCTCCAGATCGCAGCACAAGGCAGAGGCTCTTCCAAGTCCAGCAACAAGCCATTGCCGCACACCCTTCGGCGGCGTAACGCGTACACTCTCGAAAAAATTTCTCGATGGGATCTCCCTCTTCTGGGCGGTGCTACGCCTTTCTCCATCGCCCAGGCAACACCCGTCTCGCATGCGGCACTCCAATATCTCCTCACAAGCCTCATCGCGTCGCGTCGCAGTTCTCCTCGCGCAAGTCCTCTCCTCTCGGATCCCGCGCAGGCAGCATGAGATGCCCTCGAGCTCCATCTTCAGCACGCCGCCCACCTTCTCCATTCACGAAACCTTCCAGCCAATGGTGACTCCACTGGGGACTCAGTTGGGTCGCACCTCTATCTCCAGGTGCAACGGAGGTGCGATGGGACCTGAATCCCTCCTCTAGGCAGTGACGTTCTCCGGCCCCTATCTCATGAGTTGTAGGCATGCTCCTCCCTGATGCAGGCAACGACGACAATAGAGCAAAACCCCATCAGGGTCGACTCTCTCGAAGGTGAGATTCCTAAGTGGGAACCCTAAATATAGCCCAAGTGGGATTGTGATGTAAGGGCCCAAGTGGGCCAACGGTATAAAAAAAAGGATGAATGAAGGAAAAAGGAAGATGAACCATCCGTTGAAAAAAAAGAGGGAGGTCCATCGTAAAAAAGGGTCCAGTGGAGGCCGAAGTAAAAAAAACTCAGTTGTGAATTTAAAAAAGAAAAGGAAAAATGGGTTGCATATTTAGGTCAACTGTTTGGGCCATGATTTTTGGGCCCAAATAGGCCAAGAGATTTTGTTCAATTTCGAAAGAAAAGAGGTGCATACAAAAAAAATCGCACGCGAAAAAACATTGCAAAAAATAGTGGAAAGCCATAAAACAATGAATGATGCAAGGGCTACAAAAAATGATTTAGAAATTAGGAGAAAGCTGTTAAAAAATTGAAATTGACACGACTTATGTGATTCATGTTTTCCCCATTCTTTTGTCTTCTCCCAACTTTGTCGATGTCACTATTTTCGGTAAGTATGAAAGAAAGGGGGAGTATTGTGTAGAGTCACATGTTTGTTCCAGATTCACATGTCAGATTCCAGACCAGCCAGATTTATAGACTCTACAGTTCAGATTTTCAGACTTGACGATTAGTTTCGAGTCCTCTTTTTGATGAACACATGTATGTCATCATTGTTTGTGGTTCCCATCTTTTGTGTTTTGGTCAGGATTTTCATGTGATACATAGGGACTCTAGAGTAGAGATCCCAATCCCTATGTCATGTGGACTAAGGGTTTTCATGTGGTTTCATAGGGACTCCAGGGTAGAGATCCCATTCTCTGTGCCAGTATGGGAGAGACCCAGTTCTCCAATGGGGAGAATGTTTCAGACTCCATTCTCATGCGATCGTGAACTCTATTACGAGATCGTTCCGAGGTCCCTATGAGAGAGACCCATCTTCAGAGATCTACGTATAGGTAATTAGCGGCATTCTTTATTCGACCCTTTCAGAGATGGAATAGTTGTCCACATGTTGTAGCGGGCCAGAGTTCTCCATGTAGAGACTCATTTTTAGTTGCAGTGACTCTGACATACGCAATACAGAGCACATACTCTCCGACGAGGAGATTTAATATGACTCACACTCCGGCCCGTTTGATCCTCCTCACCTGCACGGCATGAGAAGCAACGTCCTCGACATCAACCGATAGTTGTGCATGTTGAGTTGATATTGTTTGTAGTGTCTTATAGCGTGAGTTGAGATTTCTTTCTATTTGTCCAAGATGAGCATTGCATACTCCAACTTGAGGAGTGTTGGAGTATATGCGTCATATGCACTGATGGGTAAATGGATCTCTCCAGAATCCATTTACCTCATCTATGAGTTTAGTCCCACATCTACCAGTGATGGGCCTTGGAGGGTCTGTGGAGGCTATATAAGAAGCCCCTGACTCCTTTCCAGTGAGAAAGTTCAATGAACAAACCAACCCTTTGAAGCGTTCTTCTGTGGTTTCATCCCGCTCCTTAGGGAGCAAGGTTCCACGTTAAATCATGTATTCTTCATATTTCTTTATCTTTTTCTTTGATATTCGCTTCCACATTATATTTTCTAACGGTATTGATGCACAACAACTGGTGTTGGTGCCAACAGTAGGGGGCCTTCGTCATAGTTGGTGGGGCTGAGTAGATACTGGTGCTATGACTTGTGGGACTGAACAGAAGCTGATGCTGTAGGAGGTCAGGCTGATAGTAGTAGAAACCATAGTAGGCCGGCCACTGGAAACGCAACATGTGACCTACTATGGTGTTCATGTCACAACAGGTGGGTTTCTGGAATCATAGTAGGTGACATAAGAGAGTATGTCATTCTAGAGAGTATGCCCTAACTCATTCATTCAAGAGAAGAAAGCATAAGAGAAGTTAAGACATCATCTTGGTATGCCCTAACTCCACTCCAATCATTTGGTGTGGGTCGGTGAAGGTCTCCGATTGTTTCCCACCTCAAATGGTGATTGGCTCGTACGAGAGCGTATGAGACGAAAGAAGACACGGTGGCGAAGCCCTCTTTGGAAGAGGGTTATGAACTTGGATTTCATTCTTGGTGATTTCTTTTCTTATTCTCCTATTACCTTGTTTAGTGGTGTTCCTTTGTTGATACATAAACAAGAGTACTTAGTTTGTGCCAGTTTGAGGAGAAATGACATATCACCAACTATAACGGAGCGGTTTTGGTTCAAGAAGGTCCCGTGGTTTTCCCCGCTTCATTTTGTGGATTTCCATAGTGGAGTGGTTCCGGGTCAAGAAGGCCCCGTGATTTTCCCCGCTTTCATTTTGTGGATTTCCATGAAAAATCGTTGTTTGTCTTGTGATTGCTTGTTTGTGAGTTGTTCATATTGCTTGTGATAGTTATTTCGTTGCCATCTATCTTGATTAGGGGTTCTTTGGTTTTGTCCCATGCTTCCGCAAGCAGGTGTTATTCGTGTTCTAACCCCAACATGTAGTATTAGAGTGCGCTTGTGAGTGCAACATGGAGGGAAAAATATGGACACGCTGATGAGAAAAATAACATACATGTAAAAGAGGAGAGAAACTAACTCGTTTTGGAATAATAGTTAGCTCAAGACCGTTATTATGTCTGCCATATAGTATCTGCGGTTTTTTTGGGACTGAACTGTTCTTAAAAAGGTAGAAATAAAAATTTGGATTGGTTTTTAGACCACCTTTTTAGCTGTCGACCTCTATGGATTCTCGTTACTTGATATGCATGTTGCAAAAACTTGGCCTGAAGTTTTTTGTTGCTTAGCCTGCCTGCTTAATGATTACTATTGTAAATTGTCTTAGAGGATGGGAGGACGGGTACATTCATTATTGGCGAGGAACACTTTCCGGCTTCTCTTTTGGATCTTCCCTGCATCGTGGAATCCTACAAAACTTACGATGACAATGTCCTTATCAAAACTGCAGATATTGGTCAGGTATGGCATCAAACATTTTCTTTACATAAAGTACAGGCACAAGTAAACCCCCTTTCTGTCGACATTGTATTACCATACACAGATGATCATGGTGAGAGAAGAGGGAGATCCTGCCCCTGAAGGTACTGAGTATAAGCATGGGCTGACCCCCCCGATGCGAGATGCACGCCGACGGAGATTTAGGAGAGAACCTGATCTAAATGTATGTCTTCCTGTTTATTTGTATCGCAAGTTAAGTTCAAATTCTCTTGTGTCACATTTCTTTTTTTCTGCCAGCCGGAACTAGTCCAGCGAGTAGAGAAAGATCTATTGGCGGCTCGTTCAAGTGCTGACAATATCCTTCATTGTTTTTACCCTTTTTATGAATGTTTGGTTATAGCATATAGCAGTTGCAAGGGGCTCAAGTACATATAGGCGCTAGCTTCGTGTTTTTGCAGACTATTGTTTTACTAAATTTAGAGTGGATCTAACTTCATATTGATTTGAACTATTGAAATTAGACGGTCTTTCATGCTCCTTTTTTCAGCAACAAATATTTACCAGAATTTCAAAATTATGGAAAAGTAAAGAAGAGCACTTGAAGATGATGAAAATTCGCTCGTGAAATGTGTAGCGTCATAATTTTTTTTCCATTTGGACCTATGCTGCTGCCTTTACTGTTTTAGAAGCTTACCATCTGCGCATGATGGGGACAGTCGGCGTGGAAGAACAGTAGCCAAGCCTACACCAAAGTTGGACTCTGTTCCTGAAGAAAACAATATGAATGGCGACGAGCCGGGAAGGAGTGATTCTGATGACTCCGAGGAATCGCTGGACCCAGAGAATTAGGGCCCATTTTAGCACATGCAGAGCAACACGAGGAATATTTTGTGCAGAATCCGAACACGATGAAAAGTTTTATAGCAGTATTCTGTATATTAAAGGCTAAAATTTTGGGGTTTGCCACAGTAATCATGTTTATATACTGTGGTACGTTTTGCCTGGTTTTTAGGCTCTTGCCAGTAGTCTATTCAATGTCAATCTCGGCATGATTTTTACAGAGAAATGTTCACACAAATTTAAGTAAAAATGTACAGAGGGCTTCACGGTGTGATAGACTTGATTGGGATTTGAGAGGATACATATATGTTTATAATGATATTATCAAAACGGATAAGATGTTGAACAGATATGGAGATTAGAAGGGTTGTTGGCCTGCTCTGGTGGAACCCAAAGTGGTACACGGGGTGTCGAGAGGAAAGAGTCAGGGAAGAACGGAGGCATACTGGGTTGGGTGAGGGGTAGGTTAAACAAACCGCTTCCTTTAAAAAAAACAAAAAATCTCGGCAGATTTTCACCGTAGTTTGGGAGCACGAGAGTTTTGATCAGGCAAGTGAGTTAAGGACGACAAGATCAAGACCACATCAAATGCTCTCGACTAGCTTATGTATATATGTATTTAGTAATGTTAATATGAATAAATGCGTAAGATGTATTCACTTCATAACACACAACGACAACGAAGCCTTTTCCACTTTAAGTAGAGTCGGCTAATTTAATTCATAATAATTATATAAAATATAATAAACAATACGTAAAATATTGTTATTTACAATGATACATAAATATGCACCATATTTATATATTAAAAGGAATGGATGGATACTCGTGCATTATTGAAGTAATACTATATCCATATGTTTTCATTGGATGCCGATAAATTTCTCAAATCTGATTTATATGGACTAAAAGTTACATTTATGATTTTTTAAATATCTTGGTTCATGGGAATTCAAAACTTTTTCAATGCTTTTGGAATGCCTTCTGATCCTTTTATGTGCGATTGTGTATAAAAATAAACCACTAATTCACTTTCCCTTCTCTTCTAAAAAAAATCACTTTCCCTTCTATGTGGCTATTGCTAATGAGAAGTCCGAGCAATGTTTGAACTTTGTTCTTAGGAGCTATTGAGGCCAACATATTTAACTTGTTATCTTTCGTGCCAACCTTCTTCACCTTGACCATCTTCTCAAAACGGATGATGATACTTGACATTAATATACTTGATCCTCTTATGATGGACATGATCCTTAGCTAGGCATATTGCTATAAAAAATGTTGCAATGTATGGTGGCTTGATCTTGTTGTAGATCAAGATCTTTAACTAGGAGAGCCAGACCAATTAGCTGAAGGTTGTAAGATAGCCTTCTAACTAATAACCGAACACCCTAAAGTAATATATAGCTTGTCATTCATTTCCTCCCATAAACATTTGTAACATAGGTTGAATATGAATATCGATCAACTAAATATTGTGATTTCATAGATGGGTTTAGTATTAGATATTTCTCTCATATCAATAAATTTGCTTGACTGCCTACTTATGATCATTCTTTGTTCCATGAATCTATTAACATGGTTATAGCATGCGAAATAATTGATCTTGTGCAAACCATGGCATGCATAAGATTTTCAGCTACAATAAACATATGGAACTTGTGACATGTATTCCAACTGCAATAAGATCTTTGTGTTTGAATGAGGTATAAAAAAATTAGAAGATGAAGATTTGCAGCATGAGAAGTAATCATGGGCTTCTGTTGTGGTCATCCAAAGTCTCTCCAATAACATTCTCAGTGTAGTTCTTTTGAGATAAGAAGCGTTTTCCTTCTACATGATTATTGATGACTTCTAGCTCTAAAATCTTCTTTGTTGGGCCAAGATCCTTCATGTCAAACTCTAATCAAAGGAGTTTCTTTAGATTACCAGTGGTACTTTTTTTTCCTTACTAGCAATCAACATGTCACCGACATAAAGAAACATATAGATGAAGAATCCATCCTCTGCCTCATTGTGGTAATAAAGTAGTTATATGAGATCATGTTCAATCATAAATCAACCATAAAAAAATCAAAGCATGTGTACCACTGCCGGAAAGACCACTCAAGTCCATACAATGAACTCCTCAATATTCATAGATGATCTTTCTTGCCTTGACAAGAGAATCTCTCTGATTGATTCATCATAATATCTTTTTCAAATTCACTGTGGAGAAAAGTTGTTGTCACATCTAATTTATTTAGCTCCGGATCTCGATGTGCTATAAGAGCTAGTGTCACCTTGATGGATGTGTACCTCACAACTAAAGAAAATATCTCATTATAATCATACCTTCCTTCTGTCTGTAGCATTTTACAATTAGGCGTGTCTTGTATATGATGCCTTCACTGCTTGAGATTTTAGTCTTCCTTGAATATTCATTTGCAACCAACAATTTCCTTCATTTCGGTAACTTAACAAGCTCCTATGCTCTGTTCTTGTGAAAGGCTTCATATCCTTACACATGGAAACGATTTACTATAACTTCTTCATCTCCTCATGTGATAGGCTCATTGTAAAGGGACGAATATAACTTCATCTCCTCAACAAATTGTAATGTAAATGCAATTGTGTCTTCAGACCCATATCTTTGAGAATATAATTGTAAATGAGGAAGATCAACAATAAAGTATGAGACCTCTCTTTTAGTTGCTTAACTTCAGGCTACTCGACACCAACCTGATCAGAAGTGTAATTAATTGAACTCCACCTATTTGTAGATATCATCACATGTCTCTACATCAACGTACTTGAACCTCGAGTGAAACATAAAATTCTTATCAAAGGTAAAATTCTTACTAAAATTGTTCCATGCTCAGAATGAGACATGGCTCTATATCCATTTTTATCATGCTCTATATCATGTAAACACCTTTTTTATATTGGTTCTAACATTTTGTTTATTGACATGACAATACGCAACACACCACAACCATATAAAATAGATTAGTCAGCATGAAAAACAGACCATATCTCATATAACGTCTTGCAGTCGATAACCGATGCATGATTCCAATTCACCACGTGACCAGAAATATTCATCGCTTTTTCCCAAAAATGCCCTATTAAGGCAAACATTTTAGCGCATGCACCTTGCTCTCCTTAAAAGTGGTATATGCCCATTTTTTCTGCAACTCATTCTATTGTGGCATATGTAGAAGGTTGCGTCCGTGACCGGCGTGGTCAAGCAACTGCCTCCGGCGGTTGCGACGTGGCCGGGTCTTTGGGAAGACTGTAACCGTCAGGGCGTGGGGGAGGGGGCGGACTTGGCGAGGGGATGAACACGCCCCTATATATAGATCTACCTCCTATGGGAGGAAGACATCATCCGAGAACAACCTCGCCATAGGGAGCCCCCTCTCATTCTCTCCATCTCTCCCTCTCTATTCTCTCTCGTTCAACAAGAAGAAGGTGAAGACATCGACGTACCTCGACTTGAACCTTGACTGGTATCAGAGCCAGGTTGGTGTTGCGCTCCTCCTCCGTCGATCTCCTCCGACGCCGCCACTCCATTCTTCCTCCACCACCGCCGCAGCTGTCGTTCTTTTGAGAATAAGAAACCCTAACATGGAACCTTGAGATCAACAAAAATGACAAGCAAGATGATTGCCACTGAGGTAGGGAAAATTGAGTACCTGAACGGTACCAATTACGAATTATGGAGTAGAAAGATCTACTATGGCCTATTGCACGATAGCATACACACTATCATAGACAAACCCGGCCCAACTTTATCTGAAAATCCAACTGTGGAGGAAATTAGGTCCCACGAACAGTGAGAGAAAACGGATAATAGGGCTAGAAGCTTTATATTGATCCACATGGATCTGAACCTGATTCGGGTCTTCGAGACCTGCGAATCAACATACGAGCTCTGGACCGCGGTTAAGGACAAATACCACTCCAAATCGGAGGTGAGCGTCTAGCTTCTTCTACACAAGTATAACTCGTGTAGAATGAAGGAATCTGAAAGCGTCCTCGAACACGTGAATAAGATGATCGTGATGGCCAAGGATCTTGCGACTGCTGATTGCGCGATTCCGGAGAGGATGCAGATCGCAGCCATATTAGGAAGTCTCCCTCCGTCATTCGACATGGTTACCACATCTCTGAGGATGAATGGCAACATTAAGTCCGTGAGGGACCTACTGATAACAGGGGTACTCCCACGAGGGTCACCATAAAAAAAAAGAGAAGTGTTGTCGCCGAGGCGACCACTCATGGAAGACCGCTGCCAATCAGCAATTAACCCACAATCCAAAGAATACAACAATCAAGCTCAAAACAAATGTGAATTAATCTTTATTTTACTCTACCATAAAATGTACAATGGAAAATATGTAGAGGTCGAACCACAGAGAGCAATACAAAATGCAATAGCCTATGTGTCAATCCCAGTCATTCTTGTGTGGGTTTTTTTTTTGTGTTATTAAAATATAATAATTAAGTATTATGTATATATCTATATATATTTATATAATCCAAATTTATTATATATATATAGAGGTTAAGCATAGAGCTTATAATACATGTAATATATGTATATATATAGGTGTATCTAAATATAGTATTATATATATGTATATATATATATATATATATATATTTTTATATATCACATTAAGATGAAAAGAGAATACATATTACTAGATATATATATATAAGATATATATATATATATTTTTTGGATATATAGATATAGATATATATACATAAAAGGTGTGTTATAATATTCACAAAAATAATAGAAAATAGTCAAAAATTCAGGACAAAGATCTTTTTGGGATTTTCATGGTTTTTTTACTGTTTTTATAATTTTTGGGTATTTCTGCAAGTATTTTTGGCATTTTAAAAATAGCTAAATCAAAGCAAACAGGGGACTGGGTACTGGCCGTCACAAAAATAGAGATTAAAAATATCTAACAGCCTCAAAAATGTTCCCCTTTAATTGTCTACTAACAATAATAAAATATAGCATAAGTAGGGCCTGAGTTCATATTTTTCTGATTTTTCTTTGATTTTTTTATATTTTTTTGAAGTTTTTGGGCATTTTTGAATTTTTAAGGTTTTCTTTTTGAGTTTTTTAGGGATTTTTGGTCTGACACTAATATAGGACAAAATACACTGCATATAATTTTTTTGGAATTTTTCAAGGCATTTTCATATTTTTTTGGGGTTTTATGAGTTAGACAGGGACTGAAAGACAAGTTTTTGATTTTTAACAAATGCAAAAATGCGACAAAATGCAAAACTAAAAATATGGCGTTCAAGCATGACCAAACAGGGGCTTAAGTCTATTTTTGCAAGATTTTTCGATTAAATATGAAGCATGAAATAAATAGACAAAGCCTTCAAAAATTAAATGGCCTGGCAGGGGTATTTTTGCAAATAAAATAGTTGGCAGGGGCATACATGCAAAAATTACAATAAAAATACACTTTAACTTTTATTTTCAGGACCATTTCATAAATACAAGAACCCGGCAGGGTTTAGATGCAATTTTCACGCGCCTCACGTGGTTGCTGCACGTGGGGCGCGGAGGGACTAAAATGTAAATATAGAAACATCAAGGTGGTCCACTGCAATTTTTACAACTTATTTACAACCGAAACTTTTATTTTTGGGAGCAAACCCTAAATACAAAAAGTAAGGGGCGAGATATGAAATTTACCCCTTAAATAAGGCCTTGCATCCTGCGGTGCTGGAAGCGCCACTTATACACGTGGCGATCATCGGACGGCGGACTTCGTTTCGGTGATGAAGGGCTGGGATTAGAACATCCCAGCTGATCTGACGGTGGGTGTGCTTCTTCATCGGACGGCTGGCATGCAATCTGGGCCGCCCCGCTCGATCCAACGGTGCAGAGGGCACCAGGAAGAACTGGGAATGAACTCGCCCTCGGCGAGCTTCGATCGGGTCGCTCGAGCTTCTCCGGGCACCTCCTGCGCATCTGAAGCGTCCTGATCGTAGCTGGGAGGCCTCCGCGTCGTCTGACGGTGATCTCATGGCTCCTGGGGGCCGGAGTCGGTGGAGCGAGGTCGGAGAAGAAGGTGGCCCCCAGGAACCTCTTCCTGGTCAAAGCAAGCCCAGAAGGGCTCGATTCCTCGTGGTACCTGCACAGGAAGAACCGCGGGCGAGAGAGCTATCTCCTCGACCCGGGGTTATGAAGCTGCGGTGCAAGATGGAGGTGGGCGGAAGGGCTCCGGCGAGCGGCGGAGTTGGAACCCTGATTCACCAAGACCGAGGGTCCTGGGTTGATCTGATGGGTGCGAAAGATGGAGAAGACGACGAGGAACGAGATGGGATGATCGAGGTGGTCGGATACAGTGAGGTTCACGATGAAGAAGTCGCCGGAGCGGAGCTCCGGCGAACTTCGATTTTTGCTTTTTACGCTAATGTGATCAACTAACAACTAAACTAACTACTGAAATGAAATGCTAACATTAAAAACTACCTAAGAATGCATTAAAAGGACAGCTCTTATACCTGGGGGCCTCCAGGGAGCAGGGCGGACGCCGGAGCTCCGCCGCGTCAAAATTCTCCTCCCTCCGGCCGAGTCTCGATGCTGGGCGACTCCCCCTGTCACGAGGAACGATCCAGGCACAAGATCTAGGCTTTAGGTTGGAATGAAAGTGGCCAAATTCGAGGAAGGAAGCGGAGCTTTTTATTTATAAACATTGGCGAGTAGCCTTATTGACCGGCGATTATTTCATGATCTAGAAAGTATTTGGTTGATCTGTGATTTCGGCGGGCATCATGGAAGAGTAGGGAACAAATCTTGTGAAAGAAGCGTTGTCGATTGATGGATGGTGTGCCCGGGAAAAAGGGAGGAAATCGGGGGAGTGGACTGTTCAGAGCTGCCAGGCGTGGGATGGGACAGTTGACCAGGGGGTCAACGTTGGCCGGCGTCTCATTGGGCCACGTAAGCCGCTACGGGACAAAATAGCAAGTCTGAAAGAAGATTGATTTATTTGACATCCGAAATGATTTTATTAATTTTTGCTTATAAAATAAAAAATGTGTATTATTTCATGTAGTATTTATTCCCGATTTTTATTGAATTTTTCGAGGTGTTTTATTAGAGTTTTATTTTAGTAATGTGTATATGTATGTATTTACATGTATTTTTAGATATTTTATTTTTAATTTATTTATTTTCTTTTATTATTTTCTTGGCTTATTTTATAAATTTATGACTTATTTTTGTGAGTATAAAGATATTTTTGTTTGATTTTTTTAAACTTATTTGTATTTTTAAATAAATAGGTCTATGTATTTGTAAGTATATATATAGGTACTTTACCTATATATTGTACACATTATATTTATTTAATTAATTTTATGTGTTTTTATTAAGGATTTTGTATTTTTAATAGGACACATATACTATATACATTATTACAAAAATATAAGAGATTTGAATAATTAAAGAATGTTTTCCCCTTTTATTTGTGTGCATACTCCATATAGGTATCTTGCCTATATATATTAAATAGTTTTATTTTATTTTCCAAATTAGTTTTGGTTTTATTCTAATGTCAATATGTACATGAATTATATACATTATTTACAAAATTCTAAAAATATGAATTTATAAAAATAATGAATATTGAATAAAATGAATATTTTAATCAGGTATTGTGTACAAGAAGGGCCAAAAACCTAACTTCTACAGATGGACTCCAAAAATTATGAAACCAATTTTATAAAATAGTTTATGAAATGCTATATATAATTAAAGGTGAGTTTGGGTGATTTGGAGTTTTTATTTGCAAGATGTGGGTCTGTGAAGTTGAGATTTTGGCTTTTTATTATGTGTATAAAATGTTCACTGGGTATTATTTTTACACCAACTCAATTTTGTATTTTTATTTACATTATTATCTACAACTTTTATGAACAAAGTTTCTTAATTTGATGAATAAATAATTATGCATAAAATAGGTGTCAAAAATGCATAAAGGGATGAATGAGGTATTTACTGTATATCAGCCCTTATCTCCCCCTACTTTATTCCTTGTCGACCAATACCATGCTGGCCTTGGTCTCGGGGTTAGGGTCATAAAATATTTACAATATTTTATTCCTTTTTCTTTTCTCTCTTTATTCTATAATTTTGGCATTAAAAACTTTATTTAATGTACAATTAATACAATGAATAATGAATGCTATTATGTACAAATTGATGTTGTTTACATGCATTTGCTGGGGTTTTTGAGGCCAAAATGATAGAATAAAGGTGATGAAATGGAGATTCATCACCCCCCTATACTTGCCTTTGCTAGTCCCTAGCAAACACTTATGCAATAAGCGCAAAATGAATAAAGAAAAGAAAAAGGAAAATGCAAGAAAGATAGAGTGAATTGGGGTGCTTTCAGTGCAATGCATGTCCTTACAAAATCTGAATTTGGAGCTCCTGTTAGACCTTGGGTGTGAAGGTGTGTGGAACCTAGTAGGGAACCAGTTCTAAAGTACAACAGCCTTCGGTAATCACAGAACTCGGTTCAACCCACCTCAATAGCCGGGTCAAAACTAGTCGACATCATACGCAAACTCTTATAACTATGAAGCTGACTTGTACGGTGTAAGTGTTAATGGCTCTCCCCAACTGAAATGATAAAGGAACTGACTTCTCCAGAATGACAACCCAATGATTCCCCTATCCAACAGCTCTTTCCTCGAGGAGCAGGGTATTCCCTTCTAAGTTCAAGTGGCAACCAGCTCAAGAGGAGGGGGTGAAGAGAAGAATGGACGGTAGCCAGTGTAGCTACCTATCCTGGGATGCAAGACCAGTGTAGTCAAGTCATCCAGCTGCAGGCTTACATGTTTGTCTTTGGAGCTCAAGCTTGCTTATTGACTTTGTACATACTTTGCAGGCATTTTATATATATATATATATTTTTTTTACAGGCCTGATCATCACACATTTTTTTTTTCAACATACTATTCACAGCAGCATTTACATAAGGAGTTTTTCCCCTTGAGCCGGTAGACTATCCCTCTTTTGAAGCTTTATCGCAACCCACAATCTCCTGTCTTTAGACCTCATTGCTATTGAATCTGGTTGGGGCGCACTTCCCTCCCTCGACGAGGACGAGTGTTTCCACCCGTGTGCGTCTCAGACTGGCAAATCCAACCCCCTCACCACTCCAACTGGGTTGAGCCAAGTGAAAGGTGCAGGTGTCCAAGTTAGATCACGGTCGGCAAGAGTCATACGTGTGTCTCGAAAAGTTCTAGTTAGTCCACTAAGGTGACTTGAACCCAGCCCTGGTTTCTCAAAGAATTAAGTCTGAATAGACCTGAAGTACCTTAAACCTAGTTCCCATAAGGTTCCAGTGCAATTAGGTGCGGTAAGGTCTAACCGAGCTCCAATTTGAGATTTTCTTAGACTGATTCAATCATCAAGCTTCACTCAAAAAGAATATGAATGGTATGCTTATGCTATGTGCAATGAATGATGCAATTTTTCACAAAAATTTGGAAGGATCAAAGAATGTTTTTACAAAAAGAGTCTCTGCACAGGAAGTACGAACTGAAAATGTTTAAAGAGTCTGTACCTTTATTTACACAGGCGTGCTGCTTTGTTTTCAAAATTTAGAAAATTTTTAGCGACTTTACAGATATGAATGAAAGAGTTTATTTGGGTATGTATAGAAAGAATTGTATGTATCTTGTTTCTGATTTACTATTATCTGCAATGGTGTTCTTATTAGCTTTTTGAAAATAATTTTGCAAACTATAGTACACGATAATTTTTGCAATCCTTTACACACATTTGAAAACTATTTTTGCAAAGATTTTTCACACTATATGTAGATATATACAATTTTCACAATAATTTTGACAAGCATTTTTCAAAACATTTGCACATAGGTTTTTGAAATCCTTTCTTTCACACAAAGAAAAATTTTGCAATCAACACAGTTTCACGCATTTGAAATCATTTCACATCAAATTTTCCAAAACTGGTCACACTATTTTTCAAATCATACTGTATAGGTATCTGATTTATTAATCAGTAGGTACAAAAGAAGAAAAATTGTCTTTGACGTATAGTATGGTTCTGTTCTTATAAACTTTATTTGGCTTATTCCTTATTTACAAATGAAAGATTTTTGTGCAAATTCCTCAGACTTACTCGAGAAACATTTTCACAAGGGTTTTCGAAAACTCTAGTCCAAAATAATTTTTGTAACATGTACACGCATTTGAAAACCCTTTTACAAATGCTTTACACAACATAGATAGATTTTTCAAAACAATTTTTGACAATCACCTTTTCACAATCATTTGCACACTAATTTCCACATATTTTGCTTTCACTCAAAGAAAATAAGTTTTGCACACAAACTAAATTTTTTTTTTACAATCGTTGAATACTTGTTCACGCTATTTTCAAACAACTTTCACAGGATTTTTCAAAAAGACGTTTCGTAAAACACTTTTCTGACTTACTAGTCAGTATAATTACAATGAGTCTGAGGAACTGACAATCCTCTTTTATTATTATTAAGCTACTTTTTACATTTTATTTTGTGTTGTAGTAATATTTTATTTTTCAGTATGAGTTATGGCTTTTAGTATATACACAGTATATACGACCCCCCTATACTTAGCTTGAGCTATGTCCTCATAGATCGAAAGGAAAAAGCAAAGACATAACTCGTACTGCGTATAGACAGATCTAAAGAATAAATACGAACGAAATGAATGAATGAGAAGTTGACCGTCCCCCCTATACTTAGGATCAGAGAATCCTTTGTATAGCAGACTGTTCACAAAGCGGGGAGGGTCAAGGGTGAGAATGCACTGATCGTACTCAGATTGTCTCCCCCTATACTTAGGGTAAGATACTCCTAAGTATAGACAAGAAGAGGAGACACTGGAGAGGATCGAACAAAAATCAAGACCCTAGGTGCACACTCCCCCTATACTTAGGACCAAGTACGTCCTAAGTATAGAAAACTGTCTACAAAGGCGGCACCTTTTAGATAGAAAAAGAAAATAGATAAGGAAAAGAAGAAAAGAAGAAAAGAAGAAAATCAGAGCAATAATGGTTGGAGTACATCGTCTGAATCTTTTGGTGCTGCAGGAGGTGTAGAGATATCCTCGGGGTGCACTAACTGAATCGAGTCAACAACGGCCAAGAATGAATCTGGTTCAAAGTAAGGCTTTAGTAGTTGGCCGTTGACGATGAAGGGCTGTGCGTCAGGGGACAATTCTGATATAACAATGCTTCCGTTGTCACGCACTTCACATACTCGAAATGGCCCTGTCCACTTACTTTTTAATTTACCTGGGAATATCCGCAACTTTGCATCAAACAACCACACTTTCTGCCCAACATCGAAGGTCTTTCGTCTGATGTGCCGGTCATGCCAGCGTTTCACCTTCTCCTTGTACATCAAGGTGTTATCGTATGCGCAGTCTCGGAATTCCAAGAGCCTGTTCAGATCGTCCTTTCTCTTCTGACCACCTTTTCGTGAGTCCAAATTACAATTACTAATTGCCTAAAGGGATTTGTGAATTAATTCCACGGGCAGATGGCATGGTTTTCCATATACAAGACGGTAGGGCGACATGCCCAAGGGAGACTTGTAGGCCGTACGGTAAGCCCAAAGAGCTGAGTCCAGGAGTTGAGACCAGTCTTTTCTGTTTGGCCTAATAAGTTTCTGCAATATGGTCTTGATTTCTCTATTGGATAACTCCGCCATGCCATTGGTCTGCGGATGATAAGGAGATGCGACACGATGATCGATGTCGTACTCCTTCGTTAACTTCTTGACCTCTTTGTTGATGAAATGACTACCCCCGTCGGATATGAGAATCTTCGGTATCCCAAACCGCGAAATGATGTTCTTCTTCAGAAACTGGCAAACTGTTTTGCTGTCGGCGGCTCGGGCGGGGATAGCTTCAACCCAACGACTCACGTAATCTACGGCAAGAAGGATGTGCTCAGAACCTTGGCTGTTAGGGAAAGGTCCCATGAAGTCAATGCCCCATGCATCGAAAACATCTGCTATCTGAATGATTTTCAGAGGCATTGAGTCTTTGGCAGTGAGTGTTCCTTTCAGTTGCTGACAATCAAGACATCTTTTAGCAAATTCTGCTGCATCCTTAAATAAAGTGGGCCACCAGAGGCCACACTGCAATACTTTCGCTGCCGTACGATCTCCAGAATGGTGCCCACTAGATTCGAGAGAATGACAATGCTCGAGGACACTAGATTGCTCCGTCTGAGGAATGCACCTGCGCCAAATACAATCTGCTCCTTCCCTGAATAGAAGGGGATCTTCCCACTGGTAAAAGCGGATGGTCGACATGAATTTGTTCTTCTGATTCTTCGTCCAATCCGAAGGTATTACCCCAGAGGCGAGGTAATTTACAATGTCAGCATACCAAGGGAGAGCATCCACGGCTAAGATAGCTTCGTCAGGGAAGGTCTCTGTGATAGGGGCGTTGCTCAAAGGAGAGTCATGCTGTCCTATTCTGGAGAGGTGATCTGCTACCACGTTCTGAACTCCAGGTTTGTCCTTAATTTCCAGATCGAATTCCTGGAGGAGAAGGATCCAACGAATCAGTCTGGGCTTGGCATCCTTCTTCTGCTGTAGATACCGAATAGCAGAGTGGTCTGTGAAAATTGTGACCTTTGACCCCAACAAATAGGATCTGAACTTCTCTAAGGCGAAAACCACAGCCAGCAGTTCTTTCTCTGTTACTGTATAATTTCTTTGAGCTTCATCTAATGTTCTGCTGGCATAGTGAATGGCATAGGGCGCCTTATCTTTCCTCTGCCCTAGAACAGCTCCGACAGCAAAATCTGACGCATCGGTCATTATTTCAAAGGGAAGAGTCCAGTCTGGAGGCTGCAAGATTGGAGCTCGAGTGATAAGCTCCTTCAATTGATTGAAGGCAAGGAGAACTGGCTGATCAACAATAAACTCTGTCTCCTTGCACAAAAGTTCTGTCAGAGGTCGGGCAATGCGGCTGAAGTCCTTGATAAATCGTCTGTAGAATCCCACATGCCCCAAGAATGACCTCACATTCTTTACTGACTGAGGTGGCTGAAGGTTTGAAATGACATCCACCTTGGCTGGGTCGACTTCCATGCCATGTTTGGAAACGACATGGCCCAACACAATACCCTCTGTGACCATAAAGTGGCTCTTTTCCCATGAGAGCACTAAATTGACTTCCCGGCATTTCTGAAGCACTCTGTCTAGGTGCTCGAGGCAAGAATCGAAACTATCACCATAGACGGAGAAATCATCCATGAACACCTCGAGAAAACTGCCTACCATTTCGGCGAAGACTGCTAGCATGCATCTTTGGAAGGTTGCGGGTGCATTGCATAATCCAAAGGGCATCCTCTTGAAGGCGTAGGTGCCGAACGGGCAAGTGAAGGTAGTCTTCTCTTGATCCTCAGGGGCGATCGCCACTTGGTTGTACCCGGAGTACCCGTCCAGGAAGCAGAAGAACTCCTTGCCTGCTAATCTCTCCAAGACTTGATCAATAAATGGCAAGGGGAAGTGGTCCTTCTTGGTTGCTGCATTAAGGCGGCGGTAGTCAACACACACCCGCCAGGATGTCGGTACCCGAGTTGAAATCTCCTCTCCTTTTTCATTTGTGATCACAGTAAGCCCGGATTTCTTGGGAACTACATGCAAGGGGCTTACCCACTTTGAATCGGAGATGGGATAAATGAAGCCTGCATCACACCACTTTGTGATTTCTTTCATTACCACGTCCCGAAGGTTAGGGTTTAGCCTTCTCTGAAATTCGCGGGACGGCTTGGCATCGTCTTCTAGATAGATATGGTGTGAGCACAGAGCTGGATTTATCCCTCGGAGGTCTGATACGCTCCAACCAAGTGCCTTGCGGTTCTTTTCTAAAATCTCGAGAAGTCGAGATTCTTGATCCAGATTCAGCCTGCTGCTGATGATGACTGGATACATGTGTTCTTCACCCGTAAGGAAAGCATACTTCAGGCCTGCAGGAAGTGGCTTGAGTTCTGGTTTCGGTCTGTCCCCTTTACCGGTCACTTCTGATACCATGCTGGTGGTGGAATGTATTTTGAGACTGTTACCATCCTCATCATCCTGTTGAGATCCCAGTGATGTACCGAACGGTTCTGCGGTGAGCTGATTATGTTCGGTCTGGAGTGAATGCTCAAGCAGATGCGCCTGCATCTGAGAATCTGTCTCCCACAAATCATCGGAGCATATGCTGACCGTGCTTTCCAAGTCCTCCTCAAGAGTGAGGATTTCTCGGGTCCATGGATCGTCCAATGATAACTCTGAATCTCTGATCTCTGCAATAAACTCACAGTCTGCATCTGATGCTGCTTGACTCTCATCAATTGTGGCGTTCTGCTCCTTGTTCATGTTGATGGTGATTCGCTGGGTCTTTGAGCTGAAGGTGATCTTTCCAGACCCGTAGTCAACCACGGCGCCTGAAGTACGGAGAAATGGTCTGCCGAGGATGATAGGAGTCTGGAGCAGTGGTGCAGGAGAGTCCATATCAAGGACTACAAAGTCAGCTGGGAATTTCATATCCTGCACGGTAACTATCACATCTTCCAACAAACCGCGGGGCCGCTTAACGGATCGGTCAGCGAACTGAAGGATCATTCGTGTCTGCTTGAGCGGTCCCAGCCTGAATTCTTGCATTATGGACGAGGGCAGAAGGTTGATGGAAGAACCACTGTCAAGAAGAGTACGCTCGAAGACCTGATCGAAGATCACACAACTGATCAGAGGTGCACCTGAGTCTTGCTTTTTCTGGGGGAGGTTGGTGATAGCTGCAACTGTGGCCATGGACAGAACGTGCTTTTCTACCTCTCGGCGTCTGTTGTCTTGCGCTGGGCGACGCCTGTTAGTACATGCCTCTTTCAATCCTTTCTTCACAGCTGGCATGTATTCCACGGCCTTTAACAAGGGAATCTCAACAGTCAATTTATCCAAAATATCTACAACACCAGGATCAGACAATGCAGTTTTTCTTTTTGCCATTTTTTTGGATTTTTGTATTGCATGAGGAAAAGGAATATTCACATTACTGGCAGGGAAATTAGAGTTCTTATTTACATCAAGATTATCGCCCACAGAATGTTGTACATCCGGACTACAAAAAGGCGTACAAGCTGGATTTAACTCTGTTGGTGCTGCTGGGCGATCAAAAAGGGTAACATTGGCTCCATCGGCTGGCACAGGATCGGCTGCTGCTGGCGGCTCCTCCAAGGCTGGCGCGGCTTCACTTCTGCTACAGGCTTCTTTTTGGTGTTTTTGTTTTTGCGGATTTTTTTGTATTTTTGGCTGGAATTGCTTCTGGCAATGCACGACGGCTGGACTGGCTTCTCCTTCCTCTTCCTCCTCACCCGCCCCTGGAGCTGGCACGGCTGATGCGGAAGATGACGATCCACCTGTTTCTTTATTCACCCCATATCTGGTAGCAGGCGGAGGCAAGGCCCTACCGCTCCTGAGAGTAACAGCATTAGAAGAAGCAGTAATATCATTATCACACGCGGACTGGACATCACATTCTACCTGCTCCTTCTTCTTGAAATTGTTGGGGTTGGCTTCGACCTGCGCCGGAATGGTAGTGCGAGTGGCGGTCAGGTCATCAAGCCGCTTGGTCATCTCCGCTAGCCCTTGGACAAGCTGGGCTAGACACTCCATGGTGGGATTAGCTGGGGGCACATCAGAAGATGCAGCGTGCATACCACGCTGCTGTTGGTTAGATGGATGGGGAGGCTGCTGATGGTGTTGCTGTGGTGGAGCAGGAAGTTGAAGTTGTTGGTAGGACGGAGAGGGATACTGCTGGTATGATTGAGGCTGAGCAGCCGCGTATTGGTGATACGGCTGTGGATGGCGATAATGTGGCTGCTGCTGATACGGAAAGTTCTGCCTCCATTGGTGCGCGAACTGAGGAGGCTGCTGGTGTTGCTGAGAGGGGTGCCCAAAACGACCACCCTGAGGTTGGTGGTACTGCCGGTTGGCAAATGGCTGACCCTGGAGTTGTCCCTGAGGACGGGTCGGCTGTGCATCATTAGTCCAAACCCCATTAACTTCCTGGACCAGGGGTGGTGGCGGGAACACTGAATCGGTGTCTGAGATAAACTCTGGTTGGTACACAACCATCTGCTGTTGCGGCTGGCTCTGATCAGGTGCCTGCACGTAGTACACGTGCTGAACTGTCGGTGGTTGCGGGCTTGGCTGAGGCTGGTGTAGCGGTGGTTGCTCGTCTTTTCTCTCAGCTGGAGCTTCGAGCGGTGCTGCCGACTGAACAGAATTGATGGTACCTACCAGCAGTTCTAGCTGCTTGGTGATGTGATCCAGTTTGTCCAAACTCTGGGTCCTCTTCTCTATTAAGGCGAGTTTTTCGAGATCTTTTGATCGCTTCTCGATAATGTCAACTTTAGAGAGATGCCCCCCGATGATGCTGAGGTTGGAGCTTTCATCTCTCTCTGATTCCTTAGATGCTGCCATGTGCACTTGCTTTTGAAGGATCTGGGGTTGCTTCTGATAAGCCTTGGATGAAGAGAGGGCGGCCAGGTCATCATTGGGGTCATCACCACCGTCTCCTCCTCCACCTCCTCCTCCCCTGCCTCCTCTGCCTCGGCCTCCTCCTCCGTCGTTACGGTTCATCATATCAGTCAAAATGTCCTGGAAAGCGGTCTGCGTAAGGGCCTGCTCAGTCAGCTGCTGCTGTATTGCCTGGATGGATGCCAGCAACTGTGCATTGACTTGGTTCTGATCTGGCATCTGTCCCTCTGGTATGGGTGGCTACTGACCCTTGCCCTTTCCTCCTGGCGCCATGTCAGGGTCTGAATCGGACGAAATGAACTCCGGAGTAGTCTCCAGGGCTCGCACTGGCTTCTATCTGCATAATGAGACGGTCCGAATCAGATCACTTGCCATAAATACTCAGCTGTCGTGATGAGGCTGGAGTTCAAGTCAACCCCAGCGTGTTGTGAATGGAAAAAATGATGTAGACTGTAATCGACTCCCATTCACAACGGCGGTAGTGGGACAAAAGTGATCCCAGTTTATTGGGTGGCCAAGAGAAAGGTAGAAAACGAGGAGTCTGGAGTCCGATCCGCAAAGTCCGGATCAGTTCTCGGGAATCGCCTCGAAATTATTGGCGAAGGTGAGTCCATGGAATCGATGTAGGTGTCGGCATGGTCCGACGAAACCATCCATGGATCAACTTCGTGGAGCACAAGAGAATATCGGATTTTGGAAGAACGATACGATGGTCAACGAGGAACAAAAAGGAGTGTAAAACAGTAGAAAGGCTCGGTTGAGCGGGGTGGTCAAAGGAAGACATAACAGAATTGGCGCAAAGGCGCGGGACTTTGATCTTTGAACCTTAATCTAGATCCATACAAACACAAGACAAAATCGGGTTCACCAACTCACGCCATGTGAAGCCGTGAGAGCTCGGCTATTTATTATCTTTTCATTTTTAGAGTTGTGATTTTTCAGGCATTTCTTATAACAAGTCCTTAGTACGCTACCCTAAAGGAGAGAGAGTACTGCCGGAAGAGTATCCCGTACTTGTCCTCCTCCTGTGTAACCTGTAGTCTGTACTTTTTGGAGTCCTTGTAACCCTTCCTGGATCCCTACTCAGCCAAAGAAAAGAGAAAGGAAGCCGATAGGCGAAACCAATACTTCGGTTCTCGCTCGCAACAGAATCACCCGTGAGCGTGCAAGAACCTACTCGGACGCAGGACGATGAGACAGACACCCCCGTGAAGGCGTGGCCTATGCTCAATACTTCGGACAGGGTCGATGCTCTCACAACAGAGAGTCACCATTGGTGACCAAGTCCTACTCGCCTACGTACGATAGAAGCGCCATTACTTCGGAAATCCAGGCGATACACAAGGCAGTTGCAGACCGGGTTTTGGGCTCTAATCCTTAGGGGTCGCACTTGCTCAAGGGAGTAGGGTTTTGGTCCCCCTCCAAAGTACCTGAAAACAATGAGGGCTTTATGAACCCGGTACAAGGATAGTCCATTACAGATTTTAATTAAGGTCAAAGTTTATTTAGCAGTCCCCTTGTTTTAATTTTTTGGTTTTCACTTTTTTTGGATCTGTTTTCATACCAGCGCCTAACGTTTTTGTAGATTTTCATTTAAGTCCTAGGTGCTCAAAATCAGAGGGAGATAGCGGAAAAGCCGTGCAAGTGGTTCCATGATGGAAATCTCACCATTGAACCGAATGATGCATGCTGAGTTAGAAGACTTACAGTGCATCCCAGCTCTCTCCATGTGGTATGCAAAACAGAATTTTTAAACCTATCTACATGTCGGTATGCAAGGCACAAAATCGTCCTAAACATAAGCTGCTATTAACGTGAAGAACCATAAGTTGCTCATTCGTCTCTAGCCCAAGAGAGTCCGGTCTTGGCTCACCCCTCCTCTGCCCAACACATTTGGATTAGGAGAAAGCGCTTGTTCGGGTGTGAGCTCGCGGCGCGGCGGACTAAGAGACGAATTTACAACTTGTTTGAGTTTGACTAGATCCAATCGAAGTAGACTATAGGAACATGCATTCTTATTAATGTTTGGACCTAGCTACCGAGTCAAGCAACCTAAATCTAGGGGCTCCAAGCACACAAAACAAAAATAAAAGAAAGGCGGACAGCTCAAAACAGCGGGAAACAAAATAAAAGAAGGCGATAAAAACTCGAGAAAAACCGCGATGAGGCCCCCGGGTGAACAATCACCCGGGCACTGGACCTCATTGTGAAGAGTAGAGTCCTGTTTAATTACATGCCAAAATAGTCTCTCTCTCACCATGAATTACAAAAATAATTTCCTAAGTGTCTAGCCTATCTAATGCCCCTCTCTTTGCTTCCTTGGTGCACTCTCCAGATGGTCAGGAGAAGAGAAGATTATCCTCCTCCAAGCTCGGCTGCCTTGGCCTCCTAGGAAGCCATCCTTGCG
Organism: Ottelia alismoides; assembly: GCA_037367405.1. NCBI lineage: Eukaryota > Viridiplantae > Streptophyta > Magnoliopsida > Alismatales > Hydrocharitaceae > Ottelia > Ottelia alismoides. The sequence continues at coordinate 951,574 of JAZKJV010000584.1, forward strand.
TGGGGGTCCCTTGCATCAAAGTCACAAAAAGATTGCATTAGCATACTTAGTTAATTAAATAGAGCAGAGAAAAATAATCACAATAAATAAAGAAATAAAGCATGGTGATTAAGGACAATAAAACAATAGCTGCTCACACAAAGAATGAATCATGAATCTACATTTTTATACAAGAATGACAAAAATCAATTTGGCTATGCTCATTGCTCCCCGACAACGGCGCCATCTGATAACAGGGGTACTCCCACGAGGGTCACCATAAAAAAAAAGAGAAGTGTTGTCGCCGAGGCGACCACTCATGGAAGACCGCTGCCAATCAGCAATTAACCCACAATCCAAAGAATACAACAATCAAGCTCAAAACAAATGTGAATTAATCTTTATTTTACTCTACCATAAAATGTACAATGGAAAATATGTAGAGGTCGAACCACAGAGAGCAATACAAAATGCAATAGCCTATGTGTCAATCCCAGTCATTCTTGTGTGGGTTTTTTTTTGTGTTATTAAAATATAATAATTAAGTATTATGTATATATCTATATATATTTATATAATCCAAATTTATTATATATATAGAGGTTAAGCATAGAGCTTATAATACATGTAATATATGTATATATATAGGTGTATCTAAATATAGTATTATATATATGTATATATATATATTTTTATATATCACATTAAGATGAAAAGAGAATACATATTACTAGATATATATATATATATATATATATAAGATATATATATATATATATATATTTTGGATATATAGATATAGATATATATACATAAAAGGTGTGTTATAATATTCACAAAAATAATAGAAAATAGTCAAAAATTCAGGACAAAGATCTTTTTGGGATTTTCATGGTTTTTTTACTGTTTTTATAATTTTTGGGTATTTCTGCAAGTATTTTTGGCATTTTAAAAATAGCTAAATCAAAGCAAACAGGGGACTGGGTACTGGCCGTCACAAAAATAGAGATTAAAAATATCTAACAGCCTCAAAAATGTTCCCCTTTAATTGTCTACTAACAATAATAAAATATAGCATAAGTAGGGCCTGAGTTCATATTTTTCTGATTTTTCTTTGATTTTTTTATATTTTTTTGAAGTTTTTGGGCATTTTTGAATTTTTAAGGTTTTCTTTTTGAGTTTTTTAGGGATTTTTGGTCTGACACTAATATAGGACAAAATACACTGCATATAATTTTTTTGGAATTTTTCAAGGCATTTTCATATTTTTTTGGGGTTTTATGAGTTAGACAGGGACTGAAAGACAAGTTTTTGATTTTTAACAAATGCAAAAATGCGACAAAATGCAAAACTAAAAATATGGCATTCAAGCATGACCAAACAGGGGCTTAAGTCTATTTTTGCAAGATTTTTCGATTAAATATGAAGCATGAAATAAATAGACAAAGCCTTCAAAAATTAAATGGCCTGGCAGGGGTATTTTTGCAAATAAAATAGTTGGCAGGGGCATACATGCAAAAATTACAATAAAAATACACTTTAACTTTTATTTTCAGGACCATTTCATAAATACAAGAACCCGGCAGGGTTTAGATGCAATTTTCACGCGCCTCACGTGGTTGCTGCACGTGGGGCGCGGAGGGACTAAAATGTAAATATAGAAACATCAAGGTGGTCCACTGCAATTTTTACAACTTATTTACAACCGAAACTTTTATTTTTGGGAGCAAACCCTAAATACAAAAAGTAAGGGGCGAGATATGAAATTTACCCCTTAAATAAGGCCTTGCATCCTGCGGTGCTGGAAGCGCCACTTATACACGTGGCGATCATCGGACGGCGGACTTCGTTTCGGTGATGAAGGGCTGGGATTAGAACATCCCAGCTGATCTGACGGTGGGTGTGCTTCTTCATCGGACGGCTGGCATGCAATCTGGGCCGCCCCGCTCGATCCAACGGTGCAGAGGGCACCAGGAAGAACTGGGAATGAACTCGCCCTCGGCGAGCTTCGATCGGGTCGCTCGAGCTTCTCCGGGCACCTCCTGCGCATCTGAAGCGTCCTGATCGTAGCTGGGAGGCCTCCGCGTCGTCTGACGGTGATCTCATGGCTCCTGGGGGCCGGAGTCGGTGGAGCGAGGTCGGAGAAGAAGGTGGCCCCCAGGAACCTCTTCCTGGTCAAAGCAAGCCCAGAAGGGCTCGATTCCTCGTGGTACCTGCACAGGAAGAACCGCGGGCGAGAGAGCTATCTCCTCGACCCGGGGTTATGAAGCTGCGGTGCAAGATGGAGGTGGGCGGAAGGGCTCCGGCGAGCGGCGGAGTTGGAACCCTGATTCACCAAGACCGAGGGTCCTGGGTTGATCTGATGGGTGCGAAAGATGGAGAAGACGACGAGGAACGAGATGGGATGATCGAGGTGGTCGGATACAGTGAGGTTCACGATGAAGAAGTCGCCGGAGCGGAGCTCCGGCGAACTTCGATTTTTGCTTTTTACGCTAATGTGATCAACTAACAACTAAACTAACTACTGAAATGAAATGCTAACATTAAAAACTACCTAAGAATGCATTAAAAGGACAACTCTTATACCTGGGGGCCTCCAGGGAGCAGGGCGGACGCCGGAGCTCCGCCGCGTCAAAATTCTCCTCCCTCCGGCCGAGTCTCGATGCTGGGCGACTCCCCCTGTCACGAGGAACGATCCAGGCACAAGATCTAGGCTTTAGGTTGGAATGAAAGTGGCCAAATTCGAGGAAGGAAGCAGAGCTTTTTATTTATAAACATTGGCGAGCAGCCTTATTGACCGGCGATTATTTCATGATCTAGAAAGTATTTGGTTGATCTGTGATTTCGGCGGGCATCATGGAAGAGTAGGGAACAAATCTTGTGAAAGAAGCGTTGTCGATTGATGGATGGTGTGCCCGGGAAAAAGGGAGGAAATCGGGAGAGTGGACTGTTCAGAGCTGCCAGGCGTGGGATGGGACAGTTGACCAGGGGGTCAACGTTGGCCGGCGTCTCATTGGGCCACGTAAGCCGCTACGGGACAAAATAGCAAGTCTGAAAGAAGATTGATTTATTTGACATCCGAAATGATTTTATTAATTTTTGCTTATAAAATAAAAAATGTGTATTATTTCATGTAGTATTTATTCCCGATTTTTATTGAATTTTTCGAGGTGTTTTATTAGAGTTTTATTTTAGTAATGTGTATATGTATGTATTTACATGTATTTTTAGATATTTTATTTTTAATTTATTTATTTTCTTTTATTATTTTCTTGGCTTATTTTATAAATTTATGACTTATTTTTGTGAGTATAAAGATATTTTTGTTTGATTTTTTTAAACTTATTTGTATTTTTAAATAAATAGGTCTATGTATTTGTAAGTATATATATAGGTACTTTACCTATATATTGTACACATTATATTTATTTAATTAATTTTATGTGTTTTTATTAAGGATTTTGTATTTTTAATAGGACACATATACTATATACATTATTACAAAAATATAAGAGATTTGAATAATTAAAGAATGTTTTCCCCTTTTATTTGTGTGCATACTCCATATAGGTATCTTGCCTATATATATTAAATAGTTTTATTTTATTTTCCAAATTAGTTTTGGTTTTATTCTAATGTCAATATGTACATGAATTATATACATTATTTACAAAATTCTAAAAATATGAATTTATAAAAATAATGAATATTGAATAAAATGAATATTTTAATCAGGTATTGTGTATAAGAAGGGCCAAAAACCTAACTTCTACAGATGGACTCCAAAAATTATGAAACCAATTTTATAAAATAGTTTATGAAATGCTATATATAATTAAAGGTGAGTTTGGGTGATTTGGAGTTTTTATTTGCAAGATGTGGGTCTGTGAAGTTGAGATTTTGGCTTTTTATTATGTGTATAAAATGTTCACTGGGTATTATTTTTACACCAACTCAATTTTGTATTTTTATTTACATTATTATCTACAACTTTTATGAACAAAGTTTCTTAATTTGATGAATAAATAATTATGCATAAAATAGGTGTCAAAAATGCATAAAGGGATGAATGAGGTATTTACTGTATATCAGCCCTTATCTCCCCCTACTTTATTCCTTGTCGACCAATACCATGCTGGCCTTGGTCTCGGGGTTAGGGTCATAAAATATTTACAATATTTTATTCCTTTTTCTTTTCTCTCTTTATTCTATAATTTTGGCATTAAAAACTTTATTTAATGTACAATTAATACAATGAATAATGAATGCTATTATGTACAAATTGATGTTGTTTACATGCATTTGCTGGGGTTTTTGAGGCCAAAATGATAGAATAAAGGTGATGAAATGGAGATTCATCACCTACCTGCACAGTTGGCAATTGAGCATGACCTCTCCAAACAAAGATCGAAAGCTGAGATCTTTGAGGTCGAGGAGGAAGAAGAAGCGAATGCCGTGCACGCGAAGAAAAGGCTAGGCCCCTCCAAAGCGAATTTCAAGGGAAAGAGTGGGAAATACCCATGCCGCTCTTGCTACGGTTGTGGCAAATATGGCCATTTCAAGGTCAATTGCCCCAATAAGAAGAAGCCGGGAAATTATAAAGTACCTGAAAATAAAGGTAAAAAGAAAATGGAATTCGCGGCTGTCGTGGAATGCAACTCCGTCATCACGGACAGTGATGGATGGTGGATCGACTCTGGAGCAACCAGACACATCGCCAAGACGAAGGAAGGCCTGGTGAACTTCAAGGAGCTGAGCAAAGGCGAACAAAGGATCTTCATGGGAAACAACACCTACCTGGACGTGGAAGGTGTTGGGACATATAGACTTGACCTGGGAGATAGTATTATGGTACTGAATGATGTACTATATGCCCCAGGGATACGTCGGAACCTGATATCTGTCCCAGTGCTGCTCAAGAAAGACTTTGAAGTTAGGTTTTACAATAAGCGTGTGTCAATAGGCAAGAATAAGAAGGTCTATGCGATGGGAAAGTTTGTGCCCGAGCATGACCTATTCTGTCTTCCTGTAATAAATTCTAGTGAATCAATGAATGTCGGTTCTGATTATTCCTTGTGTTGTTTGTCTGACTATGACTTGTGGCACATGAGACTGGGTCATCCAGGAAATTCTAAGATGGATCAAATGATTAAGGTAAATTTGTTGCCTAAAATCACGGGTGCAAGGACATTGCCCTGCGAACACTGTCTGACTGGTAAAATGATGAGAAAACCCTTCTCAACCGGAATTCGGTCAACAGAATTACTAGGTTTGATCCATTTAGACATATGTGGACCACTGAGCGTCAGCACGCATAGAAATAAGGAATACTTTATAACATTCATTGATGACTACTCGAAGTTCTCCTATGTCTATCTCTTAGGAAGAAAGTCGGAAGCATTTGAAACATTTAAGAGATATAAGACGGAAGTGGAAACAAGATTGGGAAAACCAATCAAGACTCTTAGGACAAATAGAGGTGGGGAATATACCTCAAAGGATTTTGAGGATTACTGTATTCAAGCAGACATTCGTAGGCAGACTACAATGCCCTATACACCACAGCAAAATGGCGTAGCAGAAAGAAAGAACCGAACTTTGATGAATGCAGTAAGGTGTATGCTTTCACACTCAGGACTCTTCAAAAAATTCTGGGGAGAAGCAGTGTTGACTGCGAACTATATACAGAACATGATTCCCACCAAGTCCGTAGAATCAACGCCATATGAAATATGGAATGGCAGAAAGCCCGAGTTGGGCCATCTCTGAAAATGGGGATGTGTTGCACATGTTCTGGTACCGAGTCAGCTTAGAGACAAGCTAGACTTCAGGACATTAAAGTGCAAGTTTATTGGATATAGTGAAAATTCTAAAGGGTATAGGTTCTTCCATGAAACTAAAGGTCTGATCGAAAGTCGTGATGCAACTTTTCTTGAAATTCATCAAGAAAAGGAGCATGAAGTAGAGGAATCAGATCCTCTGATTGTCTTACAAGACAATGAAGATGACTTGAGCATTAGACAAGAACTTGAGGATGATACCGATCATCCAAATGTAGAGAATGAATCTATGGAACATGATGATCCTTTAGAGGAAGTGGGTGGACCCACACAACCCACGAGTATAATCGGCAACAAGAGACCCAAAACACGACCCGCATGGATGGAAGATTACCATTTCTATGGATGCGAGGCGTCGTGCTACACCGTGGATGAGGATGTCGTGGATTGTACAGATCCCATATCCTTTGATGAAGCTATGGCTTCATCTGAGTCGGAATCATGGTCGGCCGCCATGAGAGATGAGTTGGACTCAATCGAGCGAAACGGTGTTTGGGAATTATGTGATTTGCCAGAAGGTAGGCAATCCATAGGATGTAAGTGGGTATTCAAGAAAAAGTACCGAGTTGATGGTACAGTTGATAAGTACAAAGCCAGATTAGTTGCCAAGGGTTATACTCAGCAAGCTGGAATAGATTTCCAGGAAACCTACTCTCCAGTGGCTAAGTTCGCATCCATTCGGATGATCTTAGCTATAGTCGCATATATGAATTTGGAATTATTCCAAATGGATGTGAAGACGGCCTTCCTTAATGGAGAATTGAGGGAGGAGATTTATATACGACAACCTGAGGGATCTCAGGTTGAAGGTCAGGAGAAAAAGGTTTACAAGTTAAGAAAGTCATTATACTGCTTAAAGCAGTCTTCACGGCAATTGTATCTCAAATTTCATGAGAAAGTTATTCAATTTGGATTTGTTTCAAATAAATTGGATAACTGTGTGTATGTCATGAAGAGTGGGAGCAGGTTTGCAATCATGTCATTGTATGTAGATGACATTCTGCTCGCAGGTAATGACATACAAATGCTCAATGAAATCAAACAGAAATTGAACAATGAATTTGAGATGAAGGACATGGGCGAAGCATCCTATGTTCTTGGAATTCAAATAACAAGAGATAGGGACTCAAGGACATTGAGCCTTAGTCAGGAAAGATATTTGCATACTGTGTTAAGGAGATTTGGAATGCAGAATAGCACTCTAGCTCCAACACCACTTATGATGGGAAAGAGACTCAGTAAGAGTCAGTGTCCCGGAAAGGGGCAGAAATCTCTAGATGTACCATATGCACAAGCGGTGGGAAGTCTAATGTATGCAATGTTGTGTACTGACCTGACTTAGCCTATCTAGTAAGCTTAGTCAGTAGATATCAAAGCACTCCCGGTCAAGCACATTGGGAAGCTGTAAAGAGGATTCTTCGATATCTGAAAGGGACAATACATCTGAAACTTGTGTATCAAGCAGAATCGCTTGAAGTGGTAGGATACTTCGATGCTGATTTCGGAGGGGATGTGGATGATAGAAAATCCACATCAGGTTACCTGTTCATGTTTAGTGGTGCAGCCGTTTCTTGTGGTAGCAAGAAACAAGGATGTGTATCTCGACATACACAGGAGGCTGAGTACATTGCATGTAGCATGGCCACCACTCATGCTGTGTGGATCAGGCGTTTTCTAGAGAAACTAAGCCTCGAATTGGTCAAAGGGCCAATTGAAATGTATTGCGACAATCAAGCTGCGATAAGTTTGATTAATAGTGGGGCAAATAGTTCTAAAGGAAAACACATTGAGATCCAATATCACTATATACAAGATATAGTGGCGAAGCAAGAAATCACGGTAACCTACATACCTACCAGTGACATGTTGGCTGATTCCCTTACTAAGGGAATAACAGCAGGAACATACATTAAACGTGTTGGGTTAATGGGACTCGGGAATGTATGAGTCAAAGAAGAGGTTTCATAGATAATGGTCCTCGCATGATAAATCTCCATGTATATACTACACGAATAGTGGGAGTATACATGTTTTTGACCACTTCGGTCAAGTGGGAGATGTAGAAGGTTGCGTCCGTGACCGGCGTGGTCAAGCAACTGCCTCCGGCGGTTGCGACGTGGCCGGGTCTTTGGGAAGACCGTAACCGTCGGGGCGTGGGGGAGGGGGCGGACTTGGCGAGGGGATGAACACGCCCCTATATATAGATCTACCTCCTATGGGAGGAAGACATCATCGGAGAACAACCTCGCCATATGGAGCCCCCTCTCATTCTCTCCATCTCTCCCTCTCTATTCTCTCTCGTTCAACAAGAAGAAGGTGAAGACGTCGACGTACCTCGATAATGTGGTGTTTCACAAGAACATCCTCCTTGCATAAAGTCATCATATTACGATGAAGGGAAATTTCGAGCCATTATACATGTGCTAATATTTGACCTTTTTAAGGTCCGATTCTCCACTAGGAACTTTTACTATCTAAAAGTCTTGAATGCTAGAATATCATCACTTTATCAAGAAAACTTAAACCATCTTTAGGCTAAACATCAGTAATAACTGAAAATATCCGACACCTGAAGATGGAACACAGACGGAGCTCTATCAATCATCATAGATGTAATGAAGTACCTCCATCATCTTGTGAACTACTATAGGTTGAAATACTTCCATTGTTGTTTCCCAAACACATACTTTTCACAAAAGTCCAATTTTGGATCTTTTAAGGTCTTCGAGAAGATCTTTTTACTATGGATGTTAATCCCTTCAGACTTAGATTGTTGAAGATTCCGCAATATATATATATATATATATATGTATAATTTATACTTGCGAAATATATAGAATTTTCTACTTGCAATAATCCTTCTACAACATTTTAGTTATACCCTTTAGATTCCAAGTCTCCAAACTCCCTCAAGTCTAGAACATGACTAACTTCTGAAAAAATACACACAAATTAATCATGCATCTGTTTTTCACAAAACTCACGCCAATAATTTTGCAAGGTACACCATTCATTGACGACATTTCAAATTTTTATTTTCTTGTAGGTACTTAGAAAATCAATCTCCTTGAGGGGTCGTGTCTTTCCTCTTGGGAAGTCCCTCTTTGGTTCTTTGAAATAGTTGTTAGCATGATTGCAATCGATTTTCTTTAACTTTGCTTTTCATCTGTCCCTTCTTCTTGTACTTCTCTATGGTACTATGAATCTTCTGATGGATCGTTACCGGCCCCATGACAATGTGTCCTTGTGGGTCATAAAGTCATATTACAAAATTTGCGAGTATGGAGACCATACCGAACTTGCGGGGTAATCTCTTCTCTACGATTATGAATGACTAACAAAATTCTCAAATAATAGTCAGAATAAAATCATAGTAGTATCTCCATCCTCTATTTTAGCATCTACATTTCTCAAACCTACAAGCAACATATATAAAGCAACATATATAAACAATCTAGATACTCTAAAGAAGGGTATCTTCCATATCAAATAGACATTACACCAATAACAATTTATTGTTACAGACTTCGACACATAGAGAGTCACTCTCGAATCTCAATGACTTACTCCCAACAGTCTTCTCATCAGTAATTTTAGCGATGATCTCGTCCAGCAGACATCACATGATCATTGGGTGTGACTTTTATTCTCGCACCATCAACACTTGGGATCAAGTGCTTTCGTCTAATTGTGGTCCAACAATGCTTGCATACCCTAATGCTTAAGAAGGGCTTGCATCTTGACCCGTCATACTCCAAAGCCATTCCTACCGGTGAACTTCTTTATCTTCATGTTATGCGACATCGTCTCGTTCTTGCATCAGATGAACCTGGCTCAGACTCCAATTTGTTGTGGATAATGGAAATAGAATGCGAATCAATCACATAGAAAACAAGAAAGAAAACAATAATAATACAGAGTTTATAAGGGTCACCTATAATTGACCTACGAACTTTGCGACTATGATAGATATTTCTCAGTATGGCGAGAAGAACTGAAGCACAATGTATGATTCAAAGCTCTAACACTATAGAGTTTTATATAGTACCCCTGTAGATGGATCCTTAAAATCCAATTAATATGATCCAAAAACCAATAGAATATAAAGCAAATCTCAATAAATAGGAACCCAATTTTAATAAAAAAATAGTTAGATTTAAGACATTATTGACAATAAACATATAATTTGTACTTTCGCTAGGTACTGGGAGTCCCTTAGTACTTCCTTTGTATGAATAATGAAATTCTTCCAAATTTAAGCATTACATAATTTGTAAAGTCATCCACTACCTTCAATCATATTACTATTGACTGACATATTCTAAATGAATTTCAGTTGAGCAGACATATATATATTATCCATTCAATGGGTTATTAATGTCTTTTCTATTTCTGAAACATGTGTGATTCACACTGTATGAATGACCATCAACCATTTATGAAAAACAATGCAATGATCTGAGGAGAGACAAAAGGAAGGAAAAGGGCATTTAGAGGATGAAGCATGACATGTGGTACTTGTTGCAAGAAGTTCATTCTCCGTCTTGTTGGTGTTTCGTATTGATATATGACTAGTTTATTCTCTTGACTGGAATCATGGGTAGATTATATAGAGCTCGTTTGGTTACTGGGTTACTCTTGGGTAACCTGGTTTATCCTCTATTTTCCTGGGTCATGTCTGAGTTGGATTTCCATCACATATCAATGTGATATCACATCACATTCCTTATTCTAACCATCTACCAACCCTCAAAACCATCCAAACAGCTACTATTCAACCCAGCTCAACCCAACCCACCTCAAACCTTCAACCAAACGAGCCCATATAGTTTACGTATATCAGTTTGATTCGTATTATACTTATGCAGAATGTGTTTCTCTAAGGTAATCTAAGTGTTTGTTTGGTACATCGTTTACTAATTATCCTCATCATACTATAGGAAACTGAATAGTAAATAATGTAAAGAAGATAAATTTTCCGAATGACGTTGGTGTACTCTAGAAATTTAGGTCCCAAAATGTCACGATTTTTATCAGTATCATTATCGGTATTCATTGATAATTTTGGGGCCCTTTGTCTAATTTACCCAAAACTAAAAGCATACAATAAGACGTGTAATCATCTCAACATTATATGATGTAAATAAATAGAGTTTTTATACATCATAAATGAAGTTCTTATCATGTGTGCCTTCCTTAGATATTGCAATATCTGTTATGTCGCTCCCTTTTTGGAATATCAGTTGTGCCCCTACTTTCGTCCACAATGATCACTTATGCTGATCGGGTTAGTTCTCGTACATCCTCATCTCAAATGGACGTTAACTTTGGGGACACAATGATAATTAGATAAAAATTGAGGATAGAAATGTTTTCTTCTCCTTTTCATCTTCTTCCTTCCACTCTTCCTCTCTCCTCCTCTCCACCCAACACTTCCTCTAGCCACTCCTCCGACCACCTCCTCCTCGTGAAGTTGGCAACCTTGACAGAAATTTGTGGGAAACTTTGATGTTGATTTCAATCGACATAAAATTTCATTTTTTTTGTTCAGAGAGAGAACATTGTGGACACGACTTTTTAAACGCATTTCGATACTATTTCTAAATTTCAGGCATTTGTAATATGGTTGTTGGACTCCAACTTCCAAAACTTCAACTATCATCTCCACTGGAAACATGAAGATTCATACCAAGTTAGTGATAGGAAGTAGTATATAAAAATAAACAATCTCAGAGGTGCATTATAATGCAACTTAAAACGTTATTAATTAGTTCATATCCAACCTCATACTAAACTATATCCCAATTTATATTTTCAGAAATTCCAGTAGTCCTGTCATCTGAAGCAAATCCAGAAACGAAGCCTTTCTGTGATTCTGGCAGACTAAGAGGTAAGTTTACATGCATCAGAGTGTATGATTTGTGATGTACAGAGCGTTCGAAATGGTAAAAATACAGTATTCCTGGAAGCATTGCAATTGGCCACGCCTGGGCATCAATCCCCAACTCTGTTTGCAGTTTGCATCAATTTGGCATGACAGATATCAATATCAACGATAAAATTTTCTGTAAGCCATTTGCAATGTCATGACAGTGGAATCAATTGCTCTGTTGTTTCTTCATGACGACAAACTTTCCCAACTGGGCCGTTGTCTGCTTGTTGTACCCATGCTTCCTCCATGCAAATACTATACGCAGCAACTGCTCGATGGTCTTTTCTGTTCAACAGAAATATTATCCAGATGTTGCCACTACTGTTTAAGGAACAACGCGAACGATGTGGCGTGCATGTGGTGCAAGTTTTTGTCCTTGTAGTAATCAAAAGAGCTCGTCAACGTGATGCTTGGGAGGTGCCATCACGAACTGTTTGAGAGAGGCCCAATCAAGCAGTTGTATTTGTATCCTTCTGATCTCGGAAGATGGATGCCCCTCCCTTTCAAGGTCGACTGGTCTGGGTGGAGGAGGTCAGGGCAGAACTCAGGATGAAGATGAGCGAAGGAGGATGTAAAGGCGGAAGAACTCAGGGTGGAGCTGGGCGAAGGAGGGGGTCGAGGCAGTAGAACTTGAGGCGGAGCTGGGCGAAGGAGGTCAGGGCAGAGGGGTTGAGGGAGTAGGTGGTTCGGGTGGAGAGGTTGGGGAGGAGGAGAGTTTTATTTGGACAATTATGCCTCTCTCAACCACAGCATGGTTTGAATAAACCGTGATTTAATTCAGCTCAATGACAGCTAAACTAACGAAATGGTACATGTGATATCTGAGAGCTGATATTCCAAAAAAGGGAGGTGCACAGCTGACATTGCAATATTGCTCAATTGATAAAAACCCAAAACAAATGTGCAATTTTGTTTACACTTTACATGTTCATACCTAAATTACATTGCTAGCATTTTGTTTATTTATTTATTCGACTCTGAATTGTCTCAAGATCAGTTTATTCCCTTAAATTTCCAAAGTATCAGCCACCGTTGGTGTTCGCCTCATCTAAAATGTTTTTATTCCATATAGGAGCTGGCTCCAACTTCTACCCACTTTCACAAAATATAATAACCATGTCATGCGAAATTATGCATGAGCATCTGAATTCTAAATAACATGTAGTCTGACTATTAAAGAAAAAAAGGAAAGTATCAATCAACAACAGTATCCCAAATGGTACATATTTGGAGCCTGACGTTAGTCCATGAACAATCTGGCAACACCTGGTAATAACAAGGCCTTCACAACTCATGGCCTATATAAGTTGCAAAACATGCCTTTATCTGAAAGGACAAGCGGTTAGATTACAAGCTCAACTCTCCACCTAAGAATGCTATCTAGCCGATCAGATGGAAGTATATGCATCTTCGACCATGGAATAAAATACCAGTATGGCTGCGTAGTACTTGAGAGACAATTACATAATGCTGAATAGCGTCGTCACAGATTCTTG